>CM057453.1:117047500-117647500 GCA_016271365.2 Neoceratodus forsteri | reverse complement strand
CAGCTCCCACTGCAGGAAGTGCAAATGCCAACGGGGCCTGTCAGACCACACTGGTGCAGGCTGCCATGTAACCCAGAAGGTGCAGGACGTTCCAGGCAGGGTGCAAGTACCCAACCAGAAATGGTCGGGCAATGGAGGAGAGAACCTCTGCCCTGTCCACCAGGAGCCGGGCTCTGGCTTGGCAAGAGTCGAGCTCTGCCTCAATTAAGCTGATCACCTGCGAGGGTATGAGTTCCGACTTGGTGTCACTGACCAGGAGGCTAAGTCTGGTGCAGGTCTGGAGAGCCAGGTCCCTGGACCGCTCCACCTACTGCCTAGAGGGACCTGAAATCAGCCAGTGATCCAGGTAGGGGTATACCCAGACCCCTCTGCACCTCAGGTAAGCTGCCACCACTGCTATGCACTTGGTGAAGACTCTGGGGGCTGAGGAGAGGCTGAATGGCATGGCCTGGAACTCAGAGGGTTCCCTCAGCTCGGAACCGGAGGAAACTTCGGTGGGACGGACAGATCAGGACATTAAGGAACTCGTCCTGGAGATCCAGAGAGCAAACCTACATGTCTTGCTCAAGAGATGGTTATGATCTGGGACACAGTTACCATCCTGAAGGTGCGGGACCCGAGGAATATGTTCAGGTCGTGCAGATCTAGAATGGGGCACCAGACCCCACGTCCGCTTTGGCACCAGGAAGTACCTGGAGACAAAACCTGGGTGTTCCGGAGGATCCACGACTCTCACCATGATCTCCTTGCAGAGGAGCTGGGCTATGCCGTCTCGAAGAGCCGACCGAGTGTCTGCAGATACCAAGTCCTCCTGTGAGGCGCAGGCTCGGCTTGGAGGGTACTGCTGGAATTCCAGCGGCAGACCCTGACTGACCACTTCCAGGCTGAGGAGCCACCAGGTCCCTTCTCTCCAGGCTTACGGACCACCGAGGCCACTGACTTGAGCCTAGCTCGCCAGGACTGAGCCTGCTGGCCAGACTGACACTGGGCTGGTTTTGCTGCAGGAGTGGAAGACCAAAAGGGCTTACGCTTCTGCTGCTTGGAGCCCTTTGGATCCTTCTGGGTGGATGTAACAGAGTCCAAGGGGATATGCTGGAGGTGACCCTTCACATTGGGCCCAAAAAGGTCAGTGTCTAAGAACGTAACATCCGTTAGCTTGTGCTGAGTGTCTGCTGTGAAGGTCGAGATCCGCAGCCAAGCCCTACAGCGCATGGCAACTGCAGACGCCACAGAGCAGGCACAAGAATCCCCAATATTTTGTTGGTGGGCTATTTTACATAATGTGATTCGGGTGCAGAGAGCAATTTACACCCTACTGCTTCTCATAATCAAACCCCATACTGTGAAAGTATGACACACAAGTACTATGCAGTAATTATTAAAAAGACCATAAGGTACAGGTGTCAGTTCGAAGTCTCATAAAGCACCTCTGTAAGCTGTAGATCATCCAACAAGAAAAAATTACTCACCTTAGTGATTATGTTTCTTCTAATGGAGTCTTGCTGTATTCTGACAATTGCAGTGATTCCCAACCTTTGAACTGCCCCGGAGAACAAAGAGTTAACTTTCTATGCAGGGCATAGAATGCTGAGCTTGAGCTCGGTTGAAGTCTCTGTCTGGAGTGTTTCAAACTTAAACTGTCAGATTCTTACGAGCCCAACTAACTAAAAATTCTATGTGGAAATTGTAAAGTCCTACTAGCCAACTGGATGGAAAAAGTTTTGATTCCAGGAAGACTCAAGTCAGGAAACCCCAAAACCAAAACCAATCTACTACAAATAATAATAAATCAGCACCCAAACAAAAAGGAGGAGGGTGAGCAAAAACACCCTGGGTGTACACTGCACCTGCCCACCCACTTCCCAAAAACAGGTTCTGAGAGGGAGGCAGGAGGAGGTCAGAATACAGCAAGACTCCATTAGAAGAAACATAATTACTAAGGTGAGTAATTTTTTCTTCAAACAACATGAAGTCTTGCTGTATTCTGACAACTGCAGACTACCAAGCAGTACCTCCAAGGAGGAGGGACAGAACCTACTTTGGGAATAGGCTCTGAAGTACTGTTGTGCCAAACCGAGCACCACTCCTAGCCTGGATATCCAGAGAGTAATGCTTGGTAAAGTTATGGACTGTTTTCCAGGTGGCTGCATGACAATTTTCTAAGAGAGGGATATCCCTGGCAGCAGCCAGGGAAGCAGCTGTACCTCTTGTGGAATGAGCCCTCAGGCCTGAGGGTGGAGTTTTTCCAGTTTTTCTTAGCAGAATTGTATACAAGACACAATCCACCTGGCAATAGATCTTTTGGTGGCAGGTTTGCCCTTTCCCACTTCTCCATAAGTGAGGAACAACTGGAGGGAGTCAAACCTGTGACCCTCGGTACGCTCTATGTAGTAACTAAGTGCCCTTTTAACATCTAAACTGTGTAGCCTCCTTTCTCCTGAGGAAGAATGATCAGTGAAGAAAACAGGAAGAGACATAGACTGGTTTAAATGGAAGACTGAAACCACTTTGGGCAAGAACCCTCTATTGGTTCTAAGGACCACTTTATCCCTGTGAAATGGGATAAAATCAGGTTCCACTGACAGGGCTTGGAATTCACTGATAAGCCTGGCAGAGGTAATGGCTACCAGGAACACAGTTTTCCAAGTCAAGTACTTAAGCTCTGCAGACACAGGCCTGGGGTTGCATAAGTTGAGCAATGCAAACATTCAAATCCCAGGCAGGAGCAGGGTCTCTAAAAGGAGGAATGGTGTGAAGCAATCCTTTAAAAAATTTACAGAACACAGGATGGGAAGATAGTGAGGAAGACTTCCCCACAGACAAAAACGAAGAAACAGCTGACAAGTATACCTTGAGAGTAGCTGGTCTGAGGCCTAGGCCATTAAGATGGACCATATAATCCAGAACCGCAGGCAATCCAGCAGTGTCTGGAGAAATAAGCTTCTTAGAACACCAGATGCTGACTCTCTTCCATTTGGAGTTATAAGTCTTTCTGGTGGAGGGCTTTCGAGAAGCCTTGAGGATATCCAGAACCCCTTGGGAAAGATGCAGATCTGCAAACTCTAACTCTTCAAGAGCCATGCCTTGAGATTGAGAGACTGAAGATTGGGGTACCAAATCCTTCCCTGAGAGGATGTTAACAGGTTGTAATTCCTGGGAAGAGACAGGGGAAAATGGACTGCTAGGGACAGCAACAGGGGGTACCAGGGCTGTCTGGCCCAATCTGGAGCAATCAGAATCACCTTGCAAGGTCGAGACCTTATTTTGACCAAAACTTTGAACAGGAGTGGGAAGTGGGGAAAGGCGTACAGAAACTTCCCTTCCGAATTCAGAATCAGGGTGTCCAGAGGGACTGAGCCCAAGACTGGAGGTCTGCAACAAAAGAGAGGGATCTGGTGATTGTCTGGGGCTGCAAACAGATCTATCTCCGGAGTGCCCCACCTTGAAAAAATCACTTTCAACACCTGAGGGTCCAGGGACCATTTGTGATGGCCCTGAGAGATCCTGCTTAGTGCATCTGCTAGCACATTGTCCTTGCCTGGAAGGTGAACTGCTACAAGAGAGGTTTGCAGGGAATAAGCCAGGGACCACAACTTGATGGCTTCTGTGCACAAGGCTGTGGACCAAGTGCCTCCCTGCTTGTTGATGTACCACATGGTGGTGGTGTTGTCCGTTCTGACTTGACCCACCTTGTTCTGTACTGACTGAGAGAAAGCTTTTAGGGCCAGAAAAACTGCCTTGAGCTCTAGGAGATTGATGTGGAGAATGGATTCTTGGGGGGACCACAGCCCCTGGGCAGTGAGGGACCCCAGGTGGGCTCCCCAGCCCAGAAGAGAAGCATCCGTGGTAAGGACCACTGAACAAGGCTAAGTAACAAAAGGAACACCTTGTCTTAAATTGTCCTGATCCTGCCACCATTGAAGGGCTTGGATCAAGGGCAGAGTCACTGGGATCAGTTTGGTAAGGGAATCCTTCCTCTGAGACCAAAAAGCTCTCAGGTGGAACTGAATATCCCTCATCAGGAATCTTGCCCCTTGGACCACTGCTGTTGAAGCTACCATGTGGCCCAAGAGCTGGAGGAAATGCCTTGCTGGTCGACACACCTGAAGGCTGAAGGAAGAAGCCAGTTCTATAAAAACTCTTGCCCTTTCCAGGGGAAGAAAGGCTCTTGCTTTGACAGGTATCCAGCTCTGCCCCTATAAAGGTAAGAAGCTGGACTGGTTCGAGAACTGACTTGGGAAGGTTGAGAAGAAATCCTAGAGAAGTGAGCACTTGCTGGGTCACTTGCAGGTGAGACTTGACTTGGTCTGGAGACTGACCCACTATTAGCCAATTGTCCAGATATGGAAAAATGGAAATCTTTTGCCTTCTTAGAAAGGCAATGACTACTGCCAGGCACTTTGTGAAAACTCTTGGAGCTGAGGTTAAGCCAAAGGGCATTGCTCTGAACTGATAGTGGCCTGAGGGCAACTGGAACCTGAGGTACTTTCTGTGGGAGCACCTGATGGGAATGTGAAAATGGGCATCTTTGAGGTCCAGAGAGGCTAGCCAGCCCCCTGGCCTTAGAGAGGGAAGGATTATTCCCAGAGATACCATCTTAAACTTTGGTTTTAAGAGATATTTGTTTAGATATTTTAGGTCTAGGATGGGTCGCCACTCCCCTGTCCTTTTGGGGGTCAGGAAGTACCTGGAGTACAGTCCTTTGCCCCAGTGTAGGGTAGGTACTCTCTCTATGGCTCTTAAAGCTAGGAGACAAGAAACCTCTGCCTCTAGGGCTAGGGTTTCCAAGAGATTTGCAAGTGGAAAAGATCTGGCTCTCATCTTTGGAAATGTTCTGAAGCTGAGAACCAGTCCCTGGCTTACTACTTTCAGGACCCACTTGTCTGATGTAGTAGACATTCAGTCCTGGACAAAGTAAGCCAGCCTGCCCCCTACTGGAATAGAAGAGTCGACCTGGGCAGGCCCATCAGGGTGTCTGCTTGGCAGGGGCTTTAGGCTGAGGAGTGGATGCAGCCCTGCTCATCCCCCTTCTGCCTCTCCCTCTGAAGAACCCCCTCTGAGAAAAGGAAGAGAAGACTGCTGCCTTTGAGGAGTTGCCTGCCTGCCTGCCTCTCTTTGGCCTGAGCACTCCTATAAGTGGTCCTGTACTCATCCATTTTCTTCATGTAATTCTCTGTCTGCTCCCCAAACAGAGAATTACCCACCACAGGGAAATCCATGGCGTTGGCCTGGGTATCCCGTGAGAGGCTAGTACATCTGAGCCAAGCCATCCTCCGAAGAGCCACAGATGTAGCCATTACTCTTGATGACATCATTGGAGTCCACAGCAGCATGAAACTGAACCTTAGATGCCTCAATCCCATCCGCAGCCACCGCCTCCAGCTCCTTGGCTAGCTGGGGGAGGCCTGTTTAACCAGTGCCAGTACAGTGCCCCACCTGGACTTCTGGTACCTGGCTGCATAGGCCATGTAATTCGCCTGCCTGAGTCCCAAAGAAGATGCCATGTACTGCTTCTCTGCTATGGCATCAATCTTCTTGGAGTCCTTGCCTGGGGGAGTGTGAAGCCAAGGGAATATTTGCCTTGTCACAGGCAGCAGCCTGCACTACCCCAACATGGCTGCATTGCTGATATAAGAACTCCGTGTCTGAGCCTGAAAGCGTATACCTCTTGTCCATTCTTCTATCCACAGGAGGTATAGTGTTAGGAGACTTTAGGATTTTTTGTGTCCGTTTCCCAAAAGATTTGGGAAGGGGAACAGACAGTCTCCTGGACTCTGGGATGTCCATCATATCTACATAATCAGGCTCCTCTTGATCTTCCACAGCCTCCTCCATAGGAAGCTGGAGGGTTTCAGATACCTTTCTAAAGGACATAAAGTGAGAAGGGGACTCAGGAAGCCTAGGAGGGGAAACACCTGAAGGTCTGTCTGGGGAGACGTCCGGTTCCACAGGCACATCCAGACCCTCACTTCCATCATCCTCCTCAAATTCCCCTTCCTCTTCAAATTCCAGTTCATAAAAATCTTCGAGGGTATAATCTTGAACCGGGGGAACCAACTGAACTGAACCCCTGCCAGAAGGAGCCGGATCGGTAGGAACCGGAGGGAGCGATTCCACAATCTGAATTGCTCTGGCTATCTCTTCGGTGGTCAGAACATGAACCTCTGGATCTGAACCGGTCGATTTATCTTTGCATTTTCTCTTTGTCGGAACCGATCCCTCGGAATCGGCTCTCCCTTTGCCCGAAGAAGTATCGCCCTGGCCAGAGGGCACTCCTTCTGGTTCGGTCGAAACTGAACCCGGCTGGCCATCTGGGTCAGCGGACTTCTCGGCCTCCTTTTCCCTCAGTCTACTTAATTTGTTCTCAAGGGTAGATTTGGGAAAATTTTTACATATTTGGCAGTCTGAATCGAGGTGGTCAAACCCCAGACAATAAACACAGGTGGTGTGGGGATCGGCCTTAGCAAAGGCCTCCCCACACTCACTGCAGTGTTGAAACCCAGTGGGCCCGTCTTTTTACTTGGGTTTCTCAGGCATGGCCAACCTAACCAACTTACCCTTTTTATGGCAACCGCTAGGCAAGACTCCCTTATCAGTTCCTAACCATGTCACGGGTATTGGAAAAAAAACGCACTAAAACACGTTTTTTTTTTTTTAGAACTGATAAGAACTGGTAACCACACTCTAAGTAAAACACACAAAACACAATATTTCACTATCAAATGGCCGGTTCAGCCGAACTGAGCCGCACTTTTACAAGTTCCACACACAAAAAAACAGAACAATTCCTATCTAGTACTCACGGCACCACAGACACAGACTGAACCGACTATGCGGATAACTTTTTCGGTTTAAAAAACCGATGAAAACTGAAACTTTAACAGACTTTCGAACCGAGCTGAAGAAGAAATCTCCGGAGCAACCGTTCAGTGAGGCGCAGTAAAGAATCTGACGGTTTAAGTTCAAAACACTCCAGACAGAGATTTCAACCGAGCTCGAGCTCAGCATTCTATGCCCTGCATAGAAAGCTAACTCTTTGTTCTTCGGGGCAGTTCAAAGGTTGGGAATCACTGCAATTGTCAGAATATAGCAAGACTTCATGTTGTTTCATGTTTGAAAGGAAGGCTTCATCGCAACAGCCGCAGGAACCTGCCCAGAGGTGGCACTTGGCCTGGTACCACTGTAGGCCAGAATGCCAACCATGTCCGCAGAGCCATCCACACATTCAGTGGCGCTAGGAACCTGGGTCGCACCGTGAACAGCGCCGCCTGAGTCTCCAGCACCACAAATGATGCTGAGGCCCAAGACGGCACCGCCTGAGTCCCCGGCACTGCAGACGGCGCCGAGACTCAGAACGGCACCGCCAATGGCACCATCAGAGTCCCCGGTGCCGCGAACGGCTCCGAGACCCAGAACGGCACCGCCGACGGCCCCAGCCAAGTCACTGGCACAAGTTGCGCCAGACTCTATGACAAGGGCAGACGAAAACGCGAGTCCACCAGAGCCGGGCCCCGCAACCGGGGGCCTCGACACCAGGGAAGCCTGCACGTCAACGGAGGTGACTGCCGGGACGGCGCCAATGGCGCGACCCCAAGAGGGATCACACTGTTCCTCCAGCACTGAAGAAGAAACCTCCTCCTCGGCAAGGCTGGAAGTGAAGGAGGTTTCCTCCTCACCGGGCCGTATAGACCCAGAAGGGGACCCGGAGGAAGGGTCGAGAGATCTAGCCTGGGAAGCCATCGGGCGACGTCATCCTCCGAAAGTCGGTGGAGCTCGTCAGATTTTAAACGCACGGACTTCCAACACACGGCGATCCATGGAGAAGCAGACGTCACAATGATCCATATCATGGTAGGGTCCCAGGCACCGGAGACAAACATGATGGTCCGAGACGGAAAACTGCCGGCCACAAGGGCACCGACGCATAGGGGCACAGCCCGCCGTAGACTTGTATTTTGCCCCCGAACCAGACATGATGCAAAATAATTAAGGAAAAACACAGAAAAGCTCTCAGCGTCATCGAATAATATAGAAAAACAGAACAGTCTTACCAGTCGATGACATCGAGAAACATGGGATGAAGAAGCTTGACAGCTTAGAGTAGGATACAGCCTATGACGCAGTACTGAATTCAGCTCCACGCAGCAGGTGCAACCTCGACAGCGAGGAAAATAGAACTGGGATGGAGGAGGAGTCTGCAGCATCTAACAGCCACCCCTCGGCATCACGCGGTGCGTCACTCTCGGGGGCAGCGCAGTCTCCATAAAAAAAAAAACAACAACTCCCGTGATAGGTGCACGCCTCCAACTTACACCCAGCAGTAATGAATGGTGAAGATTGACTGACAAGGGAAGATCCGAGGTTCCGGCACCTTTCCCTCGATCGGGACACCCGAGGGCTGGGTCACCTCGTCAGGGAAGGAAAGGATAGGTGTCCTTTCCAAGGAGTCGTCAACCGGAGTCGGCAACAAAGGCTCGACTGGGTTGACAGATATCTCGGCCGGTTCAGTCATTTCCTTGGCCTGACAGAAGGTCCAAGAAGCCGGCGGCCGAGGAAGTGATCTCGACTGAGGTCAAGACCGCAAGTTCCTGAGAGTCAGACCTCTCTCAGTCCTAGGAACATCTCCTTTGGGATGAAGATGACTTGGGGTTCTTGTCCCTCTTCCTAGGGCGGGAGGAGTGCGAGCCCGAGAGATCCTCACTCCTGGTGGGGAGAGACTGGCACAACTCCAGAACGGACCCAGTAAAGATAGAGCCAAGGTTGAGAGGCACACAAAAACTTCAGCTGGCCGAAGCTTGAGCAGCTTCTTCCTCTTCGAAAGCTGCCATCTGATCGAGCTGCTAGGCGGATCCCGCAGCCGCGGAAACCGCCCACCTTGCCTCCTTTGATTTCACCGGTGGATTGTGAAGCTCCGGTCTCCCCTATTTTAGGCGTGCCTTGCGGTCATCCAGGACATTGGGATGGAAGGCCAGACAGATGGTGCAAGGGGTGGTGTCATGTACGACACCTAAGCAGTAGACACACGAGAGGTGGGGATCGGTGCGCAACATTTTCTGTCTGTAGGAACACCGGCGAAATCCGTGGGACAATTTGTCCTCCATGTCCGATGCGCTCGGATCGGAATTGTAAACTCTAATGAGTTTCAGAGAAAGCGTTTGTGGTGAACACCGTCGTTGAGAATCCAGGGCCTACGAACTGCTGAAGTAGCATGAGGGAACCCGAATCTTCCAGCAGAAAGGAAGATCTGGGGCCATGGGGCGGAGCCGAGGTATTTACCACCCAGGTGGGTGGGAGGAGCCAGCTTGAAGACTTTCTAGCCAGATTTAAAGGGGAAAGGGACATGCCAGAGAGTGTGGATGAACAACATATTCACGCTCCTAGAAATTTTTTTTTTTGCTCCTGTGGCACGAATGGTGTGGTCGCTGTGGGAAATCAACTTTCGGGACAGATTAACAAAATCACAGTGGCACTGTTCATGAGGAGAGGTCCCAAAATGCCCATGTTGAAAATCTGGTGAAAATATTCCAACAAATTACTGGGTTACGGGTGTGCGTTGCACAGTTTCTACACAAGCACATAACTTTGCCAACTTTTCATATTTTCACTCCAGATTTTTAACATTGCCATTTTTTTGCACCTCCTCATGAACAGTACAGCTGTCATTTTTCATATCCTATCCAAAATGTGTTTTTGCACCCATGGCACCGAATGGCACAGTTGCTGTGCGAAATCACCTTTCAGGATTGAGTAATGAAATGACAGTGCCTCTGTTCATGAGGTGGGGTTACAAAAAGTCCATGTTGAAAATCTAGAGCGAAAATACCAACAAACCCCCAGGGCCCACCCTGTAGAGACTGACAGGCATCGGGTATGGTTTGGGGTCGTTGGCCGTAATGCTCACACCATTCCACCCCCACCCTGCAGCCAGTGACAAGCACTGAGGTGTGCCTTGCTGTCTTCGGCCCTAACATTCCCCCCATTCTCCTCTACTGCACCCATCTCAGTTTATCTCCTTATGGAATGGGGTGAGCATAAGGGCCGAAAACCCCAAGGGACACCTCAACACCTGCTGGGGTCTGCAGGGTGGAGTGAGATGGAAAGGCATGAGCGTTATGGCTGATGACCCAAAGCCACACCCCCAAACACCTGTCAGTCTCTGCAGGGTAGGGCTGGCTTCACTGCAATTCCTATTATGCATCTCTCTAACTCCTGCACTACCAATACTAGCAATCAAAAATTAGGCATTGACAAATGCTTGTTTTGTTTATTAATTCTTTGGTTAAAAAAAAAGTGCCTGTTTTCAGGGGCGACCTGAGAGCACTGGGGAGGTTACACAACTTGCTCAGGGTCACACAGTATGGAAGTGGAGGTTGTGGGAATCAAACCCAGGTCTGCTGGATGTACCAAGTTCATTCACAGCTTGTTACTCAAAGCTCTGGCTATTCTTAACTCTCTTTGGTGAATACCAAGCAGAAGTATTCGTTTAATGCTTCTGCCTATCCTCTACTGTCCTCCATCCACTCTGCCTCCTTTCTCAGCTTGACAATATTCTTTTGACACTTTTTTCTTGGATGTATCGAAAAACAGTCTTGTCACCTTTCTCGACTCACTCCACTTTTCTCAACTCCATCCCTGCCTTGGCCTTTCTTACCTCTCTACAGGCTGTTTTTAACTTTTCCAGCAAATCTATCTTGGTTTCCTCCCACTGAGTATTCCTGTATTTCTTGAAGGAAGCCGGTTTCTCCCTCATGGCACTTCCAACTTCCCTTGTGAGCCAGAGTGGTTTCTTGTGATAAAGTAGCTGCTCCCAAACGGCATTGTTTGGTTAAAATCATATTTTGTATTTAACAAAAAAGAAAACAGTTGGCCTAACAATATGAAAACAAAACGGCAAGGGGATTTGGTAGACATCTTGGCATGGCCCAGAAGCCCAAGTTCATTTCCTTAAATGGATGATAATCATCCTCTTAACCCACGTAAGGGACCTGCCTTTATTGAAACATGATGGCCACCACACACTGCCCAAGTATTTCCAACTAAGTACCTCAGGCCTTTCGTAGTTTTGCAGCAAAGCTTTATTTTTTAAAGAATTCCTCCCATCCCCACCACAGAGAAGCAGAAAGGCTGTGAGTATGTTTTTTAGCCTTATTTCTACACCAAAAACCATGGAACAGCCTAACAAATGGGCTTTATGTTATTATTTAATGTTTTTAAGCAGAGCAGTACGTTCTCTGCAAAGCTGATATCTGAGAGGGGAGGCGGTGATTATAAAACACAAATTACTTACACAGCCTCACTAATTGATTTGTTAATGAAACCTATCTTACCCAGATGGGCGTTAAAAAGTCCCTTACACATGTGCAGCTTCTACTTGTTATCCATACTAATAAAACATTAATCAAGGGCCAAACTTAGAGCAGCCATCCGATGAAGGAGGTCGAGACAGGTCACGACCATGTATAATGAGAAACAACAACATGCCAGGTCCTTGCACCGTAATCCAATGTCCTTGCTACCTTATTCTGTCCCTCGGGATCAAGGCTGGTAACAGAATGTCCACTCCACTCCACTTCTGAAAGATGGTCGTTCCACTCCATCTCTCCCTCAACCTACATTTGCCGTAACCCTTCCTTAGTACATACTGTATACTATCTTCTCTTGTAGAGTAGCACTGTATTTTACTTGATACTACCTAAAACACAGTGCTAAGGGAGAAGAAAAAGTGTTACATTAACAGAAAAGAACAAAAACAAATCACGGGTTCATAAGAACGTAATAAAAAGGAAACCAGAAAAAAGTTACATCAAAAGCTTGCACAGGTTTCCATGGGAATTATGTACCACAAGAACAAAGCAGTAGGGAGACTAACTCGTATTCCTCAATACAGGTACTTCCCAAAATAGAAATAACTCCCTTCCTATTTTCAACATACCACATTTAATACCTGCTGCTGTTTATGCAGAATGAAAAAAATAGGTTTTTGCTCCTGCTGCATGCTTGATCACCTGTTTTTACATAACATACAATGCATTTCAGAAGGCAGTTTGTTTATTTGAAATGTGGTTATGGGGAAAAGCACACTGAGCCGCAGCTCATTTGCAGGTACGATTTGGGGGTGAGGGAAGCAAAGGGGTACATAGTGAATTCACCTATATTACGAGGTATACCAAGAGAAACAAGACACATTTTAGGTACACTGGAGAATGAAATACACAAAACAGCTGTGACTGCACTAGAAAAATATAATGCATACAGACACTGGTCATAGCAAATAGATGAAGACTGTACAAAAGAATGTGGGGCAAACTATGTAAAAGTGTTTACATAAATGTGATTTTGCTTTTTGTCATACTCTGTGTAGCAGTATTATGTTGTTTTACAATATGTGGATGGACCTTACCAAATAATTAGAAACCATAAATGCAGACAGATATTCTAATCTGGACTAGAATATTATTACTGTATTTGGAATGCACTACCAATCTGTAATCTCTACTAAAGCATTTATAAAACATCTGCAAATTCTGTTATAGTTTGCTATTAATACTGACATTTGGTAGATACTTGATAGATACTGGGCCCGATGTACTACTGTATCTTGCATGGTATGTGCCAGAAAAGGTACATATCATGCCATGCAGCGACACTCTATGCACCCTGCCCCAGAAAAACATGCAGGGAAAAATGGGCAGACTGGGTGGGCCAAGCAGTCCTTATCTGCTGGCAAATTCTAGGTTTCTGTTTCTGGGGCTGGGATTCACTATGCCCCTCAGGGTCAATATGTGGGTACGTAGCGCCACGCTGAGCAGGGGGCAGCTGAGGCAGGGGAGGACACAGGGCTTTCAATCGGAAGCCCAACCCTATGCTATAGAGGATCACGGGATACAGCAGTTCACCAAAACAGTGCTGTATCCTCCTTATCATAGCAGCCTTACGAATTAAAAAAACAAAGATTAGCATGAGAAACTGTCCTCTTAACCCCAGACCTCCATGGCGAGGAGAGTTGAGGTCTGTAGCAGAGGTACCTAATCAGGGCTTAAGGACTCCCATCATTTTTTGGGGGGGGGTTGAGCAACAGTTATATCAGCCCTCCAGCTGGCATAACCCAAGGACCCCCATGACACTGGACTGGCACAGTACAAACTGTTTCATGCATGCAGCACTCTGCCACCACGGCAACAGACATGTCCACTTCCTGACCAGCAGCACAGCTGCATGTGGTAAAGTGCAGTCTGAGCATGGGAAAGCAATGCAGCATGGAGGGGCTGTTCAAACATTTGCGAGTCACCTGCTGACAACTGGGATGCATAAAACTCGGCACTATGTGCTGCCTATCATAGCACGTACAGTCGTGTTTGCTTAGTACAGAGCCCACAATTTTAAAAGAAAATCTTTACTTATTGCAAATGTAGTTTAGTTTTTGGCAGAAGTTTTGTCTTGTCAGCAGTGAACTGCATTTTACAACACTCAGAAGTTGATACTGTCTTAGTAAATCAAGGACCATGGCCCTGTCACTCACACTGTTATTTAGTTTAGCTCCCAGTGGCATAGACAGGTATTGATGAAGCCTTGAACTCTGGGGCTCAAATTCTGGATCATCTTCCCCTCCCCCTAAAACTATATTGATTTCTCTTCCATATGGATAATGTTTTACAGCCGCAGGCATATACGGAGTCACAGAGCTCTGCAAAATGAAAAGGAGGCTACAGGTCAAAAACTTCACAATACATTTACCTTCCTTCATTGACCAGTTCAATAAACGCAAGACCAGCATTCTTCTGAATGGAATTTTGCCATTCCTGTAAAGGAATATAAACACAATTATTTTTTTTTCTGTATTAGCTGTTAATCGCCTCTCAAAAGCAGCTGACTGCGTATCGCATATCCTAGCCATGTTACACACAGCTTTCCTCTTACTCATTTTAACGTTCATGAAAATGAGAGTGATGACAATGCAACTGAAGCCCATTCATTCACAGGCCAATAACATCATGAGCAAGCAGGGTCTAAACCTCCCCAGCCTGCTGGGGCATCTTTCAAGTTGAGATGGTGGTTTAGTCTCTTACAACGTATTCAGCACAGAAGCTCCTTCTGGATAAAGGCTGAAAGCTCTGCCAGTTCCTCCTGAAATGGGTCAGGGTGTTACATGATGTGGAGAAGCTATCATCTAGGATTTAAATTGAGGCCATCAACCCTTTTTTATTTACTCTATGGATCAAGAATCATGCCATCCTGTTAAAACAGCAGGGTAGCTAGAGTGCATCAGTCTCAAACTAAACACACTGATTTATTTTATTAAATATTTCTTTTACAATGTAGTGTTCCATTATGGAGACCAAGGTCCCTTTTGTAAGGGTACCTTAGATACACAGTTCACATGCGCTACACATAAATTACTGCAAGTTACAGTGCAACACATATAGAATAAATGTTTCATGTTTCTATGTTAATAAATGACAGTTAAGTATACCGTACACTGGGAAATAAACAATCAAGGTGTAATAATGACATGAGGTCGTATCTCACATCTTTCCATCTGTCTATCATAGAAACACAGAAAGTGATGGCAGATGGAGACCATACGGTCCATCTAGTCTGCCCACAGTCCTACCCCCCCACCCTGACTGCTACTCAGTGTGGTGGTGCCTTTGTACCCATCCCACACGTTCTTGAAACCTAGCACTGTTTTTGCCCCCACCACTACCCAAGGAAGGCTTTTCTATGCATCCACCACCCTCTCGGTAAAGTAAAACTTGCATGCGTTACCTCTGAATTTGCCCCCTCCAGCTTCATGTTGTGCCCCCTATTTCTTGTGTGCTCTCCTTTGCACTGTCTGCAGTCTGTTGATATCCTTTTTTAGGTGCAGCCTCCAGAACCGTACGCTGTCCTCCAGGTGTGGCCTCACCAGAGATCTATAGCGTGGCAGGATGACCTCCTTTTTTCTGCTGGTGATCCCCATGCCTATGCAGCCCAATATGCCATTCTCCCGTAGTGCTGCTTTCTCGTACTGTTTGGACATCTTTAGGTGATCCATTATAATTATTCCCAGACCCCTTTCCTGTTTGGAAGATTCCAGTTGTACTCCTCCCAGGCAGTAGTCCTCTCCTGGTTTGGCCCTTCCTAGGTGCATGGCTTTGCATTTTTTTTTTGCATTAAACTTTAGTTGCCATGTTTCTGACCATTTTTCCAGAGCCTTAAGGTCGGCCTTCATCTATCTATCTAGCTGCCTACTTGTCTAATCTAGTTATATGTAGGATACGCAATGACTTGACTCAAAATATCTGATTTATCTTCAGGTATGAGGGTACAGGACCATAACTCACAAGGGAGTTATAAAATTCCTACTCCTTCACAATCTATGATAAAATTGTGTATTTTGAGTCAGGTCACTGCATATTCGATATATAAACATCTGTATTAGTTCAATTTTTAAAGCTGCTGTTTGAACATCTATTTGTTTCCATTTGTTTTCAACTTCTGGCAGCTGTGCTGCATTAGGCAATTCTGATGTCATCAGCATTGTGACAGCTGCACTCTAGCTGGCTCAGTATTCCACTGTGATAATACTAACTTTCAACCTATCCACTCTGACCACAGTAACAGCAATGCAATTTTGACATCTTGTTGTTACTGTTGTCACCAGCCAAGATATAATTTTTATTTTGTCATGTTTTCCCCACTCCTGTATATATCTATAGCTATATGTATATATAAATATAATAATAGATAGTCAAGTGTGTATTACAAGGGAGTGATACCACTGAGAGGTTCTGGGGACAAGGGAACCTCGAGAGCAAGTGATACACACTCGCCTATTTTTTTTATAATATATGGATCCAATTTTTGTTTGCAGCTCTTTGTTTAAGGGGTGCTGTGAGGCCGGGCGACCACCACAGTGAGGACTCACTAACTCTCCATGTCAACCCCGTCCACCCCCACCCGTTCGATGTTTCTCTGAGCTTGTGTGAGTTTTGTTTTGGTAGGCAGTCCTACCTTTTAGTTGTTTTCTTGTCCCAGTGTACGCAGGATCAACCAGATAATTCTGCTGAATTAGAAAAAATAAGCATCTGTCAATGCAGACTGTTTGCTTGTTGGTATTAGCATTGGGAATGCAGGAGCTAGACAGATGCAGAATAGGAATGGCAGTGAAATACTGAACTTCATGCCAACCCCACCTCCACCCTGCAGAGATGGACAGGCATTGGGGTATGCGTTTGGGTCATCACCCATAACGTTCATGCCATTTCACCTCACCCTATCTTGCAGACACAGACAAGTGTTGAGGTGTGCCTTGGGGTGTTTGGCTTTACAGTCACCCCATTCCATAAGGACATTTGCTGAAATGGGTGCAGTATAGGAGAATGGGGTGAACTCTGAGGCCGATAAGTCCAAGGCACACCTCGATGCCTGTCACTGGCTGTAGGGTGGGGTGGTGGTGGTGGAATGGCATGAGCATTACAATCGGCAATCAAAAGGCACACCCTGATGCCTGTCAGTCTGTACAGGGTGGGTTGTTATGGTTAGAAACCCTAACGCCCCCAGCATTTGTTAGTATTTGCACTACAAATTTTCAACATGGCCTTTTTGTGACCCACACCTCATGAAAGCATTTGGGATCTCTTCTCATGAATAGTGGCACTGTGATTTTGTTAATGTGTCCCAAACTTTGAGTTCCCACAGCGACCATGCCATTCTGCGCCAGATGCAAGAAAACACAAATTGGGCAGGATGTGAAGAATGACAGCTGTACCATTCATAGGGAGGTGTGAAGAGCTGGTTATGTTGAAAATCTGTAGTGAACATATTAAAAATGCTCGAACGTCCAAGCGTACGTGGAAACTGCTCAACACATGTGCGTAACACAGTCATTTAGTGGAATTACTTCACCAAATTTTCAACACAGGCATTTTGTGACCTCTGCTCATGAACATGGTCACTAAGATTTTCTAAATCTGTCCTGAACACTGATTTTCCACGGCGACAGCACTATTCTGCACCAGATGTGTAAACGCACATTTCAGGCAGGATATGAAAAATGACAGCTATACTGGTTCATAAGGAGGTGTGAAAAAATGCCAATTTTGAAAATCTGGAATGAAAATATTACAAATGCGCAAAATTATGGGGGTGCATTGAAACTGCGCAACATACGCTCGTAACACAGTCATTTCATGGACTTTGTCACTAAATTTTCAACATAGGCTTTTTAGCACCTCTGCTCATGAACAGTGTCACTGTGATTTTCTTAATCTGTCAAGAACACTGACTTCCTACAGCTACCGCGCTATTGTGTACCGGAAGTGCAAACACATTTTGGTCAGGATGTGAAAAATGACAGCTGTACTGTTGATAAGGAGGTCTGAAAATATGCCAATGTTGAAAATCTGGAGTGAAAATACTACAAATTTGCGAAGTTACAAGGGTACGTGGAAACTGTGCAACTGACACTTGTAACACAGTCATTTTAAGGACCTTTGTCACCAAATTTTCAACACAGGCATTTTAGGACCTCTGCTCATGAACAGTGTCATTGTGATTTTCTTAATCTGTCACGAACATTGACTTCCCACAGCGACTGCACTATTCTGCGCCAGAAGTGCGAAAATACATTTTGGCCAGGATGTGGAAAATGACAGCTGTACTGTTCATAAGGAGGTATGGAAATTGCCAATGTTAAAAATCTGGAGCGAAAATATTACAAATTCGCAAAGTTACGAGTGTGTGTGTGGAAACTGTGCAGTGCAGGCTCATAAAAGTCATTTTTTGGATTTTTTTCACCAAATTTGCAACACAGGCATTTTGAGAGCCCACCTCATGAACAGTGGCACTGTCATTTCGTTAATCAGTCCCGAAAGGTGATTCCGTGCAGTGACCGCAAAACCACCTTTCGGGACCAAATAACGCCATGACAGTGACTG
Organism: Neoceratodus forsteri; assembly: GCA_016271365.2. Taxonomy (NCBI): domain Eukaryota; kingdom Metazoa; phylum Chordata; order Ceratodontiformes; family Ceratodontidae; genus Neoceratodus; species Neoceratodus forsteri. The sequence continues at coordinate 117,629,582 of CM057453.1, read as the reverse complement.
AATTCATGAGGAGGGGTCCCAATATCCCAATGTTGAAAATTTGGTGCCAAAAGTCAAAAACATGGCCGCGATACCCACATAAGTTGAGAAAACCCTATTTATGCCATTATACAGCTTACCGGCATTTCTTCAGTTCGCAGTCGGCTTTGAAGAGTGCAGACGTGTTCCCGGTCTACCGAAGATTGTCCGGAGGCAAGCATGAGATGTGGGGAGGTGGGGTGGTTTGAGGGTGGGTGCGGGTTGGAGGAGGGGCTACGAGAGACTGCGAGGGATCGTTTTCTCTGTTTCAGGGACACAAATTAAACTAAGGACGTCACGGAATTTTTTTCAGGTTTGTTTTTGCACACTGGGGTCTGCTTCCAGTGTGCTGCCTGCATTTGGGACTGAAGCCGACGGGGTCTGGGACCCCATCAGCAAAGAAAGACTGTTTTGGGGCCATGATGCCGAGGGGATTGGGCACCCATCAGCACACAACAAATGGGGAGGGGACATTATGCTGATGGGGAGGGCCTCGTCGGCTAAAATGAATTGGTCGGGGCATGCCGCCAGGGGGACTGGCACCCTTCGCTTTCATGGGGCTCTAAGGCGGTGACTGTGCTGTCGCCATGTTGACGGGAATGTTACACCAGGCAAGGTACTGCCCTGAAATGACAGGTCGCTCCCTCATTGCAGCGGAATGGCTGACGCTGCAATGACGAGGTGGCCCATGATAGCAGCGGTGAAATTGTTTCAACTTGGTGGCCCTTCTGCAGAGCCAGTTTCATCAGGACACTGGGCCTGCACTGGGTGAACACTGTCAAGCCCACAAATGCAGTGCTGGCATTGGCCACCACAGTGCCGCACCTCCACAACTCGCTTCTCTCCTAAGCTGCCACACAATGTTTCTTGCGCATGCGCACAAGCAAACATAAAAAGAAGAAGCATTGGCAGAAGACCTAAGGGATGATTTTCTTTCACTAAGTGAGAGACCGATGCCATTTTTTTTTTTTTTTTTAACTGTTCTGCCCGCCCACAGAGAAACCGCAGCCAATCAGGAAGCGCAGTTTCAGGAAATGCATTTGCTTCTTCTGGAAACAGTTGCATGTTGTTTGTATTACCTGATGATGGCTTCCTCTGGTTGCTTATATAGTCTTGATTTTTGCTGCATGGAAGGTGGGGAGTTAGGGTTGGAAACCCTAACACCACATTTCCCTACTTATGTGGTATTAACTTGATCTCTAACTGGTGCATTAAAGTACAGTTACGCAAGAACTTACCATAACAATAGATCTTCAAGAGAGGGCTCTTGCAGTGGGTAATTACTTGTAGGACTGCACCCCCTGACGTCAGGACCACAAGGAAACTTTTGCTAGCACTGTCTGATGGGGGACCGCCCACCAGACGTCATGTGATGGACATCAACATTACACTATATAGTGGGCAGTCCCCACGGCTGCCCTCCGGTTCAGAGACCTCCGAGAGTCATGACAGGAGAGTGGGAAGAGGCTCCTGAATCCAAGAAAAGGCTCCTGGAAAGAGAACTACAAACTAAATAGGGGGAAGGAGGGTGGGGAAAAGGTTACCTACTACAAGAGCCTCTCTCGAAGATCTACTGTTATGGTAAGTTCTTACGTAACTGTACTATCTTACTTAGAGAGGGCTCTTGCAGTAGGTAATTACTTGTAGGACTGAGTCCCAAGCAATCAGAGTTCAAGGGGACAGGAAAACATGTGAGGTTGGAACAGGAAGCTAGTAGGTAACTGAATACTTAGAACAGGAGTCCCTGGAGGACTGCCAGTCCAAAACCAGCCCTGCGCCTAGAGGCAATGTCCAAACTGTAGTGTTTCATAAAAGTGTGAATGGAACTCCAAGTAGCAGCTGCGCAGATTTCTACGGCTGGTACATTTCTGAAACAGGCTGCAGAGGCAGCCATACCCCTGGTAGAATGTCCTTTCACCTGCCACGGAAGGACTTTACCATACTTCTGGTAACAAAGAGTAATGCAGTTTGCCAACCATTTGGAAAGGCACTGTTTGGAAATTACTGTACCTTCTCTCTTCAGTGCGTAAAAAACAAAAAGCTGATCCATTTTGCATACAGCTTTGGTCCCGTTTGTGTAAAAACTTAAAATTCTGTGAACACCTAAAGTATGCAGAATAGCCTCCCCCGATTAGAATGTTCGGGGTAATAAACCAGCAATTGAAGAGACTGATTCAGGGTAGTCTCAAATAACCTTTGGAAGAAACAGGATTTGTGCACAGAGCCACCTGGTCTCTGTGAAAAATCAAATAAGGCACCTTACACATCAGGGCCTGAAGCTCAGAAATTCTTCAAGCAGAAGTGACTGCAACTAAAAAGAGCGCTTTCCAGGACAAAAAGCACATGTCACGTGTCTGTTCCAGTTCAAATGGAGGTACAGTCAACTTTTCTAAAAGAAAATTAAGGTCCCATGTTGGAGCAGGGTTATGCACCGGGGGTTTCAGATGCAGAATACCTTTTAAGAAGGTTTTTGAGACCTCTAACTGAGCCAGAGTCTTGCCCCTACTAAATCATGGTAGGCAGAGACAGCCGCTAGATGCACCTTCAGTGACGAATAACTCAAGCCCAGGTCCGACAGATGGAGAAGATACTCCATGACCTGGGAAGCGGGGCACGAGAAAGGATCCCAAGTCTTCGAGGTGACCAGATGGAAAAGTGCTTCCACTTCATGGCATAGGTAGTTCTGGTAGAGGGATTTCTTGCCTCTACCAAAATCTGAGCTACCCGAGGGGAAGCCCCATAGCTTGAAGCAACTATGTCTTGAGGAGCCATGTGTGAAGATGAAGGGATTTCAGTCCCGGATGTACTAGCGTGCCCCCACCAGGTCAGGAGATTGTAGGAAAGTGGTAGAGGAACCAGAGGATCTGCTGCCAGCTGCTGGAGCAGCAGGAACCAAATTTGTTGAAGCCAAAACAGATCTATCAATATCATTTGTGCTCCTTCTGTCTGTAGCTTGATCAGCGCACTCTGTAAGACTGGGAAGGGAGGGAGGGAATGCATACAGAAATCTCCCTGTCCAAGAAAACAACAGCGCATCTTGTCAAAAAGCACCATGCCCAGGATCAAGAGAGCAAAACTTTTTTGTGCGTTTAATGGGGCTGTGAACAGATCCACCTCCAGCAGACCCCAAAGGTCAAAGATGTGATCTAGTACTTCTTGTTTTAGCTCCCACTTGTGGGCTCTTACCCTGGTGTGGCTGAGGCTGTCTGCGAGAACATTCTGCATGCCTGGGACATGGACTGCTAGAAGATGGACCTTGTGCAGAACCACCAAATTCCAGACCCGCATCGCTTCCCTACAAAGAGGATACGAGCGGGTGCCCCCTGTTTGCTGATGTACCACACTATGCACCTGTTGTCCAACTGGATCAACAGGGTGTCTTGCTGAAGTATGTGCTGAAAGGCCTGAAGAGCATAAAGCACTGCTCTCATTTCTAGCACACTTATGATCAAGTGTAGTTCTACAGGCAACCACAGGCCCTGGGTCCTGTGGTGTCCCAGATGGGCACCCCATCCCATTCCCAACACGTCCATGGTCAGGATTTGTGAGAAAGGAGGGGCCTGGAAAGGAACTCCTCGAATCAGGTTGTTTGAGTTCTTCCACCACTGCAGATCCTTTTCCATCAGACTGGAAATTAAGACATGACTGTTGGAGTCGTCCACCCTCTGATCCCATTGGGACCGGAGAGTCCACTGCAAAATGCGCATGTGGAGTCTCGCCATTGGGATGGCCGCTGCCATAAGGCCGAGGAGGTGGCGAACCGCCCTGGCTGAAATATCTCGACCGGATACCAGCTTGACTTGCCTCTCCAGGGTCTCTCTACCCTGTCCAGAGGGATGAAGGCCATACCCTGTACCGTGTCCAGAACCATCCCAATAAATTGTAGGTGCTGGGAAGGAGCAAGCTGGGATTTTTTGGTAACTGACAGTAATACCCAAATGCTCGAAAAGGTGCAAGGTGGCTGATATGGAAGCTTCCAGTCCCTCCCTCGACAGAACCGTAAGAAGCCAATCGCCTAGGTATGAGAAGACATAGTGCCCCTGACTCCTCAAGGCACCTGCCACTACCAACAGGCATCTGGTAAAAACCTGCAGTGCGGAGGAAATGCTCCCCTTGGAAAGAAAACCTGAGGAATCTGTGATGTGGACAGACTATTGGGATATGAAGGTACACATCCTGCTTGTTCAGGGCACAAAGCCATTGTCCTTTGTAAAGGAGAGGCAGCAGGCTTTGCAGTGTCAGCATCTTGTACTCTATGAAGAGGTTGGGGTGCTGAAGTCTAGAATCAGGCATAGATCCCCCGGTTTTTTGCGTATCAAAAAGAAGTGGGAGTAGAATCCCTTCCCGATCTGGTTTGCCGGCAGTGGCTCTATTGCTTCTTTTTTAAAAAGAGAAGTGATCTCCTCCCTTAAATGGGAATGTGCGCTCTTATGTAATGTGAAAACCCCAGAGGATTTTTTTTTTTTTTTTTTAATCAAAATTCGAGAGTGTGACCAAGTTTGATTAGCTGAAGTACCCAGACATAGGTTGTGATGGGACTCCCAGTCCCCCAGATGCCTTGCGAACCTTCCGCCCTCCTGCACCTCCAATAGACAAGGAGGAGGGAGGGCGGTCATCGAGTCAGTAATGGGAGGGGGGGGGTTGAGGAGGACCACTCATGAAGCCCTCCGGGTTTTGGCTGGTGGGGTGGCGGCCGTATTGGGAGCCCTACATTTAAACTGATGTTTGGGCACCTGTTAATTTGTCGTCTGGCATCTGTTTTGCCGATTAAAAGGACGCTTTTGTTGTTGTTTTGGGCAGTACATGGTGAGAACCCACCATAGAGATGTGCCTTTATCTTGCAGGCTTGTGATAATGTCCTGGGTGTCTCCACCAAAAAGGACAGAGCCTCTGAAAAGGGTATCCTGGATAGCCAACTGAACAGCAGAGGCTAGGTCCGATACTTGTAGCCAGGAGTATTGTTGAAGGCTTACAGCTGTGTCCATACCTCTCGTGAAGGAGTCCACTGCATCATAGGTGACCCGTAAAGAATGACGTCCTGCCACCTTGGCCGATCTTAAACTGTTCGCCAAGATGGTCTTCGCTTCAGAGTCTGGAAGGGCCTCGACAACGGGCTCGAGCTGCTGGAACAAAGACTTCTGGTACACTAACATGTGTGCGACATAGTTCAGAGCACGAATGGCTAGTGTAGAAGAAGAATAAAACTTCCTCCTGAACTGGTCCATTTGTCTGGATTCCTTGTCAGGAGGAAAGGTGCCAAGGCACTCTGGCTTCGCCGACCAATCATGGGCTGCAGTGATGACCACAGAGTCAGCCTTAGGATGCATGCTGAGGTGGTCCTTGTCTTCAGGGGTCCTGTAAACCCAGTCGGCTTTCTTGGCCATGGCTGGGATAGAGGAAGGTCTCTGCCAAATGGTAGAGGATAAATCCTCATGAGGTTCCAGTCATGGGGGTGTGAGCACCGGACTAGTCTCTGGGAAGTCCGGATGATCTGCCAATCTTTGACATTTTGGGTCCAGAGCACCTGACTTCCATCCTTGTGTCTCTCCGCCATTTGTCTGAGGAGGCCCACAAACGAGGGATCTTCAGGAGGGGATATGGGAGACTCCCTAGGGACTGGTTCTTCATGGGGAGGTGTCTCAAATCCTGAACCCTCGGATGAGGAACCTGAATCCGCTTCAGAATCATCGGAATCCTCCAGAATCTTTTCAGTTATCAGGGGTTCCATGTCCCTGGGGGTCCCTTCTGACATCAGAGGTTGCATTTAGGCTGCCGTCTAGCCTGACGTCGAGGCTCAAGGGATGACTGGAGAGGGCACCCTAGGGGTAGTATCTGGGCGTCTCGTGTCCGGAGGATGTGGATGCCTCCTGTCTAATTCAAAGACCAATTGTGATTTGGTCTCAGACCATCAAGATTTCAAAATCTCCTTAAAATCCACCTGTGGCTGAGCAGAAGGAGGTGGAGTGGGAAGAGGTGGAGGGCAACAGTGAGGGAACCCTGACCCCGGTTCCATGTCACAAAAAACTTGTGGAAGGATAGTGGTGAGGATAACCTAGATAAGGATGATAACCAGGGTAACCAGAGTAATAAAAGCCTGTCGAAAAGGGGTCCGGCATCGGGGCTGACTGAGGACAACCTGACTGCGTAAACCCCAACATTGCCTCCAACGGAGGAAAGCCAGACGGCAGTCCTGACAGAGGGTAACCTGACAACGGCCCTGACAGAGTGTAGCCTGATGGAGGTCCTGACGGAAGGAAGCCTGATGGCTGTCCTGAAAGCAGATAGCCTGAAGGAGGGCCCGCTGGTAATTCTGCAGGGGGGGGGGAGGGAACCCTGGTGAAGGGCCCAAATGCAGAAGTCCTGAAGGTGGGAAACCTGATAGGAGACCCGAGGGGGGAAAGTCCATTGGCGGGCCTGACATTGGAGGTAAGGGGCCCTGCGGGCGTTGAGGAGGGGTAGGGTCTGGCACTTCTACCGGAGGCGGTGAAGCCACCATAAGGCCTTTTGGAACCCTGACATCAGGTATACCTGGCGAAAGGGCTTCTTTTGTCGCAGGTCCAGCGACAGTGGAGGGCTCGATGGAGGAGGAGGAGGAGGAGAAGATGGGGGCTCTCCATAGGTGGATCCCCGAGGCAACCCTTGCTCTCCGGCCAGGATGGAGCTCATGTCCGACTGTGCATCATCAGAATCTGACGGACGTGAAATGATCGTGCGATCGTCAGAGGGTCTGAGGATCAGCTGATTGACCTGGGTCGTGCGGGAGTAGGAGACCTCGATCCTGACTTACCAACCCCGGCCGGGTGCTCATTGGAGGGTGTGACAAGCAGCTTATTGGCCGCGCCTGCCAACTTAAGAGCCTGGGGTAGTGATGGGCTTAAGTGCAGCAGCGGCCTTGGATGAATCTGTGGCACCCGCCATCACAATAACCAGTGGAAGTGGGGTGGCCAAAGCCTGCTCTGTGGGTGGGGAGTGCAGGCAGCGTGGCAGCTCCACCTTCACGCGGAGGAGGAGGGCCAAGCCGCCACTGAAGAGCCCGTTGGCGGCTTGGGGAACGGGAGGACTGCTCCTGTCCATGTTTTTCCTGTCCTTTTCTTCTTATGGGGGTCAGTTGGAGAGGAGGAGGAGGAGGCACTTTTAAGCTTCTTAAGTTCTTTTTCCATTGAAGCCATTTTCAGTTTCAGGAGATGGGCTTCAAGAGACTGTTGATGCCTTTTCTGTGTGGCCTGGTTGAACTAGGCGCAGGCCTCACACTCTTCGACGGTGTGATCTGGTCCCAAGCAGAAGAGGCAGACAGTATTGCTGGTCCGCATGTGGTAGCTGGACACTGCAAGAACCGCACTTATTTTTATGTGATTCTGTGGAAGAAGAGGACAACATAAATGATTGTTAGGAAATATATGATGGTAGAAAAAAAAGATATTCATCCAAATAAACGTTCAAACTGCAACGAACTTCAGTGGAATTCCGGCGTGCCACACAGGTCGATGGCCAAGGAAAAGAACAGGAGGCGGACATTGGGACCGCCCACTATACAGTGTCACACTGTCGTCCGTCACGTGACATCTGGTGGTCGGTCTCCCGTCAGACACTGTTAGCGAAAGTTTCCATGTGGTCCTGATGCCAGGGGGCGCAGTCCTACAAGTAATTACCTACTTCAAGAGCCCTCTCGAAGTAAGATCAGTTTTTTTTGCACTGAATTTCCTTTCTTTTTGAGTTAGTGCAATTGTACCCTCATTCACGCAGGTCTCTTTGGGACCTGTATGAACACATGCAGATAGGGAGGGCCCTCTGGACCCTGCGCCAAAGGAAGAGTCCATCCACTATAAGTGCGATCCAAGAATTAAACTTTTGGTGCTCATGGAAAATTTTAGTGTTACATTGAAATGTGCAACACAAAAAATATTCTGACCCTATGTCATGAATATGGTTGCTAGAATGTGTCAAATCCCATCCAAAAGGTGGTTTCGAAGAGTGACTGCGAAATCACATTTTGACATGTAGTTGAAAATTGTCACCAACATTGTTTATGAGGTAGGGTCATGGAAAACAGCATGTTCCAAATTTGGGACTAAATATTGTAACATGGCCAAATTATGAGTAAAAGTATGCCAGACACAAAAATGGAATTTCAGTGTTGTACATTTAAGTGCATCACTAAAATGTGTAATGCTAAAATCTGTGTGTCACACAGCCAACATCTGAAAAAAGGTATTACGGCCTCATTTTGGGAAAAACAAACAACAGAATCTTGCTTAACAGGTCTCATTTAGCAAGACTGATGTGCCTGTTTTGTCCAAATTCTTCATTTTAATGTATTTTCAATTTGTTTTTGTTTGGGGGAAAAAAAACAAGATGGTGGCTGCCATAATAGAAAAAGTGTTTTTTTCGTGTCATGAGAATTAAGTCATGAAAAGCAACATGCTCTTGCAACACCTTTATTTTTATTTATTTATTTAAATCTCGGATTACAAATACCTTTGAGCTCGAGGCAGCTCATTTACAAAGGTTCCACATCAAAGGGTTATATAAAGCAGGGAGGTACAGACAACATTCAGGGTTTCATTTTTTTTTTTTTGGGTAAATGTAATTTTTATTACTTAATTTTCCATATTACGGGGGGGGGGGACAATCACAATTACATCAATGGTACAGAAATGCAGTTAATCAAGGCTAGAGCAGGAACACATCAGACCAGCAGCTGGTATCATGGTACAAAGCTCGGAACTATTGACATAATGTACAACAACCATATAGTCCATTTCAAAGAGCAGAGTTCAGTACAGTCATTCAAATAGGCAGATAACTTCTCTGTCCTGTAAATACAGTTCACTAGTTCCCTCCATTACAAAATCATGGGGACTTTGGCAGTAAGCCAACATCTACTCAGGGCCTTTTTCCCCGCCATAAGGGATACCCCCAGGAGGTACCAGGTATGGAGGTCTCTGAATCCCTGGGGAAAAATGTGTAATAAAAAAAGGTCAGCAGTAAGGGGGATTGATTGCCCAAATATCACTTTCAGTTCCTCATGTAAAGATACTAAAAAAGGCTGGCTTCTGGGGCAGAACCAGAATACATGCGAATGATGTGATAGTGAGTCACCACAGTGGCACAAACACTCGGCTGTATTAGTTGTTTGGAAATGGAATGTGATAGCCGGAGTGCGAAAGTACCTCAGCAGCACACGCCACATGAAAAGCAGCCAGCTGTGGGAGTAGGTGAGCTTAGAGATCATCTGACAGCTAGTGGTTTATTGCTGTGAGGTAATGCTTGTGTTCAGTTCTGCATTCCACCTCTCAAGTGTCCCTCTATACCCCCCACCCCCATAGTTTCGGTAAGAGACTGAGATAGCATAAGGCATCACTCTGGTGTGAGTGAGCTTCTGGATTAAAACTATTAATTGTGGGGGGCCTTCTGGGCTACGAGTTTCAGGGGGGAGAGAATAATAAAAATGTCTTAATTGTAAATATCTAAGAGAGTCCGACTGCCTCAGTCCAAAAGTCTGTTGCAGCCCCTCCTGGAAAGATTTAAAGCCAGGGCCATTTAAGAGCTAGGAAAGGTAAGTGAGGTGTAGATGTCTCCAGGAGCGAAAGATATGGTCAGCTAGGGTAGGGAGGAAGTCCTCTAGTAGTGCTAGTGGGTTGAGGAATATCAGGTACGGGGAGAGGGAGAAATGTCTGCGGACTGCATTCCAAGTTTTAATTTGATGCGAGAGCCATGGACCTATGTTATTTTGGTTCGCGGAAGACGGGGACTGATACAAGGTAATCTTGACCAGGTCATTGTGTGTCAGGAGTCCCTCCTCTATCTCCCTCCAAATTGCCGATGTGGCCTTCAGATAACACTGGGTGAGGAAGGTTAGGTGGGAGGCCCAATTGTACAGTTTTAAATTAGGGAAGGCAAGTCCCCCCTTGGACTTGGGGAGAGTGAGGCCGGAAAATTTAACTCTTGGGCGCCTACCTGCCCAAACAAACCCCAAAATGGCTTTGTTCCATACCTGGAAGACCTTAGTGGGGATAAATAGGGGGATGTTCTGAAAAAGATAGAGGGCCCGAGGCAAAATTACCATCCGGATAACCTCAATTCTCTGAAAAAGATTAAGAGGCAGGACACTCCATTTTGCCAGGTCAAGCTGTAGATGCATATAAAAAGGGACATAATTATTTTGCATGGCTTTATTAGCTTCATGGGAGAGGGAGACGCCTAGATACCATAGTCTCTCCAGGTTCCAATGAAATGGGAAGTTTTTTCGGAAGGAAGGGGAAAGGGTGAAATAAAAAGTAAGGGCATCCATTTTGGAAGTGTTAAGCCGATATCCAGAGCATGACCCAAAGGCCTCCAGAATGGCAAAGACCACTGGAACCGACTGTGTGGGACTGGAAAGAAAGAGCAGGACATCATCCGCATATAGAGCTATGCAGTGCTCCCTCCCCTCCATTTGTATCCCTTGGGTCTGAGGAGAACGCCTGTGCCAATGGCTCGATAAAGACAGCAAATAGTCCAGGGGACAGGGGGCAACCCTGTTGTGTGCCCCTAAACAAGGGAAAATAGGCTGAATGGTGTCCAGAAACCCTGACTCAGGCCTGAGGGGAGGAGTACAGGGCTTTTATCATGGAAATAAGGGGTAAGGGAAAGTCCATTTTGGACACTGTGGCAAAGAGAAAGGGCCACGAGACCCAATCAAATGCCTTCTCAGCATCTAAAACTGAGAAGGACTGATGGGTCATTATGCATCTGCATTCTCTCGACAAGGTGAAGCGCCCTTCGTGTGCTGTCCATTGTAGATCTAGAGCTCACAAAACCAGTTTGGTCAAGGTTAGTGTGGGAAGGACAGTGTCCAGCCTGCTAGCCAGGATGGAAATGAGGTACTTATAGTCTGAATTCAGGACTGAGATTGGTCTACAGGAACTGCATATGAGGGGATCCTTATCCGGCTTAGGAATTAGGGAGACTGCAGCATAAGACCAGCTTGGGGGGTTGTCAAAGACTCCCAATAGAGTGTCATTAAAGACCCGCAGGAGAAGAGGGCTGATAGTCTGGTGAGTGCATTTATAAAATTCCGCTCCATATCCATCCAGGCCAGGAGCTTTCATAGTTTTGGATTTGGAGATGGCTGTGAATAGTTCTGTCTGAGTTACAGAGGAAATTAAGCTGGTTCATTGGTCTTGATTAAGCTAGGGTAGTTCTAATGGGGATAGGAAGACATCGATAACTGTAGGGTCCGAGGGGTGATCAGGGGCATACAAGGCCTTATAGTAGTCACAGAAAGTTTGGGTGATGCTCCCCAGTTTCGTATAGAGGGTACCAGAGGCGGGTCTCTAATAGCTGTGACAGTGGAGAGCCTGCGCTGCTTACACAAGCGATACGCCAAAAGGCAGGAGGCCCGGGGGCCTATCTCACCATATCTCTGTCTGAGGAAGGACATTGCTATTTCAGTCTGCTGGAAACAGAGGGTGTCCAGGTCCCTTTTGACCTGCTTAAGCTGAGTAGTAACAGAGAGGGCTCCCTACTGATGAGCAGCTTGGAGGAAATGGAGAGTCTGCTCAAGAAGTGTAGGTCTCTCCTTTCTCTGTTTTGCCAGGATTGTAGAATGTTGGATAAGGTGACCTTGAAGAACCACCTTGAGAGTGTCCCATCTAATGGAGGAGGCGGTGATGCTTGGCCAGCTGGTTATGATTGCTCTATGATATTTGTATATAGAATGCGGTATGTGAATGTCATCCTGTGGGATGGTGCCACCCCCCCCTGCCCCCTCGAAGGTTTCAGCTACAGGATATATTAACCTGAAAACCAGGAGGTAACTAAGGGTCTCCTGTTTCTGACTTAATTAGAACTGACCCAGCTACCAGGATACAGGGCTCGTAAAATTTGATGACATCTTACAGGAAAAACATTTTATAACAACATGGTGTGAAAAGTTGTAAAATCTTTGACCTGCCGTGGCAACAGGAAACCACACAAGATCAAAGGAAAGGCTTGATTAAAGGAGTCATATTTGAGAAATTAGTTTTTGCTGAAGTCACAGTATTTGAAACATCTCCTGACAGGAAGATCACTGTTTATATAAGTTTTGTATTCTAGAAGGAGGAGCTAGATTACATCATAGAAGGGGTGGAAACACAGAGTTTAAACTGTATTCTGTGTTTCAATTGAGGGTCATTTCTTTTTGGACTCTTAAGAAACAAGACCTAACTAAGGCACTTAGAGGTAATTACATTAGAAAAGATCTAAATGTACTTTGGTAGGAGTGTGTCTGTAGTTTTCCTTGTTTTTTTTTCTTTATGTGATTGCATGGTTTGCGATATAGTGTTCTGTGTTTACTTTTTACATATGTTTATCTATTTTTAAGGAAACCTTTCATTTGAAAGAGACTGCCTGGGTGTGTCTTCCAAGTTCTTTCTTTTGCATGTGACGTATGGAGGGTTAAGACTGACAAAACTGTTCATAAGCTTGATGGTGTTACTAAACTAGAAAAAGGTAAGAACATACCTAAGGCCTTTTATAGAGTTTTAAGGGTTCATTTTGGATACCTGTTTAGGTGCCCTTAGGCGAAAGATATCTGGCATCCCACCAAACAGCATATTATCTGAGCCTGTACATTTGGGTACGCTAGCATAAGGTTCACAGTTTGAATCCCCGCAAAACTTGAGACTAAAGGTAATTCGGACCCACAAGCAGACAGGAGGGTTACCCTGTTCTGTTACCTGTTCACAATACTGCACTTGGAGATTGGCACTGTGGGAGCAGAGGGCCTGACCTGCTGAGTGCGGTTGTGACAGAGGCAATCTCCGGATCCGAGTTATCCTCCAAAATCTCTTCCATTTCATCCATTAAAAATTCTTGGAAGGAAGCACTCCTAAAGTGGGCTGGATTAAATCTCCAGTTAGTACTGCGTTTTTCTAAGCCTAGTTCCCACATGGTAGTCACAGGGGCATGATCGGAATGAGCAATATCCTCCAAAGCAATATCCCTGAGGGCCCCCAAAGATTCCTGCTGGGCAGAATAGTGATCAATCCTAGTATATGTGCCATGGGCAGCTGAATAATATGTATATTTTCTGTCTCTGGGATGGAGGGCCTGACACACATCCAACCAGCCTACCTCCTGAACAAACCGCTGAAATAATTTACGTGGGGCTGGTCGATTCCCCCTGGTTATGTTTGTGGTGTTCAGACAAGGACTAGGAGCAATATTAAAATCACCAGCTAATATTAGAGTCCCCTTAGTCAATTCTAAGACCTTGTTCAGGAGTAAGCGGATGGTCGGGACGTTCGAGCCCGGGGGGAAGATAAATGTTGACCAGAGTCACCTCCGTATCTTGTAGGAATCCCTGAACAACGATCAAATGACCCTCCACATCCGCCCACTCACGGGTTGCCCAAAATGGGGTATGGCTGGGAATCAGTATGGCGACCCCTCTCCTCCTCCCCCCCCCTGCAAAAGAAAAGGAGTAGACCTGTGTGAAACCAATTATGGCTAGTTTCTTTGTTCATTTGCAGACATACGAGTTTCTTGGATATAAACTATTTCAGCCTGTATGTTTTTCAGTATGGACAACATTCTTGTTTGTTTAATTGGACTGCCTAGCCCACTTACATTTAGAGAATATACTCTAAGCGGTTTACCAGTCATTTAAATATTTATAAGACTCAGGTGATTCTGAAAAATCTCAGTACTAGCCCCTGTGCTCTGTCCCAGCCAATAATGTGGGTCTTGTGAAAAGAAATTGTGACTGCCTATTGGTAGGTGAAGGCGAAAACACCCCACTAACTTTAGGTCATCTAATTGGGGGATCGGGGGTTAACTGGGATTCAAATCCTAAGCAGGTCCATGTCAACTGGGCGGGGGCTGCTAAACTAGCAGTGGCTTTCATTGGGGTTGGCAGCTGAGGGCAGCCCGCTCCCAGCAAGTGCCTATCTCAGGCAAGGCCCGCTTATGGGCACAAAGTGGGGCGAGTCATGGCAGTACTTCCTCCAGGGCCCAAGAGCAAATCTTGGGAAGCAATAATTAGAACAACCATTAGTGGACTGAGGGTAGCTTCTGGGTGACTAAGTGGGAGAGCTGACTAATATAAAGAAAGAAGGTAAATCATCGCATCATCCTTGAAGAAGAACCTCCAAAGGGAGAAAGGGAGACCCTGGCCTCCCCCTTCCCCGCAAAAAGACTGCCTGAGACCCATCGGGTCAGCAATGGCAGGCCATCGGCAGAGTGGAGGAACATTCCAGACCCCCCCCCCAACAGATAGCGGTAGAGGAAGATGCATCTTCTCCTGAGTTCAGGTAGTATGCATCTTAAGCAGCAATACCCACATGGCACAGTGCTGACACTGAAGTTAAGGGAAAGGTGCCACCGACCTGTCTCCAACCCCCCCTTCTCAGGGCCACTTGGGGGGGGGGCCTAATTATGAGCTGGTCCTCCCCCTCCCTATCGTTGTCACCCCGTCTCCAACCCTTCCAACCCCTTCCAGGTGCCCCACAGCGTCCCATAAGATACTCAATTCTTCGGGCGAAAGTCGACCCTGCAGGCCACTAATGCAGCCTGCAGTGAGGGGCCGACACCCAGAGGTAAGCTGGAGTATGAAGCCCGACAGCAAGGGGGCAGAGGAAACCCCCCTAGGGGCTTTCTGCGAGGCAATTGGGGCAGGGGGCAAACTGGAGGGGAGAAGAGGATGGGACAGGGGACATACGATAACAGACAGCGTCTGGGGGGAGAGAGTAATTCGGCTCATCTGAATAAGGCAACAAAAGAGTCAGCCAAAGTGTTTGTGAGACTCTCTCAACGGACAGCTAGAGGTGGATTCTCTCTCGACGGATCTTCAGCTGCAAGTTTCTTCAGGTCGGCCATGATCTGTTGTAGTGCTGTCGCACCCTCCTTGTGGCACTGGTCTCTCAGTGGGACGGTGTTCCAGTCCTTTTGTGCCAGCTTAGCTGCCAGAGATGTAGTGCCTTGTGTCTGTCCTTGCCGATGCGTATGCCACGTCCAGCTAACTCCTGGGCCGCCCCCTTAGCCGTCTTGTAGGTCATAGCCCCTTCAGAGAACTGTACTGTGAGCTTTAAGGGATAAGGGGTTCTGATCTTTATTTTGTCCTCCTTAAGTGCCTTTAGGATGGAAGCGTAGGCCCTGAGTCGTGCTGCAATAGTGGAGGATAATCATTATCTACATATATGCGGTGCTCGTGGAAGGTCAAGTCCTCTTGCTGCCAAGATTTGTGCAAAATCATTTCTTTGTCTTGGAATTGAAGGAACCGGATAAGTAGCGGATGGGGACGGTTTGACTTCTGTGGGCCAAGAGTGTAGTGAGCTCGATCAGTTTCTAGGGTGCAATCCTCTGGCAAATCCAGCTTTGATTTTAAAAAGTTCTGCAAAAATAGGATGGGATTGTTGCCCTCCCCCCCGGGAAGACAGAAATCCTGAGGTTATTTCTATGGCTTCTGGCTTTGGCATCCTCAGCCCTCTCCTGAAGCTCATGGTAGGCCTGATGCAACTGCACTATGGTGCGATCAATGTGGGCATCAGATTCAGTGGCTTGTTCTTCCAGGGAGTCAAGCCGCTTTTTCTATCTTCCTGACGTCTGTCCAGAGAGCCGTAAATTTAGACCGGGTTTCCCTCCTAAAGTCCCGGAGCTCCTCTAGCACGAGATCCATTCGCCTAGATATATTAGGAGCAGCTGGCATGATGGCCTTTGATGGAGCGCTACGGCCTGAGAGCTGTGAACTATCGCTGTTGGAGTTTAATCCATCGATATCCGGGTGATCCACGTGCGCTATTTGTTGCTCTGGTTTTTGTTGGGGCATCTTGTTGGTGATTTTAAGCGGTTTTGTCACCTATTTAAGGAGTTTGATGGTCTTAAATAATTCGTTTTCTGCCCTGGAGGAGTCGGAGTTATCAGCTCAAGCTGCTTCCGTGGGCATGACGTCACCGGAAGCCAACATTCAGGGTTTCATGACAGCACAGCAAGTCAACTGGTAAATATGTGGGAACAGTGCTACACACTCAAGATTACAAGCAAGCATAGTAAACCATAAGGTACATTTGAAGAAACATTGCTGATCAGGGGTGGGAGGGAAAGGGGGAGAGTAAGGGAGAGGTAGAGGAGATGAGAAGAGCAGAATCCAGATAGAGAAGGAAAATATGGCAGCCAGAGGCCTTGTCATAGAGTGAAGGGAGGCTAAGGTGGGAGAAGGGGTACAGGAGGGGAAAGGAGGGTGGAGGAAGGGAAAAAAAGATAAGGGAGAATTATGTGTTGTACCAGAGGGTTATCCAAAAACCCTACTGAGGCCAACCCAGTGGCACTCACTATAAAGTGCCTTAATGCCTCCAGTCATGCCGGCGACCTGGGTTCGGGAATGGACTCGAATCGTCGGGGGTCAGTTGGGGAGGGAGAGGACTAAGTGTCTGAGGGACTGCTTTCCTCTCCTGGGGAGGGGTGGCTTGTTGTCCCTGCCTTGGCTGCCTCCAGGTGGAGGCCCTGGGATAGAGCAGGTCAGGGAGGCAAAGTATGGGAGGGCACCTCCATGTGCGAGTCCTATGCTCTGCAAGGGAGAGGGACAGAAAAAGCAGAAAATGGATGTCGGAGGCTTCATGAAGCCTGGCCCCACTGTCTCCGCAGCCGCGCCGCCACTCAGTGAGCAACCTGATGTGCTTCAGACTTGATGTACTGAAGGGAGGGAGAGGACGGCCCTCCCTCCTCGGCCCTGCCACAAAAGGGGAACTCATGAGGAGACTCCGGATCAGGCACTTACCAGGGAAGAAGGAAAGCCGGCCTGCAGCGGTTGGGTATCTGGCTGATGCAACACCTCCCCCCCCCGGAGACGTAGAAGGATAAAAACCTATACAAAAAAAATAAAAAATTAAAATAACCCTACTGAGCATGCCCAGAAAAAAAAAAAAAAAAAAAATTTTTATAACTCTGGAATAGACTAATTTTTTTTCACAAAAAAATTGAAAGCTACTGTCTTGGCACAGGCTGTTGCAACCCTAAAAGATTTGGGAAAAAAGTTCAGTACCGTGTAGGCTGAAGGTGAGAGCAAACAAAAAAAATATAATCAATATAGGAAAATGTTAGAGTTAATAGTAAAATGATATTCTGTATTTCAGAAATCACACAGGCTACAGTCCCAAAACTTCCCAAGTGTTGAGAACTTGACTTCAAGACAGCACATGCAAATCTGGGGTAATTTTATTGAACGCCGCTAAAGTCACTGCAAAAATTGAGATTTAACATTCAACACCATACTCTAAGTATGGATTGTCCTCATCACTTGATCTATACATGAAGCCCTTGGCTGCTGCTATCCAGCACACCCAGGAAGTAGAGGGGATGCAGTTAGGCGGCTCTCGCTACAGTCTCATTGTACCTGGATGATATTCCTTTTATCCTTCTCGAACCTGAAACTTCCATCCATGCGGAATGGACAGTACTCCATGCTTTTGGATCCCTATCGCAAAACAGAAGTTTAGTTTTGATATTACACTATCCTCCCTCACTGCGCCTTCGTCGGGGCTTGCCGTTAAAATGGAGATGTACTAAAGTAAAATCTTTAGGGGTCCAGATTCCTATGCACCTTCCTAATCTGCAACTTCTTAATTATGAACCCCTGACTATTTCCCTCACTCAAGAATGTGCTAGATGGCATCAGTTATATCTTCCTTTCTTCTCAAGAACAGTCACTGTTAGGAATGAATATATTAACCCGTATACTGCATTTCTTTTAGACCCTCCCCATCATGCCTGCATCCTATTATCTTAATTCCTGGAATAAACTGATTTCTTGCTCAAGTTGAGGTGGTCAACATCCCAGAATTCATTTTTCCCTTCTACATCTTCCCAGGCCAGCAGGAGGAGTCAACCTTCCCAATTTACTGAATTAAGCTAGGACAGCCCATCTCAGGACTATACATATTTGGTTAAATGACACCTACGACAGCCTTGGAAACAAACAGAATGTGTAATAAAAGACATATACGATATTGAGAGGTTGCTATTGTCTAGCTCTGGGAGTGGCCCCCTTCCCCTTCAGACTTTCTGAACTTCACAGCCCAAAACTGAGAGCATGGTCTTGACGATGCAACCTGCCTGCTCTCTTGAATGTGTTCTACTTTTGCAGCGTCCTGGCCGCTGAAGCAGGTTTTCTCCCCACACAATATTGGACACACGGTTCAGCAGTGGCATCAATTGGGTTTAACTTTTATTTTCCAATCTTTAGACACAAAGTGAGTACTTTCTTTGGAAAGGCTGCAATCCCAATATGGCCTGATGGGTCGGGAACACTTCGGATACTTGCAAGTCAGAACCTACCCTTTTCCATGAAGAGGCAGGTAGGACTCGCCCCACCCCCCCGATCCTGTCCCTTTGCTTCTTCGTTTGCTTCTGGGGACCATCATGGGGGAGACCTGGCTACACCTGATTGAAAATATGTATAAGGGACTTCGGGACTTCCTGGGGGACTCAATAAAATCAGTGTTGGATGCTGGAACTGTGATCTTACTTCTTCGGTACCATAATGGTTACTGTTGGAGAGACTGTGGCCATTTCCATGCTAACTATGCTCATATATTCTGGTCCCAATCTTCACCCCCTTCTGGAATGGTATATCTGACCAGTTGCAGTAACCGTCTCTTCCAATTGGTATTGTCTGCTCTTCCATGCTTCTCTCAATTTCCTCTTCTGATGTGAGGGTGATCTCCCATTCTATGGCATACTTATATATCCTAGCAGCTAAAAAGGCCATCATGAGGCTCTGGATGCTACAGCACCCTCCCACAGTGGAGGCCTGGTGCCAGATTCTCCAGGAAATGTAAGCGATGGAGAATATTACTGCCTCTCTACAAGGCAGAGTACCACAATTCTGGACTAAATGGCAAGGCCCAGTTCAATACATGATGTTAATAGATGATTAATCTGTTCCTTGCATGCCCACACATTATACTCTGATATAAATTGCTAAACTTTTCAACTCTGGAAAGTCAGTACTGGCTGCTTGAGATTAAGGTGCCAGAAGATGGATATTAATATATGGTAATTCCTCTTGGGTTTATATCTGGCTCTTTGGGTTGGTTAAATATAGATAATGGCCAATTATATTATGGAATTTAACTGAATGTCTGGTGTTAATAACTGCTCTGCATTGGCTATCTATTGTGTATCTGCTGTAATTCATACTTGCTGACTCAATAAAATTCAAATGTTTAAAAAAAAAGTGTGCACTGTGCTCCAAGTTTCAGCTCTGCAAATATCACGAAAGGCGCAAAGCGAACCTCTGAAAGGGATATGGAAATTGCTCTGGGAGTGGGCATATACCTGATCCTCCAGCTTGACCTGCACCATGGCACAGCAGTGGCACAGACAACTCACAATCCAGGCAGAAATGCACAGGATTGTCACAGGCTGTCCCTTCTGATTGGGACCAAAGGAGACAAAGAGCTGTTTTGATCACCTGAAGTCCTTAGTCCTGTCCAGGTAAAAAGTAAGAAATCCTCTTAACATCCAGAGAATGGAGAGTGCATTTTCCTTCATTCTGAAAGTTAGCAAAATAGGCAAGACTCCACAAGAAACAATAGTGGCACCAGATGAACGAAGTGAGAAAGGCTTTATTTAAGTGATCCAATCGCCATACAGCACGGGTGATGCACAGTCCTCTCACCAGTTTCACTGGTCACAACGTCATCAGGAGGGACGGAGTCTCTCCTGATGATGCTGTGAACAGTGAATCCAGGCGAGGGAACTGCGTATCATCCATGCTGTATGACGTTCGGATCACTTGAATAAAGCCTTTCTCACTTCGTTCATCTGGTGCCAGTATTGTTTCTAGTGGAGTGTGGCTTATTTACCAGGCACATTTGGAGCGACTAGAGTGGGGATTGCTTCAACAGCAAAACAGGTAGACAGCACACGTGGCCAATTCAGATGGAACTCCAACACCACTCTGGGAAGGAACTTAGGGTGTGTGCCAAGAACTGACTTGTCCTTGTGGAAAAAAGTATATGGACAATCTGTGACCAAGGCAAGAATTTCACTCTGTGGGCAGAGGTGACGGCCACTTGAAAAGTTGCTTTCCAAGTTAAACACTTAAGCTCACAGGTCACAAGGGGCTCAAAAGGCTTGCAGCACAAGATCGATATCCCAAGCAGCCATTAGTTTCCTTATGGGAGGTCTTGCGTGTAAAATGCAATTAAAGATCAATTGCAATGTTTCTAAAATGCTTTTACCATATTTTATTTGCTCACCATGAGAACAAGTCCATATACATTGCAAGTAAAGTGGTGTAACTAATTTTTCATGTCCAGATGCTGTTTTATTGCCTGACTTTTCGGATGGTTTCGAAGAAACTCTTTCAGACGTTACCAGCTGGCAGAATCTTGGGTGAGTGCTGATGTCATTCGCGCAACAATGACAATTTTCCTCAAGGACCTGGCTGCTCAGTACATAAAGAGTACATCAGATTATGACATATAAAAAAAAAAAAAAAAAAAAAAATCAGTGTTTGCTTCTGAAACTCTGATAGTTGCCGCTATTAAATGAATTATTCCAGTAAAACCCCATGAATAAATATCTGACAGTTTCCCCAAGCTGACTGCTAACACTTTGTGCTCAGTATCACCACACACACACACACACACACACACACACTTTGATGGCAGGCACCGCTCACACTCTATCTTTTTCATCTCTAAATTCTGGTTTGGTCCTCTGCCTACCTACCTTTCTTCCTCTTTACCTCCCCTCAACCCCCTCCCTTCCACACCCTCCGGAGCAATGATTTTCCCACCATGGCCAGCCCGTCTGCGTTCTCTCATCGTTGCCCTAACCTGTGGAACTCTTTCCCACTGGCAATCCGCCATGTCAACTCACCTCCAGCCCTCTCCTCCGTCCGTTTATAACTGCCTTTAACTTCCTACCCCCCCCACGTTATCTAGCAACTCCTGCTTACTGCACTTCTTTGAATTACCTGCTATGTGCTCTAATTTTTGTATACTTTGTATTTGTTTTTCAATCAATGATTTGCTCTGTTTCTTGATCTTTAATTCTCTGTATCATATCGTAATTCCATTGTATTTTTGTATTATACTATTGATGTCAATTTGATGTACTCTCATTCCCCCTTCCCCAGGACACACTTGGAAACGAGCAATTTGCTCAATGTGCCTTTACTGGTGAAACTTTTAAATAAATAAATGTACATTTTTGTTTCCTTTGTTTTCCTTCAGTCCTGAATGAAGCTCCCATGGCTTCCTCATCATTTCAAAGTATTGTCCCCTAAAAATTAGTGATTAATCTGTGAAATTAACAAAATATGTATCTGTAATACAATATTGATGAAATCCAATAGCAAAGGTCCTCAGACAATTTGAAAGTAAACATGAGCTGTTACCACTTTATGAGCTGATGTACAACAGAGTATGTGTGTGTGTGTGTGTACTGAACTGCCAAGTCTTTGAGGAAAATTATGTCATTGTTGCCTGAATGACTTCAGCACTCACCCAAGATTCTGCTAGCCGGTCTGAAAATGTCTAAGGGATTTTCTGTGAAACCATCAATTAAAAGGTCATCAAAATAGTATCTGTACATGGCAAATGGTAATTTTTTCATTTCATATGTAATAAATAAGCCCTGGTTGTCCTTATGTTGGGGGAAAACAAGAGCAATATTTATAATATATCTGCAGTTGATCTTTAAGGAGAGTGCCAGTGGGCTTGTGGTATGCAGAAACAGTACACAAGTGGACCTTGACTATGGAATACTGCACATTAGCATCAGAAATGTCCAGCAAGTACTCCAGAACCTAGTCAGGTGGTTATACAAAGGGGTCTGTGCGGGTTTTGGAGCACCAGATAGAAAATCTTTTCCATGTGGCTGTGTAAGTTTTCTTGGTGGAAGGTTTACGGGCAGCCAGAAGTATTTCAGAGACACTCAGACACCTTGTACCTGTTCCCTTCTATCTCTTCAGCAGCTAGGCCTGAAGATTAAGGGGGCACAGACTAGGATGCACCAGGAGACCCTGAGTCAGTAAGTCTGTCCTGAATGGAAGGATTCTCAGTTTGCTACCTGATAGCGTGTTCAACTTTCTGACATATCCGTTGAGGACACCAGGGGATGATCAGTATCATCTTGCCTCCATGCGCCTCTAGTCTGAGCAATACCCCTGTACTGGTGGGGAGGGGCTGGAGGGAATGCATATAGAATGAGATTTTGCCATTGCAGACTGACTGCATCCTGACAGAAAACACCATGTTCTGGAGCAGAACTGCAGCAATCAGGTGTTGAGTGGGGGCACAAAAAGGTCCACATCTGGGGGTGCCTAACTTGTCAAATAGCAATCTCACAAAGTCTGGATGACAGTGACCACTCGTGAGGATCGGCCTCTATTCGGCTGAGCTCGTCTGCCAGAGTGTTATAAACTCCTGGCAGGTAAAAGGCCTGGAGCAGGATACTTTGCTCCAGGCACCACTCCCACACTCTTATTTCCCTACAAAGCGGGTAGGCATATGCTTATTTATGGATGTAGCACATCACAGACTTGTCTGTCTAAAGCAGGACTGTTTCGTGGCTGATGATATCCACTATGGCTCGCACGCTGTTACACATCTCACATCTCCAACATACTTATGTGGAGGTGAGTCTCTGATGGGTCCCAGACACCCTGTGTTTGGAGCCCCCGACAGTGGGCTCCCCATTCCAAAAGGGAGGATTCCATGGTGAGAGTCACCTGAGGCTCCGTCTGGGAGAAAGAAAAGCCCCAGGGATGTTCTCCACTGACCACCATGTGAGTAGAATGTGATGCTTGTGATAAAAGTGCACTGAGCATCCAATGAGTCATTCTCATGTGTAGCCACGCCAGGGGCAGTGTGAACACGAAGCAGGCTATTAGACCCAGCACGAGTTGCATGGAGTAGGCTTGAATAGATTTACGCTCCATTATGTAGCATGCCATCTGCAGGATCACCTGCATTCTGCTCTCTAGGAGGAAGGACCAGGCCTTGGTAGTACCCAGAAGAGCACCTATGAACAGCAGCTGCTGTGAGGATTGTAGCTGAGGCTTCTGTAGATTCAACAGAACCCTCATGGAGATAAGGAACTGGGAGGCAGTGGCCACTGCCTGTTCCATCTCCTGCCTGGACGTACTGACTGCCATTGTTTTCACAGGTGCACTGCGAGTATTGCAAAGCACTCTGTAAAGACTCAAGATGCCAAAGAATGCCCAAACGGCAGGACTCTGAACTAATAATGCTGCCCTAGTACAATGAACTGGTGGTACCTGTGGTGGCTAGGTGCACTGGTACGTGCTGGTACGCACACAGCGTATCCAGGGAAGCTAACCAATCCTGAGGTTTCAGGAAGGGAAGCAGAGACCTCCCAGAGAAATCATTTAGAATTTTTCTCGATCCATGAATTTGTTCCGATTTCTGAGGTCGAGAATGGGACGCTTGCCCCCTGATTTCTTTGGGACCAGGAAGTAGTGGGAGTAGAAGCCTTGTTTCATTTTGATTCTGCACTACCTCCACTGCCCTGTTGCTTAGGAGGCCCAAAATCTGTTCCAGAAGCTCTGACATATGGGCTGATAAAAGGGGTTGCTTTCCGGGTTGCCTGGAGGGCTTCTGTGAAGTCCAGGAAGTATCCCTTCCAGATGATCCCAAGGAGCCAATTGTCAGTCATGACGGACTCCCACTGACAGTAGGAGTGGGTCAGGCACCCCTCTACTGGGGAGGAGAGGTCTGGCTGAGGTAGCTGAGGCAGAACCTGGGCCAGAGCTTCAGAGGGTGGCACTGAGTGCTTTCCGCACCTGTGCCTTCTTTTGTGGCTTGGGAGACTGAGATTTGTCTTGGGCTCACCTCCCTTTTCCCCCTCTGAGGGTTAGCAATAGCTGGCCTGGAAGTCTTCAGGCTGTTATAGTTTTCTGAGATGCCTCAATAGACTTCTCAAGTACTGTCCAAACAGGTAAGTGCCACTGAAGGGAACATTCATTAACTGTTGCTGGACATCTTAAGAAAACGCCGAAGTATGTAACCAGGAATGCTTTCTGATACAGATGCCTGCTGCCGCAGAGCGGGAGGAAGTATCAAAAGCATCCAACAGCTGCTTTGAACTGATGAATGTTAGACTCAATACCTGCAGTCTGCAGAATTTTCCTTTTTTTTTTTTGAGTCTGGCAGGGACTCTGCTGGAGACTTAAGTGAACTCGACAGGGTGTACCCGTACTTGGAAAAATGCCCTTGATAGCTAGCAATCTGCATGCCAAAGGTAGCTGCTACTAAAACCCACTTGTTCATACTGTCAGTCTTGCATGACTCCTTGTAAAAAGGGTGTGCTGTGACCTCCCAGGGCTTCGTCATTCTCAGTGAGAGTAACAATGACAACAGCTATCAGTTGAGAAATATACACTGGTCAATCCTTAAGGACAGTGTATTTCATGTCCAGCTGCTTGCAGACAGAAGGGACTGGGGTAGGTCTATTCCAGACCACATCTGATAAGGTCTCAAATGTGGGCAGAATAGGAGAAACTAAATAGTGCGGCATGGTAGAAAAGCTTAACCACTGCAGATGGAGATGGTTACCGGGTCAATGACTGAAGGCTCAGAATCAAGTGAAGAATGCATATTCCTGAGCAAAGTCTCGAAAATTAGATCATCCTGTGAAACAGAAAGGCCTGGGTCTGAAGAATACTGGCTATAAAAAAAAAAACAATTCTTCGTTGCCACCCTCAGAAATTATGAGGTTGGGGTCAGACTTGTCCCCTCTTAATCCCCCCCCCCCCGGCTGGGTGGTCATAGTGTGTGTGTGTGGGGGGGTCATAAGCCCTCCAATCCAGAACGTAGCCTTGGCAACAACGGAGGCACAAGCCCAAATTTATGAGGAGCTGGCACCAATAGTGGCGCTATAATTAGAATTGAATACAGCACCAGAAAGGTCCCCAGCATCGAGATCAGCACCGGGACAGGCCCTAAAAGGCCTAAACTCAGCAATGACAGTGGCACTGAACCCCTCAACGACCCAGCCAGCACTGGAGTGATCGGCAACAGTACCACGACAGGTCCCATCACAGTGACACAAAGGGGATGCTGTCAGTGGAACAAGAATTGGCAGCATGGTCACCGGCAAGGACCCAGGGGCCGATGTAAGAACTTAACGCTCTACCTGGACTGAGGGTTCCACTGACTCCGAAGAACCAGGGATCAGTTCCGCCAATGGTGGAACTGCCCATCGGAGTCCCCGAGATCTTGATCTCCTAGTACCAGAGGCACCTGGTGATGCCTATGGCACCAGTGAGGGCCCCCCACAAAGGGAGACCAAGGATCCCACAGCAGACCTCGCAGAGGGTGACCCTGAGCGGTACCACTTCTTCCCTTTCAGATGGGAAGAGGAAGAACTTGTGGACGAGCAACGCTGAGAACCCAAACACAATCAGGAACGGGCTTACTTTTTTTGTGCTTCCAGACGGACTGTCCTTCCTGCCAGGCAGAGGACTGCCCACTGTAATTTTACACATATGTATCTGTATGTAAAGAAAAGAGTGTCATATTGTACTGTTTGAGTCATGCCTAACTCTGTCTGATACTGTATTGTCTTTCCTATACCATTTGTGTCTTAATAAACCTGAAGTTAACAAACAAACAAAAAAAGGACTGCCCATCATCAGCACCCTTCTCCAACAGGGAAAGTGGATGGGGCACGGCTCCACTGCCAGAGCAGCTTGCCTGAGAAGGCTCCCTACCACTGTCATCCATGACCGACGACTCGGTAGGGCTGCTAGAGACAGAGAAAATTATATTTGTAACAACACTAAATTGACATGAAAATAAACTATAGCTTTAAACACTATAAACTGAGAAGAACTGAATGCTGATATTGAGGTGCAAAATCCTACAATATATACAGACACACACAAAACTAAGGTGTAGTTTGTTGTTGTTCAGATTAAAATTAAACAAAATTTTAAATCAGAGCCATTATAATTTACAATGTGCAATGGTTGTTTGGGTAGTCTACAATTACAGTTTTTGAAGCTATTCAGTGGGATCAGCAAACTAATTCCTGTCCAAGCATCAGGCAGAGTTTAAATTATGCAAAACATGCATTTGTTTACACATAAAGATGAATTAACATGACACTGCCACAAGATAACAAACAAAGCGGCAGTACTTGCTAACTGGCAAAAATTTTCATCAAATAGTTTTTAGCAAAGATGTATTTCTGATATCTACAGATATTTCCTTAGTGTATTTTTAATTTTCAGATACTTTTAACTGCCTTTTATAGCTACGTTGTACTTAATGACTCATGTCATTAAAGATGGCTGCCACCTAATTTTTAAAAAGCTCTTCCACTGAGGTTACCTGTTAAATGTACATACTATGACCATACTGTGGACATTTTAGGATGGTGTTACCACATGTTTTTGATGGTAAACAGTACGGAACTGTACCCAGGAAGTGAGAATTTTAAAAACATCAAAATCCCTTATCTTAGTTCTTGAATGAAAAAAAGAAAAATGGGTATATTGATGTTTTTGCCAGAAAATTATTATTGCTGAAATAAAATTACATGGTGGCCAGCCCAGTGGCATACAGAACCTTGCACTGAAAACCCTCATTTTAAGCTGCTCTGAAGGATGGAGATTAAGGCACTAACCTTTCATTTGGGGGCTGGGGGGTTCAATGCTTTATTCCTGGCCTTAGTCAGTTACATCAGGAGGTACAGAAGCAATATTATGGAATGTGTTTTCCGCTGGTACGGGTCTCCTGTTCTGTGTCATTGAACGGCTGCCTCCTGGTGACCCAGTGAAAAGAAACAGTTCCACATGGAAAGGGTAGCCACTGGTGGCAAGAGACAGAGGCATGGACATCAGACCCAGCTGTTAGGGATACAGTCCCGCTGCCGGTGGTTGTATCTTACACTGTTCAACGTCAGGGGTGGCCTGATCCTGGAGACCACCCCCCCAGTCCGTTCACTAGCAGCACTGGTATCAGGGACAGCAGAAAACAGAAGTAGCAGGAAGGATAGAGGAAACGGGCCTCCCAGAAAATCCCAGGAATCACAAGGCACTGCCCAGAGATGGGAAGGGGGATAGTACTGTGGTGGGATCCACAAAAACAGCAAATAAGGTTGGCAAGAAGTAGGACTGTTCAGGGAGAAAGTACAGTTACGTAAGAACTTACCGTTACAGTAGATCTTTGAGAACAGCCCTTGCAGCAGGTTACATCATTAGGACTGAAGCCGGCAGGCACCAGGACCCCTCGGAAATTTTCTAGCTAGCAGTATTCAGCGGGGACCGCCTCCAACATCGGTCCAGCCCCCGACGTCAGGCATGGTACATAAGGAGGCGGTCCCCCAGAATCCTCAGTTCTCCCGCTGGAGACTCCCGGCCGCTGGATGACATCAGAAGAGGAGACTGAGGATCTGCCATCAAATGGCAGTCAGAGAGATGCTGAGAACACCTGATCCTAGGAGAAGGATGTTGGAACTAGAATCTACCTCCAGCGGGGGTGGTGGGAGGGAAAGTACCTGCTGCAAGAGCTGCTCTCGAAGATCTACTGTTACGTTAAGTTCTTACGTAACTGTACTATCTTACTTCGAGAAACAGCGCTTGCAGCAGGTTACACCATTAGGACCGATTCCCAAGCAACAATGGAAATTCCACACCATTGGGAGGAGGGACGGTAGAAATCCTTAATGGAACCCAAGCCTAGGACAGAAGTCCTTGAAGGACTGCTAGACCAAAACCTGCTCTTCGCCTTGATGCAATATCCAGGCTATAATGCCTGATGAAAGTGTGCACGGAGCTCCAAGTAGCTGCAGCACAGATGGCCGAGGTGGATACATTCTTAAGGGCCGCAAAGGAGGTAGCCACCCCCCTTGTGGAATGACCCTTAACTTGCGCCCAGTAAGGGTTTGTTGCGCTTCTGGTAACATAATGTGATACACTGAATGAGCCACCTGGACAGCGACTGTTTGGAAACAGGAGCTCCCATCATCCTGTGGACAAAGGAGACAAAGAGCTGGTCCGATTTTCGGTGGTGTTTTGTTCTGGTCAGGTAGTATCGGAGACACCTATGCACATCTAGGGTGTGCAACAGCACCTCTCCTCGATTAGAATACTTAGGAAAATACACTGGTAGGTCGATGTCCTGATTAAGGGTGAGAGCTACGACCACCTTAGGCAGAAACTTAGGATTAGTCCATAGGGATACCCTGTCTTGGTGAAAAACCAAATAAGGTTCTTTGCACATGAGTGCATGAAGTTCAGAAATTCCTTTGGCCAAGGTAACGGCAACTAAAAACAACGTCTTCCAAGTAAGAAGACGTAGCTCGTAATCCACGGCTGGTTCAAAGGGTGGCAGCGTGAGCTGCTCCAGGACAAAGGGTAAATCCCATGGTGGAATCGGATCCTTAATTGGAGGTCTAAGGTGGAGAACACCTCTCAGGAAGGCTCGTGTTGTGTCCAACTCAGATATGGTGTGTTGGCCTATAAGAGTGTGATAGGATGAGATGGCACAGAGGTGTACTTTAATCGAGGAGTAGGCCAAGCCTGTCTGAAAAAGGGACAGGTGGTAGTCCAAGACCAACCTTTCTGGACAATCCACAGGCAAAAAACCACGTGCTTGAACCCATATACAAAATCTATGCCATTTCATGGCATAAGTAGCGTGGGTGGCCGGTTTCCTAGCAGCAGCAAGAACGTCTGCTACCTCTTGTGAGACCCCATATCGCATCATGGCTATGTCTCTAGGAGCCAAGCGTGCAGGTTCAGCGAACGAAGGTCTGCATGATCCAAGGAACCTGCCTCCTGAGACAGCAAGTGGGAGCTTATTGGCAGAGGCACTGGAGGTTCCCGGGACACCTGATGTAGTAGAGGGAACCAGATCTGCCTGGGCCAAAATGGCGCAATAAGTATCAGCGTCGCTTGCTCTCTGCGAAGTTTCAGAAGGACACTCTGGATCAACAGAAAGGGGGGAAGGCATAGAGGAATCTGCCCGCCCAGGAGAGGGACAATGCGTCTCGCCAGAAAACACCAGGCCCTGGATCTAGCGAGCAAAAATTGGGCAGTTTTGTGTTGGATGGGGACGCGAAAAGGTCTAACTCTGGTGTACCCCATCTGCGAAACAGATCCTCTACTACCTCCTGGAGTAGTTCCCATTCATGGACTCTTGCCTGAGAGCGGCTCAGGCCGTCTGCGATGACGTTGTCCACTCCTGGGACATGAACAGCAATGAGGTTTGCGCCGTGTTGCAAAACCCAATCCCACACCCTCTTGGCCTCCCTGCAAAGCGGGTAGGAATGGGTGCCTCCTTGTTTGTTGAGGTAATACATCACAGCGGAATTGTCTGTTTGTAACGGAAGAGTACCCGGTGGAATCTCCGACTGGAAGGCCTGCAGGGCGTAAAGAACTGCTCTCATTTCCAGGATATTTATGTGGAGATGAGTCTCTTGGGCTGTCCACAGGCCCAGAGACCGGACACCATCGAGGTGTGCACCCCATCCGAGCCCTGAGGCATCTGTGGAGAGTGTCACAATCGGAGATGGTGCAATGAAGGGGACTCCTGCAGATAGATTCTTCAGATCTAGCCACTATTGCCAATCCCGGATTACGGCCTTCGTGATCTGTATTGGGAGCTGCAGATGGTCTTGCTTTTGATCCCATTGGACCCGTAACATCCACTGGGCCACCTGCATGTGGAGACAGGTTAGCGGGACTGTTGCAATGGCCGCAGCCATGTGTCTGAGCAGGCAAAGGACCAATCTGGCAGGAACAGTCTTCTTCGCCAAAATGTCCCTGATGAGGGATCTGATGTGTTCCGCTCTGTCCTGGGGAAGAAAAGCTTTCACCTGGACGGTGTCCAGCACTGCGCCTATGAACTGCAGAATCTGTGACGAAACCAGGCGTGACTTCTCTTGATTGATAATGATGCCCAAAGTCTCGAACAGAGACTGAGTATAATGAATGGTGGACATCAGGGCCTCCCAAGAAGGCGCCATGAGAAGCCAGTCATCCAGGTAGGGGAACATGTAGTGGCCTTGTCTCCTCAGTGTCGCTGCTACCACCGCCATGCACTTCGTGAATACCCGAGGTGCCAATGACAGTCCGAAGAGGAGGGCTCGGAACTGATAATGGTGGCCCTGAAACTCGAAGCGCAGAAACTTCCTGTGAGCTTAAACAATGGGTATATGCAGGTAAGCATCCTGCATGTCCAAGGACGCTAGAAAGGCACCCTGCTTGAGCATGGAATCAGACCTGGAGGGTCACCATGCAGAGCGTTTGTACAGGACCGACTCGTTGAGGTCGCTGAGGTCCAGTATCGGACGGAGGTTCCCTGTTTCTTGGGAACCAGAAAAGTGAAATAATATCCTGCACTCCTCTGGTTCCGTGGTACGTGCTCTATAGCGTCTTTTCCCAGAAGAGCGAGCACCTCCTGTTGTATGAGCAGGGCGTGCTGACCCGAGTAACGGGAAAGCAGGGTAGGTCTTTACTGGTGGGTGGTCGAGAAATTCTATGAAGTGGCCTTTCTTGACCAACTGGAGAACCCACCGGTCGGCGGTAGTCGACTGCCACCCTTAAAAGTGGCAAGCGATGCGACCCCCGACTCTTTGTGCCAGTTGATCCAGAGAAGGGACAGGGGCCAGGAAGGAGTCATGCTGTGGCAGCACTGGTCCCTGCAGGCTGGGCTGGTTTAGTGTAGCGTTGGGCTCTGCCTGGGGATGACTTAGCCTGGACTTTACGCTGAAAAGTGCTCCTTTGTTGCTGGCCGGAACATGGCTGCTGCCTTTGTTGCCAGCTGCGAAAACGGCTCTGGTTCCTACGAAAGGAACTAGGCCTGGATCTGTACATGGCCTTTACAGACCTGACTGCCTTCCCAGCGTCCTGGAGTTTGGTGATAACCTTCTCCGAGGGTTCACCAAAAAGTACTTTGCCATTGTAGGGGACATAGAGAGTGTTCTTCTGTACGGCCGGGATGAAACTGGAGACACAGAGCCAAGAGTGTCGCTGGAGACAGACACCTGAAGCTGCAGCTCTGGCGGACGAGTCCGCAGAATCGTATGCAGCTTGTAGTACTTGGGTACCCGGATCAGACCCTGTGCGGAGAAGGTTTAGGAGCTTCGCCTTCTGATCACCATCCGGAAGTTTATCGACCAGGTCCTGACCCTGTTCCCACAGGGCGTTCTGAAATTGTACCATGTGGGTTAGGTAGTTCAGGGACCTGATGGAGCATGTAGCAGCCGCATGCATGCGCCTCCCCAGGGCATCCAATTGTTTGGATTCCTGGTCCAGTGGCTGTGTGCTCATGTGTTGCGGTCTTTGGGACTGGTCATGTGAGGTTGTAATGACCAGGGAGTCTGTCAGAGGTTGCTAAGCCAAGTACTGGTCCTCTCTCAGGGCCTTGTACAGGCGCTCAGCTTTCTTTGGCACAGCAGGAGTGGAGCGCGAACGCTT
This sequence comes from Neoceratodus forsteri, assembly GCA_016271365.2. NCBI lineage: Eukaryota > Metazoa > Chordata > Ceratodontiformes > Ceratodontidae > Neoceratodus > Neoceratodus forsteri. The sequence continues at coordinate 117,598,144 of CM057453.1, read as the reverse complement.
CCACGCAGCCTTGGTGACATCCGCGAAGGTGTCCATCAAGGTTGGCACTACCACAGACTTTGGGTCTTTCTGCCGAAAATAACAGGCAAGGTGCTGCCTTTCGGGGTCGAGGTCTTCAGCATCCCACCCCATGTTGTCCTGGATGTGCCTCATGATCTCAGAGAAAAGGGGATCATCCGGAGGAGACCTGGGAAGGTCATGTGGGTCAGGTGATGGAATACTGAGTGGAGAAGGAGATCTGGAATAATCCGAGGTATCCAATCTGGAGTCCTCCCCTTACGGAGTATACTGACGACATCTGGGTCGCTTGGGGCTGGGGGACCCTGATGGATATCTTGAGGGAGGCCTTCTCTGGTCCTTGGATCTACCCCTAGGAGGTGGAGTCTGTTCCTTACGGGTTGGTGGTCGTCCTGCTGGTCCCTTGGGTGGAGGAGGGGGTGTAGGAGGTGAAGGAGCAGGAGGAGGAGGAGGTTTTACAGGGACCACATCCTTTTGGATGGTGTCCCAACAGAAAGTAAAGAGATCCTTTACTTCTTGTAGATTTATGCCCGATTACGGGCCTGGCGCCTTGATGATCTGTCACCGGTGAGCGTCGAGTCGGGTGTCTCTGGGGTGGGCAAGGTTCTCTTGGGGCCCGGCATCCTCAGTGTCGCCCACCTGGTCTTCGAGCAGTGTCGTGTCCTCCTCCGTTGAATCCCTGTGACCAGTGTCCACCAGTGACTGGGGGTGGTCTTGGCTTAGGTGAATCTGCGAGGCCAGCACGTCTGTCATGGCCGAGCCTTCGGGTCCAGCGAACGCCCGACCGGCGTCTGGTGCCTGGCTGGTGTCCGCAGCTACGGCGAACACCTGGCCGACTTCCTATGCTTGGCTGACATCAGGTGCGTGGCCGACGTCGGGTCCAACGTCCGCTTTAGGGACGTCAGGTCTTTCGTCTTCCTGGGTGGTGGATCCGGACCTCTGGGAGGCTGGGAGACCGATCTGGATTCGGGGTCCTGACGTCGGGTCGATGAGGAAGACCTGTGGCGTTCGGAAGACTTGGAAGAGGCCTGAGAGGGAGTGGAGGAAGCAGAGGGCCTTGAAGTCTTGATGGGCTGGAGAGTCAAAGAGCCGCCTGAAGCCCGAACTTTGACCGGAGGGGGCTGAGAACGAGCCCTGGAAGGAAAGCGGTCCGACCAGGTGGAGCCTGAGCTACCGGAGTCCGAGGCCCGGTTCGGGGATCTGGACCTTGCTTTCTCCCGGTGTTTATGGGCCTTGGAAAAAGAATCGCCCCTGGAGGAAGGTTCTTGGTCCATCCTGCTAAGTTTTTCTCCAGCAGAGAAGCCTGAAGTGCCTTCTGATGGTGGATCCTGGTGCGGCTGTTGAACCCTTGACAGAAGGCGCAGGCCTTGGTGTCGTGGTCCAGACCTAAGCACCGCACACAGGAGGAATGAGGATCCTTAAAAGGGATCTGTTTTCTGCAGGCACACTTGGAAAGGTGTCCCTCAAGTGAAGGAGTTGGAGAGGACATTAGTTTGGAGAAACTCTTGAAGTTCTAAGTCGTCGTGCGCTAGGTAGAGACCAAGAGGCCTGTGCTGGCAAGTCGATGGCGGGAAAAGAACTGGGGATTCTGGGGGACCGCCTCCTTATGTACCATGCCTGATGTCGGGGGTAGGACCGACGTCGGAGGTGTTCCCCGCTGAACACTGCTAGCTAGAAAATTTCCATGGGGTCCTGGCGCCTGCTGGCTTCAGTCCTAATGGTGTAACCTGCTGCAAGAGCTGTTTCTCGAAGTAAGATCAGTTAATATTAACTGCGGGGTCCCCCAGGGATCCGTTCTTGGACCGATCCTGTTTTCCCTCTACATAAACTAACTGCCCTCAGTTCCCACCCACGGGCACCCAACTCTATATGCGGACAACCTCATTGTACTGTTCAGTTCCCAGGATCCTACCACCATCAACTCCCAACTTAACTCAGACTTCAATCGCATCCAGAACTGGCTTGAGGGACGCAAGCTCACCATAAACCTGGAAAAGACCCAGGTCATGCTCTTTGGTTCTGTGGCCAAAATTGCTTCCTGCACCGCTCCCCTAGCTATCCATGGTGCAAATGGCACCCTCCTGCCAGTCGTTGACTCCATCAAGTACCTAGGAGTAACCCTGGATCTGCAACTGGATCTCACGGCACATCTTTGGAATATCTGCAAAGCCACGAATGGCAAGCTTGGACTTGCATACAAAGCCAAAGACTGCCTCACCCCTGCTGCAAGGCTTGCCATAGCTCAGGGTATACTCCTTCCCACACTTTGCTATGGGCTTGTAGCTTTTGCACCAGTCCCGATTTCTAGCCTTGCAAAATGGGACACTGCCTATAACAACGTATGTCGCTTTGCACTCGCTGCCCCACGCCTTACACATCATTGTGAGCTCTACTCTCGGCTGGAGTGGCTCCCCCCTGAAAAACACCGCACCTTTGTCCTTGGCAACTTCGTGGATAACATAGTCAGAATGAGTACTCCTTCCGCACTTGGCCTTCTCCTCAATCATGGAATCCCTGCCTACCACTTGAGATCAAGTGCTGCTCAGCTCCGCCTGGTTCCCAAGACCCGCACCCTCACAGATGACAGGGCATTCTCCGTCCATGCGCCGAGACTGTGGAACTCCCTACCTGCCCTAGTTTGTGCCTCTCCCTCCCATCCCTGCTTCAAAGCCTCCCTATGGACCTTCCTCAAAGCCGCCTCTGCCTGTCTGTGTGCTATATAGGCACTGAGTAGTCCCCTCCCTCACCCCTGACCCCGACTCACTAATTGGGAGATCGTGAGATGGCTCTCTGATCGCTGGTAATCTCTGCCGAGAACCAGCATTAGGCACTTTCCACCCCTCGGTTTGGAGAGGCGATCCTGCCATATCGGCACTTGTTTCTTATGTACTAATTCGATGAACACTGTAGTTCAGGTTAGGCCCTCATGGCATGCTAATATACACACCGTACTTGTGTTTGTTTTGATGTATGCTCTGCTTTGATGTTACCTGTTGCTATTCTACTTCTCCATTGCTATTATGTATTTTGTTGACACACTGCCAACTCTCTAAGATGATGTACCTGTTTATATTCTACCCCTCACTGCCATTATGTATCCCGCTGACATACTGCCTGCTGTACCTATGTATAGCCACTGTACCGTTTGCTGTTCCTCCCACCTGACTATGGGCCAGCATGTTACCCTAACTCTGTATTTTGTATTCTGTGTTTTATGTTTTGTAACCTCCCCGGGTCGCTCCTGAAAACAGGCACTTGTCTAGTGTGCTTACCTGGTTAACAAAAGCAAATAAATAAATAATAAATATGATAAAAGAAACCTCCCATTTTCTCTGGGGACATCCCCCCCCCCCCCAATTTAAAAAAGAAAAAAGCATGTCCCTTGTGCCACCATGTAAATTAATAAATCCAGTCAGAACCCCTTTAAACTCCACTATCACTACGTAATCAGCTGGGTCCTCTCTTCTCATTCCATCATATTCAAGTTGAAGCTAGCACCCTCCAAGATGCAGTTACTGACCACAGAATTTACTCTGTGTATGTAAGATCAACCATCAAAGCCCCTCCCAAAGTACACCTGCTGAAGGTCATTCTGGTCTTTGCACCTGTCCTCTTTGATAGATGATCTGTCCCACACTAGCAGGTCCCCCTGTCTATATGTCCCAGTCTAAACTTTAAATGTGTTGGATGGAGACTGCCAAGGGCCAGTTTTAACTTTTGTTCTGCCTGCTTACACCAAATAAAATGAAAATATCCCGCACAACAGCTGTCTCAAGAGGTGCCTTTCTGACTGCTGCTAGCGAGTGCCATGAGTCTTTGTTCTTTGCTCTAGTCTAACTGCTATCAGTGAACACCCGAGCCCTGGTGTGGCTTTTTCTTGACCCAACTGCACTGTTGTAAAGCAAAATGCATATCCAGGTGTTCCAGTGGTCTTGGGGAGTATTAGGGGAACACAGCTTCTATCTGTTTACACCCCTGCCACATGCTGTCCCCCAGTGGAGGCCCTTTTGCATCCAGTATATATCATGTGTACACAGGTAAACCTGTCCCCCTTCTTTCAACAGCAAGTGTGTGTGGTGCTGGGCCCTCAACCTTCCTGTAATGCTGGATCCATTAGATTACATGTATATGGGATATTCAAGTTTATACAATGGCATATGAAAATCCTGTAACCTCATTGGTCAAAACACATCACATGACCGTGGTATATCTTGCAATAACCCACGGCTAAGAAATGGCATTTATAAAAAACATACTTAAACACATTTTAAATTTATTTTACACATGGGTCTATTGTATAATCGCAATAAGGCACTCCAGGGTGTGGGTTATTGGGGGATTTAACCACTTCTTGTGTGGTTAAGTCACTCGGCTGCGCCTCGTGACACACCACACAAGGCATGGGTAAATCCACAATAACCCACACCCTGTCATGCCTTATTGTTTAAAAAGCCTCCAGTTAAAATAACTTACTGTTGATTTATTTTTTGGTGACCAGAAGAGCCCACTCAGCCACACTTTGTTTCCTGACATGACCTTCAGGGAGGAGTACACAGGAGAAATACAATCACATAAACCACGAAAACAGAGTAACAGCACATTAACGGCACAGTACTCCCAAAGAAATGCATCAGTGACAAACCCAGAACTAGACTCGAGTACCACAAATCAAGGTGCTATGAGGGAAGGGATTGGGGAGATGGGAAATAAATAAATAAAACTAACAGAACCTCAAATCATATGTAAAAGTTCCAGTGCATAGCAGAGCTGCGTTTCAGTCAGCTTTACCAACTTCCGACCCTGACAGTGTCTGCTGTTGGACATACAAAACAGAGCTCCTTTTCAATTCAGTTTGAAGCACTGCTTTAATGAACAATGACAATCTGATACAGACTACACTTGTCTATTTGCCCACAACCCCACACATACTAACCAGGCTGAGCAGTGGCACATAAGGAGACCGACCAAAATAAAGGCATTGTTTGTTCTCGCCCTGACAACATCCACCTGCTAACCAGCTATAACTGTGGACGTCTGCCTTAGCAACACTCAGCATAGTGCTTTAAGATTTAATTGGCGAAGACAGAAGTTGCCAAAAGTGAGAAGGAAATACATTTATAATGATATAATTCAGCATTTGCCTCCACTTTGGGAAGATTTATCACAGAAGGCGTTAGTCTAAACAATTTTCATAAACCGCAGCTAAATGAACCCTAAAGTGTGTTTTAATAGTTGTGAAAAAAAAGCTTAAGGCCATCGTCTTTCATGATCATTTCAATATTTCATCACAGTACATATGCGCAATCTAACAATACTGCCACACTGTGATACACAGAATGTATAAAGGTCGTGGTTGTCTTTCTCCCAGAGGTACTGAAGAAAACACATTAAAAGCCTCAGAGTTGACCGCTAATGCAACTAAGAAGCTACATCCCAATATTTAAGCACTCTGAAAAGAAAGGATTCTGCAGCAAAATTAGCATAGTCAATAATATCATACCTACACTCAATTGTATCTAATTGACTAGCATTTCCTATGGCAATAAATAAAATGCACTGACTGTCTGGCAAATGCCTTAATCTCTGTTTTCCAAAGGGCTCGGACAATTGATAGTCTGCAATAAACCAGGAGAAAAATGGAAGTACACTGCTGCATTAACAACAATGAAGGTGGAATTCTTAATCTTGTTTAATAATGGATGCTCCCATTACAATAGCCCAAGCTGTTTTTACTACACAATTCCTAATGGGACCTGACAACGTGGCAGTGTTTAAACTTAGAGGTATCACTGCATCATGTTACACCAGAAGACAGCCCGGAATCTTATCCTTAAACTTTAAACTATGATTTTTAAAGCTGACGTGCATTAAAAACCCCCAAAACAAATGTTTTTAAATAATCCAGGTCAGTTACAGTAGACAACACCAACATTCCCCTTTTTGATGCCATCCTGTTTCAGTTCTGAGGTGAGTTAGGTGTTCCTTGAAGCCTTCAAAAACTCAAGTTCCCCAACAAGGCATGTCATGATGACTATTTTAAGGAGGCGCTGTCCTACCCTCATCATTTATACTGCATATGAACACAGACTGCAATAATACGTAATACAGCAATACAAGAAAACATGAACAGGTGATGATGTGATTGCTGCTAATCCCTCCACAATCAGAGTCTGCTTAAAGACTGGAACAAAAGCGGCAAATGTAACCAGGGCTGGTAACGCATTCCAGAGTAGCGGCTGCTGCAGCACACACCTGTGGTCCCCACACATGTAAATGCAAAATAACTACCAGTAGTACCTCACTATAAGATGTGTGTGCATGTGGGGGCGCAAAGCTTGTCCCAAGAAGCCCCCCCCCAGTCAGGTAGGTCCCAATTTTAAAAGACCTTATAGACCAACAGAACATCGCTCACTGCTGCACAGAATGCCAACTGATAGCCCACAGAATAAATGTAAAATGACTACCAGTGCAAGCAAAAGAAAGGGTCTTCATCATGATGTTCCCGCACCAGATGCAGGCAGATGCACGCAGGAAAGAATAATGCAGTATCTAGTCTAGCCTCGATGCAATAACACAAAGATCTGTTTGAGAGATTAGCATTTCGAAGAAAACACTGGCTCTGTACATTATTGTAGAGAAGGGTAAAAGCTGCCCTTGACCACAGCAGACACCCAGTTTTCAAAGGACAAGCTGACACCCAATAACAGTCCACATCCATAACTGCTCAACACCTGTAACATGTTGAATCGTAAACAACTGAGCGTAAGGAAGGGGCTGACCCGTCTCAGTCTTCTCAGATACTTTTTCTGACCAATGAACAGTACATCTGCTTCATCCAGATAAGCCTGATATAACTAGCTCTCATGCAGAAAGCCGTCTTGGTAATGCAGCCACTTGTAGTTGACAGACAGATGACAACTGGTGGAAAAAGAAACGCAGAATTCGGTATTAGCTGCATAATGAAAAGCAAATCCATACTTTGTAATGCTCTGCACTGCATGCAGGGACACCATTCATGCTATGTCGGAACCGTGTGGAACACTACAAATAGCCCAGGACAGTGAGATTGTTCCTCTCGCCACAAAGTCCTAGCTTACTTATAAAACCTGGACCACAGAAACACTGTCGGACATGTCTACGTATTTCTGTAGACACTCAGAGAGCGATGGTCCACGGTCTCAGATACCAGAGACATAACTGACAAAATCAGTATGGACAGGTAACCATTATCTATTGCTACCAGAAGGTTAACATCACCTTCATCTGTGACAGCTTGGTACTATGATCAACCCTAAAGTCATCCCTGATTTATAGTACGATAGAAACTCAGCATTTTAACAGTTCTAAAAACCTGTTGCTAACAGTCTACAGGACTCAAGGCAGCATGGTTTTACTGGAGGGAGACTGTGCCAGACTAACCTCATTTAATTTTTCAACTGGGTGACTAGGGAGGTGGATTGGGGGGGGGGGGCAGTGGATGTGGCCCACCTGGACTTCAGCAAGGCCTTCGACACAGTGCCACATAGAAGGCTGTTAAACAAGCTGGGGAACATGGGAGTGGGAAGGACAGTGATGCAATGGGTAGGAAACTGGCTGGATAGCAGGACACAGAGGGTGGTGGTTAATGGCAGTCACTCCGCAGAGGGAAGGGTGACCAGTGCAGTGCCACAGGGATCAGTGCTGGGTCCAGTCCTCTTCAACATCTTTATCAGTGACATTTCATAAGATCTAGAAGAGAGAATTAGCCTGTTCACTGATTACACAAAGCTCTGTGACAGGGTGGACATGCCAGAGGGTGTGGATAGAATGAGGAGGGATCTGCAGAAGCTTGAGGAGTGGTCAAGGGTGTGGCAGCTGAGATTTAATGCTAAGCATGTAAGATGATGCACACAGGGCACAAAAACCCAGGAACAGCATATCAGCTGGGGGAGAGGACATAGAATGCTCCAAACAGGAAGGGGACCCAGGGGTTATCATCTCTGATGACATCAAGGTAGGGAGTCAGTGTAACAAGGCGGCAGGTAAAAGCAAGCAGGATGCTGGGATGCATAGGCAGGGCTATCACCAGTAGGAAAAGGGATGTCACAATGCCACTATACAGGACATTAGTGAGGCCACACCTTGAGTAGTGTCAAGTTCTGGAGGCCTTACCTACGTAAAGATATATGGTTGAGGCAGTTCAGAGGAGAGCAACCAAGATGGTGGAAGGATTACATCACAAAAACTACAAGGACAGGCTGAAAGAATTAAATATGTACTCCCTGGAGGAGAGGAGTGGGGGACATGATTGAGACAGACAAGTACCCAACGGGGAGCAACAAGGTGCAGGAAAACACAATTCTGCATCAAAACAGAGGTTCCAGGACTAGGGGACGTAGAAACATAGAAGTTGATGGCAGATAAGGACCGCAAGACCCATCCAGTCTGCCCATGGATGGGCCTTGCAGTCCTTATCTGCCATCAACTTCTATGGGACATGGGATGAAACTGGTGGGAGGGAAATTCAGAGGGAACATGAGGAAGTATTTCTTCGCAGAGAGGGTGGTGGACAAATGGACCGTCCTGCCAGAGGAGGCGGTGGGGGGTTGAAATGATTACAGGATTTAAGAATGCATGGGATAGGCATCAGGGGATCCTGGTAGTTGGGGGAAGGGGACAACCCAGTTCTGGAGAAGCTTGAAGAAGCAAAGTCATGTGCGCAAATGGGCAGACTAGGTGGACCATATGTCCTTATCTGCCCTTAATACATCTATGTAAAAACTGTTTGGGTGCCAAAGCGATAAAGTAGGTGGTTTATAAGTGCTTACTGTGGGGCACTAGACAGCCAAGTCCATGAACTGAGGTGCATCGCATGGGCTCTGAGATACTTTAAAAAATACATAAAACACTTATATTTGTACTGAATGTCCTAGGACTACAAACTGTCTTGTAACCTAGAGTTCAAGGAGTGTTTCAATACTATTTTTGACAGAAAGATCATTGGGAGATGCAGAAAATGGACAGATGCAGTCCCAGCCTGCAGAACCACCAAGTAGCCCCGCAGGCAGAAAGCCTGATGCTGCATGCCCCGAACCTCCTTGGCAGACAGTGACTGATGCTGCCTGAGCAATGGATTCAAAAACAGAAAAAAAAATGCTCCTGAAACTGGAGCCACAAGATGTTCAAATGAAGGTGTTAGCAGCGGCGGACATGGATGTGTTATCAGAGATCAACCACGGCTCTGACAGCAGTATACAAACTGACCTGGGGAAACTCTCAGCTGCATAACCACTTGGAGGCCCTTGAAAATGAAGCCAGAACTTCACATGTGAGGTCAGAGGGACTGAAAGGTGTGGAGTGGGGCTTCATCAAGAGCCGGCTCACTACAGTGGTTCAACTTTCAAAGACTTTTGAATCTACAGCGCTGATAAAAAGCTTACAGCATTATGCGTTCATCCTCTGGAGCTTCAAATGTACCTCGCACTGTTCTTTTGAAAATGGCCAGTGCAGAAGTCAAATACATTATTCCAGCAATCACTCATGTGGCATACCCACTGCTTATAAATGACAGGGAAGTCCAGTGTTACCCTGATTTATCCTTTGCTACACGTAATGAGTGTAAACAGTTTGATGCCATCCACACCAAATGAAGATCTCTGCAGATCGTGAACTCACTGTTCTTTTCTGTTCACTTGTGGACTGTGTATGGCTGCAAGAGTTTTCAATTCTCTGATGCAAAGGATGTGGGACGATGGACCTAAAAGACTGCTGCAGAATTTCAGACCAGAACTGTAGGCTTCAGATGAACAGGATTGAGAACAAGGACTTGTATAAGTGATTAGTAGTTTGGGGGCACAAGGTTGTCAGCAGGCGTAGTTTTGTTGCAGCCTGTTATTTAACCCTGCTACTTGATAGTTTGCATACTGCTCACCTGGCTCATGCAATTTTGTCTTTGTTCCTGAGGTCGGGGTTAATTTGCAGAAGGCTGCTTTAAAGTAGGAGACAGATTTGACATTGCCTCTCTGGGAAAATCTTTTGCCATTAATCATTATATTAACTGTGATACCACATATGTGGTCTGTAAGGCTGCATGTTCTTGTGGTAGGTTTTACATTTGCAAACAAAGAGAAAGCTCAACCTACATACACAAGAAAGCTGAACTGGACATTGTAAAGAACAAAGAGGAGATTGACACTTGTATGATAACGGAAACATGGTGGGATAAGGTCAATTGAAGTAAAAATACTGAAGGGTGTACACTGTTTACTAGGGATCGACTAAACAAGAAGGGTGGTGGTGCAGCAATTTATGTAAGGGATACAATCAAAGGTTATAGCTATAATCTAGTCAATGCCCACACTGATGTGGAGTCTCTCTGGGTGGGTGTCAATACTCGGCAGTCAAATAAAACTTTACCTGGGGGTTTCATCATAGAACACCTAACTCTAATAATTCACTTTCTAATGCCATACACCAGCAAATTGCACAATTGTCTGAGATAGGTGATGTATTAATTATCGGAGATTTTAACTATCTGGATATAAATTGGAGCACGTCTTCGTCTACAGTGGGGACTAAGAATAATTTTATAGACACCCTAATCACAGTAGGATTACAACAAATGGTGTTTAAACCCACTAGGGGAGGAATATATTGTACTTGCTTATTACAAATACAGATGATTTGATAAGTAATATATGCATTAGGGGGAGTCTGAGCAACTTTGATTGCAATTTAATCAAATGTATTCTTAGGACTAAATTAGAAATAAATTGTAGTTTTACAACAATAAAAAACTACTGCAGAGTCAATTTTCATAAAATTAATAGTGAGCTTTCAAAATGGAATGGGTAAAATTTATTTATTAACAAGAGCATTGATGAAATGTAGACTATCTTCAAAAACAAATAGATGAAGGTAGAAAAAAGTATGTACCAAAAAAACAAATGTACAACAATAGGGGGAAGTTACCTATGTGGTACACTAGGAAGATCCTGAAGCAGATTAATAGAAAATAAAAAAACATGATAGAATGAAAAAGAGTCCATCTACTGATTCTGCTTTCCGCTATAAACATTTATTTTAGTCTTTGGTAACCGGGTAAGGCCCACTAGGCGCAAGTGCCTGTTTTCAGGGGTGACCTGGGAGCGACATGAAGTGAGGAAACTAAAAAACTGATCAGAACAGAAAGGGTCAATTTAGAATGTAATACTGTACACAGAAGACAGTGGCAAAAGTTTATATGCTTCTGTTAATGGTTATAAAAGAAGTAATAGGCAAGTAGGACCTATCGTCCACGAAGGGCAGGACATTACAACTCCCTTAGGGATGGCAACCTTATTTAATAATTATTTTTGCTCTGTTTTAGTTTCAACAAAAACGGACCATCTAACATTGATGTTAGGAATAATAAGGATTTTCCAATTAAAATCAGCCTTTATGAGGTACAGGACCTACTAAGTAAACTTAAAAGATAATAAATCAGCTGGACCTGATCTCTTGCATGTCAAGGGAAGTGAGATGTAAAATACTATAAACCTTTAGCCTGTTTGTTAAATGCTTCCTTTTCTACCGGACAAGTCTCAGAAGACTGGACAACAGCCACAGTTGTACCATTCTTTAAGAAGGGCAGCAGAATAGTTCTATCCAATTACAGACCAATAAGCCTTATCTCGGTTGTCTGCAAAATAGCAGAGACCCACTTGAAGGCCAAATTGGAGGAAAACCTAAAAGTTATTAACTACAGCGACATTAAGCAACATGGTTTCAGGCAAAATAGATCTTGCATAACAAATCAGTTACGTTTTTTATGATAAAGTGAATAAAAGTATATGCAACAAAAAAAGGGTCAATGTTCTGTATTTGGACTTCCAAAAGGCCTTTAACAAAGTTCTGCATGTTTTACTATTAAAAAAGTTGGGTAATACTGGTATTGATAACAAGTTATTAAATTGGATAGAAAAGTGGTTGACCTCTCGGAAACAACAGGTTAGAGTAAGGGGGTGCTATTCTGATAGTGGCAATGTAACCAGTGGGGTCCCCCATGGATCAGTCCTGGGACCGGTGCTATTCTCCTTATATATAAGTGATCTACATCATCACATTGATAGTTGGCTGGTAAAATCCGCAGATAATGTGAAGTTGGGTGGACCTGTAACTACAGAAGAAGAGGTTAGGCAACTGATGAATGACTTGGGAAAGGTGGAAAGATGGGCTAAGAGGAACAAAATACTCTTTAGTGTAGATAAATGCTCAGTTCTACATCTCGGGGAAATCTAATTCAAGACAAGATTACTTTTTGAATGCATCCAAGCTGAAAAAAAGTTGAAACTGAACATGATTTTGGTATTATTATAGAGCAGAACCTGAATTTTGGAGCACACTATACAGGCCTAATAAAGAAAACAAACTTTATGAACAGGAACATTAAGAGATCGTTTATCAATAGATCAGCTCCATTCATATTGTCTCTGTACAAAGCTTACGTTAGGCCACAGCTGGACTATGGGTCTCCCTTATGGAACCCATATTTGAGGAAGGAGACTGAAAAAGTTGAGTGTGTGCAGTGCAGAGAGACTAAATTGGTTGGTGGCTAGAAAGGCCTCGACTATAAAAATAGGCTACAAAGATTAAACCTATACAGCCTGGGGCACAGAAGGGTCCGAGGCGATTTGTTATTAAAGTTTAAAATCATGCATGACTCTCAGTTAATAGATAAATTAGGGATTTGAGATCCAGGTAAAACCTGATGGTCTCAGGACACAAACAACAGATAAAATTAGATAATATAATAAACAATGGGAGATTCAATTTCTTTATACAATGACTGGGTAGATTGTGGATCCAACTACCCAGAAGCATGGTTGACAGTAAGTCATTATGTACATTTAAAGAGAAACTAGATTTTCTCCTGGTCAAAGTATGTATTTGGACCCACGGATGTGGTTGGATGGTTAAAATGGGCATACTTGCCTTCTTCCATTCACACCCCAGTAGGAGAACCCAATATGAAAGCTGAAAGAAAGGGTGGGAGACCATATGCAAGCAATAAATAGTGGCAATAGTTGGAGGCAGTATCGCACAGTAGTTTAAGGCTCTGAGCTGCAAATCTGAAGACTTGGGTTTGAATCCCACAGCCCCAAACTTGTATACTGTGTGGCCCTGAGCAAGTCACTTAACTTTCTTGTCTTCCCAGGTTGCACCTGGAAATAAGCTTTGGCTTAGCATGTCTTTCCTGGTTAAACAATTTCCCCTTCCCCTTCCTATAATGGCAATATGAATATGTTTGGGCAAATAAAGTACTAACAATGGGGTTGCCAACAGATCATAGACTTGTTTACGGGTATAGAAAAGGTGTCTATGGGACCGGGGGTGACACCCCACTATCTAAAACAGAGGAGTTTTTGGAACTTCCAGGCTAAAGCCACTAGTCCCCCTGGTCTTAATGATAAAATAGACATTTTTGAAATTCTTTGATTATCTACTTGGTGACTGTAAATGAGTCCGTAACAGAAATGTACTGCATTGTGTAAGTAACAATAACTTTTTAGATGTATTGTCTATGTATATGTGTACGAGCACCTTTTAATGTCTGCACGTTTTTCAACTGTCACTTTAAGAAATGAGTAGAGCGACCAGACCATTCTGCAAAACCCTCAAATCAATCTATTTTGAGGGTATAATTATTAAGGATGGCCGTGATACATTCATAAGCTGCAAATCTGGTGAAATCCTGCAGACCAGACCTGGGTTTGAATCCCACAGCTTCCACTTGCAGACTGTGAGACCCTGAGCAAGTCACAACTTCCCTGTTCTCCCAGGTTGCACCTGTAAAAAAAGCTTTCAGCTTAGTGTGCTAGTCCTGGTTAAACAACTAACATAAGTATTAGCACTTTAGTCTTGACTGCATGTTCATATAATTTAAAGAATGCAATGGAGTGGCCAGTTCATCGTGTTAATTCCTCCAGAAAGAATTAGATCTGGGGGTAGAAAAGAGAAGTATGATCATGTACCGCTCACTCTTGACAAAGCTTCTGTGTACGACGTGAAACGCTAGTTTTTTGCCTTGTGTGTTATTGCTGAATAAAAAAGTTTTTCATTTTAACACTCTAACCTGAGCATTTCTACCAACATTGCGAGTTGCCCGGTTCTCTCCTGTATGCATAATTTGTCCCTGATGCTTTTCCTGAAGTCATAAACTACTGCTTGTGAGCTCAGAGTTTATTTCCATGGCAAAAGGCTGTGAAGATTATGACTTAATGGCGAGAAAATGAAATGTAAACTACTGAAGTCTAAGAGCAAAATATCCAAATTAATGCAAACGTCTTCTGTAAAAAACTAGAAGGTCATGAACTTCAAATTGGGGGGGGGTGTTCTGCTGATACAAACTGTGATTCATTTTGCTAGAAACTGGACATTTTCTTTATAAAATAATGTGTTGCCCCCATAAATGATAAAACAAATATACAGTCGTGGCCAAAAATATTGGCGCCCTTGCAGTTTTTTCTAATAATGCACCATTCCTTCCAGAAAATTGTTGAAATTAAAAAAATATTTTGGTATCCACATATGTATTTCTTTGGTTTGCAGTGGAATAAAACACAAAAAGCAGAAAAATTTATAAAGTCTTGGCTTATTCCACACAGAAATCCTTAAATGGCCCAGACAAAATTATTGGCACCTTTCAGAAGTAGTTAGAAATAATTAGATTTCAAGCAGGTGATTCTCCTTCACTTTGGAATTGAACTCACCTGTGGTGAGTTGCAGGTGCCTGCAATATAAAAATCACTCATTCAACCAGTTTGAATAGAGAAAAGGACTCATTCTCGTGTTTTGTGTCACTGTGTGTACCGCAATGAACATGGAGAAAAGAAAGACAGCCAGAGAATTGTCTGAGGAGGTCAGACAGAAGATTGTAGCCAAGCATGGACAATCTCAAGGCTACAAATCAATCTCCAGAGACTTTGATGTTCCTGTTTCCACCGTACGTAATGTTATCAGGATGTTTAAAGGCCCATGGCACTGTAGCCAACCTGCCTGGACGTGGCCGCAAGAGAAAACTTGATTGAAGAGTGCAACACAGGATTGTTCGAATGGTGGAGAAAGCACCTCGACCAACTGCCAAACAGATTCAAGCTGACCTTCAGACACAAGTACAACAGTTTAAACTCGCACCATCCGTCGCCAACTCAGTGAAAGGGTTATATGGTAGGAGGCCCAGGAGGATCCCACTGCTGAGAAAGAGACATAAGAAAGCCCGACTGGGGTTTGCCAAAACACACCTGAACAAGCCAAAATCCTTCTGAGAGAATGTCCTGTGGACAGATGAGACCAAATTAGAGCTTTTTGGTAAAGCACATCATCTCTATGTTTACAGAAACAAAATGAAGCCTTCAAAGAAAAGAACACCTTCCTACAGTCAAACATGGAGGAGGTTCAGTGACGTTTTGGGGTTGCTGTGCGCTCTGGCACTGGTGCCTTGAATGTGTGCATGGCATCGTGAAATCTGGAGATTACCAGGCCATTTTGGAGCGCAATGTTGAACCCAGTGTCAGAAAGCTGGGTCTCCGTCGAAGGTCATGGGTCTTCACAGGAGAATGACCCCAAACACACTTCAAAAAGCACCCAGGAATGGTTCAAGACAAGACACTGGACTGTTCTGAAGTGGCCAGCAATGAGTCCAGATCTAAATCCCATTGAAAACCTGTGGAGAGATCTGAAAACAGCAGTTGGAAGAAGGCACCCTTCAAATCTGGGAGAACTGGAGCAGTTTGCACAAGAAGAGTGGGCCAAACTGCCAGTAGAGAGGTGCAGGAAGCTCATCCATGGCTATAGGAAGCGGTTGATTGCAGTTATTTTGACCAAAGGCTGTGCTACAAAATATTAAGTCTAGGGTGTCAATAATTTTGTCAATGCCATTTGTTTTCATTTTCTGACTTAAAAGTATATATTAAATTCTGAATCAAAAAGAAAGGTTCTGTAATATTAACAGAGAAATAAAGAATTGTGGAGACCAAATACTGTACTGTTAATTTCAACTTATGTTTAGAGGAAATTGTGAGTTATTTGAAAAAGTCAAGGGCGCCAATATTTTTGGCCACGACTGTATATAGGTTTTATATGTCCTACTCCACCCCTTGTAACCAACAACCCCCCCAAAAGTTCCTTCCATTTTCTTGCTAACTTGTTCCAAATGGGGCTGCCTTTGTGGTCCCTGACAACACCACACTTAGTGGTCAGGGGAGAGGCTCAGAGACAGAGAGAGAGAGAGAGGGGGGTACTGGGCTCTGTGACAAGGCTTCCCACTGGGCCATCAAGAAGTCGTCCCAATTAACCATCCTGAGGCACTACACACCGACTGGGGCCTGGCATTAAACAAACATGACCAACTGGGATACCTGGTAAGGCATGTGAACCCAGATTTCCCCAGTGGTAAGTGAAGGAATTTACCACGAGGTCACTAGTGCAGCCTTGGTGGAAGACATTTTACAAGATTATACTTAGAGGTATACAGGATGTGTTAAAAGGGGGTTTCAAAGGAGGGTCTACACAAAGCTTATTATTACATGCAGGATAATCATTCCATGTGTAATTAATGCCAGTCAAACTCATAATGAGTCTGCCAAAACATAAATCTGAGCACAAGGGAACGCACACAAGAATGGCTCCCTCAAATTTCAAAACGGCAATTTTATATTTCATATTATCTTCTTGCTTGCATCTGGAAAACATTATTCCATCTTGTAAACTGCTCTGCTGGCTTCAATTAAATGTTATTTACATACCAGTTGGAAATGTGCAACATTATCCCTAAACCTGTGCACTGCACTATCTAATCAGATGTTTAATACCTACTCAGTGGTGTACAATTCCTTGTTTGCTTTGTTCAGCTCCAATCTCTTATGGCAAATCGTGCAGAATACAAAGCCATTAATTCCTGCAGTCAGTAGAAACAAGTTAATGCATTCCAGGATCAGCGATCAAATCTTTTGTATTTTTCAGAGAAACAAAGACTGCAGAAATAAAAAGCTTTACATAGTGTGTGGACTTCTTTCAACTGAGAGGTCTGCATTCCAGTCTTTTACACCAGCTCAGATTGCCCCTCTTTCTTTCTCTCTCTCTCTCTTGTTCCTGGACCCCTAGTCTACTGACCAATACACTGAAGAGAAATTGTAAGCTCTTGGCATCTGAACAGCAAATATACTTAATAACTGCAGACAACCCCTTTTCCAAACATTCCCATTTTCAAACGTGTGTCTAATGGAAAATGATATTATACAGTACGTTACAACTGCATAGCCATGAACTTAGCAGACTGATACCTGACAGGCTACTTGTAAAACCAAATGTTCACTACAGCAGAAAGGAACCTCCAGTGCCAGGCCATTATGGAACTTCCGCTAAAAGAGGTCACCAATTTCTAACTGGCTGCTGAATGGAACCCCACAATATAACCCAAGACGAGACTGGAGCAAGAAGGCAGAAATGAACCCTAAGGGTTGGCGCATTGATACACTTTCTGTTGCACACCACCATAGAAATCTCAGATCTTATACAGCAACTGAACTCAGTAAGTCCTGACACATCTCTGCTCAGTACACCTTCTCTTATGGAGTCAATGCTCTGATTACTCACGTGGCAAATATCCTTTTCCTGCTAGGTACTTCTGAAACTCCAATATGTATTGCTGTCTCTTGGAATATCACCCAAGAGATTCTTCACCTCCTTAACGAGGTTTCTATCATAAAACATTTGCCTCTTCAACAGTATCTCAGTGGCAGCACATGACTATCACTGCAATCAACTGGAGACTAGCAAACAAGACTTTGACAGATAAAAATTGATAGTAACCATAACCAAAAACATAAGGGTGAGTGACATACCAGGAACTCCAGATCTTTGAAAGAACTCCTCGTTACAGCCAAACACAAATGAAGCAGCCAGCAACAGGATCACCCCCCACCACCACTTTAAGCTTTTCAAGTATGGAGTTTTCAATGCCTATCTGGTGTATATGAGACATCACGTACACCAACACTACCTATATGATGTGGTTACACCCCCATGTTTCAGTTCTAGCTGGAAAGAAATGCAGAAACAACCAAAGAGGTAGCAGTCACAAAGGCAGGCTGAGTAGCACCCTGAAAGAGACTAATTACATAGATACATAGAATGTGATGGCATAAGGAGACCTCAAGGTCTAGCTCGTCTGCCTATGGTTTGCTGTATACTACACCCTTCCTGGTTACCTGGTCTGGGTAATGATGCCCTTATATTTGTCCCATGCTTGCTTGAAGCCTCCTCCTTTGCTGGGAGATGTACGGCAGGGAAAGTCTATGGAGGACTTTCTTTCAAAAATCTAGAGTTACTGGTAAGCAACTTGCATATCTTTTGCATCTCCGCCAAACACTGAAGGATTACAAAGCAGTACTCCCAGTAAAAAAATATGCAAGTGGAGCGGACAAGATGGCACCTTGTGCACTGCCTTCCAGGTAATACTAAGACATCGTATCACATGGCAATAACCAATAAAGTGCACTACAGGGCTAGAAGGCTGTGTCAAGTACAAATACACCTGTGCTCTCATTATGTAGAGCATCAGGGGGCAATCACCCGTAAGAAGGCAGAGTTCCTGTCCAGGGAGACTGCTGCTGAGAAGAACTGACCAACTCTGCTCTTTCGGACTGTGGACAGGCTGCTAAATCCAACCTGTCTGCAGCCAAAAAAAGCTTTTTCTGACACTTTATGTGAAGAATTTGCTCAATTCTTCTCAGACAGGGTGTCCGCTATCTGACAGAGCTTTCCGCCAGTGTGCCACATGGTGGCTGACAGTGATCGCCTGTGGCATTCGGAGAGCACTCTGCCTGGCTGGGGGGAGTTTAAACCAGTGGAGGTGGCTAAGGTCTTGGAGGTTGCCCTCGGACTGAAGCACACATACTGTGAACTGGACTTGGTGCCGACACTTTTCTTGATGAGATATGCCGACTCCGTTGGCACGGTGTTCGCCATGATTGTCTGGTGTTCTATCTCAGAGGGGGGCTTCCTGGATGCCTTGAAGGAGGCTTTGGTCAGGCCCCTTTTGAAGAAACCATCCTTAGACCCTAACATTTTGATGAATCACTGTCCAATTTCAAATCTCCTATTTTTGGGGAAGGTTGTTGAGAAAATTGTGGCACAGCAGCTAGAGGAGCACCTTGTGACCTTTGACCTGTATGAACCCTTCCAGTCGGGGTTTCAGGCGAGGCATAGCACGGAAACCGCATTAGTTCAGGTGCATAATGACCTCCTTATGGCATGAGATCGAGGTGAGGGGACAATTCTCGTTCTCCTTGATTTCTCTTCAACATCTGACATGATAGACCATCATGTGTTGCTTGATCGCCTGAGGGAATTTTGTGGACTTACCGGCACTGTTATCTGCTAGTTTGAGTCCTATCTCATGAACAGAAGGCAACGGGTAGTGATGGGGAATTTCTCCTCCTCCCCAAGCCTCCTGATGTGTGGAGTACCTCAGGGTTCAGTCTTGTCACCAGTGTTGCTTGCCGTGTACATACTGCCCCTTGGGGAGCTCATTAGGAAATACAGTTTGGGTTTTCATTGCCATGCTGATGATACCCAGCTGTATCTTTCCTTTGGCCCTGGGACATCCAATTCTGTTGAAGTGCTAAATAGATGCCTAGCTGAGACCAACGACTGGATGGCCTCCAGCTGGATGTGACTGAACCCCGCTAAGACAAAAGTACTAGTGGTGGAGTCAAACAGAGGAAATGGTAGGATGGCCCCTGCCACAGATACTGGATTATTCCTGGGGTCTGTGTCACTGAAGGCCTCCTCTAGGGTGCGCGATGCTGGCGTAACCTTTGACAGCAGATTGACATTTGAAGCTCAGGTGTCAAACGTTGTCCGGACCAGCTTCTACCATCTTAGGAATATCGCCAGGATCAAGCCCCTAGTTCCGCCTATGGATCTCCCCACTTTGGTGCATGCCTCTGTAATGTCAAGGCTAGATTACTGTAATGCGCTCTACTTCGGGGTCTTGGGAGGTACCCTCCGCAGGCTGCAGCTAATGCAGAATGCAGCTGCCACGTTGTTGACAGGGCAGTCTAGATACTGCCACATCACCCCGGTGCTGCGTGAACTGCACTGGCTGCCGGTCAGGTGGAGGATCCTCTTCAAGGCAGGCATATTCACCTTTAAGGCCCTACATGGGCTGGGTCATGGGTACCTGTCTGACCTTCTAACACCTGCTGTCTTGGCCCGCTCCATCCATTCCTCCTCTGGGGGCCTCCTTGCGATTAACAGGACGAGGCTCAAGACTGCTGGTGACAGAGCTTTTAGTGTCGCTGGCCCTATCCTGTGGAATTCGCTTTCACCAAATGTAAGGAGGCCCCCTCAGTTGAGGTATTTAAGGCCCGCCTCAAAGACCTCCTGTTAATCCAAGCTTTGCCATATACTGTTTGGTAGTATTTAGTTTTGGGACTGCCTCTTATATTGTATTTTAACTATTTTACATTATATGGTTTAATTATCAGTATTTTAAACAGGTATGTTTGTGTTTTTAAGATCAGTCATTATTTGTTGTACAGCGCCCAGAGCCTCTGGGTTCGGACGCTTTGAAAAAAAAAAACTTTGCCTTGCCTATTTGTACCACAAAAACAAATTATGCCCTGCCTTTTCTACAGGGGTGGAATCAGGCCCTCTGCATTCTATATGTTTCAGTTAAAGAGACAATGCTGTTTTTATACTTTCCCATTTTTAACATTAAGTATGTCATACATTTAAGTACTTTACATAGATGTTCACATTGACTAGCTGCAGTAAGACAAAGTGTTTTTGTGAGTACTAAGTGCATAAAGCTATGGCACTTATGTGAAATACCACCCAACTATCTTAAAAAAGCACTGATGCCGGCCCGGTGGCGCTGAGGGTTGAGGCGCTGGACGCCACACCTCGCGTCACGCCGGCGAGCCGGGTTCGGGAACGGACTCGGGCCATCGGGGGTCGGCAGGGGGGAAGGAGGATCGAGCGTCCCAACGGATGCACTCCTCCTTCGGGGAGGGACCAGGGGTGTTTAATACACCCGACGCTCGAGAGAGCCGGTGGAAGCACCGACTCTCGGGGCAACGGCGGCTTCCTAGGGCAGGGAGCCGGGGAGGGGAGGACGCCTTCGGCACTTGGCAGGCGTGCGTAAGCACGTTCCGCCCGAGCCGGCGCCCCGGGGGGGTGAGAGGGGAGGGACAGAAAACCGGAAAACAACCCTCAGCACTCCGGATGACGGCAGCTCCGGCCACCCAGATGACACAACACGGGCAGACCCCGCTGTGTAAGGTGCTAAGGAGGCAGGTAGGAGCACCTGAGAGAAGAGACACTCTAGGGGCAGACTCAGTGGGGGAGTCTGGAGGGCATTGAGACAGCCCGAAGGAAGGGAGTGCAGGGGGCATCCAGGAGGGGATAAAAAGAATAAAAAAAAAAAAAAAGCACTGACCGGTGTGTGTGCGTGCACACATGTGGGGGAGGGGGGGCAAGATGGCTACTTGACTAAGCAATGCATAATAACTGCTCTCCAAGCCAACTTTTTTTTCCAGTTTGCATATTACCTTCTATCACGAAAAAGCTTGTAAGGAAAAGAAAACAATAACTAGATCAGCATTGTCAACTGAGATTGACTCACTTATTAGGAAGGGACCCACTGAACCTTTTTTTTTTTTTACAAAGAACCCAAGGTCTGGAGAAACCCAAGCCTATTATGGCATTATCATTCTGATAAACAATGCCGTGCAGAGTGTGTTAGAGGACAGTCCCTTCTCCACTGTATGTACCTGGCTGTAAGGAGTCCCATTCTCTGTTCTCCATGACCTGCCAGAAGGATCCCACCCCTTGTGAGGGTTGTGTAAGTGTGGGTGGGGAGGGACGGGACAAGGGCCACCCACTGGGCAATGGCAGGACCAGTCATTCCTGGAGGGGAAACAGGAAGGGTTAATAAGAGGCTGCATGAACAGAAGCTCCCTCTTTCCCTTTGTGGATTTGACCTAGAATTCCACCCACCCTCAAAAAAGCAGGGTAGTGGGTGTGTCAGACCAGAGCAGGGAACCCTTCATCCCACAAAGGGGGACTGCATTAGGGGCCAAGGAGGAATTTTCATGTTTTCTCCCCATAAGAGTTCCACCCTTTTTTTTTTTTTACCTCCTTCAAGGGGCTATCTAAATATGGCACTGTTGCAACCTATGCCAAAGTCATGGGCATTTGTAAATGTTGGGCAGCTTGGGAGCCTCTAGAAAGGTAAAGGGTACAGAAAAGGAGGGGGGACCTGTGCCTGGTCTGGATTAACTCCTCTTGGTTGGCATGGGAGGTGGTCCTAGCTGGTAGGCTCTCGCATGGTCCTAATGGGTCTCAGCATCCCTGATGGAGATTCCCAAGCTGTAACAATTAAGTAATACAGAACGCTTGGAGATATAAAATCTCAGCACTGTTGGCCAACATAATATGTTGAATGTTCAGTTTAAGTCTCAGAGAGGTTTTTAAAACAGCTTTTTTGTTACATACTTGGATTTCCCGACCGAAAATCTACCCTTTGTTGTAAAAGCTTTCAGGATATCTGTTAAAGCACGTAAATGTGGTCAACAGTGAATGAACTTAAAACCTCCCACAGCAGAAGTCAAACTTCCACAGAGGTCTCTAATATCAGTGCAGATGGCCACAATAAAAGTCCAGCAGCTACAGTCATTATGAATTTTGCTTTTAAAACAGGCTGGGAGGTTATGGTCCAGAAAACAAGTGAAAAGGAGCTCTCTACTTTCATAATGAAAATGTTAATGTTTTTCCTGATGTGTGTACCACCAATCAACAGTGGTGAAAGCATTTGTTTTGACATTTAGAGATGACCCGAAAGATACAGGTGCAACCTTTACGACTCCCCTTTCCCACAATGTGCTCAGTAAACTACCAAGGAAAGAAAGGTCGCTCCTACAACCCAGATCAGCTTCATGAATTTGTTCTAGCAAGAAACATGAAAATGCAAAAGAGTGAGGAAGGATGTGGCTTAGATAAGGCTTCAGAAGATATGAATGATCTTTCTGAAATGCCTCTTAAAGGACTGATCCAGAAACAAATGATTTGATACCTTTTATTGGACCAACATGGATGTTACAGAAAAGAACAAAGTGCTCTAGCTTTCGAACCAACCAGGTCCTTCTTCAGAAGCTTTGTGGCAGTTATTTCAAATATCCCATACTATTAACACCAGATTATAATGAAAAAAACAGAAATAATTCTCATTGGTTTAACATATACATTTAAAACATAACAGAAGATTACATCAGAGAAGCTAATTAACACCAGTATGCCTTTAACTGAGGAGCCTCAGAAGGGCAAAGGTTATCAAGAATTCTCTATTGCCAGAGAGTTCTTGTCACATAAAGGACTGGAAATCAGGTGAATAAATGAAATTGGTATAGTATACACTATTAAGGATCAGAAAGGACTTGCCCAAGAACAGTAGTTAACTTATTTTTTTTTGCCCTATCATTTTGTTTTCTGTTGCTAACGACACATGCTCCCCAACTTTCCAGTTATAAGGCGTTTTGATAGGACTATCTGCTTAAATATTTAACTCAGCTTGTGCCCATGTTAAGGATATCTTTATTTTGAGTAATGAATAGTTTTCTACTCTGAACAAATTGATTATACTACTAGGATCTTCATTTACTGGAGGACTTCGCTTGATAGACAGATGTAGACAGATGGATGGACAGACTGATGACTTAATTATTCGTGTAGAATCTATATCTTTTTCCAAATTTCAAAAAAGAAATCAATGTAATACAGTATAGTAATTTTTACTTACTAGATAGTTTTGAATCTATTTAATGTAACAATTTTATTAATGGTTGATATCATGTTAAATGAAAAATAAAGTTGAAAAAGCAGTGAGTGACCTGGTGAATAACCGAGTTTAGATTCTGTGATCGCACTAATGCATCACACATGGAACCATTACTGATAAAATGGTAATTTCATCTTTTACTTATTATTCACAATAACCCTTTTCAAATTCTTTTCCAATTAATGCCTCTACTAGAGAGAAGCACATTTAAACCTGTGAACAAGATCAACTTGTGTTCACGTTAATAATAGAAAGGAGAGACCCTGTGGATTACACTGCAGCTTTTTTGGGGAAAAAAAAACAGACAGGTTCAACAAGTGTCAGTCACAAGACTCAGAGTAATAGCAAAGCAGGAACACATTGCATTCATTCTGAAAAAAAGCAAATGCGTGAGAGCAGAAAATACTATAAAAATGGCCTATATCCACATTTTAGCACAATTCATATACTCACTGTGACTACATGGGGACGTAAGCAACAAGTTAAAAAAAAAAAAAGAAGGGGTAATGAATACTCACCCCTTGCTTGTTGAGATTAAGGAACGAGATTTGCACCATTAGTGTTTGTGCAGAAATGCGCTACAATACTGAATAAAAACTTCTAAGACATATGCAAGTATTCTGATGACCCCAGCAGCAGAGTTCCTCACTTGTTTCATCAGAGGCACAGCCGTGGGGGTCCCTGGGAGATGTGAGCTGGAATTGTGGATGGGGACTTGCAAGATCAACCACCCGTAAAAGTGCATAAAACCAAACATAAGCAAAAATATATATATTTTAACTGGCACATTTCGTAGCCGGGACCTCTAGCTCCCTGCACATTAAGGTTACATGAGCATTCAGAAAAGCAAAGAGACCTTGCTCTCACCAGGACTCAGTAATATTGCTATAGATTTATTTTGTGTCTTGACCAACCAGTTGGCAACAGGTTAAAGGTATACAGCTCACTGCTGAGATAGTGAAGTGCACATCAAGAAATAAAATGCATTATTAAAGTCACACAACATATAGTGCACAATAAGCAGCAAAACATATACTCCCACTCAAGGTTGACTATTGGGGGGGTTTGTATGCTGTGTTGCTTACTGGCAATATTCTAGAGTCCTCCTGGTGAGAGCATGGTATTTTTGCTTTTCTGAGCTGAATACAGGCCGACTGTCTTTGCCCACATTCCTGCTCCAATCATCAAGCAGAGAAGTCCCTTTTGTTTCCACTACATAAGCATTCCCATTGTCTGGAAAAGATACAGACAGGTAAAAATAATTACATTCATTTGTAACTGAACACTATTTTATTCCACATTCCCACCGACAACAAATTCCACCTTTTAAAATCAAGTTTCACGATGCCGTTATTTCAGCTGTCCCACTACCTATATCAATTCTAAATTTTACTATAAGGTGTTCACGTCAGTCTTAGCCGATCGGCTGGAGAAGTTCCTGCTGATTTTAACTGATAAAGATCACATCGGTTTTGTCAGGTGTCGACACGCACATGACAGTGTTCACTGCAACTTACTGCTGATAGACTACACCTCAACCTGCTAGATACCACTGACACTACCCAGTTTAGATGCAGAAAAGGCAACTCACAGGGGTGGTCTGGCCATTTCTATGAGGTGGTCTGTCAAACTTGGGCTTCTCAGAGGAGGTGGCAGGGATTATATGCTTCTCCTAAAGTCTTCCTCCATATAAATGGGTCCCTTATCCCCTATTCTCCTCTCCATAGAGGAATGCAGCAGGGATTCCCCCTGTCACCGTTACTCTTTGCCTCATACTTGGAGCCATTAGCAACTGTCACCCAAACCTGTTCACCCATCATGGGTATCCCTATGGGGGGGCAGAATATAAATTAGCATTATTTGCAGATGATATTCTGCTAACCCTTACTTCCCCTGAAGACTCCATCCCTGTTGTCTGGAACACCCTAATATAGTTCGGTGAGTTGGCAGGACAGAAGTTGAACATGCAAAAAAACTATGGTCTTATTATACAATTACATCTCTTCCCCCACCCTAAAGTGGAATTATCCCTTCAAATGGCACAAAAGTGTCAATCTTGAACTCCTCAGTTACAATACCTTAACCCAGCAGATTACGGACAACCTATCCAAATGGACTCACTTGCACTCTGTGTTTTACAACCAGCTGGAGGTAATCCACCAGAACATTCTGCTTCAAATTTTATATTTTCTATGAACCCTCCCACTCAAGCCAAATTGCATGTATTTTCAATCCTGGAATAGACTGATATCCAGGTTTATATGGCAGGTAGCCCCACGTCGGATTCGCTTTTCCATATTACAGCTCCCTAGAAACAAAGGTGGTGTCAATCCTCCGAATCGGAAGTGGTATGCCCTAGTGGCCCACATCAGAACCCAATGTATTTGGCTTTCAGACAGCCACCAACCCTAGACTGAATATATCCCGAATAATCTTTTCAATCTAGATTACTATCTGTTCAGGAATCCCCTAGGAGGCTTCCAGCCCTCAAAATTCACCCAATATACAGTCGAGATCTTCAAACAATGGAGGGTTGTTAAGAAGGCTTACCTGAGCCCTGTACAACAATTTCATCTACAAGCTATACAATTTACATTATATATAATATAATATAATATACAAAAAAAAAAATACAAGATCTATGTACCAGAAGGTGGAACAAACTGGGCCTCTACTTTTGTTTCAACTTCTGGACTCTCGTGGTTTGCTCCCATTTGGTGCCCTGCAAGCAATATTCCAATAACCTACCACTGACCATTACAGATAACAGCAGATTCGCTCCTATCTGTTGGTTCACCGAATCTTGGTTTCCAGCAGTACCCCAGATAAACTCCCGTTACTTATGCAGCTCTTTACCTCCCACTTGAAAGGCAAAGTTTGGACCCACCTTATTGGTCACCTCTGCAGAGCCTTTCTAGACACAACACCAGAAATGACAGTTAATATTCTGCAATGCTGGAATGATAAGGTGGCCCATTCTGCAGAAAACTGGCATAAATATGCCCTCACCAAACAGAAGAATGAAAGCTCTCAAATAAATGGTATCAACTCCAGAAAATATGATGCAATTGAGAGTCAATTCAGGTCACAAAAGATGGAAATTACGTACTTACCGTAATTATTGATCTTCTTGGACAGTCTCCATCACTCATTCACACTAGTGGGATAGCGCCACAGACACTAGGACCAAGCCGGAGCCTAAAATTTTCGGAAGGGTCGGCACTGAGACAGGACCATGCATGCGCAGCACCGTGAGACTAGCTTGCGCCTGTGTAGGCTATCTCGTCGTCGACCCTCCAACCGCCTCAGTACCTTTTCGACCAAGGAGGTGCAGCGTAACTTACGAGAATAACTCATACTGAGTTTCTGGGCCTGAGAGGGCCCAGATGGCCTTTGCAAGAAAGGTCAAAGAATAATGTCCTCACAGGCTGAACCATAGGACCATGAAGACCAGGAAAGAAAACGAGTGAACCCAGGGGATGGTGGGTGGGCGTGTGAATGAGTGATGGAGACTGTCCAAGAAGATCAATAATTACGGTAAGTATGTAATTTCCATATCTTCCTGGACTAAGTCTCCATCTCTCATTCACACTAGTGGGAAAGTACAGCGCTAAAACCAACAACTCTGAGTAGGGTGGTAGGAGATAGGGTTCACTCAGAAAGGACAGCCAAGGACTGTCCTGCTAATAAAAACAGCTGTCTTGTAAAGAGCAACTAGAACATAGTGCCTACAAGATAAGTGCTCGAGTTGTAAATCACCACTTTGCAGATGACTGCAATGGACACAAAATGAAAGTCTGCCAGGAAGCCGCAGCCACTCTAGGAGAGCAGCAAGAACCTGGCCTCACAATTTGGTCTAGGACCAAAATGAATAGTGTCAAAGACATGTACTAATGTAACGTAAAGGGACCTCAGGAACTGAAAGAGTCTGAAGTAAAGTCTACTGGTTCAGGGTAGACCGGAAAGTGCAGATGGAAACCCCCACTATCAAGTATGGCTGACCTGTAAACAACAGGTACAGGAGTACTTGAACCCCTTACTTGGTGAGCAAAGGGGGTCCAGGTGGGGTTAGCCCATAAAGGAGAATGGTGTCCACTTAGTCACAGGAACCTTCCTGATGGAAGGCCAAGCACGACTTAGAAGCCTCTCGTGGTGTTCTAGCAGAACGAGATCCTACCCACTGCATATTCCAGAAGGAATCATCCTGCCCCTGTGTGTACAACTGTAGTAGCAGTCTCTGAACTCAGGGAAGAAAGGAAAAAGTGTACAGGAGGACCTTCAGACAGAAAAAAACTGGGGCTGGATTTGTAAGGCAAATAGAGGCAGATGTGCGTCGAGGAGGGACACAGCAGGACCAAGTTAGGGCTAACCCATTTGTTGAAGTGACTGAAAAAGGCAGTGACTCAATGCAGTGAGGCACTACCGACTCTGGCCTCCCTGAAGGGAGCAGGAAAGGATTCTAGTTTGTTTGCTGAAAAACAAACATCATAACTACATCACGCACTTGAAGAGGATAGCTTCGTGAGCGACTGGCATGGACAAGTGTGCAGGAACCTAAGGCGTTAATATTTGAGAAGCTACCTCAGAAAAAAAAAAAAAGACCTAGTTAACCTTTCGTCAAGGAGGAGAAAATCGCCTGTTAAGTTAAGCAAGCAAGGAAGTAGGAACCTAAGTTCCGACTCGGTGGAGAGTCGCTTCTGCTGCTGCAAGGCTCTGCTCAAGAGAAGAAAGCCTGATAACATGAAAGGGGAATTAACAGACTGGGCAGTTGCCTAGGTCTAGGAAATGTCTCTGAATGAGAGAAATCGCTCTTAGAGAAAGAGATGACCCATACCGCTGCCAGATTGGACTCCCCCTAGGGGAGGAAGAAGGCAGGTGCTCTTTACCGTACTCTGGAGATGAGCGCCTCAGGGGCTGAGGTGGAACCTAACCAAATTCAAAAAGGGAGTTATTGGGTAATTTCGGCTAGGCCCTGTACTGTGATAAAAATTATATATATTTTTTTTTTTTTTCAGTCTGAGCCTAACAAGGCTTTCAGGCTGCTATTTCGCAAGGATTGTCTTGATACAAAACGACGAAAATGTTCTCCATCTGAGTGCAGAAGGAGCCTGAGCGTCCGTACTGAAATCATGACCGGACTAATAATCACAGCTGGAGAGATGTTAACCACCTGTGCTGAAGAAGCCACCGAAGGGGCACTATCACAAGGGGGCTGTATACCCCTATCAAAGGAGCGGAAGAGCCAGAGCGGCTCCTGGCCATTAAATTAGAATGTTCCACAGAGTGTAACCGTCTTGACGATTGAAAAAGTCTAGACGTAGAAGTGTATGGTCCACAGACGCAGTGTGAAATATAACAGTGAACCCCATTACTGAGGAACTACTGAAAAGATTTTCCATGACGGACTCTGAAGATAGAGAGGACGTGCCCTTCGGTATATAAAATGAGTCATCCGCTGTATTACTGATCAGAAGGACAGGGAAAGACCCATCTAGATGCAATTCTACCCTAGAAGGATCTCCAAGAGAGGATTAGGACAGAGCCACTAGAGACTCTGGCTTCAGGAAGGATGTCGAGTAGCTTGGTACCACGTAGGGAGCAGAGAAAGTGTTTAGCAGAATGAGATTCCGCTGGCAGAGCAGTACAGCAGAGTTCCATCAGCAGAAAACCACTGGATGACACAAGATACCACATAGACAGCCACTCACTAAGATGTGTGGAAAAAATAATCCGCAGTACAGGAGTTCATTCTGCGATAAACATCCCGCCACTAGTTCTGTGGAAAGGAAGTCCGAAAAGGAAAACTGTGTCACTAATTCTGCCATACAGCACCCACTAGCACCCGTGCAGCACCAGCACCACTTGTGGCACAGGAGGGCACTAAGCAGTGCTTATGCCAACCTGGGCGATACCCAAGGGCAGCCGCGGCAGTACCCGCAGGCACCCATGTAGCAATGGCACCCGAGGGCACCCCTACACCCATGGTACCATGGCACCCATGGCAAGAATGGCACCCATGGGCACCAGTGGCACCCATGGGTGCATGTGGTGCCACCAAAGGCACCCACTGGTGTCCCCTGGTGCCACCCATGGTACTTATGGCACTGGTGGCACCCATGGCACCTGGGGGCACTCACAGCACAACCTGCGGCACCCACTGGTGTTCTTGGCGCCGCCCATGGGTGCCCACGGCACTGCCCATGGGTGCACGGTGCCACCCAGACACCCGCGGCACCACAGATGGCGCCGATAACCAACGGCAGCAACAAGAGCATCCACGGCATCGCACAGAGCGATGGCGTGACCCACCCTCGATTGTTCGTCGGGAGGGGCGATGGGCCTGAACAGACTTTGGTGGGTTCCTCTTGGCCCCACTCCTAATGGCTGCATTCTCAACTCTGAGCTCCATCTCTGCCCTCGGAGCTTCGGTGGACAGTTTCACCTCTGGGCCACTCCTATGGAGCAGGGGGTTGGACTTTCCAGTTTTTCCTGGTTCTGTTCCTGATTTTGAGACATCAGGGTCTCTGAGCCGTTGGACCGGAGCTGGGTCGACTGGATCATGATGGGCGAGGTGCCCTCTTGGTGTCTTTGCCATCGTGTCGACCACTCGTGCCTACCCCCTCTCCCTTTTCCATACAGGGGTCAACACAGGTACCACCTTTTTCCTTCTCCCCTTCTCAGGATTTCCAGTGGCATTTTCCTTTGGCACCGTGGCTCGGTGCCTTGGTCGGCGCCGTCTAAGGCACCAAGCCACGGCTCTGAGCCATGGCGCCAACCAAGGCACCGAGCCACGGTGCCAAAGGAAAATGCCAATGGAAATCCTGAGAAGGGCCCAGAGGTGAAACTGTCCACTGGAGCTCCAACGAGGACAGAGATGGAGCTCGGAGTCGAGAAAGCAGCCATTAGGAGTGGGACCAAGAGGAACCCACCAAAGTCTGTTCAGACCCATCACCCCTCCTGTTGAACAATCCTCGTGCAGACGTACCAACGAGCAACCTTGAGCGGCACCGATTCTTCTTCCCCCAATGGGGAAGAGGAGCTCGAGGTTAAGCGGAGCCGGATCCCTGGAACCGCTAGATTTGTGCTTCGGAGGACTATGCTCCCCCCTTCCCGAGCACAGGACTGTCCATAGTTGGACCCCTCCCTGTTAATTAAGGGCAGCGGACCGGACACAGCCCCTCTGCCATAGAAAACTTTCAAACGAAGTCCTCCTACCGTCACCGCTACCGTCCAAGGACGACTCCGTTGATGGCAGGAAAATACAGGTTACTCACCTGTAACAGGAGTTCTAGGAATGGTATATGTTGTTCATCCACACTCATTGGCAGTATCCTTGCCGCTTTAAATCTTGCCGGAAGGTCTTCAAGCTTGCTCCTCCCACCCACCCGGGTGGTATAACTCTCGGCTCCGCCCCATGACGCCAGATCTGGCCCGCTGGAAGCTCAGGTTGTGCGTCGAAGCCGGGGAGGTCGGGTGGGTCGTGTGGATGAACAACATATACCATTCCTAGAACTCCTGTTACAGGTGAGTAACCTGTATTTCTAAGGACATGGATATGTTGTTCATCCACACTCATTGGCAGACTCCTAGCAGTTCTCCGGGAGGAGGGAGGCAAGCGCACACCCCATATACTTACTTGGAAAGAGACTGGAGAACCGAGGCCCCAAAACCAGCATCCCGGCGTGACTCAAGGTCGATGTGGTAGTGGGTAATGAAGGTGTTTGCTGACTTCCAGGTAGCAGCCCTGCAGATTTCCTGGATAGGGACGTCCCTGGAAGCAGCCACCGTTGCAGCAGTATGGCGGGTAGAATGAGCTCTTATCCCTCTGGGAGGCTCCATGCCCGCTAACCTTTGAGAGATCTATGCAGGAGGTTACCCACCTGCTTATCGTCAGCTTGGCTGCAGGTCTGCCAGATGCGGCTTCAGCGTAGGTGACAAACAGCTGGCGAACCTCTCCCGAATTTCAGCGTGCGCTCCTTATAATAGCGGCGCCTTCTAGGATCAGAGTATGGAGCCTATATTCGCCTCCGGTGTGATTGGGGTAGAACACCGCAGAGTCAACACCTGGTTAAGGTGAAACTCCGACACCACCTTCGGAAGGAATTTGGTGGGGCGCAGGACAACTCTTGTCCCTGTGGAAGACCAGGTAAGGAGACTCGATGGAAGCGCCTGGAGCTCTCCCATCCTTCTGGCTGGCGTGATAGCCACCAAGAAGGCGGTCTTCCACGACAGGTGAGAGAGAGCACACCTGTGCATAGGTTCGAATGGCTTGCCCATGAGCTTTGCCAGTACCAGCAGTAGATCACGGAGGTGGGGTTCCCTGACTGGAGAAATGTGATCAAGGCCTTTGAAAAAGCGCCAGACCACTCTCTCCTGCGCCACTGACTGCTTCCCTGCCCGCGCCTGTAAGCAGAGATGGCTGCCAGGTGTGCACCTTAGGGTCGTCGACCTAAGCCCTTGACTAGAAAGGGACCATAAATAGTCCAAGATGCTTGCCAAGGAACAGGAGGAAGGGTCCAAGCCCTTGCCCTGACACCAAATGGAAAACCTTTTCCATTTGAAGGCATAGCATTTTCTGGTCGACTCTTAGGGACGCCTCAACTACATTGAGGACCTCGTCGGAAAGACCCAAAGCCTGGAACTCTAGCAGCTCAGGAACCAGGCCGTCAGGTGCAGGGATTGAAGGTCCGGATGGAACACCTTCCCTGATTGACTGAGAGCAGGTCAGGCGAGCTGGAAGCTGCGCGGAGTCCTGGAGCTGGACTGAGGAGATCTGGGTACCAGAACTGGCGAGGCCAGTCTGGGGCTATCAGAATCACCTGCGCCTTGTCCCTCCTCGCCTTGAGAAGCACCTTGTGGATCAAGGGAAATGGGGGAAAGGCGTAAAAGAGGCCGGGGTCCATTGCCTCGAAGGCATCCCCTGCAGCGAGCCCTGCTGAGGGGCGGGCATGGAACAGACTCAGCCCGGGTTCTCCGTGGAGGCAAACAGGTCCACCTGAGGTGTGCCCCAAAGGGAGAACAGATGCTGTACTACCTCCGGCAGGAGAGACCACTCGTGGGATGCAGCCCCTATCCGGCTCAGGGCATCGGCCAGGGTGTTGGAGGCTCCTGCCACGTGAATGGCTAGGAGATCCGCCTCCAGGCTGCGCCAGGTGACAAATCGTGGAGGCTTCCTTGCATAGAAGCATGGAGCGCGTCCCGCCCTGGCGGTTTAGATAATACATGGTGCGTGGTATTGTCCGTCTGGACTCGGACCACTTGACCCGGAGGAGCAGAGCAAAGGCGGTGAGAGCTAGGCGGACGCTCGGAGCTCCAACAGGTTGATGTGGCATCGGGACTCCCGCTGAGACCAGAGGCCATGAGCCTGATGTTCCCCAGATGGGCACCCCAACCCATCAGAGAGGCATCGGTCGACAGAGAGACCGTCGGCTCGGGCGGACTGACGGGATGCCCTCCTGCAATTGATCTGGAGCGGTCCACCACTGGAGAGCATTCCACATCCCTGTGTCACCGACTGAAGCTGGTCAAGGGATCGCAGGCGTTGTGACCACTGGCTGGCCAGTCCCCACTGGAAGGGGACGCATGTTCCAGCGGGCCCAACGGACCACGCTGGTACAGGCCGCCATGAGACCCAGGAGGCGCAGGAAGTCCCGGGCAGGGCGCAATTGCCCAACCAGGAAATGATCGGGCAAAGGAGGAAAGAACCTCGGCCCTGTCCGCCGGGAAGCTGGCTGGCTCGAAGAGAGTCGAGCTGCCCGATGAATAAAATCACCTGCTTCGCTCGAGTTCCGACTTGGCCTCGTTGACAAGGAGGCCCAGTTGAGAAACAGACCTGGAGGGCCAGATCTCTGGACCACTCCGCCTCCTTCCTGGAGGAGCTGCTATCAGCCAGTCGTCCAGGTAAGGTACACCCGGACCCCTGCGCCGCAGGAATGCTGTCACCACTGCCATGCATTTGGTGAAGACCCTGGGAGCTGGAGACAAGCCGAAGGGCATGGCTTGGAACTCGAAGAGATCCTTCACGCTCGGGCGAAGGAATCTCTGGTGGGCAGACGGATAGGGCGTGGAAAAAGCGCGTCCTGCAAGTCCAGAGAGCAGAACCACGCTGCGTCCAAGGATGGTATTATCTGAGCCAGAGTGACCATCCTGAAGGTTCGAGACCTTAGGAACTTGTTTAGGTCGTGTAGGTGAGAATGGGCGCCAGCCCCGTCCGTTGAACCAGGAAGTACCTGGACACAAACCCTGGGTCTGAAGGAGGGTCCACCACCTCTTACCACCTCCTTCTGGAGGAGGAGGCGATGTCGGCTCGGCGAACGCCAGTGAGCTGGGGATCCCGAAGCCCCGAAGGCGGCGGCTCCTGAAGGGTGGTGCCTGCGAATTCCAGAGGCAGGCCTCTTCCCTACCTCCAAAGACCCACCTGTCCGTGGTAACAGCGGACCAGGAAGTGAGCCGGAGCTGCTCCCACGGGGGACCTAGGGGTGAGGTGGACGGGATGGGGAGCACCCCTCAGCCCGCCACTGGGCAGGCTTGGAGGAGGGACCGGCCGAGGGACCTCCTGGGCCCTTTCCTCCCTGCCTCCTGTTAGAGGCCGGCTTGGGTTTGGGATGCCAAGGCCGAGCCTGCTGGCCCTGGCGGTGCTGGGCCGGGCGCGCCGAGGCACAGAAGGACGAAAGGAGCTTA
The DNA here is from genome assembly GCA_016271365.2 of Neoceratodus forsteri. Lineage (NCBI taxonomy): Eukaryota > Metazoa > Chordata > Ceratodontiformes > Ceratodontidae > Neoceratodus > Neoceratodus forsteri. Next base: position 117,563,586 of record CM057453.1, on the reverse strand, counting down.
GGCTGTGGTTTGCGCCTTGTCCTTCTGAGCGGAAGAGACCGAGTCAAGGTGGCATTGGACTTCTCGATCCTCTGCAGGTGACCTTCCACCCCAGGGCAAGAGGTCAGTCCCAAAAGGAACATCCGCCAACTTGTGCTGGGTATCCAGTAAAGGTGGATATCCTCAGCCAAGGCCGCACGACAGATAGCCACTGCGACGCCACCCGATCTGGCACATGAGTCCCACATCCAAAGCAGTCTGGAGCTGCTGTTTGGCCACTGCCCTGCCTGGTCCCGCACCTGCTTAACCGTAGTCTGCAGATCGGCGGGAAGATGAGGATGACCTCATCAGGGAGCCCAACAGGGCATGAAAAAATGTGCCATGAGGCGGCCGAACTGGCCTGGCGAAGCCGAGAGGAGGCCCGTAGACTTTTAGCCCGACATAGTCAATTCTTGGACTCCTTGTCAGGAGGTTTGTCCCATCCCTGGCGTTGCCGGCGGCGCTGTCGGTAACCAACCCCTCAGCAGAGGGGTGTTCCGAAAAAACGGACAAGGAACCGGTAGGGACCGCATACTTCCTGGCCATCCTGGCCGAAGGCGCAGGGCAGGAAGCAGGGCGCTGCCAAAGCTCCAGTGCTGGACCCACTGTGACTCGGCCACCGGAAGGCCTCGATCAGATCCCTCGGTCCAGAATCTCCGTGAGGGATACCTGGCCCGTTTGGAAGCGGGTTCGAGCTCCATCCGGTGAGACTCCGAGATGAGCGAAGCAGTCCTAGGAAGGACGACAGGCTACGTCCATTGGGACCTCCTGAAGACTCCAAGTCCAGTCGCTTGGAGAAGAAGGAGGAATCATCTTCGGACTCGGAAGAGTCCTCGAAAAACTGCCTCTGGCCTAGAGCCACCCTTCACCTGCGAGGTCGGTCGGGAGTGAGGGTAACTGACAGCCATGGGGTAAACCCTTGCCGACCGAGAATCATGGTGGGCCCCAGTGGTGGCTGTGGAGTCGGAGGTTCCACCGCAATCGGTGGAGCAGCTGGTTTGGCGAACAACCGGCCTGGGTATAGAGCTCCTCGGGCAAGTCGAGGGTTGTGTCGGCCGTTCGGTGACAGCCACTTAATGGCGGGGAAGGCGCCGGGTCGGCTTATTCCGGCCAGGAGGAGCTGTTGCAACATAAGGTCCTCGTACCGTCGGCTAGTAATTCATGAAGCCTCCTCATCCGAGGAGGCGAGGGCGGCGGCGACGCCGCTTACAGCGGTGCCGAGACCGAGACCGCCTATGACGGTGGGAGCGGCTGGACGCGAAAGAGATCCGAACCAGAGTCCCGGAATTTCGAAGTCGGTGCAGGGAGGTGTCGGCAGACACGACCTCCCCAGCTCGGAAGGTCCATCCGAGAGCTCCGGAACCGGAGGCACAAGCGAGCCACAGGATCCTCAACTCCTCCCGGGGAACCGGGAGAGAGGAATCTCGGCTGCTAAAGCGACAGCCCGTCCAATAGGTCGAGAAAATCTAAGACTTCATCAGTGGAGTCTCGGTCAACTGACCTGGCCAGGGGACACCGTGAGGCCAGTGGCAGAAGCGGGCGATCGACCCGAAGCCGGCGGTCGGCGGCCCGAGAGAGGACCTTTCCCGCTCCCAAGAGCGTCGACGGAGGACTTACCCTTGTCCTTCTTTTGGACCGAAAAAAAGGTCCAGCAGGCATGCAGCCCTTCTCCTTTAGTGGAGAGGACAGACAAACTCCTTAAAAAGCCGTGTAGGAAGAACCCAGAGAGGCGGGATAAATACGGCGGCCCGAGGAGATCTGACCGCGCCTCCTCTCGAGGCGACCATCCGCTCGAGCTGATCCGCCCGAAACCCGCCCGCCGCTGACACCGCCAACCGGGCCTCCTTGGACTTCACCGGAGAAGCGCTCTCGGACGGCCCAGTTGCAATCGGGCAACCACGGTCTTCGAGGGCGTGAGCCGAGAAAGATGAGCACAGGTCGCAAGCCTGCGGGTCGTGCTCAAGGCCTAAGCAGTGAACACACGTGGAGTGGATCCGTCCGAGACATCTTCTGCCCGCATGGGCATCTCCGAAATCCGAGTCGATTTATCCATCGCGCGCGAGGATCGAAGACTCAAGTCTTTTTGCAAAATATTATTTTAAATCCATAGCGGAGAAATGAGACAGTCACAAGCATGGGCGTTAAGGAGGGAACCTGAGCTTCCAAGCGGTAAGGAAGATCTGGCGTCATGGGGCGAAGCCGAGTTATACCACCCGGGTGGGTGGGAGGAGCAAGCTTGAAGACCTTCCGGCAAGATTTAAAGCGGCAAGGATACTGCCAATGAGTGTGGATGAACAACATATCCATGTCCCTAGAAGAATTTCTTTTTCTTCTTCTTCTTCATAATCTTCTTCTTGTTTGTAAAATAAGAAATTACTACTTAAAATATTAAATTAAACATTAAAAGCTGCTGTCGTATAGACAAAAACTTGAACTCCGGCAGATGAAGTGGCTCGACATCAAAGCGCACTCGGCAGTGGGAGAAAAGGAACTGAGGCGGTTGGAGGGTTGATGCCGAGATAGCCTACAGGCACGAACGAAGTCTCGTGAGTGTCAAGACATTCGTGGTCCTATCTCCGCTACTTCTAATTCTTCAGAAAATGTTAGGGCTCCTACTTGGTCCTAGTGCCATCCCACTAGTGTGAGTGAGTGAGTGATGGAGACTTAGTCCAGGAAGATCAGAATGAACTGCCAGAGCTGCTGACCCAGAACTTCAAACTCTAACCAAGTGTTTAACCGGGGCTGATCAATACATATTTAAACAGTGATCTTAAAATAATACAGTACAATTCATACAAACAATTGGCACAGCCCTACTATGCCCCAAGCTGTTCAGTCTATTAAACACCAGCCCCAGTGATAAGTGAAGACATTAAAAATCTTAATAATAAAACTCTAAAAAAGGGAAGACATTCTTTCAAGTCACAAACTATAGCCTATGGTATTACATGTTGGAACAAGTATAACATTTATCTTATTGTTTTATTATTATAATGTTTTGGAAACTATTAGTTATCTTAGAGCTACAAAAATGCACAGGATAAGTATCTTGAAGCATCACGTAGGCAGATCATATAATTACAGAAATCTGTAAAACATAATAGATAAAAAACACATTCAGGATCCACAATTAACACCAATAGCAACTCGGGAAAACTGGAATCCAAGATCATATTATCCAAATTTGTTTAGAGACCTTAACTAATTAGAATACTGTAGACTGGATTTCATATTTAACTTGTGCAGTATGACTGAGGAATTATCTTGTACATAACCCCTGGTCATACTGCGATACTAGTGGGGTACCTTAAAATGAAATATAGTTTAAGGCACCAGAGGGGCTTCACATGCAGCACGAGGAGGTGGTTAATACTCCCCCCAAAAAAAAGATTCCAGTCCCTATACATTATTGTGCCTCACTTGTTAGAATTGTATTTTATTTAGTTTTGTTGAAATAAAGGACAATGGACAATGTGTCTCTCCCAAACAGGCTTTATGGTTGTGACAACCAATTATTTACTTGTTTGTGTTAAAACAAATCATATAGGACTCTATCAACTAGGTCTTTTCTATCTAGTCTGTTCTGTATTTTATTACATGGGACATTCAATAAAAATTAAAATACATCTTCTCAAATCACGATAGTTTTCCCACAGCAATTCCACACAGTTTTTGGTCACATGAATCCCCAGATATTTCAGACTGCTAAAAAAATGTTTTCCACATGTTCAAAACCTCATTTGAAAGAAAAACCTATTTCTGACTGCATGTTCCAAAAACAATGAAAATATAGTAATTAAGCTTAGTACAGTGAACAGTGTGAACCAATCTATATTCATGTACTCATTTTCAGCTTTTCATACTTTGAGGCTGTATTCCAAAAGGCTCCAATGAGATTTAAAAACAGAACTACATTTTGTACTGTAAAGCCTTGTCACAACTTATTAACACAATATACAATGTACGAAAAGCCATTACATCAAAACTCAATTTGGTTTCAATTTAAAGAGGACAGGAAATCATTTCTAATCGGCAGCTGTTTATAAAGTTCTTATTCTCAGAAATTATATGCATCCCCCTAAATAATCCATATTTAATTGGAGGCAGTATACCGCAGTGGTTTAAGGCTCTGAGATGCAAATCTGGTGACATCCAGCAGACCAGACCTGGGTTTGAATCCCACAGCTTCCACGTGCATACTGTGTGACCCTGAGCAAGTCACTTAACTTCCCTGTGCTCCAAGGTCACTCCTGTAAAAAAGCTTTCGGGTTAGTGTGCTACTCCTGGTTAAACAAGTAAATAAAAATAAAAAATAAAAAAAAGCGTACCTGAATAAAAAGTGATACAAAAAAATGTATTTTGTATTGTTTTGTTTTTATGGGCAGCATTCTGTTACAGTTCTCTTCATGGAACCAGTACTTTGGAGTTTTAACTATGTCTCAGTTTGTGCACAGAACTATAAACATAGTTCTGATAGGTCAGCAGCTCATATTTAGCATTCTGTGCACAAACAGTGACATAGTAAAAACTCCAAATCACTGGTTCCACCAGGAGAACTGTAACAGAATGATGCCCATAAAAACAAAACAATACAAAATACAGGTTTTCATATTGCTCTGTATTCCAGTACAATTAAACATGGATCATTCAGGGGAATGCATATAATTTCTAAGAAAAACAACTTTATATACTGCTGCCAATTAGTAAACATTTCCTGTTCTCCTTTAAAACAACCTTATGCATCTCTGACTACAGGGTGGAAAGCACAAACTACATAAAAACAAGAGGTTCTCATCTTCCACAAACAAGCTTGCAACTGAAATAAAGATGTGCCCTACAGTCATTCTGTAGTGATAAGAAACCTTCTGTATTTAAGTACTGTGGATGGTACAGGCTACTTGAAGACTTTCTCAGAGCAGCAATATTTAACTACACATCGCCATTTTCATCAAGGCTGTAAAATAACCCTAGCAGGCTGCTCAACAGTCTGCTGCAGTCAAGTTCTTCCGTGGGATCAATAAGTGGGGTTTGGTTACAGAAAGGGTGATAAAAGTTGCTCTATTCTACTCTGCTACAAGCTCTCGACAGATGATGATCATTAAGCCCTTGTCCAGACTCCTGGTACTGAGGCTGTGTAAATGTGTTCTATTAGTCCATGGACAGTCTGTTTGGCAACTCCAGCATTTAAGACAAATGGCAGCTGCTGCCCTCCGAGGTCTGGAGTCAGGTCTTTAGGGAATCTCAAAGCCCAACTGGAAAGAGCAAGGCCTGTTCATTAGGGATCGCTGCAGGGGAAACCTGCATGTAGCCATTAGGACTGCATAAAAAAAAAAAAGCTAATTATTTTTATCTATGCTTTGAAACTATCAAATGCACCGAAATGAAGGACACCATTTCTTCATACATTCTTAAGCACAAGGTTCTGCTTGTCTCACCACTATTATTTCCCATTAAAATACATTAAACCTGTCTGACCTACTCAAAGCCAAGTTAAACTAGGCAGCAGAAAGTCCATGAATACCAAGAAAGAGATTACAGAAAGTGCACTGCAAAACATGTTAAGGTCCTGTACTGGATGTAAGCATGAATGAATGTCTGTACGCTGCTCTTCTCATCCTCACCAATGTAAGCTGGGCAATGCTGTCCTGTGTGTTATTCCCAGTAGTCGAAATCTAAATAAATGACACTTACTGAAACAAATATCTAGATAACCATGACTTGAGCACATACAAATACCCTAAATCAAAAAAGAGTGATTTTTTCAGCTATCCTGGCGAAACGTTCACTAAAAAATACCACCAACTGCTTAATCTGGTTCTGTAAGTCACTTTACATCTGTACAAATATTCCCCTTTCCTTGCCCCTGGGTCGCACCTGGAAACGAGCCACGGCTCAGTGTGCCTCTCCCGGTCACAAACGTTCAAATAAAAATAAGCGTTACAGTATTAGATCACTAACACTTCAGACACCTGAATCACCAAGCACAAAATGGTTGTCAGTTACCTGTAATTAGAAAATGGATAAGAGACATGCTGCTCTGTAATTAGCTGGCAGCATGCTCTACCTATATGTTTATCAGGGAACTCTCCAATAAAAAAAAAAAAAAAGATAGATGGTATGCATCTCACACTCCCTGCTTGTTCATGATCTCCTTATCTCCTACTCTGCAGCAGTAACACTGAACTCCCTCCACTCCTGCCCATTTCTTCTTCTTCTGCTGTCAGAGCCAGCCACTGCAGGCACCATGTTATTCAGTTATTTTCAGTCGCACAAGAAACCATTTTCTAAGTGCAGTGAGACCCTTCAGGGTGTGGGCTGTAGTGTTATATTAGCCCTGCCAGGGGACTACCAAGGCCCTCCACGTGTGGCAACGGGCCACACCCCTGGAGTGGGCAGGTATCAAACAACAGCCTACACCTTTCAGGTCTTATCACTGACATATCATTTCACTACTCATATTCTTTGCACTATCACACTAGTGAAGCATCCATGGAGTATGTACGACGTTCCCTGCAAGTGCTTTGACTACTCCCCATTATCTCATACCCTTGCCCTTCCAAGCTCCCAATCTTTGATCAAAGTGCTGTAACAATGAGGCACCATCTGGTCAATATCAAAAGTCTGAGGGCTGGTAGCCAAGGGAGGTAACAGATGTAAGGTCCATTTACGCTGCCTGATCTGCACCGCTGCAAGAGGTGCAGATTAGCTGCATTAGTGCAGGTCAAACAGTGTAAACACCCTAGGAAGCACTGTAAGGGGTAGCAATGAGTTCCCAAGCAGTACAGAGTGATCTGTGTTTTACTGGGTTCCTGTACTGATTCAGGTGTTTTTTGCTGGTGTGTAATCACGTCACTCCGCCTGCATCAGTACAGCGCCGCAACGCACTGTGGCACCACTTGCTGCTCCCCGTAGTCTGCTCTCCCTTTTGGCTCACAAGATGGGGAGAGATCCGCTATGGCTGACTGCTCTGGTGGTGCCTTCTATATACGCGAAGGTACCAGCACTCGCACCGGTGTTGACTTTTTACATCCCAAAGTGGAGGTAACAGAAACTAATAAAGATCACTTGAAGTTCATAGAGAGGAACCAAACTGCTTAATAATTGCTTTTCTATTGCGAACTCTTAAGTTTTTAGTTATGTCACCATATTGCTTGCTTGCTGTTTACAACAGAATGCAGATATTGGAATGTACATAGTTATAGCTATTACTTAACATTAAAATGGCATTTCAAATGATTATCTTATCACTGTTCTAACCACGCAGTTTAAGGTTGAGTTTAATATTTATATTTTGGCCGTGGACTCTCTTACATTTGAGATCACATTCTCTGGAAAAAATTTTTTCAAAATGCTGACATTTGACACAAAAAAAAAAAAAACATTTTTTTTATCACATGGCTTTCGGTGCTGTAAAGCATTTTAGAAGTTGTGTGTGTTGTGATGCCGAAATGTCAACAGGTCCCTGAAACCTGGCAGAAATATAGTGCAGCACATGAAGTTCAATACACTGCCGCTGCAGCAGTTCATAATGCCATCTGTGTAAATCACAACTGGCACTGACGCAAGAGGAGGGGTGGGTGAGTGGTGCAGACTACAGCAAATAAAAACAGTACTTGTGCCTATGGTAACACAGTACTGTAATGCTGGAAAGGATACAAGGACCTTCCTCTGTAACCTTACTGCTGCAGAACAGTGACTATACCCACTTTAAGTATGGGCACACATCAAAATTAACAGCTACCCAACACTCCCGGGGAATGTTGGTGCAACTGTGGGACACACAATGCCGACCATGCACATATCTTTTGGTCCTGCCCACACCTCGCTACCTTTTGGTCCGATTTCATAGCTCAAATGCCACATATTTCCACAGAACCTGATTTAATTTGTCCACTGATAATACCACTGTCAATCCTGCCGCAGCATATTTGAACTGCTCCTAGATCTATGGCCCTAGTCTAGATCTTGGCAGCTAAAATGCCATCACAAGACAACGGCAGCAGCAAACTGCACCCCTGGCTAAGACTTTGTGACAAGAAATAATGAAATATATGGGATGGAGAGTATTATGGCCCACCTCAATGGTATACAAGTTAAGTTTCACATTAGATGGCAACCCTGGGTAATGTACAGTATACAACAGGCTAAAGACTTAAAAAAAAATTTAATAGTCAGAATGTTACCCTTACTCTTGCTGGGAAACTCTCAATACTATTCTACTTCAAAAATCTGTTTAGTCCCGCTTTGAGAGCCTACAGTAAATCATACTAGTTTCCACAACCTCACTTAGTAGACTATTTCACATGTTAACCACACTCTTTGTAAAGTAAAGCTTTCTAATGTTTCCGCTCATTCTGGCCCCCCAACCCCAACCCCACGGGCATGTTCTATTGTTCTGCCTGCACTCACCAGCTAAAACACTTATGTATAACTCCACCCTATCTATCCCCTTTACAAGTGGAAAATCAGTGATCATGTCCCCTCTTGGCCTTCTCTTTTCTAGACTAAATAACCAGAGTATGTCCAATTTCCCCGTGTAGCGTTTGCCTTCTAACCCACTAATCACCGTGGTGGACAGGTACACTCAAAAAAAACAAACAAACAAAAAAAAAAACAAACAGTGCTCACTCAAAAGTTTACCTTTTAGTAAAGTTCACTGCACAACTGTGCCACCCAACTCCAGTGCTTCAAGGTGCCCTGTGCTGCTTCTTCATTAGCATGGTGGCCCTGTGCTGAATTCTTTCAATCACGTTGACGCCTTTTCTGTAATACATTGATCAGAACTGGACACAGTACACAATGTGTGGTCAAACCAACGTCTTGTACAGGGAGGAGATGATCCTCCCTTCACCTGCTCCTTATGTTTCCCAGCACCGAATGAACTTTCTTGACTGCAGCAGCACACTGCCTGTCTGCTTCCACCCAGGGCACTGAACCTCACAGAGCCTCGACTGGAAGGACACACATGTCTAGGGCACTGAGGCCCAGTCTGGGTCTTCAGCACCTAAAGCCCTGAGGCGAGGCGAGGTAAGGTATTGGCCCTGCTGATTCAGCTGATGCACAACACCAGATGTGAAAGTCCTTGGGGATAGGAGAAGTGGAAAAGGGATGGTTCCATAAAGCCCTTGATGTCTCTTCTGTGGCTGAAGGCCATGGAGATGTGACACAGGTGTCAGTGTTGAAAAACCCAAGGAGTCCTAATGACAGCGACCGAATCTTTGCTGGAAAAGACCTATAGCTCTAGCACCTGTAACATCCCCCCCCCAAAAAAAATTAGCTGAAGACACCAGGTGGAGAGAAGACTCATCCTCAAAGGAGGACATCAAGAGAGATGAGGAGTAGGTGCCAGCTGGGTTAGGCACTGGGGGGATGAACCCTGAGCTGGATCCTAGCAGATTTCCTGTGCTACAACTTTATAGTACTAACCCAAGCATGGTGTTGCTCCCACATGAGAGGGTCTGGAGGCCTCAAAAATGTGGGACGCCTGTCTACATATACTACCGAGGCCTCTTTAAAATCCTGATGCCACTGGCCTATTGAATCTAGGTCTCGGGATGGGCCTTAAGGCTACGCCGACACAGTCGCTCTAGGGGAGGATCAAGCAGAGACTCCAGTTACTGGCACTCCTACAATGGAGGAAGTGGCAGAATGGATGCCTTGAAGGTAGACCACAGAATGAGTGGGAATTCCCACTGTGGAGCATGCCACACTGGAAGGCAGTGCCCATTATCAGGGCCAACATCTGGATCAGGCCCAGGAGAACTTAGCAACAGGACGGTCATCCAACACTATGGTGAGCAATGTCCCTGACACCGAGACCCTCCCTGGTATTGAGATCAACACTGGCCACGGCACCAACATTAGTATCTTGCCCACTGCTATCTCCTTCCTTGCTGACGACACTATGGTTAGGGACAGCATCCTGGCCAACACTGACACTGTCACCATGCCCTGTACCACTGCAAACGATATCAGCACTAGGATTGGCACTGCCTATAAAGCCTCCCACAGCACCATTATCACACATGGTGCAGGTGGCAATGTGGGCCAGCATCAAGAAGTCCACCTGAGTGGATAAGGCAAAAGGCCTTGACCATGAACCTGGGGACATTTGCCGATCAGGACAAGCAGACAGGTTCTCTGCTGGACACCCAGAAGGAGCCAGTAGTTCAACCAACACTTCCACCAAGGACTCAAACACAACCCCAGCAAGGTGGGGAGAAACCTCATGCTTCGGTCCACCCCAAAGGGTGGTGAGGGGACTCAAAACAAGGGTGTAACAGACTCTCATGGGAACTCCTGGACTGATTCAAGCCTCCAATGAAAGGGGCTTATGTCCCCACTTCAATGCACAGATCTTGAGGATGTGTTTGTCCATGCTGAAGCAAGCATCCCTGGAGTCCATGCTGTGTCCTGGTCAGAAACAGGAGAGGCACATGAGATACCGGTCATCAGAACTCATTTTGTTGTCCCACGGACACTAATACAATCAGGGGCCCGGTTTGTCCCCCTTTTACTTTGAGGCCTTCGTCATCGAGGAAAGAAATAAACTGAAAGCGGTGATGAATGGTTGACGAACTCAGGCAATGAGTCACTCCCACAGTGTGCACTCGTAGGTAAGTGAGGGAGCCAGCAATGGTTACTGGCAGGTGTACAGCACCATGTGGTGTCATGCAGACACTGTAGCCAGCAGCCATTGCTAGACTCCTGACCAAAAGATTTGCTCCATGGGGTCTTAGCACCTGTGGATGAGATTCATAAGGAGGACTACATGGAGAGGATCGATTCTGAGATGATGCAGACTCCCATAATATCTGCAGCTACTCAGTCTTCTACAGCAGTATATCAGTAAAATCTAATAGACAGTTGCTTAACACTTCTAGATTAACTTATAAATTAGCAATGTTTATTTGTTAAATCTAAATAGGGCAATATCCACTTTTACAGCCCAGTTTGGCAATTTTGAGCACTGCTCACCATGAAAGTGTGAAAAACAACTTAGTACTTGCCTTCAATGGAGGTAGAACATTAGGTCTTTTGTTTTCAATTTAATTTGTTTTCTTTCCAAAATCAGTTTTTTTTTTTTTTTTTTACTTTTTATTTTATAGAGTTTATGATATACAGTACATATTACATGAAATGACCACAGGAGGTATGCAGACCCCTGAACTGGAAGTACAGTTTACAGTACAAATACGGTGGTATCTATAAGGTCATTATGTCGATACAATCCCAGGAGACCAAATAACATTTAATCAAGGAGTAAGACTGGTATGACTGTCTGGTAGACCTAGTACACTCTCACCATCTCAGTTCTGTAAGAACTACACTGCCCAGTACAACTTATCACTAGCAGAACTGGTGCTCGGAGGGAGCTTAAACTTTAGCACAAGTGGTAGGTCTAACTAAAGAAGGCCTGGGCTCAGTTATGTTATACGTCCAGCCCACAGTCTTAGGCAAGACAAGGCAATCTTGTCCTGTGGGTATCAGATTTATTTAAAGGACATTTATTATGTTCACCAACTGAGGAGGTGAAATTCTCACCAACAATAGTAAATCCACTTTGTTAACAGTGCCTGTGGAGATGAATAATAAATGAAAGCAGCAACACAGCTTAACAGAACTTTGAACAGTATTTTCTAAAGCTGTCGGTAGACAGCAGCCCCTTATTTTAGACCCCTTCTATTACGAGCATACCCCTAGGCAGATCGCTTAAACGTGGGCAAATTGCACCCCAAAAAGCAAAAAATCTTTTTTATATTGACATTCTTCATCTCCTACCTCTGGAGCAGGCTGACAGGTTGTCCGGCCACCGGCACCCACTTCCCCAGTCTGGTCAGCGACATGGTCTCATCCATGCAGGCTGGCATGCAGTATTCCCCCAATGGGGACCTGGATCCAATACGGGAGGGGGCCACACCTCTCAGGTCCTGGGCGCAGTGCACGGCCATCAGCTGCCATGACCGCACTGCAATTTTCCACCTGGATTTTCTCCCCCTTGGAGCCAGACATGCGATGACGTCAGTGCACTACGTGCCAATGCCTGTCGCACTCCAACCCTCAGCTGTACGCTGTTTTTTGCAGTGCCCCTGACTTCTGCCAGTTACTGCTGTAGAGCAACATAGACCCCTTACCCACCCCAGAGGGAGGAGAGCTGTCACGGGATGCTCGATCCTCCCTCTCCCCTACCGACCCCAGGCCGCCGACGTGGCACAATGTGTGGCGGCCAGCACCTCAACCCTCAGTGCCACTGAGCCGGCCTCAAAACAGCATTAATAATAACTTGGAGGTAAAAGTCCCATGGGCAGGGTCGTCAGATAATAAAGAAACAGGCACACAGTACATCATCCTTCATCTTTATCAGAATCAGCTGGCGTAGGGTGTTTTTTTAGCGAGAAGTCTCTCAGTGAACACAGCTGCAGATTCTGGGTCTACAAAGACATGCATTTTGGATTCATGTCGCACTTGCAACCGTGCCAGGTAAATGAGTTGTGCGTCAAACCCATTCTGCAGCAAGTCCTTTTTTATTTTCTGGAGGTCTTTTTTCCAGGTTTGGGTCATCGCTGATAAGTCCAGAAAGAAGGCTAGTCTGCTGCCTTCCCATTCAATGTCCCCTCTTCATCGAGCAGCCTGCAGTAAGGATATGCTGGCCTCTGGTATAGAGAGCAAGATTACTGCAGTAAGTGGTCACCTGGAAGGGTCTCCTCTTAATTTAGCCTGTTGAGAAGTGGCAAAGGCTTTAGTAATAGTTACAGAGGAGTCAGCAGGAAGGAGTTGCAGGTCCTTAAATACTAAGCGATTCACCTCCTTGAGAAGTTCAGATTGTGCTCCGAATCGGGGTGGAAACCCGATAGTACAGACGTTGGCCTGGCACTGCACATTTTCCAGGCTCTCAATTTTGTTCCTCAAAAAAGCCAAGTCCCATACATTGGCAGCATTTCGTTAAGTTTGCTCGACATTAACTGTCTTGAGGTCTAGTACTGTGACAGAGTTGTCAGCAATTTTGGTGTCCATTTCAGACAATTTGGCTTCAACAGCTGCCAACCTTTTATTGGTTTCGACCCCTGTGGCTCGAGTCTTAGACAGCATTGCTAGGATTAGGGACATCGGAAGCTCCGGAGACACCGCACTGCTCGATGCTGTAGGCCCCTGATTCTTCAAAAAGGAAAGGAAGGCATCTAGATTCTGAGACGCATGCCTTGTTTCTTTTTTGGGCTCATTGTAATCCTCAGAAGTTCCGGTACAATATAGGTGCGTTGATGGTCAAAATATACAGGTTACTCACCTGTAACAGGAGTTCTAGGAATAGTATATGTTGCTCATCCACACTTATTGGCAGGTCCCTTGCCGCTTTAAATCTTGCCAGAAGGTCTTCAAGCTGGCTCCTCCCACCCACCCGGGTGGTAAAACTCTCAGCTCCGCCCCATGACGCCAGATCTAGCCCGCTGGAAGCCAGGTTGTGCGTCGAAGCCGGGGAGGCCGGGTGGGTCGTGTGGATGAACAACATATACCATTCCTAGAACTCCTGTTACAGGTGAGTAATAAGCTGATTAAGAACTTACCGTAACAGTAGATCTTCGAGAACAGCTCTTGCAGCAGGTTACACCATTAGGACTGAAGCGGCAGGCGTCAGGACCCCAGAAAAATTCTAGCTAGCTATCTTCAGCGAGGACACCCGGCGTCGGTCCGCCCCGACATCAGGCTGGTACGCAAAGAGCTGATCGCCAGATTCCCCAGTTCTCCTACCGGAGACTTCCGGTCGCAGGCTGACATCGAGATGGGAGACCGAGGATCCACCGTCAGAAGACAAAAGGAGTAAATCCCTGTTAAAGATGCTTAAGCCATGCCTCCTCCAAGGGGAAGGTGGGATGGAGGTACTGCTGCAAGAGCTGTTCTCGAAGATCTACTGTTACGGTAAGTTCTTACGTAACTGTACTATCTTACTTCGAGACACAGCTCTTGCAGCAGGTTACACCATTAGGACTGATTCCCAAGCAGTAACGCTGCCAGAAATTCCGGAAGGAGGAAATAGGAAGTACATTCCAGGTCCTGAACCTAGGACAGGAGACCCTGTAGCACCGCCATGCCGAAACCGGCTCTACGCCAAGAGGCGATGTCCAGGCTATAATGCCTGATAAAGATATGCACAGAGCTCCAAGTGGCTGCAGCACATAGCAGAGGAGGCGTTTCTGAGTGCTGCAAGGAGGTAGCCACACCTCTAGTAGAATGACCCGGACTGTTCCGGGAGGGCTTTTGTTTGATATCATAACAGTATGAAATACACTGGACAAGCCAGCGAGACAAAGACTGTTTGGATACAGATTGGCCCATCATCCTCTCAGAGAAGGAAACGAAAAGTTGCTCAGAACTACGAAAGGGTTTAGTTCTGTTGAGGTAATACCTCAGGCTGCGGTGAACATCCAGGGTGTGAAGCAGAGCCTCTCCTCTATTCGAGCAGTTCGGGAAGTAGACTGGCAGGTCAATGTCCTGATTTAGAGTGAGTGAAGAGACCACCTTAGGCAAAAATTTAGGGTTCGTCCTCAAGGATACTCTGTCCAGGTGGAAAACTAAATAAGGCTCTATGCACATGAGAGCGTGAAGCTCAGAAATTCTTCTCACTGAAGTAACAGCAACCAAAAATAACGTTTTCCACGACAGAAAATGTAGCTCGCAATCCACGGCAGGTTCGAAGGGGGGAAGCGTGAGCTGTTCCAGGACACAGAGCAAATCCCATGGAGGTACAGAGTCCCTAATGGGTGGCCTAAGGTGTAATACCCCTCTCAGAAACTCCTGAGAGGCGTCCAATTGTGCCACTGTACGATGACCCACCGGAAGGTGGTAGGCAGAAATGGCACAAAGGTGCACCTTGATAGAGGAGTAGGCTAGACACGAATGAAAGAGGGAGAGCAGGTAGTCCAACACCACTCCCACTGGGCAACCTAAAGGGGAAAAATCGCGTGCTCATGACCATAAACAAAAACGGCACCATTTCATGGCGTACGTAGCATGCGTTGCCGGCTTTCTGGCTGCAGAAAGAACTTCTGCAACCTCTTGCGAGACCCCGTGACGCAAGATGGCTATGTCTCTAGGAGCCATGCATGCAGGTTCAATGAGTATAAGTCCGGGTGGACTAGTGAACCTTTCTCCTGAGACAGGAGATGGGAGCTGAACCGCAACGGGAGCGGGGGTTCCCAGGATAGCTGCATCAGCAAAGGGAACCAGATCTGTCTGGGCCAGAGCAGGGCCACCAGGATCATGATTGCATGCTCCTCGCAAGTTTGAGAAGAACTCTGGATCAGCGGGAAAGGAGGGAAAGCGTGAGAATCTGTCCCCAGGAGAGGGACAACGCGTCTCGCCAGAAAACACCAGGCCCTGGATCTAGCGAGCAAAAATTGGGCAGTTTTGCGTTGGATGGGGATGCGAACAAGTCCAGCTCTGGAGTTCTCCATCGAAGAAACAGATCCTCTGCTACCTCTTGAAGAAGTTCCCACTCGTGGACTCTGGCCTGGGACCGACTCAGACTGTCTGCAATCGTGTTGTCCACCCCAGGAACATGCACAGTGATCAGATTTGCGCCGTGTCCGATTACCCAATCCCACACCCTCATGGCCTCCCTGCAAAGGGGGTAAGAGTGTGTGCCTCCTTGTTTGTTGAGGTAATACACCACCGCCGTGTTGTCTGTCTGAAGCAGAAGAGTACACGGTGGGATTACTGACTGAAAGGCCTGCAGGGCATAGAGACCCGCCCTCATCTCTAGAACATTGATATGGAGATGAGCTTCCATCAGGGTCCACGTACTCTGGGACTTTACCCAGTCTAGGTGTGCCCCCCCCACCCTAGACCCGAGGCGTCTGTGGTGAGGGTTACCTCCGGGGACGGCGCTACGAACGGGACGCCCAAGGAGAGCGACCCTGGGACTAGCCACCACTGCCAGTCTCGAATCACGGAGTTCGTGATCCTGACCAGATGCTGCAAGTGGTCTTGCCTTTGGTCCCATTGCACCTTGAGCATCCACTGAGTTACCCGCATGTGGAGCCTTGCGAAAGGGACGGTAGGAATGGCCGCAGCCATGTGTCCGAGCAAGCGAAGGACCGACCTGGCAGAGATGGTCTTGTTCGAAGATATCTCCTTGATGAGGGATCTGATGCGTTCCGCTCTGTCGTCTGGAAGAAAAGCTCTTCCCTGAACAGTGTCCAGTACTGCCCTATAAACTGCAGTTTCTGCGACGGTACCAGGAGAGACTTCCCGTAGTTTATTAGGATTCCCAGAGATCGGAACAGGTCCTGGGTGCTCTGGACTGCAAGTAACAACGCCTCTCTGGAGGCGGCCATGAGAAGCCAATCGTCCAGGTACGGGAACACATAATGGCCCTGTCTCCTCAGAGACGCTGCCAAGACTGCCATGCACTTGGTAAAGACCCTGGGTGCGGATGACAGTCCGAATGGAAGGGCTCGGAATTGAAGGTGGTGGTCGAGGAACTCGAAGCGCAGGAACCTCTTGTGCGCCTGAGCTATAGGGATATGCAGGTATGCATCCTGCATGTCTAGAGACGCTAAGAAGGCGTCTTGTTTCAGCATGGGAATGAGACCCGGAAGAGTCACCATGCGGAATCTCTTGTAGGCGACCGACACGTTGAGATCGCTCAGGTCCAGAATCGGACGGCGGTCCCCTGTTTTCTTTGGAACCAGGAAGAAGTGGGAATAATATCCTTGTCCTCTCTGGTTCTCCGGGATGTACTCTATCGCTCCCTTTTGCAGAAGCGCGAGTACTTCTTGCCAGATCAGAGATTTGTGCTGACCCGGATACCGGGAGAGCAAAGGAGGCCTCAAGGGTGGCTTTTCTGCGAATTCTATATAGTGACCTCTTCTAACCAACTGAAGAACCCACCTGTCGGTGGTTATAGCCTGCCATCCCGGCAGGAAGTTCGGCAAGCGACCCCCGACCATGATTTCCCGTTGATCCTGAGGCGGGGGCCGGAAAGGAGTCAGGCTGTGGCGGCAGAGGGTCCCGCTGGCTGGGCCGGCTTAGAAATGCGCTGGCCCGGCTGGTGGGCTGTTTCCCTGGGCTCTCGGAAGCGGAGCCCCTGCTGTGTAGCTGGAGGGGGCTGCCTCAGGCCCGCCCACGAACTGACTTTGGTTCCTACCAAAGGAACTAAGCCTGGGTCGGTACATGGCCTGAACCGACCTTACTGCCTTCCGCCTCTTGAAGTCTGGTAATAATCTTCTCCGAGGATTACCAAACAAGATTTCTCCCTCGAATGGAGCGTCCATGATATTCTTCTGGATGTCCGAGGTAAAGCGGGAGGCAGTAACAAGAGTGCCTCGGAGGCATCGCCAGAAGCTGCTGCTCAGGTCGATCAGTCCCTGGAGTCGGCACGCGGCTCGTAAGCACTCTGGGTTCCCACGTCCGAACCCGTGCGAGGAGCTGAAGCATTTCCTCCTTCTGCTCACCTTCCGGCAGTTTTGCTGCCGTTTCCAGACCCTGTTCCCACAAGGCGTTCTGGAACTGAACCATGTGGGTCAAATAGTTCAAGGATCTGATGGCGCAGGTAGCGGAAGCATACGTGCGCCTACACACAACCAACTGCTTGGACTCTGGGTCCGGTGGCAGGGTGCTCAGATGTTGCGGCCTCTGTGACCGGTCATGTGAGGCTGTGATGACCAGAGAGTCGGCCTGAGGCTGCTGAGTCAAGTACTGGTCTTCTCTAGGAGCCTTGTACAAGCAATCAGCTTTCTTCGGCATCGCCAGGAGCGAATGTGGACGCTTCCACGCTGCCTTGGTGACGTCCACGAAAGTGTCAACCAAGGGTGGCACCACCACAGGCTTGGGGTCTTTGCTGAAGATATTTGGCGGCGTATCCTTTGGGGTCTAGCTCTTCTGCATCCCATCCCATGTTCTCTTGGATGTGTCTCATAATATCCGAGAACGAAGGGTCATCCGGAGGAGATTTTGGCATCTCACGTGGGTCCGGAGAAGGGATGGAGAGGGGAGATGGGGATCTAGATGAAAAGTACTCTGATCCCGTGTCCTCCGTCGAAGGCGATCGTCGGTGTCTCCTGGGTCTCTTGGGGCTGGGTGACCTAGAAGAGGATTTAGACGGAGGTCTCCATTTTTCTGGTCTCCCCCTGGGAGGGGTTCTGAGTTCCCGGGGAGGAGGTAAGCGGCCTGCCGACCCCGATGGCGAGGGGGGTGCAGGAACTGGAGGAGGAGGAGGGGGAAGAGTGGGAACCATGTCCTTCTTTATGGTGTCCCACCAGTAAGTGAAGAGGTCCTTCACTTCCACTAAGAAAAGGCCCGACGACGGTCCGGGCACCGGTGGACGGTCGTCGGGTCCCGGCGTCGGCTCCACAGGGGGCTCGGGTAATGGCGAGGGTTCCCTGGAAGTCTCGACGAGACCAGGGTCGCCCGTTTGGTCCTCGGGCTGCGTAAGATCCTCCTCGGTCAAGGTCTCCTGACCGACGTCGGTCGAAGGCGTCAGGGCCCTCTTCTCAGGGGGAGCGGGCACTGGTCCCCCTACCGGCGTCCGCTGAGGAGCTGACTTAGCTGGCGACGGTCATCTGGCCGACGGCGGCTCCAGGGATGCATGACGTGAGGCCGACGATGGACGCACCGAAGTCAGATCCAGAGGTCTCTTTAAGGAGGTGAGCTCCAACGTCTTGCAAGGAGGCAAAGAAGCTGACCTGACGTCGGGTTCCGAAGGGCGGGAACCCGACTTGTGATGGTGATGATGGCGATCCCCAGACTTTGCCAAGGCCCTGGAGGACGAAGACGAGGACGGCCTGGCGGACTTGGCCTGAGAAGAAGGCTTCCTTACCGCAGCCGGGGGAGGCTGAGAGCTGGCCCTGGAGGGGGAGCGGTCGGACCTGGAACCGGAGCTGCGCGAGTCCGAAGCCCTGGAGGGGGACCTGGAAGGGGCCTTCTCCCTTCGTTTCTCTGCGTGCTTGTGGGTCTTTTTTGAAGATTCCCCCTTGGAAGACATAGTTTTCAGCTTCTCTTCCAGTAAGAAGGCTTGAAGGGCCTTCTGACGTCGGATCCGGGTACAACTGTTAAACCCCTGGCAAAAGGAGCAGACCCGGGTATTGTGGTCTGGGCCCAGGCACCGAACGCAGGCCGTATGGGTATCCTTGAAGGGGATCTGTTTCGCGCAAGCACACTTGGAGGAGTGACCGGAGGTCGGAGAGGACATCAGCAAAAATCTTGCTAGAAGAAATCCAATTTTCCCGAAGGAAAGCACTAAACCACGCATCGCACGCTAGACTATAACCGAAGGGTCGAGACATGCAAGTCGACGGCGGGAAAGAACTGGGGAATCTGGAGGGACCGCCCCTTTATGTACCACGCCTGACGCCGGGGTGGGACCGACGCCTGGGGTGGTCCCCACTGAAGATAGCTAGCTAGAATTTTTCCAGTGGGTCCTGGCCTGCCGGCTTCAGTCCTAATGGTGTAACCTGCTGCAAGAGCTGTGTCTCAAGTAAGATCCGTATTTCTAGGGACATGGATATGTTTCATCCACACTTATTGGCAGACTCTAGCAGTTCTCGGGAGGAGGGAGGCAAGCGCACCCTACTTAGGTAGAAAACTGGAGAACCGAGGCCCCGACTAGCACCCCAGCGCGACCCAAGGTTGATGTGGAAGGGGAACGGTAAAGCCTGCTTCTGGGCAGAAGCCCTGCGGATATCCTGGACCAGAGTGTCCTTGGAAGCAGCCACCGATGCAGCGGCAGGATGGGTTAAAAAGAGCGCTTAACCCTCAGGGAGGCTCCATGCCCGCCCGCCTAAAGTGGAGACCTAGCAGGGGTGACCCACCCGCTCGTCTTCCACTGGGCTGCAATCTGCCAGATGCAGCTTCAGCGAAGGTGATGAACAGCTGGCGAACCTCTCCCGAACTTAAGCTCTACGCTTTCACGAGGCGAGCGTTAAAACAGTTCCCACGGAAACTGAATACGGCCTCCGAGTTGTGAATGGGGATAAACCCCAGCAGAGGCAAAACCACCGAAGGGAAGACTCCGCCACCGCCTCCGGAGGAACCGGGTGGGGCGAGGACAACCTAGTCCCTGTGGAAGACCGGATAGGACGGTTAAAGGAGCCTGGAACTCTCCCAGCCTTCTGGATGGCAGAGTGGCCCCAAGAAGGTGTTCTTCCACAACAGGTGGGGGAAACTCGCACCTGTGCAAAAGGTTCGGATGGCTTGCTCATGAGCTAAGCCCATACCAGCAAGAATCCCGCAGAAAACGTGGGTATTCTCCCCAAGGGGGAGGCGTGGTCGAGGCCTAGAAGTGCCAGACCACCTTCTCCGCACCACCAGCTACCCTCCGGCCTGCGCCCGGAAGACAGTGGTGACCGTAGAAGCACCCAGAGGGTCGTCGACCGAAGCCCTGGTCTAAGGATGGACCGAAAATGGTCCGGAATGCTATGCCCAGGGACTGGGAAGGGCACCGCCCTATCCCATCATCGGAAGAAGGAAAACTTCTCCCAAAGGACAAGCAACTTGGCCGACTTCTTAACAGGATGCCTCAAAGGTCGAGGACCTTGCCGAAAGACCCTAGGCCTGGCCCCTAGCCGCACAGGGGATGGCCAACAGGTGCAGGGATTGAAGGTCCAGACGGATAACCTTCCCCTGAAAAAAGAAAGACAGGACTGGTGGACTAGAGACCGTCTTGGGAGCCTGTGGCTGAGACTGAGGAGAGCTGGATACCAGCACTGGTAATCCAGTCTGGGGCTAGCAGCATCACCTGCGCCAAATCCCTCCTCGTCTTGCCCGTAGGTCAAGGGAAATGGGGGAGAGGCACGGAGGGGCCCGGGGTCCATGGCCCCGATGGCATCCCCTACAGCAAGCCATGCTGAGGGGCGGGCAAAAAACAGTCTCGGCCTAGTATTCTCCCCGGAGGGAAAAGGGAGAAGATCCTGTGCTACCACCGGCAGAGGAGACACTCATGAGGCGCAGCCTATGCCCGGCTCAGGGCCGCAGCCAGGGATTGGGCTCCTGCCATGAAATGGCTAGGAAGCCTCGACTGCGTGACTGCCCAATGCGGAGAACCTCCTTGCACCGAGACAAGGGGATAGACCGAACCTGGCGGAGTAGGTAGCACATGGTCTTGGAATAATCCAACTTGGACTTAGACCACTAGACCCCGTACAAGCGGAGCGAGCGGTGCCGGCTAATAGGACCATCTGTCTCCAGCGAGCAGGAAGGACGTCAGGACTCACAAGAGGACCAGAGGCGACGCACTCTGCATTCCCCAAGATGGGCACCCCACCCATCCGAGAAGCATCGGTCGGAAAAGACTGGCAACTCAGGGCGAACAAGCAGGATAGTCTCCTGTCGAAGTTAGAACGGTCCAAGGGAGCGTTCTCCTAACTCCTGGGCTGTAAGTCACAAACTGGTCCACGGGACACAGCATTGTGACCTCTGGCTGGCCCCTCCCACTAAGGGAAGGTCGCCCTGAGGCCCAGGAGGAGCAGGAGGTCCTGGCAGGACGCAATTTCCCGGCCAACCCGACCAGCAAAGGAGGAAGAACCTTGCCCTGTTCGCCCGGAGCTGAGCTCGGACTCAAAGTCAAGCTTGGTCCCGAAGAAGCTTCCCCGCTAAGATACGAGTTCTCACTCTGCTCCCGAAACGGGAGACCAGTCTGCCTTCCGGGTGGGGTGACATCCGGACCCTTCCATGCCGCAGAGACTGCTCAGCAAGGAAGTGTTAGGAACTCGTAAACAGCTCCCCCGCAAGAAGGGGTGGAGCCTCCCTCAAAAACGGACAGAACGAGGAGTAGGTACATCCTGGAGACCAGGAAACAGCTACACGCCACGTTCAGAGGATGGAATGTCTGCAGAAGAGAGACCATCCAGGTGTGCGGGAGGATGGGCACAAGCCCCCGTCTGTAAGAGACCAGGAATACCTGGACACGAACCTAGGGTTGAATGGGGGGGGGGGTCCACGGCCTTCCTGATCATCTCTAACTAGAGCGCCAGGAATGTCGGATCGACCGACACAGGGCAGTGACTCAAATTCCCGTGAGAGAGCGGCTCAAAAGGGGATCCGCTCGCCACTTCGACAGGATCCACCTAAATGCCTCCAGAGCAGTGCGGAGCCGTCCCCCACAGGAAACCCGGGCTGGGACGACGGAGCCGGAGCAATGCCCCTTGGCCCATCACTGAGCAGGCTTAGAGGGGAAGGGAGCCGAGGAGGCCCTCGGATTCCTACCTCTCCACTTCCTTTTGGAGGACGATGCTGGTTTGGCAACAGGCTGCCCAGCGCATGCCTGCTGGCCCTCATGCTGGGCCAGGGGGGCCCCAGGGCTCAGGGGGCAAAGGGGCTTACGCAAAGGCTGATGGCTGCCCTTGACCCCGTGGGCGAGAGTGACCAAGTCCGGAGTGGCATCGGACTTCTCGGGCCCATGGATGTATCCCTCCTCTCCAGGGCCGAAAAGGTCAGTCCCCAAGAAGGGGATGTCCGCCAACTCATGCTGGGTATCCAAGGAAAAGGATGTTAACCTCAGCCACGCCCTGCGGCGCATGGCCACTGCGGCCGCCACCGATCTGGCACAGGAGTCGCCTAGATCCAGAGCCGTCTGGAGCTGCTGCTTCGCCACCGCCCTACCCTGGTCCTGCACCTGTCGAACCTTGGTCCGAGGTCACCTGGGAGATGAGGGAGAACCTCGTCCAGGGAGCCCAAAAGGGTGTGGGAGAAATGTGCCATCAGTGCAACCGAGCTGGCCTGACGGAGGCCTAGGGAGGATGCAGCGTAAACCTTACGCCCGACATAGTCCATCCTTCTGGACTCCTTGTCGGGGGTCTGTCCACATCCCCAGCGTTTCCAAGACATTGGAAAACGCCGCCGTAATTACCCCTTCAGCGAGGGTGCTCCGAGAAACCGGGCAGAGAACCCGACCAGGATAGGATACCTCGAGCTACCCTGGCCAAAGGCGCAGGGCAGGAAGTGAGACCGCCACCATGAGCTCAAGGCTGGGCCCAACTAGCCTCAGCCACTGGGAAGGCCTCCGTGGAAGAACCCCTTCGATCCAGAATCTCCATAAGGGGGTAAGGAGCCCGATCTGAGACGGGCTTAAGCTGCATTCCAGTAAACTCTGAAATGAGCTGAAGTAGACCCTTAGAAGACGACGGGCTGTCGTCTACTGGATGTTCCTGGGAAGACCCGGGGTCCTCCCCAACAGGAAACATGGCAGAGCCTGCTCCAGGCTCCGAAGGGTCTGCAAAAAGCTGCCGCAGGCCCGAGGCACTCTTCGTCTGCGGGGCGGGCAGGAGTGAGAACCAGTGACCTGAAGGACGAGCCACAGTCCGGCCTGGACTCTGCCAAGGCGGAGGAGGGGCAGCGAGGGTCGAGCGAGCAACTGGTATTGAGAAGCTCCTCGACCGATTCGAGCGGCTTGCCGACTAGCGGCGACTGCCTTGCTATCTGGAGAATGAATCGGGTCGATTGAAACCAGACAATTGCTGTCGCCAAATAAGTTCCTCAGAATAACCGACGACCAACGGCATCGAAACCGGGCCTCATCCGAGGAGGGGGACGAGAAGAACGCTGCCACCTAACCCCTGTGTCTCGACCGAGAACGCCGAGATCGGGCGCGAGCGGCTAGACCGAGAGGTAGACCGAACCCAAATCCTCGGGTAACCGAGAGGCGGCCTGAAAGAAACGTGGAGCACTCCGACTCCTCCCTCGGCTCGGAAGAACAGACCGAGAATGGCGACCGAAGTGGAGGACAAACCTCGACTTCCGCCGATAACGCGGAAAACGGCCTCAGCAGACCCCGAAGACAGGTCGGGAGACTCAACAACGTCGAAGGGGTTTGGCCGGCTGACCTGGACGGGGTACCGTGGAGGCCAGAGGCAAGTCGAGCGTCGGACAATGAGGGAGGGAAAAACTTCCTGCTCCCGATGAAGAGACCCCGCTCACGGCCCTTTAGACATAGGCCGAGAGACAGGCCAGGTTCCCTCTCCCTTGGAGGAGAGGGAATGACGAAGCTCCCTGAACGAAGCTGAATGTAAGGAATCCAAGGAGAGCGGGATAAGCTCCGCAACCGGAGAGGGAAGGGGAACCCCCGTCCCTTCCCTGGCAGAATAAGACTGCAGAGAAACAGTCGAGGCGGGCACCCGCTGGTCCAATGGAGTCTCCGAGGCGGAAAAAACTACTGGATGTCCGAGCCCCGAACGGGCCACGCGGTCCTCCGGAAAGCTGACTGAAAGATCAGAATAAGGTTGCAAGTCCAAGGATCGTGATCCAAGTCCAGGCAAAAAGAGCACGTGGAGTGCGAGTCCCTCCTGGAGGAACTAACCGTACATCTCTCGGGGCCGGAAAAAGCCATCGCCGAAGCGAAGAAGAAAAGATCGAAGATTCAAGGATACTCTAATAAATTTGAAGACCGAACTTTTCAGGAACCAGTCAAAAATGCAGAGTGCTAAGGAGGGAACCTGAGCATCCAAGTGGTAAAGAAGATCTGGCGTCATGGGGCGGAACCGAGAGTTTTACCACCCGGGTGGGTGGGAGGAGACAGCTTGAAGACCTTCCGGCAAGATTTAAAGTGGCAAGGGACCTGCTAGTAAGTGTGGATGAACAACATATCCATGTCCCTAGAACGGTAGATTTACAATCTTAGATGCCCAATTTAAAATGTTATCACATGGAGCTGTGTAATTTTGCTGCTGCCACATTGCTGCTCCACAGCGCCCCGTCTAAAATCAGTTTTAAGCGACATGCTCTGGAAATACAGGTTGCTCACCTGTAACAGGAGCTCTAGGAATGGTATATGTTGTTCATCGACACTGTCTGGCAGGTTCCTTGCTGCTTTAAATCTTGCCGGAAGGTCTTCAAGTTGGCTCCTCCCACCCACCCAGGTGGTAAAACTCTTGGCTCCGCCTCATGACACCAGATCTGGCCCGCTGGAAGCCAGGTTGTATGTCAAAGCCGGGGAGGTCGGGTGGGTCGTGTAGATGAACAACATATACCATTCCTAGAACTCCTGTTACAGGTGAGTAACCTGTATTTCTAGGGACATGGATATGTTGTTCATCCACACTGTCTGGCAGACTCCTAGCAGTTCTCCGGGAGGAGGGAGGCAAGGCGCAGACCCCCTACTTAAGGAATAGAGACAGGAGAACCGAGGCCCCAAAACCAGCATCCCGGTGTGACTCAAGGTCGATGTGGTAGTGGGTAATAAAGGTATGTGCCGACTTCCAGGTAGCAGCCCTGCAGATATCCTGGATAGGGACATCCCTGGAACCAGCTACTGATGCAGCGGTATGGCGGGTAGACTGAGCTCTTATCCCTCTGGGAGGCTTCATGCCTGCCAACCTATAGCAGAGATCTATGCAGGAGGTGACCCACCTGCTTATCGTCCGCTTGGCTGCAGGTATGCCAGATGCGGCTTCAGCGTAGGTGACAAACAGCTGGCGAACCTCTCCCCGAACTTCAGCAGTCCGCTCCTTATAATAAGTGAGCGCTCTTCTAGGGTCCAAAGTATGGAGCCTATACTCGGCCTCCGAGGTGTGACTGGGGTAGAACACCGGCAGAGTCAACACCTGGTTAAGGTGAAACTCCAACACCACCTTCGGAAGGAACTTTGGGTGGGGGCGCAGGACAACCTTGTCCCTGTGGAAGACCAGATAAGGAGACTCGATGGAAAGCACCTGGAGCTCTCCCATCCTTCTGGCTGACGTGATAGCCACCAAGAAGGTGGTCTTCCACGACAGGTGGGAGATATCACACCTGTGCATCGGTTCGAATGGCTTGCCCATGCGTTTGGCCAATACCAGCAGTAGATCCCATGGGGGTGGAGGTTCTCGCACTGGAGGGGAAATGTGATCAAGGCCTTTGGAAAAGTGCCAGACCACCTTGTCCTGAGCCACCGACTGTTTCCCGGCCCACGCCCGGTAAGCAGAGATGGCTGCCAGGTGCACCTTAAGGGTCGTCGACCGAAGCCCTTGCTGAGAAAGGGACCGCAGGTAGTCCAGAATGCTTGCCAAGGTACAGGCGGAAGGGTCCAAGCCCTTCCCCTGACGCCAAATGGAGAATCTCTTCCATTTGAAGGCATAGCATTTCCTGGTCGACTCCTTACGGGACGCCTCAACGACGTTGAGGACCTCGTCGGAAAGACCCAAGGCCTGGAACTCTAGTCGCTCAGGAACCAGGCCGTCAGGTGCAGGGATTGAAGGTCCGGATGGAATACCATCCCCTGGTTGACTGAGATCAGGTCTGGGCGGGCTGGAAGCCTCCTTGGGAGCCTGGAGCTGAGACTGAGGAGATCTGAATACCAGAACTGGCGGGGCCGGTCTGGGGCTACCAGAATCACCTGTGCCTTGTCCCTCCTCGCCTTGAGAAGCACCTTGTGGATCAAGGGAAATGGGGCAAAGGCGTAGAAGAGGCCCGGGGTCCACGGCCTCGAGAAGGCATCCCCCTGCAGCGAGCCCTGCTGAGGGGGGCGGGCATGGAACAGTCTCAGCTTCGCATTCTCCCTGGAGGCAAACTGGTCCACCTGAGGCGTGCCCCAATGGGAGAACAGATCTTGTACTACCTCCGGCAGGAGAGACCACTCGTGAGACGCAGCCCCTATCCGGCTTAGGGCATCGGCCAGGGTGTTGGAGGCTCCTGCCACGTGAATGGCTAGGAGATCCACCTCCAGGCTGCGCACGAGGAACCAAATGCGGAGAGCTTCCTTGCATGACAGCATGGAGCATGTCCCACCCTGGCGGTTCAGGTAGTACATGGTCGTGGTATTTTCCGTCTGGACCTGAACCACTTGACCCCGCAGAAACGGAGCGAAGGCGGTGAGAGCTAGACGGACTGCTCGGAGCTCCAGCAGGTTGATATGGCATCGGGACTCCTGAGGGGACCAGAGGCCGTGCGCTCTGTGCTCCCCCAGATGGGCACCCCAACCCATCAGAGATGCATCGGTCGATAGAGAGACCATCGGCTCTGGGCGGACAAACGGGATGCCCTCCTGCAGATGTGCCGGAACGGTCCACCACTGGAGAGCGTTCCACATATCCTGGGTCACTTTTACAGGCTGGTCCAACGGATCGCAGCGTTGTGACCACTGGCTGGCCAGTCCCCATTGAAGGGGACGCATGTACCAACGGGCCCAACGGACCACGCTGGTACAGGCAGCCATGAGGCCCAGGAGGTGCAGGAAGTCCCAGGCAGGGCGCGATTGCCCAACCAGAAATGATTGGGCAAAGAAGGAAAGAACCTTGGCCATGTCCGCCGGGAGCTGAGCTCTGGCTGTAAGAGAGTCGAGCTCTGCCCCGATGAAGAGTATCACCTGCTTCGGCACGAGTTCCGACTTGGCCTTGTTGATGAGGAGGCCAATCTGAGAGCACACCTGGAGGGCCAAATCTCTGGACCGCTCCACCTCCGCTCTGGAAGGGGCTGCAATCAGCCAGTCATCCAAGTAGGGGTACACCCGGACCCTTCGGCGCTGCAGGAATGCTGTCACCACTGCCATGCATTTGGTGAAGACCCTGGGAGCTAGAAAGAGGCCGAAGGGCATGGCCCGGAACTCGGAAAGGGATCCCTCCACTCTGAAGTGGAGGAATCTCTGATGAGATGGACGGATCGGGACGTGAAAGAACGCATCCTGGAGGTCCAGGGAACAGAACCACACGCCTCGTTCCAAGGATGGAATTATCTCAGCCAGAGTAACCATCCTGAAGGTCCGAGACCTTAGGAACCTGTTCAGGTCGTGCAGGTCAAGGATGGGGCGCCAGCCCCCCATCCGTTTTGGGACCAGGAAATACCTGGACACAAACCCCGGGTCTGAAGGAGGATCCGCCACCTTCCTGATCACCTCTTTTTCGAGGAGCAGGGCAATATCGGCTCGGCAGACCGACAGCGAGGCTGCAGACACCATGGCCCCCCGAGGGGCGATGGCTCGAAATGGTGGGGTCTGCTCGAACTCCAGAAGCAGGCCCTTTCCTACCACCTCCAACACCCAGTGGTCCGTTGTGATAGCGGACCAGGCGGAAAGGAAGTGGCTTAGCCGTCCCCCCCACGGGGGGAACCCAGGGGGGAGTGACGTGGCTGGGGGTGACACCCCTCAACCAGTCACTGGGCAGGCTTGGAGGAGGAACCGCCGAGGGACCTCCTGGGCTTTTACCTCCTTGCTTCCTGTTGGAGGAAGCGTGGTTTGGGTTTGGGACGCCAAGAGCGAGCCTGCTGGCCCTGTTGCTGGTGCTGTTGGGCAGTGGTGCTTGCAGGGGCAAGGACGAAAGGACTTATGCTGTTGTTGACGGCGCCTTTGTCCCTCTGGGCGGAGGTGACCGAGTCCAGAGTGGCACTGACTTTCGATCCGCTGGAGGTGTCCCTCCACCCAGGGTCAAGAGATCAGTCCCCAAGAAGGGACGTCCGCCAACTTGTGCTGGGTATCCGCCGTGAAGGTGGATATCCTCAGCCACGCCCTGCGACGCATAGCCACCGTGGCCGCTACTGACCTGGCACAGGAATCACCTACGTCCAGAGCAGTCTGAAGCTGCTGCTTCGCCACCGCCCTACCCTGGTCCTGCACCTGACGGACCGTGGTCTGCAGGTCAGCCAGGAGATGAGGGACAACCTCATCCAGGGAGCCCATGAGGGCACAGGAGAAGTGTGCCATCAGCACAGCCAAGCTGGCCTGCCGGGAGCCGAGGGAGGACACAGCGTACACCTTGCGCCCGGCAAAGTCCAGCTTTTTGGACTCTTTGTCGGGGGGCTTATCCACGTCCCGAGCATTACCGGAACGCCGGAAGACGCTGTCAGTGACTAACCCCTCGGCACAGGGGTGCTCTGAGAAACCGGGCAAAGAGCCGGTAGGGACCACATACTTCCTGGCCATCCTGGTCAAGGGCGCAGGACAGGAAGCAGGCCACTGCCAAAGCTCCAAGGCTGGGCCGACAATGGCCTCAGCCACCGGAAAGGCCTCTGTGGGAATCCCCTCGGTCCAGTATCTCCGTCAGGGGATACTTGGCCCGTTTGGACACAGGCTCGAGCTGCATCCCGGTGGACTCCAAGATGAGTCGAAGCAGACCCAAGATGGACGATGGGCTATCGTCCAATGACTGGCCCCCGGAGGACTCCAGGTCGACCTGCCGGGAGAACAGGGAGGCGTCGTCATCAGACTCCGAAGAGTCTGCGAAGAGCCACCTTAGCCCTGAGCCACCCTCCACCTGCCGAGGACTGTCGGGAGTGAGGGTGACTGACACCCTGTGGGGCAGGCCGTGACCCGACCAAGAATCCTTGGTCAGTGCCCCCGACTCCGGTTGTGGAAGCGGAGGTTCCACCACAATCAGTGGAGCAGCTGGTTTCGGCCGAACAACCGGCCCAGGAATGAGCATCTCGACTGGGGCGATCGGCTGCTTCAGTCGTTCGGGCGACAGCCACTTGATGGCCGGTGGCTGAACCAGAGTCGGTTTAGTCCCGGACAACAGTAACTGCTGCCACATAAGCTCCTCGTAACGTTGACGTAATTTACATCTAAGCCTCTCCTCCTCCGAGGAGGAACGGTGTCGCCGCTTACTTCGGTACCGAGACCACCGATGTCGGTGGGAACGGCTTGACCGAGGGCGGGTCTGGGAAGGGGCAGGGGACACCTGCTCTTCCCTCGGCTCGGGCACTTTATCTGGGGACTGCCGCCCCGAAGGTGCAGGCAGATCCTTGGTCTCCACCGGGGAACCGGTGAAGGAGGGTTGTCGGCTTCACCAGTCAACAGCCCGTTCGACGGGTCGAGGAAAATCTTGACTGCGTCGACGGGAGTCTCGGCAGGCTGGCCTGATGGGGACACCATGAAGCCAGCGGCCAGAGCCGCAACTTCATCTGAAGTCGAAGGTCGGCTGTCTAGGGAAGGAGACCTCTCCCGCTCCCATGAACGCCGATGGTGGGACTTACCCTTCGACTCCTTCTTCTTGGGCAGAGAAGAATATCCCGAAGGCCCCTCTCCTTTCATGGAAAGGGACTGACAAAGCTCCTTGAACGAAGCTGTGTACGAGGAACTCAGAGAGAGCAGGATAAATGCCGCGGCCGAGGAGGAGGAGATGCGGCCTGGGCCGCCTCCTCCTCGAGGGCGATCATATGCTCGAGCTGCTCAGCCGAGCCAGCCACACAGACACCGCCAAGTCTCTTTGGATTTTGCGGTGGGTAACGCTTTCAGGCGTCCGGCGAGGCTTCAATCGGGCAGTGCGATCTTCCAGGACGGTGGCCGAAAAGAGCGGCTACAACTCGCAGGCCTGCAGTCGTGGTTCAGGCCTAGCAGTAGACGCACGTACAGGGATCTGTCCTGGACATTTTTGCTCGCAAGGGCACCTCCAAAAGCCGGGAATCGATTTGTCCATCGCAGCCGCGAGGGATGATGAAGACCAAAGTTTAGAAAACTTCAAAACTAGTTTTGGACGAACTGAAGAGTTAGGATCTAGTCTAAAACACAGAGCGCTAAGGAGGAAATCTGAGCTTCCAAGCGGTAAGGAAGATCTGGCGTCATGGGGCGGAGCCGAGAGTTTTACCACCCGGGTGGGTGGGAGGAGCCAGCTTGAAGACCTTCCGGCAAGATTTAAAGCGGCAAGGAACCTCCCAGACAGTGTGGAACAACAACATATCCATGTCCCTAGAAACCCACCGTATACCCTAGACTTTTTTTTTTTTTGCCATGATATAGCAGTCATTCATATAACTCCACCTATACATTCTAATTGCAGGAGACAGGTCTTGGGAGAATAATCATCCAATTTTTGAGCAAAATCACTCAAAGATAATTTTAATAAGGAGAAAATAATTTTAACCTTTTTTTTTTTTTTAACGGCTAATGGTTTACAATGTAATGGTGGATGGTAACTTAAGGTTAAAAGAAGTCAAGATGGGCTGAAGCATTCCCTTTAAATTTAGTTTGGAACAACCACAGGCCACACTGGACAGTAGTAAGGGAACCTTTCCCCAGGCCACACTGGACGGTAGGAAGGGAACCTCCCCCTTCCAGGGAGCACCAGAGCCACCACCACTACCTCAGAGGTTGCGAAGAAAGCACAGCAATTGGACCACAGCAGGCTCAGGGAGGGTGAGGATGGTGGAACAGAGGCACACCCAGTCAGTTGTTCCACTCCACAATCCATACACCATTCTGGGGGAGCTATGCTCCCTATGGATGCACCCGCAGAGGAGACTAAGGAGGCTGAGGACAACTGTCACAAGGGAGGCCCACAGGAAGGAGGCAGAGGACACCACAAGGAAAGGAAGCAGCTCCTGGTGGGGACTCCAATTATTAGGGATAGAACTGGGGAGCAGGGAAAACTGAAATAAGGTGCCTGCCTGGTGCCATGGCTTGAGGGACGGAAGCGCATCCTCAGGATCACGAGAACAGCTGCAGGGAGTTCGAGCTGGACGCCACTGTCCACCTAGGGACAAATGACTTGGCTCAACATGAGATTAGAGCAGTGCAGAAGGACTTTGTAGAATTGGGGAAGGGCCTAAGGCAAGTAGCACACACAGTATCCTTCTCAGAGGTGCTGCCTGTCAATGGCATAAGTGAGGCGAGGGTACTTTGCACCATGCAGTTTAATGAATGGTTGAAAAAATGGTGTGGAGCACAGCGGTTTGGCTTCATTGGGGACTGGGGTTCCACCTGGAGGGACACCAGCCTATACTGGCAGGATGGTCTGCATCTGTCCAGGAAGGGAAATACAGGTTACTCACCTGTAACAGGAGTTCTAGGAATGGTATATGTTGTTCATCCACACTCATTGGCAGTATCCTTGCGCTTTAAATCTTGCGGAAGGTCTTCAAGCTTGCTCCTCCCACCCACCGGGTGGTATAACTCGCTCCGCCCCATGACCGCAGATCTGGCCGCTGGAAGCTCAGGTTGTCGGCCGGCGGGAGGTCGGGTGGGTCGGTGGATGAACAACATATACCATTCCTAGAACTCCTGTTACAGGTGAGTAACCTGTATTTCTAGGGACATGGATATGTTGTTCATCCACACTCATTGGCAGACTCCTAGCAGTTCTCCGGGAGGAGGGAGGCAAGACGCACACCCCATATACTTACTTGGGAAAGAGAGACTGGAGAACCGAGGCCCCAAAACCAGCATCCGGCGTGACTCAAGGTCGATGTGGTAGTGGGTAATGAAGGTGTTTGCTGACTTCCAGGTAGCAGCCCTGCAGATTTCCTGGATGGGGCGTCCCTGGAAGCAGCCACCGTTGCAGCAGTATGGCGGGTAGAATGAGCTCTTATCCTCTGGGAGGCTCCATGCCCGCCAACTTATAGCAGAGATCTATGCAGGAGGTTACCCACCTGCTTATCGTCCGCTTGGCTGCAGGTCTGCCAGATGCGGCTTCAGCGTAGGTGACAAACAGCTGGCGAACCTCTCCTCAATTTCAGCCGCAGCCTTTATAATAAGCGAGCGCCCTCTAGGGTCCAGAGTATGGAGCCTATATTCACCTCCGGTGTGATTGGGTAGAACACCGCAGAGTCAACACCTGGTTAAGGTGAAACTCCGACACCACCTTCGGAAGGAATTTCGGGTGGGGCGCAGGACAACCTTGTCCCTGTGGAAGACCAGGTAAGGAGACTCGATGGAAGCGCCGGAGCTCTCCCATCCTTCTGGCTGACGTGATAGCCACCAAGAAGGCGGTCTTCCACGACAGGTGAGAGAAAGCACACCTGTGCATAGGTTCGAATGGCTTGCCCATGAGCTTTGCCAGTACCAGCAGTAGATCCCACGGAGGTGGGGGTTCCCGCACTGGAGGGGAAATGTGATCAAGGCCTTTGAAAAAGCGCCAGACCACCTTCTCCTGCGCCACCGACTGCTTCCCGGCCCGCGCCCGGTAAGCAGAGATGGCTGCCAGGTGCACCCTTAGGGTCGTCGACCTAAGCCCTTGACTAGAAAGGGACCATAAATAGTCCAAGATGCTTGCCAAGGAACAGGAGGAAGGGTCCAAGCCCTTGCCCTGACACCAAATGGAAAACCTTTTCCATTTGAAGGCATAGCATTTTCTGTCGACTCCTACGGGACGCCTCAACTACATTGAGGACCTCGTCGGAAAGACCCAAGGCCTGGAACTCTGCAGCTCAGGAACCAGGCCGTCAGGTGCAGGATTGAAGGTCCGGATGGAACACCTCCCTGATTGACTGAGAGCAGGTCGGCGAGAGCTGGAAGCTGCGCGAGTCCTGGAGCTGAGACTGAGGAGATCTGGTACCAGAACTGGCGAGGCCAGTCTGGGGCTATCAGAATCACCTGCGCCTTGTCCCTCCTCGCCTTGAGAAGCACCTTGTGGATCAAGGGAAATGGGGAAAGGCATAAAGAGGCCCGGGGTCCACTGCCTCGAGAAGGCATCCCCTGCAGCGAGCCCTGCTGAGGGGCGGGCATGGAACAGACTCAACCGCGTTCTCCATGAGGCAAACAGGTCCACCTGAGGTGTGCCCCAAAGGGAGAACAGATGCTGTACTACCTCCGGCAGGAGAGACCACTGTGGGATGCAGCCCTATCCGGCTCAGGGCATCGGCCAGGGTGTTGGAGGCTCCTGCCACGTGAATGGCTAGAGATCGCCTCCCAGGCTGCGCACAAGTGACCAAATGCGAGAGCTTCCTTGCATAGAAGCATGAGCGCTGCCCCGCCTGGCGGTTTAGATAGTACATGGTCGTGGTATTGTCCGGCCCGACTCGGACCACTTGACCCCGGAGGAACGGAGCAAAGGCGGTGAGAGCTAGGCGGACCGCCGGAGCTCCAGCAGGTTGATGTGGCATCGGGACTCCTGCGGGGACCAGAGGCCATGAGCCCGTGTCCCCAGATGGGCACCCAACCCATCAGAGAGGCATCGGTCGACAGAGAGACCGGCGCCGGGGCGGACGAACGGGATGCCCTCCTGCAAATGATCTGGAACGTCCACCACTGGAGAGCTGCCCACATCCCTGTAGTCACCGACACAAGCTGGTCCAAGGATCGCAGGCAGGACCACTGGCTGGCCAGTCCCCACTGAAGGGGACGATGTTCCAGCGGCCCAACGGACCACGCCTGGTGCAGGCCGCCATGAGACCCAGGAGGCAGGAAGTCCCGGCAGGGCGCAATTGCCCAACCAGAAATGATCGGGCAAAGGAGGAAAAACCTCGCCCTGTCCGCCGGGAGCCGCGCTCTGGCTCAAGAGAGTCGAGCTGCGCTGGCTGAATAGAATCACCTGCTTCGCTCGAGTTCCGACTTGGCCTCGTTGATAAGGAGGCCCAGTTGAGAGCAGACCTGGAGGCCAGATCTCGGACCACTCCGCCTCCTTCCTGGAGGGAGCTGCTATCAGCCAGTCGTCCAGGTAAGGTACACCTGGACCCTCGGCCGCAGGAATGCTGTCACCACTGCCATGCATTTGGTGAAGACCCTGGGAGCTGGAGACAAGTCAAGGGCATGGCTTGAACTCGAAGAGATCCTTCCGCTCGAAGCGAAGGAATCTCTGGTGAGACGGACGGATAGGGACGTGAAAAACGCTGTCCTGCAAGTCAGAGAGCAGAACCACACGCCCGCGTCCAAGGATGGTATTATCTGAGCCAGAGTGACCATCCTGAAGGTTGAGACCTTAGGAACTTGTTTAAGTCGTGTGGAGTCGAGAATGGGCCACGCCCCCGTCTGCTTCGGAACCAGGAAGTACCTGGACACAAACCTGGGTCTGAAGGAGGTCCACCACCTTCTTACCACCTCCTTCTGGAGGAGGAGAGCATGTCGGCTCGACGAGCCGCCAGTGAGGCTGGGGATCTCGAAGCCCCCGAGGGGCGACGGCTCTGAAGGGTGGTGCCTGCTCGAATTCCAGAGGCAGGCCTCTTCCACCACCTTCAAGACCCACCTGTCCGTGGTAACAGCGGACCAGGTGGAACAAATGCTGGACCGTCCCTCACGGAGGACCCAGAGTGAGTGACGGGATGGGGCGACACCCTCAGCCCGTCACTGGGCAGGCTTGGAGGAGGAGGGACCGCCGAGGGACCTCCTGGGCCCTTCCTCCCTGCCTCCTGTTAGAGGAAGCGTGCTTGGGTTTGGGATGCCAAGGTCGAGCCTGCTGGCCCTGACGTTGTTGGGCCGGAAGGCCGGGGCACAGAAGGACGAAAAGGGCTTAGGCTGTGGTTTACGGCCTTTGTCCTTCTGAGCGAAGAGACCGAGTCCAAGGTGGCATTGGACTTCTCGATCCTCTGCAGGTGACCTTCACCCCAGGGTCAAGAGGTCAGTCCTCAAAAGGGAACATCCGCCAACTTGTGCTGGGTATCCGGTAAAGGTGGATATCCTCAGCCAAGCCACGACGACAGCATAGCCACTCACGGCCGCCACCGATCTGGCACATGAGTCCCCTATATCCAAAGCAGTCTGGAGCTGCTGTTTGGCCACTGCCCTGCCCTGGTCCCGCACCTGCTTAACCGTAGTCTGCAGATCGGCGGGAAGATGAGGGATGACCTCATCCAGGGAGCCCAACAGGGCATGAGAAAAATGTGCCATGAGGACGGCCGAACTGGCCTGACGAAGGCCGAGAGAGGACGCAGCGTAGACTTTTCGCCCGACGTAGTCCAATTTCTTGAACTCCTTGTCAGGAGGTTTGTCCACTATCCCTGGGCGTTGCCGACACGCGAACGCTGTCGGTAACCAACCCTCAGCAGAGGGGTGTTCAAAACCGGACAAGGAAGTAGGACCGCATACTTCCTGGCCATCCTGGCGGGCGCGAGGGCAGGAAGCAGGGCGCTGCCAAAGTTCCAGTGCCGACCCACTATGGCCTCGGCCACCGGAAGGCCTCCGGCTGGAGAATCCTCGTCCAGAATCTCCGTGAGGATACCTGGCCCGCTTGGAAACGGGTTCGAGCTCCATCCCGTGAGACTCCGAGATGAGCGAGCAGTCCTAGGAAGGACGACGGGCTATCGATCAGTTGACTGACCTCCTGAAGACTCCAAGTCCAGTCGCTGGAGAAGAAGGAGGAATCATCTTCGGACCGGAAGAGTCCTCGAAGAGCTGCCTCTGGCCTGAGCCACCCTTCACCTGCCGAGGTCGGTCGGGAGTGAGGGTAACTGACAGCCGATGGGGTAAACCCTTAGCCGGCGAGAATCCTTGGTGGAGCCCCAATGGTGGCTGTGGACGGAGGTTCCACCGAGATGGTGGGGCAGCTGGTTTGGCGAACAACCGCCTGGGTATAGGCCTCGGACAAGTCGAGGTGGTGTCGGCTGCCCGTGACAGCACTTAATGGCCGAAGCGCCTGAGTCGGGCTTATCTCGCCAGGAGGAGTTGTTGCAACATAAGGTCTCATACCGCCGACGCACTTACCAAGCCTCCTCATCCGAGGAGGAGATCGGAGGGACGAGCGGCGACGCCGCTTACCGCGTGCCGGACCGAGACCGCCGGCGATGGGAACGGCTGGACCCCCGAGAGGTCCGAGACCGAGACCGAGTCCCGAATTTCCGTCGGTGCGGGAGGTGTCGGCCGGAACCGCACCTCCTTAGGCTCGAAGGTCCATCCGAGGGCTCCGGAACCGAGGCACAGACGAGCCCACAGGATCTAACACCTCCCGGGGAACCGGGAGAGGGAATCTCGGCTGCTAAAGGCGACAGCCCGTCCAATGGGTCGAGAAAATCAGACTTCATCAGTGGGAGTCTCGGTCAACTGACCTGGCACGGGACACCGTGAGGCCAGTGGCGAAGGTCACCGAATGGTCAAGCCGACCAGACGACGGCCCGGGAGAGGGACCTTTCCGCCTCCCAAGAGCGCCGACGGAGGGACTTACCCTGTCCTCTTTGACCGAGAATAAGGTCCAGCAGACGAGGCCTCTTCTTTAGTGGAGAGGGACAGACAAAGCTCCTCTTAAAGAAGCCGCAGGAAGAACCCAGAGAGGCGGGATAAATGCCGCCCGAGGAAGATACGCCTGGCGCCGGCCCTCTTCGAGGGCGACCATCCGGCCGAAAGG
Organism: Neoceratodus forsteri; assembly: GCA_016271365.2. NCBI lineage: Eukaryota > Metazoa > Chordata > Ceratodontiformes > Ceratodontidae > Neoceratodus > Neoceratodus forsteri. The sequence continues at coordinate 117,526,690 of CM057453.1, read as the reverse complement.
ATCTCGCCGAAACCGCCGCGACACCGCCAACCGGCCTCCTTGACTTCACCGGAGGGAACGCTCGGGACGGCCCAGTTGCACCGGGCAGCACGGTCTTCGAGGACGTGAGACGAGAAAGATGAGCACAGGTCCGAAGCTCTGCGGTCGTGCTTCAAGGCCTGCAGTAGACACACGTGGAGTGTGGATCCGTCGAGACATCTTCTGCCCGCATGGGCATCTCCGAAATCCGGAGTCGATTTGTCCATCGCAGCCGCGGGGATAGAAGACTTTCGCAAATTTTTTTTTAAACCGCAAAGCGGAGAAATAGAACCAGTCCAAACGCAGAGCGTTAAGGAGGAAACTGAGCTCAAGCGGTAAGGAAGATCTGGCGCCATGGGGCGGAGCCGAGTTATACCACCCGGGTGGGTGGGAGGAGCAAGCTTGAAGACCTTCCGGCAAGATTTAAAGCGGCAAGGATACTGCCAATGAGTGTGGATGAACAACATATCCATGTCCCTAGAACAAGTATTTTGAGCAATCGGTTTAGATGCTTCATTGGCAAGCTTTTAAACTAGTCAAGGGGGGGGAGGCACTGATAAGCAGCAGGAAAATCCCAGCCTCTCCCTACAAAACAGGGTACTAAATGAGAGAAAGACACCAAGGTAGAAAGGTCAGTGGGGATGCTGCAACAGAAGGTAAAGCCATCAAAAATGGAGAGCAATGAGTACCAATGCCCGTAGTCTGAGTAACAAGCTTCCTAAATTAGGGCCTTGATGGAGGAGGAACGCCTGATATCGTGGCAGTCACAGAAACATGGTACACATAAAACCATGACTGGGACAAACATACCAGGACACTATCTACAGGAGGACAGGAGGGTAAAAAGGAGGAGGAGGAGAAGCCTTTACATAAGGGAAGGAATCAAAAGCAACAGAACAAAAGGGTAAACAGGGGAGGAGAAGCACTGTGGGTAAATTTGGAGACCGCAATGGAACCACAACCTACTTGGGGTTAGTATACAGACCTCTTCTCAGGGAGGAAATGACAAGGAAATGATAGAAAGTATACTTAGAATGGCAGATAAAGGGGAGATATTGCTGATGGGTGATCTGAATATGCCAGATGTTAACTGGAGTGCAGCTGCACCAGCCACTTCTAAGAGTGGGGTTATTCTAGATGCCCTACAGGGGGCATGCCTTAGACAACTAGTATTGGAGCCCACTCGAGAGGGAGCAATCTTAGACCTGGTTCTCTAAAAATGGAGACGGAGAGAGGATCACAGATGTAGAAGTGGGTAGCCATCTGGGAACTAGCGACCATCGAACAGTATGGTTCACAGTAAACACAGCAATAGAGTCAAGCCATACAAAGGCAAAAGTACTGGACTTTAGGAGGGCTGACTGCGTAAAAATGGGTGAGTGCCTAAGGAATGTACTAGCAAAATGGGCAGGAAGGAGGGTGGAAGAACAATGGGGAATAATAAAACTGCCATCACAGAGGTAACAAGCCTTTGTGTGAAGCAAATAAACAAAACAAAACGATGTAAGAAACCACTATGTTCTCAAAGGAAGTGGCAGTGAAGGTTCAAGAGAAAAAGAAAGCATTCAGGAAGTACAAGGAATCACAGAAGAAGCAGGACAGACAACTGTATCAGTTAAAGCAAAAGGAAGCTGGGAAGGCAGTCAGAACAGCAAAGGCCCAAACCGAGGAAAAGATAGCCAACTCAGTTAAGAAGGGGGATAAAACCTTTTATAGGTACATCAGGGCTTAAGGAAGACCAAGGGAGGGATAGTGAGGCTAACAAAGGGGGAGAGAGGGCAGGAGGGTGATCAGAAAGGCAGAGATACTAAACAAATATTTTTGCTCAGTATTTACAAAGGAAGAGGTGGAGGTACCTAAAACAAACAGTAGAAACACTCTGGATACAGAAGTGATACCAGCCCATTTACAGAAGAAAGGGTTCTGAAAGAACTCTTAAAACTGAAGGTGGACAAAGCAATGGGGCCTGTGGATTCATCCCAGAATTTAAAGAACTAAGGGTAGAACTAGTGACACCACTGACTACCTCTTTAACAAATCATGGGAGGATGGGGTGGTACCGAGGACTGGAGGAGGGCAGATGTGATTCCCCTTCACAAAAAGTGGGAGCAAGGCAGAAGCAGGAAACTACAGACCTGTTAGTTTAACCTCAGTGGTAGGAAAATGATGGAATCACTTCTGAAGGAAAGAACTGTCGAGTATCTAGAGGCCAGAGGGGCACAGGACCCTAGGCAGCATGGATTCACAGTGGGAAGGTCATGTCAGACAAATCTGATAGATTTCTTTGACTGGGTGACCAAAGTAGTAGATCAGGGAGGGGTGTGGACATGGCCTACCTAGACTTTAGCAAGGCATTTGACACAGTCCCACACAAAAGATTAATATACTAGTTAGCCAGCCTGGGAGTGGGTCCCAAGATGACAGCCTGGGTAAAGAATTGGCGGAGAATAGGACACAGAGAGTAATAGTAAATGGAGTCCACTCTGAAGAAAGGGGTTACTAGTGGGGTACATGAGGTTCAGTATTAGGACAGGTCCTCTTCAATGTCTTTATAAGCGACATTGCAGAGGGACTGGAAGGAAAGTATGTCTCTTTGCAGATGACACAAAGATCTACAACAGAGTTGATGCACAATGTGGGGTAGAAAGGATGAGAAGGGACTTGGCAAGGTTAGAGGAATGGTCAAATGTATGGCAGCTTAGATTCAATGCTAAGAAGTGCAATGTGCCCGGAAACAAAAACCCAAGGGAAGAGTACACAATGGGGGGTGAGATACTAACAATAACAAAAATGGAAAGGGACCTGGGGGTAGTCATATCAGATGACCTAAAGGTGGGCAAGCAATGCGAGAGGGCAGCAAGGAGGGCTGGGGGGATACTGGGATGCATAGGGAGAGGCATCACCAGTAGAAAACAGGAAGTTATCCCTCTGTACTGACAGCTGGTGAGACCCCATCTGGAGTACTGCGTGCAGTTCTGGAGACCCAATCTCCGCAAACACAAAGACAGGATGAAAGCTGTCCAGAGGAGGGCAACTAAAATGGTGCAGGGTCTGCACCGGAAGACATATGAAGAGAGACTTAAGGAGCTTAATATGTATAGCCTCGAGGAAAGGAGGGAGAGGGGAGACATGATAGAAACTTTCAAGTACCTCAAGGAATCAACAAAGTCCAAGAGGGTAGCATCTTTCAAAAAGAGGTGTGCAAGAACAAGGGCCACAATTTGAAGATAGAGGCGGCTGCAGAGGTAATTTAAGAGTATTTTTCACAGAGAGGTTGTGGATGCATGGAGCAGCCTTCCAGAGGAGGTTGTGGAGTCAAAAACAGTGGTGGAATTCAAGCATGCATGGGACAGTCATAAGGCAATTCTAAGGGGTGGGGGTAGGAAGAAGTAGGCTGCTGGTTAACTAGGATCTGCAGCTTATCCATTAGGTAGGGAAATGGGCAGACTGGGTGGGCCAAGCGGTCCTTATCTGCCATCAAATTCTATGTTTCTATGTTTCTACATGGCATATACAGTGCCAGTATGACTGCTGACATCACTGTTACCTTGAGATCAGAAGGGTCTGGGCACCGGCCCGGTGACACTGAGGGTTGAGGCATTGGACGCCACACCTCGCTCCACACTGGCGAACCGGGTTCGGGAACGAGCACTGGTCGTCCGGGGTCAGTAGGGGAGGACTAGGATTGAGCATCCGACAACAGCTCTCCTAATCCTGGGGAAAGGGGTGGTTGCACACTGTGCTCTGGCGGTCTCTGCGGATGCCCGGAGAAACTCAGTAGTTGCTCAGTAGATAGCACACTTGCCTCTGAGGCCGGGAGATCAGAGGGCTGTGGGTTCAGTTCCCACATCTGGCACTTGGATTAATATCCCAGTACTGACACTGTAGTGCAGCATGAGAGGGGTGCTGCACTTCTGAGGTGCCATCTTTCAGATGAGATGTTAAACCGAGGTCCCATCTGCCTGGATTGGTGGTAGTTCAGGTGGATGTTAAAGATCCCATGGCACTTATTGAAAAGAGTAGAGAATTTCCCGTTGTCCTGCAAATTTCCCTCATTCACTCACAATACCACCAACAGCTTAATCTGGTTCAAGGTCAGTTGGCATTCATCTGTATCCCCCTCCCCCGGGTTGTGCCTGAATATAGGCAGGATATGTCTAGTGCACTTACCCGGTCAACAAAAACCAAAATGAATAAAAAAAAAAAAAAAAAAAACTGCAGCTGCGCGGGTGCCAAGTGGGGGGGCACGGCAGACATCCTCACATTGTGCATGGACGTCACTGCATGTCCGTGCTCCCATCGGGGAAAAACAGCAGTATAGTCAGCGGCAGCTTAATGGTTGCAAGCTTCACCGGCAGATGATGCTGGGGGCTTGGGGGCCCCTCTTGACAGTCGTAGCTGCATATGCCAGCTTGGTACGTCAGCTTCGGGGTCAGCGGATCGGTGCAAGGCGAGGAAAAAAGAGATGTGATTAAAAAAAAAATAAATGATAAGGGTCTGGGCTCATGCCCCCCAAAAAAAATCAGGAATTGTGGTTACACAGCAGTGTAGTAAATAGGAAGTGACACACTGCTGGAGCACTCATCAACTGGAGAAGATATGAATCTGGGGTCCCATCTGCCCATTTCTACTTATAGCATCCATGAACACTAGAGAACAAATGGCACACTTTGAAAAGAGTAAGGAATGTCCTGGTTATCGTTCTGTCTCTTAGTAAATACATTAGGTACCGGAAACAGCTGTTCTTGGCAGCGAATGAGATACAGTACTGCTAGTGTAAAATGGCAGACACATTTGCCTGCTTACAGTAACCACCGGTATGTGATTCATTGCTTTGTAAAGCACTCTGACATTGTGCATGAGAAAAACATTATAAATATAAACTTAACTGCAACTGTGTTAACCCAACAGGCACCAAGGTACTTCTAATCTTCCAATACAAAGACGACAACAAGCAGTTAAAGTGTATACAATAAGCTGTTTCAAATAGAGTGGGAATGTAAAGCAAAACCAATTAGGAATGATTTATTTGGAATCCCAGCACCAACGTTAATTACAAATAACCCAATAAAATAGAGTCGCCATTACTGTGTAATGAGTACTGGTCACAGACAGGAAAACCAGAACACTTTCTGCAAACACCTGCATGTTCTGTGCCTCAGCACATTACATTAACAATTAAATATGCTATAAACTAAACTGTGCAATTGTTTTTTTTTTTAGAACAGCACTCTTGCTGTTGAACTGTTTTCCTCTTCAGCTGTGTGAAGCAATTTTTTTGCAAGCGAGTTCTATACAGCTCAATGGATACTACTTAAAGGAAACAAGCTGGAAACTGATTGCCAAATTCCACTAACTGCAATCATACCTGTTTTATATAACATCTTATTTAAAACTAGAGCTGAGGCGCAAAAATCATTTCAGAAATTAAACTGCGTGCATTGCTCTTGCAATCATACTGCACAAAAACAGGATAACCTATCCTTAATGCCACATCTCATTTTCAGTGGGGTCCTGCTTCCACTGCTGGGTAGACAAGCACTGGGAGGTTAACTGACTTGCTCAAGGTCACACATCGAGAATGTGGCTTGCTTGGGGTTTGAACCTGGGTCTCCTGTGAGCTTTAAATCACTGGACCCCCGCCTCCAGCATCATGTGAAAAAATAAAACCCAACTGTTGTCAAGACTGGAGGAATATTCAGAAAGATCAATACAAAGGTTTATGTGCTGTACAGCATAATGATGACAGTGTCCCTCCCAAAAAAAAAATTTATGAGGGTGGGGACATTTATCTAGCAACACTGGAAGGATGCACACTGCCCCTCCCCTTTTCAGTTCATTGATTTTTCTCCCATTTTCTCTCGCAGTACACAGACTCTTCTTTCTTGCTTCACTTTTCATTTTCTCTATCTCTTTTTCTTCATTGTTTTTCCTTTCTGTGGTCCCACAAATGCTGTAAAAGTACGATGTACCGATAGTGGGGACAGGAGCACTGCTTTTGAAATGGTGAGAAGCACAGGGGTATTATGGAAGCACAGGTGACTCAAAACCCTCTTAGGTGACAAGGTAGATGGTACGACGGGGCAGTGAGAACTTACTAGTTTAGAAATTGTTTCATACCTCAGGTTACTAAAACATTTACCAGACAACCTTGTGCTGCTAAACTCATTGTATACCCTGTAATATTTTTCAGTTTTTTTGTAAGTGGGTAAACCAACTGGAACAAGAAGACCCAGAATTAGTTACTGGCAGAAATACAGGCAACACACAGACCTTCGGACACAAAATTAAAAAAAGGAGCTCTACAGGGCAATTGCAAAAACCGTTGAAACAATGACTAAGACAGCCAGTACATCAGTCACATGACCTATCTACAAGGTAAAGGGCAAGAGGAGTAGAATTCGAGCTAGTTACAGACAGGTATACAGCACTACTAGCTCAGATACTAGAGCTAGGGGCAGTATGCATACTTCCAATGTTATATGATACTAGCGGACTGCCAGGGGCTACAAAGGCCCCTCGCAGGAACCCCGTCACAAGCTGCTACACACTACAGCTCAAACGAGCACATGAGCGGACTGCCAGGGGATACGAAAGCCCCTCACAGGAACCCCCTCACAAATACACACTATAGCTCAAACGAGCACAGGAGCGGACTGCCAGGGGATACAAAAGTAAAGGCTGCCTCCTCCCTTTTAGGAGCTGTCTGGCTGAGAGTGTTTACCCATCTCAATTTAACATCATCATCGGTCACATGTCAGGTCAGGAGACCCAGCTCATATTTTTCTAACTGTCCATTCTCCCCCCTACAGGTTATATTGCCTGGCTACTAGGAGTCAGTCTTGAGCGCTGTGCTTCTGCTACTTCCTATCTAGCCCTCACATTGCTTCTCCAGCCCTCCTCATCCTCCCTAGTTGGCCTCCGCCCCTCCTGGGCTATTTGTGATATGTGTCAGCCCCCTCCGGGGGCCAGATTCAAACCCTGCACCTTCTGCACCTGAGGCTGACACCTTTCCACTGCGCCTGCCCACACTGCCTTCTCCTCCTCCTACCTGCATACTCCTTCAGCGTGATACCTTCCTACATTACACCATGGCTCAACTACGGTACTATTTACTCGTACTATGTGGCACACCCACCCTTGTCATGCCTCTCTACATCATATAGCCCAGTCATCCAGAAACTCTATGCACCCACACCCTTCCCTTAGTAACTCCAGGCACCTCATGCATGGTTATGCGGGTTGAACACCCCATATTCCCAGCCTGCCAAACAGTTCCCCCCCCCCCATATACTACTCATCAACTCCCTGCGGTCCCTCTCCATCCCCGCGGTAATCACCAGCCCTACCACGCTATGCAATTGCAGTCACTCTAAACTTAAACTATTAAGGCCTGCCCTTCTTTGCCACATCATCTCCCTTCTTCTCTCGGGTAACGTTCAGCCCAACCCCAGCTGCACCCTTCCACAGCAGAAATCCGAATGGCCTATTAAACACCTCCATCAACATATGCAGTCCGGGGCGCCGGGGGCTGGCAGGGGAAGGAGAGGATTGAGCGTCCGGAGGACTGTTCTCCCTTCCGGGGTGGGTTGGGTGGGCAGCCCCACTCTGTCAGTGACCCCCAGTGGAGACCGGGGGTACTACAAGCAGCGGCGCACAAGAGGGACCAGAAAAGCATGAAAAATGCACTCATGCCGTAGAAAAGACCTAATTTCTGGTTTAAAGCTTTCTGCAATGGAATCAATGTGTGCTTCTAGGTAGGTGTGGAATCCAAGTTTAGTCAAAGGTATGTGAAGCAACTGACGACTTCCAGAGGAGATCCCATGGAGGAGAGAATCTTGAAGGAGTCAAGATGTTCCCATATTTTCCAGTTACAGCCAAACAGCATGGTCTGTTTTTCATTTTGTTATGTTAAGGACAAGCTATTTATGGGCAAAGCAGTCTTTTTTGCAATTGGGAAAAGTCACCCTGTAGGAAATTTTTTGATGCTGTGGATGTTACTGGAATTGTGATAAAGGACAGCTTCATCAGCACAGACTGGTGATTTGGCAATGCCACTGTTGCTAGGAAGGCGGCTCATGAACAAGGAGAATAAAAGTGGTCTAGAAAAACTGAGCCCTACGGGACACTTTTGGTAATAGTTCTAGCTGAGGAAAGTGGGTCTTTGATCTTGACACTTAGCTTATGATTATCCAGGGAGTTTCTGAACCAGGATATGGAGAGGCTGTCAACGTTTAGGTTTTGTAATTCTTGTAGCAGGAAGGTGTGGTCAACCAAGTCAAAGGTTTTGATGATGTCTATAAAGATTACACTGGTGACTTGTCCCACATCAATGGCACATGAGATGTCACTGGAGAGGCTCATCAGGGCTGTGTCAATCCAGTGCTGTTAGCCACTCTGTAATATCACTGTGTAATTAAGTATATTTAAATGTAATATTGTGGGCTAAATTTCGTTCTTTTTATATGACTTGTTGCACTTTTTTATATTTTATGTTGTTTTTTTTTCATTCCCTATTTCATATATACTTGTGTAACCCCCCTGCAAATGGGGGTTCCCAAAAGACTTCCAGGAGCTTGCTTGAATGCTCCAAGCCTGAATGGTGTTTGGCATTTAAGCCATTTATCAGTGAGTGTTTTTAGAGCCTCTGGTACTGTCTCTTTAAGAGCTGTCTGCTTGCAGACATAATTAGTTTGTATGGGGGACTGTGTGCTTCTCTGAGTACCACTCAAGCTGCTGCCAATTCACTTCATTTTGCAGTCAGAACTGTGTCTGCTAGTTCCCATTCTAGTTTTGAACCTGCTGAACTGGACCAATCAGTGTGGGGTAAGCTAGCTCTAAAATGGTGCCTTGGACGAATCAGAACTTGACTCATAATCTGAGCCAGCCACAAGAGGATTGTATGGGCAGTGACTCTGGGAGATGTAGTTTAGACTTCAGTGCCTTTTGGACCAACAGCAGCAGTCTATTGTGAGTGACAGCCAATCCAGTCAAGAACTGGGAGGAACTCAAAGGAAGTGCCGGTTTTGTCGGTTGGAGTTTCAGTTGAGCTTTGGCAGTGAAGAAGGAAGGAGCCCTGTGCTTTTCAGTGTGCAGGTTTAGTCAAAAGCGTGTGTAAGGCCCAGAGTTCGGTCTGCAGCTTGTGTAACAGCTTGTTAGGACTGAATCCGTCCTGTGAAAAGAATCAAAAGGATCTCTGAAGAGTAGAAACCAGGCTCACCCTGTAGAAGACTGGAGGAATTGCTGAAAATTGCACTCGGTCTGTCAGGAACTGAATCTGCTGTGTGTTCTCCGGTATTGTGCAGTAATTGCGATCGGGATACAGATGCAGCCTGCCTGGTATAGTGCTTTCTTTATATGGATGTGTGAAGAGGTTTGTGTACCTCAAGTGAGCCCAGCTGACATTGAAGGACCCTATCTTATTTGGAGGTCGGAGTACTAATTCAGGGTCGCTCCCTGTTGAATTGCCACATTAAATCCAAATGCAATTACTGTACTGCTGACTGTTTAATTCTCCTTTTCTCTGTGTGAAAGGGCCCCTACCAGCTGCCACGGTTTGGACTAGCCACTAGGGCTTGGGTACCCAGGGACAGTAACTGATAGGGATAGGCCTGTGCACAGAGCCATAGTAGATTATTAGAGTGATAAGCTAATTAACCTGATTTCCCTGTCCTTGTTATATCCCCTAAATAAATCAGAGCTGCTTGTTTCAGCAAAGTTATACTGCCTGAGGTATTTGTCTATGTTAAAGTACTGTACTGTGATTGTTGCACTGTATCTCATTTCACAGGAGGTCCCAGTGCCAGAACCAGACCTGGGGGTAAGTGTATACTGTGAAGGTAATTCTGATATATTGTGTGGGCCACTAGTGGGAAGAAAGGGGGGTTGCAGTGTCCCAGAGGGCTGTGACCAAGTTAGTTTAACTATTGCAAACCCTGACCTCTGGGTGGAGGCACCCGCCATTGGATCCAGGCCCCTCAACCTGTTAGTGGCAAATCAGGCAGGGGTAGTAGCCCCTGGGATAGCGCCATCTAGGGGTTACACTTGTGTTTGCACCTTTAATTTTTTTTTTTATTTTCTATGTATTTGACATCAACCCTTGGGATGCAGTGTCTCCTCTAAAAAAAGCTGTATAATAACTGCAACAGCAGCATGGGGAGATCCCATATATAAATGCATTAGGGGAAACGGTGTATGAGGATTTTTTTTTTAAGTGGTCACTTGAAGTATTACAAGTGCTAACAGGAGCTGGAAGTAAATTTGGTGGTGGCAGTAGGGGGTGTCAGACTAAACCTTAAAAATTACTAGCAAGGGGGGTGTGGCCAGCAGCCGAGCTGAGAACAGCTTTCAGAGTGAGCTCTGCACCTGAAATACGATTGACTATATAAGAAGAGAACTGCTCCTTGTCAATAATCTTTTCAATACCTCAATAGATCTCATCGAGCTGAACAGTTTGATACCTTACTTTTGCCAATTGGACCGGAACTTCAATAAGAATGGAGCAATCTAACAGAGCGGCTGCTGGAAGTAAAAGTGTGCGCCCAAAAGACGCTAAAACTGGACAAAGCAAAGACCCGATCTCCGATGCCATAAACGAGGTGATACAACCATCTAATGCAGCCCTATTAAAGGCAATACAGAAGCTGGACAGCTGAATGGAGGAGTTCACCTCACAATTCAAAATCCTGGACACAAAGGTAGAGCAATTAACCCAGGACACCAAGGCAGCAACCAGTTCGGCTTTGACCACGATGTCTACCACGGCGGGCCTAGTGAAAGAAAATGGGGTGCTTCGTCATCCTCTGGAGAATTTAGAAAACCTCTCCCGGTCTGCCAATATTAGACTATTAGGGGTACCAGAACACTTGAAGGCCAAAGACCCTCAGGGTTTCATGCGAGGCTTCTTACAGGATTTCCTGCAGCTGCCAACAGCGCTTGTCAAGGCATACAGGATTACCCCACGAGGCTCTAGAAACTGCACGATGAAGGGCCTAACGATGCCACGCACTTTCCTGGTGATGCTGGACTCAGCGAGAGAAAAGGACATGGTAATTGCAAAGGTCAAGAGATCTGGAACCATGGACTGGGAGGGGAACAAGATCCATGTGTTCCCCGATCTGAGTTTTGTGACTAAGCAAAGGAGGAAAGGGTACGATGTCACTCGGGCCTAACTAAGGCAACCAGGAATCCAACATGTGCTATTGCTCCTGGCTAGTCTCCGCGTCTTTTACGGAGGAAAAACCTTCCAGTCCTCTGACCCAGCTGAAGCTGCTAAATTTGTAGACCGGATACAGAGGGAATTTGATGCGAAAAACCCAGAGATGAACAGTGACAATGAGGACAGTGAGAGCTAAACTTTCTAAGAGGTAAAACCTCTTCTGTGTTCCTTTGACCTACCTGCTCGTTCTCAAAGGCAGTAATGCACCTCTGATATTTGGGACTGCATCCCTATAATTTCGGGACTTGTTAGTGCACAATTTTTTGTCGGAACACCCAGATGGGAGCTATTTGCTCTTAAATCAGGAGGAACTTATGTTTATTAAAGCAATCCCACATTCATAGAGGTCCATAATACACCTGAAAAGTGAGGTCTGAAACTTCCTGGAACTCTGATAGAGACTCTGTTCAATTGAGAGAGCTAAAATAATAGTTTTAAGGTTGCAAGAGTTTTATACTTTTGAAAGCTGATTTAATCTTTTGTTATGTCTATAACAATGTGGATGGGGGATGTATCCATCTGATTGATAGGGAATTTTATAAATATGTCTTGAATAGATGTCTGGCTGTTCTCCCACTTATGGCTACATTAAGCCATATCTCATAAATATTACCGGACAGTAATTACAATAGTTTTTGATAACCCCACAGTGATGTAACATATAATAGGGGATGAGCAATTGCTGTTCCTGTAAGACTTTCTAAATAGCATGTCATGCTGTTATTCTCTTAAGTGTATAGCCTGCCTATTGGATCGTATACTGTACGTGTAATACAGTAAATCAATAAAAAATAAATTTGCAAAAATCACTAGCAGTCACCTATCCCTGGGCCCTCACGATGGAAAGCTAAACAGGATAAAATGAGTGAAGAACACAAACAGGGGAAATAACTGCATTCTACTAGTGCAATGGACAGCGTGCCTTTTTTGTGACACTTCAATCAGGACAGAATAACTTATATTCACCTTTGACCTTACAGTTGTATTACCATATGTGAAGCATTTCACGCCATTTCCCCCTTTCAGTCCAGAGTGAAACAGTCTAGCTGTAAAGCAGTTGGGTGCCAAATTAAAGCACACTTTATTTTTTTTGGGGGGGGGTCTCCACACTCTCAGGCTAACTTCCTCTCAGGAAGAGTTCCATTCCACCGCATAGCTCACATCAGCAGGGAGCTTGCAGAATTAAGTAGCAGCTGATATTACTTGGCTTTGCATTTCGTCACCCTTGAGAACATTTTTCAAGGAGTTTGTTACAGAATCAGCATGGTCTTATCCTTTAGACTAGACTGCTGAACTACAGGGTAGCCATATCTACTCCCCTTCAAAAAAGAATTACCTTGAATGCTCTTCACCTTGGACCTAGTACAGTATGTAGTTGCAGCCACATGACGCTTTGCAGAGCAGCACAAATCTGAGTTTTTTTTTTTTTTTTGCTGTTGTTGTTAAAGCTCAGCTTTATTCCGTTATTTATCGCAACATACAGAGACCATATAGTAAAACATCTGTTACATCCAGTTGTTACAATGTATACTTATACATTTTGTATACAATGTAATGATGCTTCCTTCTATGTATATGCTGCAGGTCATTACGACCCTCCATTACTGTCATACACGTATTTCTGCAAGTCCATAGTTGCCTCTGAGATCAAAGATGGGAGATGTTGAAACAAAAACCCCTCTTAGAAGCAAAACACCCTGGATGTTAGTTTCTTCTTTGGTATCAAAAACTGACAATTAATAAAAAAGTGGTGTCCTTTTATTACCATCTATGTCCACTATAAGCAACAGCTCTTACATAACTTATTTATAACATTTAATCCAATATAAAAATAACAATCTTTTAAAATGGACTGTGGTCGTGTATGCACTTTTCCTAATTCTAGTTTATATGCAATGCTTTCTGCAATTGTCTCTCTAGGTCTCGTCATGGTCAAATGTATGGTGAATCTATGCACTTACTGTGTGTAGTTTAGTATCCTTAACATTTTAGGGCCTCCCTTTGTCTGAATTGTTCAGTGTTTACCTATGGTACATATCTGCTTCTGTTGGGCCCTATGAGGTACCCCAAACTATCCCTGTGTAGAAATCACTAGAAGTCATTTGCTGCCACCTCTCACAATCCATCCTTCTTATTAGTGTGCCACTGTGTGCATCCTCTCCATCCCTCTATGTTTCTCCTTCCTAGTCTGAGTTTGGCTGCCAGTAACACCACTTCTTGTACCTTCGCTATTCATCTGCACCATTCTGTCTGCGTTGGTGCTTCTGGTTGCAGCCAAATCCGAGTTCTGAAGTTGATATGAAACTCCAAGTACAGTTCAGCTCTTGTTTGATGAGCACAAAGGTTCAGTATTTTTACTGAAAGGGGCAGAAAAACAATTTTCATTGCCTTTAAAAAAAGATATAAATTGCTTTGTTGATACGGTTGATATCTTGTTCATTAATATACAAATGTACACAGAAAGTGCAAACCTGCTTCCCAACACCACTTTGGAAGAGTGTCCACTGTTCAGGATAGTAATGAAGCCAGGGATGATGCGGACCCCTCATATCTCACAGAGGACAGCCAAGGATACGACACCCCTAGTGTGAGTTAAGGATTACAAGGCTTGAAGGAGTGACTAGGGGGCAGGTATCAGGGCAAAAAAGGGAGTTTCTTATGCCATAAAAATGTTGAATTTAGTGTCTATTACAACACGGTCCAAGAACCATGATATATTTGTTACAGCGCTGCTATTCTACATATACAGACGTACTGTATATATCTCAAAGTGTATTACATAGCTTATTAGAAACGCAGGTGATTATCAGACTTGTAAGAATAATTGTGCACCACAAGTTCTCTCAAAGGCAGCTCGGAGAATACAATAACATCTGGGCCAGTGAGCCATACTCTGGGTCCAAAACACACCACTGCTCGCTCTTCGTCAGCAGGAGGTTCAACTCTGTGCCCTCCATTCTGGCCTTAAGGTCATGGGGCACGACAGGCCAAGTGCTCTGGGAAGTCCAAGTTACTCTTCCTCGACTATCAAAAAGGTAACCATCTGCCAAACAGGTTCATCCCATTGTGAAACTCTGAAACACTGCTGTTATTCTGTTTGCCTATTCTGCAATCTACCACACTTTCATTTATAAAGATGCCTCCAACTGCATTAGGATTCCTCAAGAGCTTAATGATCTTCTGTCACATTTCTTCTATTGATAGTAATTTAACCATGTGCTATCCACGTTTATTGCTAGGCTCCTTTAAATAGATTATGACCAATATTTATAATCACACACATCTCTTCTCAGTTGCTCTACTGTAACTTTCTCTAAGTTTCTCACTATCTAGTAAAGCATTCAAATATATTTACGTGGAATATGTATTTTGTTCTTGTAAATATGTTAAAACACACAGTTACTGTCTAGAATCTGCTCTTCATTTATTTTCAGACAGGCACCCAAGTACTGAATTCAGTCCTGCATTTTTTGGTTACTATAGTTCAGCGCAATGTTACTGTAATGCTTTGATCTTCCAAGAATCAATCTTCACCATTCAGTTACAATGATGGGTCTAAGCCAGAGACGTTAGGACCACACGGCAGCAAAGTCTTTTGCAGCCTAGGAGACCGACGTTGATGCCAGCACCGGCCACGAGGTAGATGTAGTAATGCTGCATACGTAGGTTGGCAAGTAACCGACACTGGTCCCCTCTCTTCCTCAATTTTGTTTTTCCCACCACTGAGTGTGCACTGTGGAAGCAGTTACAGTCATCGAAACTTCATCACAGCTTTTCTCTGTTTGCTGCTGCCTTTGTTCAACACCAAATTTCCTTCATCACCAAGTTTTTACTGATTCCATCCCCTTTTTACGTTTAGTTCAGCACCAAACCTATTCTTGCTGTTTTTTGTAATTGTTATCATCATATCTAATCCTAAGAAGCGTGAGAAGACGTCAAAGAAGAAAGACATGGGCAGACCCCTTTGTGTTGCTGCTTCTGTGGGGGTCTACATGACGAATGCTGGACCTGATCACAACATGGATAGATGAGACACTTGCATTTCCATGAACTACTGCACCCTTGAAAAACACGTGTGGAAGTGGGGACAAAAGCCCACCACCTTCGGAGGCAGACATTGCACTATTGATGTCAAGGTAAAGTCCATGGGCTCTTTCCCTGAGCCCCTTCCAAGTAATTTTGGTACGAGGAAGGCCAGGGCACTCTCCACATTCACTCTGTTGAGAAGTCAGAGGCCAGGGGGTGGGTTTTGTCTGGTAGACAGTCTGCTCCCGGGGGAGGAGGCAGACTGAGCACCACCCCCAGTCTGTCAGCCCTATGGGGCAGCAGACACCCCAGGTGGTGGGACTGAAGCTATACACTCAGTCAACAGTGGTAGGCACCTCAGTGTTGTGGCCTGGTGCTACCCCAGCTCCTGGTACTAAGGTCGGCACTGGTGAGCAGGGTGGCATTGGCTGTAAGATCGTGCCCCTTCTGACGCTCCTTGTGGTGCCAGAAGAAGGGTGTGTTTCAGAGCTGGCACTGTTTCTGAGCCCAAGGTGGTTGCTGTCCTCCCCTGAGTGCCCTAATGGCTTTGGGAGGGATGACAATGCCAACGTTAAGCCCCATGATGGAGCTGGTGATGAAGGAAGCTATCCTGGGCCAAGTTCTGAGCCCAGCTCCGGTCCTGGTGTCTCTCCAGGAGTTGCCCCTCTGCCTAGCACAGGACACAGAACGGGGGCTCCTAGTGCCACTCGCAACACCGGTTTAGGCTCCAGTGCCATCCCCGGTGCTGGGTCTGGTCCTGGTGCTGCTTGAGGCGCCAGGTCTGGTGCTGGTGCCTGTCATGGTGCCAACTCCGAGGCTGACCCTCAGGGTGCCTCTGGACTGGAAGTTGGGTTTGACCTAGAGGGACAGTGTCAACCCTGGTGAGGGGTTGGGATGGGATGCTGGGAGTGCACTTGGTTTCTTGCCCAATGATGGCGGCAGCTCTCATGGGGGCCCCAGCACTAGCCTGGTGTCTTGTTTCTCTCCAGAACCAGCTGTCCCTGTCACTGGTAGGGATCGGGGCTGCCCAGTGGGCCCTGCCCAGCTCTGCTCTTCCCACCTGCAGGTTCCTCCCAAGGGTACTATCTGGACCAGTCCCCTGAGACTGGTCGGTTTCACATGGGCAAGTTTGCCAAGCCCTCCCTCCAGTCAAGGTTCTCAGAGCACTTTTGCAGCCCTGACAGAGGACCTGCCTAGTCATCCATGACTCACCTCTTCCTCCCCCTCCTCTGCCTTGCTAGGTATTATGGGTCCCTGGGGGACCATGACCTGGCAACAATTCAGGTCTACGGCTGGTGTGTTCCACCAATGCCACATTAAAGGAAACCAGGCCCTATTCAGGCCTGAGGTCGATGCACTGAAGTCTGAATCAGGCTCATCCTCTCCTACTTCCTCCTCTGAGGAAGAGGAATTTTCCGTCAACCTCTCTTCCAATGCCAAGTACTCCCTGTACCAGAGGTTCCTGACAGAGATGCTGCAAGAGCTGAATGTAGGCTCATTCTTAGGTCACAAATACTGTTACCCTGGTGGTGAGACTCCTTGGGGATTTCAGCAATGACCTCTTTGTCATCCCTCCTTGGCCCCAGCCTTTTATGGAGGCATCCAAGAATGTCTGGCTCTGTCCCTTTGCCCCTTCTGTAGTCCCTAGGGATGTCCAGCACATATATTGCACTCCTCCGGGTTTCCAGATACTATCTCTCACCCCACCACTGGGCTTCTGGTGCTGCAGACCCCCTCTGGTCCTAAGTGCCCGATGCATGACCACCCTCTCCTACCCAGACTCTGTGGAGATCGATGTAAGGGGCAGAAAAGTCTTTGCATATCTGCACATCAGGCAGCGTATAGCAAACGCCTGTGGGCAAAGCTAAGTCAGCTCTCAGCATCCATGCCAGACTGCGAGTCAATCAGGCAGGCTATTTGCCTTTCTGCCCATGGCCTGATGAGGCACCATGCAAGGGCGTTATAGGACATCGACGAGGTAGCTTCCAGGCTGGTAGGAACATCAGTCTGCATTTGGCAGGTGGCACTGCTTCAACTCTCCCTGCTGCCACCCCTGGTCTGGCATAGGGTGCTTAACTCGCATAACCAGGTGACACTTGTTCTCCTGTAAGGTCAGGCGAGAGTTGTCGGGGAGCCTTCCTGCTCCCAGGACATGGGAACTTACGCTGCCACCTGACCAGTCCCAGGTCCTGCCTCACCTGTAAGGAGTCCTTGTTCTCCAGAGGACTAAGAGATAATTTTTTCCCCTCCGGGTGAGTCATGCCCTCCCCAGTTTTAGGAGAAGCTTGGTACTCCAACCCATAAGTGTGACTGAATGAAGACTGATTCTTGTTAGAAACTCTTTTTGTTAACCAACCCCCAAAAAAAAAAAGAAAGATGAGGGTCCCCCACTCTCTTACCAAAAAAATAAATAAATACTGAAAAACAAACAGATAAAAAATCCTGGTAGTATTTTGCCCTTTTTCCTAAGCGCTCCTCCATCTTCCTGTTGGAATGTCTCTGAGCATAATCGGATGGCTGCTGTGACATCTAGTCTCCACCTTGTCTATGTCTCAAAGCCCCTGCCATCTGGCAGTTTTAGCTTTGTGAGAAGGTGCTGCTTAAACCTTCTTTGTTTTTTTAATTTTGTATTTATTGATTTTAACATGAAACAATTGCATTAGACAACACTGGTTACAATGTATGGTAAATAACAACTATCCAGAGTAATTACGGCAGTATGGTACCCAGTGTCTCCCGAGTTACCATGTGGGGGTAAAGGCAAAAGTTCAATATAGTCCAAAGAGTAGTCCGAGTGTAGGCTTAGTGCAGCAGAGCCATGGATAGTGTCCACAACAGCGTGGCCCATAAGTTCATACTGGTACAGTTGTACCCAGTATGTCATGCCAAATGAGGTTAGCCTCCATGCCCATACAATAAATAACGCTAACTACAAATGGTATTAGACCTGGCTGGTGAAGTTCCTATTGACAAATGCCTCAGTACTGTAAACATTTTTATTCCAGTTTTACCTGTTATACAGCTGTACCCTAATAATCTCAGGCAGCCTCAACTTCAGAGAAACTGAACTAAACAGCATGTAAGTAATATAGGACTATATCATTATTTTATCTTGAGTCTGCTGCTATTAGGATTGTGGTCATTTTAATACATATAGCTGTACAAAAATGAGCAGCCGTAAACCACGTAAAGTTAGAACACATTACTGTTTGTCAGCATCTACCGTGGCTCATGGCAGGAACAGAGGACTTGCGTAAGGCTCCATGCAGACGAAAAGCAGCTGTGTGCATATAGCACGCCACACCAATTTCACCACGAAGTAGCAGCCATCTGTTACTGCTCCTAAACCCTAATGCCCACCCTGTTCCCTGAGCAAACAACATCTCCTGCGGGCCCAGAGGGAAGAAAGCTACAACAAATTGTGTTGGCAACACATGATGAGACATACTACTCTACCTAGAGTGTTAGCACTATGAGGCACTGGCTTGCAGCTGTACCTTGTACTTCAGATTAGAGGCTATGGGGCTGGGGGAGGGAGCATTAGGGTTGACAACCTGAAGGAAGACCCACCACTGATTTGCCAAGACTCCTGAGACCCAGAACCTTGCTTTTTCCTTTTGGCATGGGGGGTTAGCTTCAAAATCCTAATGCCACATTTCCTACTTTTGTGGTATTAAGTTACCCTGATGCATTAACAAAAGTTGTTTTGCAAAGAAAGAAAAAAATAAATACAGTATATACACACACACACATACATATATCTATGGGGAAATACAACATGGTCACCATGCCTGCTCTAAGGAAATTTAAGAAATATTCATCCCCTTGCTTTATAAGCAGGTATGAATACTGTAAGAATGCCGTGCAAATGTATAATAGCTCGAAGGGCCAATGAGAAATCCTTCTTTTGGAACTTGCTTCTGTCCTAATAACTGACATCCAGGGAGTTCTGTGCAAAAAATGCTGTTTTCCTGTTCCTCGGGTGATATGTGCCTAGTTGTGTTGCACATTTACACTGTGTTAAAGGTAAAGATGCACACAATGTACGTCTCACACTACACAAAGCAATCAGTGAGGGGCTGGAATGGCAGGGACTGCGTGCAGTATACATACGGCAACCAACAGGCACATTAATACCACACGGAAAGACATTCTGAATTAGAACCTGTGTTACTGAGGGAGGGAGAGAAAGTTGATGTTTCAAAACTAGGTCTTCAAAATAACAAAAAAATAAATAAAATGCTTCAGAAGTAAAAAGAGGCACATGGCTACTTCCAAAAAAAATAATGGCATTTTGTGTATTTTTGTAACGTAATAAATCTTAAATAAGGAAAATACAACAAAATCCATGAACAATATAATCCATGCAACAGAACACACAACCTCAATACACAACTGATATACACTGCAGGCATCATTTTCATTAGACAGAATGGGAAAAACTCTTTTTGACACAGGGCTCCATATCTTTTACCCTCCTCTTGGCTAAGGAAAACCTTATAGTCCATCAGTGTCAAAACTGTGTGTGTGCATACCTTATTAAAATATATTTTCTCTTTAATAGGATTTATTCCTTATCTCACTGGAGAGCATCATGCACGCACATGGGCAGCACTTCAGTTTAGAGTTGTGGGATAACAATTTATTCTAATTATACCTCAATTACATGGTCATAATAGTTCCTTTGTAGGTCATCAATCTATAGGCACATTATTACATTACCTTGCAGAATTAGTAATTAAGACTAACTAATGGATTGGTAAATACCCATGCAATTACTTCACCGCCATCTCTAAACATGTTAAAAGTATGGTAATTCTAAATGCACGCTGAAAATAGAAAAAAAAAAAGAGTTAAAATCAACGTTTCGACCATAGGTCTTCTTCAGGAATTAATTAAAAGAGAAAAAAGCAAAGTTAGCAACAACTAACTTTGCTTTTTTCTCTTTTAGATAATTTCTGAAGACCGAAGGTTGAAACATAAATTTTAACTCGTTTCTATTTTCAGTGTGCATTTAATATTACCACTCTGTTTCGTTTTCAGGCCACACGCCGATGCAGCACCTTGTTTTTATATAAGTATTTTATTTAAACTATATATATATATATATATATATACACACACACACTGTATACACACACACACACACACATACATATACACACACACAAATATAAATAACTAATGTTAAATAACTAATGTGACTTAAAATTGAGAACATTTTATTTTTAAAATAGAGAGAGAAAATAAGGCATACAACGAGAGGTTGAGAGCACTGAACATTTAATCCCTGGAGGAAAGGAGAGAGAGAGAGAGAGGGGACATGACTGGGACCTTCAAGTATTGGAAAGGGATAAATAAGGTGGATAAGGAAGGTCTCTTAAGCTGAGTGGCAACCATAACACAAGGGGGCACAGTCTTAAGCTAGAGAGGGGACGTTCAGGAGGGATGTCAGGAAGCACTTCTTCACACAGAGGGTGGTGGACACTTGGAATGCACTGCCAGAAGAGGTGGTCTTGTTGAAGACAGTGGGCAGTTTCAAGAGAGGCTGGGATAGGCATGGAGAAGGTAAGGATTATGCATAAGGAGGATGGGCAGGGACATTAGCTCAAGCTGTGGACCCTGCAATACGAGCAGACTAGATAGACCAAATGGCCTTCATCTGCTGGCTTCTTCATATGTAATTCTTCCTGATCTTGGCCACAGTACAGCACTGCAAGGGAGTAAGCATTGAAGCACTCTTACTGTTTTCTTTCTCAGATCATTCCTAAACAAGATCTCTCGGCTGAAGAAGCAAGTATAACCTTGTTTTCTATTTTGTCAGCAAGCATTAAATACAGGTTACTCACCTGTAACAGGAGTTCTAGGAATGGTATATGTTGTTCATCCACACTTATTGGCAGGTTCCTTGTCGCTTTAAATCTTGCCGGAAGGTCTTCAAGCTGGCTCCTTCCACCCACCCAGGTGGTAAAACTCTCAGCTCCGCCCCATGACGCCAGATCTGGCCCGCTGGAAGCTCAGGTTGTGCGTCGAGCCGGGGAGGTCGGTGGGATGGTGGATGAACAACATATACCATTCCTAGAACTCCTGTTACAGGTGAGTAACCTGTATTTCTAGGGACATGGATATGTTGTTCATCCACACTGTCTGGCAGACTCCAGCAGTTCTCCAGGAGGAGGGAGGCATGCACACCCCTACTTAAGAAATAAAGACTGAGAACCGAGGCCCCAAAACCAGCATCCCGGCGTGACTCAAGGTCGATGTGGTAATGGGTAATAAAGGTGTGTGCTGACTTCCAGGTAGCAGCCCTGCAGATTTCCTGGATAGGGACGCCCCTGAAGCAGCCATCAATGCAGCAGTATGACGGGTAGAATGAGCTCTTATCCTCTGGGAGGCTCCATGCCCGCCAACTTATAGCAGCGATCTATGCAGGAGGTGACCCACCTGCCTATCGTCCGCTTGGCTGCAGGTCTGCCAGATGTGGCTTCAGCGTGGTGACAAACAGCTGGCGAACCTCTCCCAATTTCAGCCGTGCGCTCCTTATAATAAGCGGCGCCGTTCTAGGGTCCAGAGTAGCGGAGCCTATATTGCCTCCGAGGTGTGACTGGTAGAACACCGGCAGAGTCAGCACCTGGTTAAGGTGAAACTCTGACACCACCTTCAGAAGGAATTTCGGTGGGAAGCAGGACAACCTTGTCCCTGTGGGAGACCAGGTAAGGAGACTCTATGCAAAGCGCCTGAGCTCTCCCATCCTTCTGGCTGGACGTGATAGCCACCAAGAAGGCGGTCTTCCACGACAGGTGAGAGAGTTCACACCTGTGCATTGGTTCAGATAGCTTGCCCATGAGCTTTGCCAGTACCAGCAGTAAATCCACGGAGGTGGAGGTTTGCACGAGGAAATGTGATCAAGGCCTTTGAAAGCGCCGACCACCTTTTCCTCGCCACCAACTGCTTCCGGCCTCGCCCGGTAGCAGAGATGGCTGCCAGGTGCACCTTTAGGGTCGTCGACCTAAGCCCTTGACTAGAAAGGGACCATAAATAGTCCAAAATGCTTGCCACAGAACAGGAGGAAGGGTCCAAGCCCTTGCTCTGACACCAAATGGAGAATCTCTTCCATTTGAAGGCGTAGCATTTTCTGGTCGACTCCTTACGGGACGCCTCAACAACATTGAGGACCTCGTCGGAAAGACCCAAGGCCTGGAACTCTAGCCGCTCAGGAACCAGGCCGTCAGGTGCAGGGATTGAAGGTCCGGATGGAACACCTTCCCCTGATTGACTGAGAGCAGGTCCGGGCGAGCTGGAAGCTGCCTCGGGAGCCTGGAGCTGAGGCTGAGGAGATCTGGGTACCAGAACTGGCAGGGCCAGTCTGGGGCTATCAGGATCACCTGCGCCTTGTCCCTCCTTGCTTTGAGAAGCACCTTGTAAATCAAGGGAAATGGGGGAAAGGCGTAGAAGAGGCCCAGGGTCCACAGCCTCGAGAAGGCATCCCCCTGCAGCGAGCCCTGCTGAGGCGGGCATGAAACAGCCTCAGCTTCGTGTTCTCCCTGGAGGCAAACAGGTCCACCTGAGGTGTGCCCCAGTGGGAGAACAGATCTTGTACTACCTCCGGCAGGAGAGACCACTCGTGAGATGCAGCCCCTATCCGGCTCAGGGCATCGGCCAGGGTGTTGGAGGCTCCTGCCACATGAATGGCTAGGAGATCCGCCTCCAGGCTGCGCACGAGTGACCAAATGCGGAGAGCTTCCTTGCATAGAAGCATGGAGTGCGTCCCGGCCTGGCGGTTCAGGTAGTACATGGTCGTGGTATTGTCGTCTGACTCGGACCACTTGACCCCGGAGAAACGGAGCAAAGGCGGTGAGAGCTAGGCGGACCGCCGAGCTCCAGCAGGTTGATGTGGCATCGACTCCGCGGGACCAGAGGCCGTGCACTCGGTGTTCCCCAGATGGGCACCCCAACCCATCAGAGAGGCATCGGTCGATAGAGAGACCGTCGGCTCGGGGCGGACAAACGGGATGCCCTCCTGCAGATGGAATGGAACGGTCCACATCTCCTGGGTCACTATCACTAGCTGGTCCAAAGGATCGCAGCGTTGTGACCACTGGCTGGCCAGTCCCCACTGAAGGGGGCGCATGTGCCAGCGGGCCCAACGGACCACGCTGGTACAGGCCGCCATGAGACCCAGGAGGCGCAGGAAGTCCCGGGCAGGGCGCAATTGCCCAACCAGAAATGATTGGGCAAAGGAGGTAAGAACCTCGGCCTGTCCACCGGGAGCCGTGCTCTGGCTCGAAGAGAGTCGAGCTCTGCCCCGATGAACAGGATCACCTGCTTCGGCCCGAGTTCCGACTTGGCCTCGTTGATGAGAAGGCCGACTTGAGAGCAAACCTGGAGGGCCAGATCTCTGGACCGCCCACCTCCTGCCTGGAGGAGGCTGCTATCAGCCAATCGTCCAGGTAAGGGTACACCCGGACCCCTCGGCGCCAAGAGGGAATGCTGTCACCACTGCCATGCATTTGGTGAAGACCCTGGGAGCTGGAGATAAGCCAAGGGCATGGCTCGAATCGAAGAGGGATCCTCCGCCGAAAGCGAGAGGAATCTCGACGTGACGGACGGATAGGGAGTGAAAGAACGCGTCCTGTAGGTCCAGAGAGCAGAACCACACGCCGTGTTCCAGAGATGGTATTATCTGCGCCAGAGTGACCATCCTGAAGGTTCGAGACCTTAGGAACTTGTTCAGGTCGTGTAGGTCGAGAATGGGGCGCCAGCCCCGTCCGCTTCGAACCAGGAAATACCTGGACACGAACCCCGGTCTGAAGGGGGGTCCTCCACCTCCGTGATCACCTCCTTTTGGAGGAGGAGAGCGATGTCGGCTCGGCGAGCCGCCAGTGAGGCTGCGGACCCCGAGGCCCCCCGAGGTGCGACGGCTCTGAAGGGCGGGGCCTGCTCGAATTCCAGAGGTAGGCCTTTTCCCACCACCTCCAGTACCCACCTGTCCGTGGTAACAGCGGACCAGGCGGAAAGGAAGTGTCTGAGCCGTCCCCCCACGGGGGGAACCAGGGGTGAGGTGACAGGGATGGGGGCGACACCCCTCAGCCCGTCACTGGGCAGGCTTGGAGGAGGGACCGGCCGAGGGACCTCCTGGGCCTTTACCTCCCTGCTTCCTGTTGGAGGAAGCCGACGGCTTGGGCTTGGGATACCAAGGTCGAGCCTGCTGGCCTGGATGTTGCTGGGCCAGGCGCTGCAGTGCAGAAGGACGAAAGGGCTTAGGCTGTGGCTTCATGCCTTGTCCTTCTGAGCGGAAGAGACCGAGTCCAAGGTAGTTGGACTTCTCGATCCTCTGCAGGTGACCTTCCACCCCAGGGTCAAGAGGTCAGTCCCCAAAAGGGAACATCCGCCAACTTGTGCTGGGTATCCGAGGTAAAGGTGGATATCCTCAGCCAAGCCCGACGACGCATGGCCACTCGGCCGCACAGACCTGGCACATGAGTCCCCGGTGTCTAACGCAGTCTGGAGCTGCTGTTTAGCCACTGCCCTCCCTGGTCCCGCACCTGCCTGACGGTAGTCTGCAGATCTGGCGGAAGATGAGGGACAACCTCATCCAGGGAGCCCAACAGGGCGTGAGAAAAATGTGCCATGAGGACGGCCGAACTGGCCTGACGAGCGCGAGAGAGGACGCAGCATAGACTTTCGCCCGGCATAATCCAATTTCTTGGATTCCTTGTCGGAGGTTTGTCCACATCCTGGCGTCTCGGCACGCCGGAAAACGCTGTCGGTAACCAACCCCTCGGCCGAGGGGTGTTCCGAAAAACCGGACAGGGAACCGGTAGGGACCGCATACTTCCTGGCCAACCTGGCCGAAGGCGCAGGGCAGGAAGCAGGACGCTGCCAAAGTTCCAAGGCCGGACCCACTATGGCTTCGGCCACCGGAAAGGCCTCCGTAGGAGAATCCCCTCGGTCCAGAATCTC
This sequence comes from Neoceratodus forsteri, assembly GCA_016271365.2. NCBI lineage: Eukaryota > Metazoa > Chordata > Ceratodontiformes > Ceratodontidae > Neoceratodus > Neoceratodus forsteri. The sequence continues at coordinate 117,501,465 of CM057453.1, read as the reverse complement.
CGTGAGGGGATACCTGGCCTGTTTAGAAACGGGTTCGAGCTTCATCCCGGTGGACTCCGAGATGAGTCGAAGCAACCCTAAGAAGGACGAAGGGCTATCGTCCATTGACTGCCCTCCCGAGGACTCCAAGTCCATGCGCTTGGAGAAGAGGGAGGAACCATCATCGGACTCAGAAGAGTCCTCAAAGAGCTGCCTCGGGCCTGAGCCACCCTCCACCTGCCGAGGTTTATCGGGAGTGAGGGTGACAGACAGCCTATGGGGCAAACCCAAGGCCGATCGAGAATTTTTGGTCGGAGCCCCAACTAATGGCTGTGGAGGCGGAGGTTCCACCAGAATCGGTGGGGCAGCTGGAATTGGCCGAACAACCGGCCTGAGAACAGGCTCCTCGACTACAACGAGGGGTTGTTTCGCTGCTCGTGACCAACCATTAATGGCGGGAAGGCGACTGGGTCGGCTTATTCCCGGTCAAAGAAGCTGTTGCCACATAAGTTCCTCGTACCTCCGACGCAACTTGCGCCGAAGCCTCCCCTCATCCGAGGAAGAGGAAGAGCGGCGGCGCCGCTTGCAGCGGTGCCAAGACCGAGACCGCCTATGACAGCGGGATCGGTTGGACCGCGAGGATGTCCGAGACCGAGACAGAGAGTCTCGACTAGGCCGAGGCAGGTGAGGAGAAGTGTCGGAATCAGCACTCCCCCGGCTCGGACGATCCACGAGCTCCGGAACCGGAGGCACAGGCAGCGACGGGATCCTCAACTCCACGGGGAACGGGAGAGAGATTCTCAGCTTCTCCAGCGACAACCCGTCTAACGGATCGAGAAAAATCTCGACCGCGTCGACGGGAGTCTCGGTCAACTGGCCTGACGGGGACACCGTGAAGCCAGTGGCCGGAGCTGAGGGGTCGACCGAAGTTGACTGTCGACAAGGGGAGGGGGATCTTTCCCGCTCCCAAGAGCGTCGACGGAGAGACTTACTTTTGCGCTTTTTGGACCTGGAAAAAGGTCCCGAAGAAGTTGGACCCTCACCTTTGGTCGAGAGGGTCAGACAAAGCTCCTTAAAGAAGCGAGTACGAGGCACAGAGAAGCGGGACAAATGCCGCCGCTGAGGTAGAAGCGGCGCGCCTCCTCTTCGAGGGCAATCATCTGCTCGAGCTGATCCACTGAGCCCGCCGCTGGGTGACACGCCAATCGGGCCTCTTTAGATTTCACCGGTGGAATTCTTTTCTCGGGCGCCCAGTTGTAATCGGGCAGCACGGTCTTCAAGGACGAGGTCGGGCAAAAGGAAGAGCACAGTCGCAGGCCCGCGGGTCGTGCTCAAGGCCCAGGCAGTAGGACGACGCGGGCGCAGCGGATCCGCCCCTAGACATCTTCTGACCCGCAAGGGCACCTCGAAACCGAGTCGATTTGTCTATCGTAGCCGTGAGGAGAAGAAGACCGAAGTCTTTAGCAAAAACTTTTAATTTCGAACTTTTCGAAGAATTAGGAACCAGTCTTAATCGCAACGTGTTAAGGAGGGAACCTGAGCTTCCAAGCGGTAAGGAAGATCTGGCGTCATGGGGCGGAGCCGAAAGTTTTACCACCCGGGTGGGTGGGAGAAGCCAGCTTGAAGACCTTCCAGCAAGATTTAAAGCGGCAAGGAACCTGCCAATAAGTGTGGATGAACAACATATCCGTGTCCCTAGAAAGATCTTTTCCTTCTACTTTCAACCTTCATGCTGATGTGCCCCCCCCCCCCCAATTTTGTTCTTTCACTGTTTTAAATGAATAAGAAGCTCATTTACGTGAAGGGGGATTTCTTCTCTACATCATGTTAAAAATACATTAAAAAACAAAATGTTAGCCAGTTACTGATCTCAGGCTTCAGCATACTCATGGACATTGACAAAATTATAGAGATGGAGATGTTTGATCTGGTGTTTGCCAGGGGCCCAGCAGCTCTGAGGTGGTACAAACAGAGTCAACATTAGGAGGCAACTTTACTCCCACAGGGTGGGGTACCAATTAACAGCCTACTAGCTGACAGTGCATATGAAAATGGTGCAGGCCTTCAAGTATGCCTGAACACATTTCTACTCCCCAGAGTAGGCTAAGCAGTGGGGGTATCACTGAGCTAGTACGTGCACGCACAACATGCATATTAACTGCCTACGAAGCAGAGAAAATAGACCAGTTGGGCTTAAACTGGTTGTCACCTAAGGATCTCCGGGCCTACTCCCTGGGATGCTTTATTGACTCTCTGACCAGGACCCCTAGGCCTGATTACCTGGCCAACATATTGACTCCTGTCTCCCAAACCCACACCCTTAGGTCCTCCTCTGTCCCTATGCTCTCTACCAGACCATGCACTACTAAAATGGGTGAACAGGCATTTTCTCACTATGCTCCCAAGTTCTGGAACTCACTCCCCCTACAGGTTAAAAACTCCGCCTCCCACCAAATCTTTAAAGGCCTGCTATCTGCTCACCTCCATGCTCACGGTCGGTCGTTGTAAATGTTCATGATTTAACTACCTCTGCCTGCTGGCCTGTGGCTAGAATCTAATCTCATGTTGTTGTATTATGCACTGTACATTGAAACAGTTCTGTCACTCTATCTGCATTTTATGTTGATGCTTATTATTCCTGTATTATGTTTACTTTTATTGTAATTTGTAATTCTGTCATTTCTATACCTATGTCCTGTACTCTCCCGGGTCGTGCCTGAAAATAGGCAGGTTTGTTGCCTAGCGCACTTACCCGGTTACCAAAAGCTAATAAATAAAATAAATAAACTAGAATCTCTTCTGACTATTTATTATGACTGCTTTTACACAGCAAGGTTAGTTCCACTTCTGAAGAGAGAGTAAAGGATTTCTTCCTGCCTTGATAAATGAGTAACAAGGACACTTTAACCCAGAGCTGGCCTGCTGACACAGCAGTAGGGTTACCGCTTGTGACACTACCGGCCCGGTTCAGGAACAAGCAAGGGTGGTGAGGGGGACAGCAGGAGATAGGAGTATCAAGCATCTCAGAGGAGGGAGGGTATCCTCCTCCACCATGATACTGCTACCGGGGTGACCACAGCTGGTAGTGTGGTAGGAGGATCAGTGGGAGGGGCGGGATGTAACTGACACTGGTCTGCAACTATGCACTTCATGTAAATGCCCTTGACATCCTTGCATGACACAGCCCAAGGGTCAACATTTTTCCAGCATTCTGAGACAACAGACCTCGATATATTCTTGTCCAGCTTAAACCCATGGCACCTCCTGCAGAGACATAGAAGTCTCGGGTGTAAATCTCCCTCACCTCCATCTCCACCTGAGCATGAGGCCAAGGCTAGATGTAGGATGGTGCCCATAGGTAGCTATGGCTAGGTGTAGAATGGTGCCTGTAGGTAGCTATGGCTAGATGTAGGATGGTGCCCATAGGTAGCTATGGCTAGGTGTAGGATTGTGCCCGTAGGTAGCTATGGCTAGATGTAGGATGGTGCCCGTAGGTAGCTATGGCTAGATGTAGGATGGTGCCCATAGGTAGCTATGGCTAGGTGTAGGATGGTGCCTGTAGGTAGCTATGGCTAGATGTAGGATGGTGCCCGTAGGTAGCTATGGCTAGGTGTAGGATGGTGACTGTAGGTAGCTATGGCTAGGTGTAAGATGGTGCCTGTAGGTAGCTATGGCTAGGTGTAGGATGGTGCCTGTAGGTAGCTATGGCTAGGTGTAGGATGGTGCCTGTAGGTAGCTATGGCTAGGGGTAGGATGGTGACTGTAGGTAGCTATGGCTAGGGGTAGGATGGTGACTGTAGGTAGCTATGGCTAGGTGTAGGATGGTGACTGTAGGTAGCGATGGCTAGGTGTAGGATGGTGACTGTAGGTAGCGATGGCTAGGTGTAGGATGGTGCCTGTAGGTAGCTATGGCTAGGTGTAGGATGGTGACTGTAGGTAGTTATGGCTAGGTGTAGGATGGTGAGTGTAGGTAGCTATGGCTAGGTGTAGGATGGTGACTGTAGGTAGCTATGGCTAGGTGTTGGATGGTGACTGTAGGTAGACAAGCTATGGCTAGGTGTAGGATGGTGACTGTAGGTAGCTATGGCTAGGTGTTGAATGGTGACTGTAGGTAGCTATGGCAGATGGCAGGGAGTTGGGCTGTGCACTGGCTGCTCATGAGGGAGATGGGCACTGAAGAGACAGGAAGGGGACATAGCCAGAAAGTAAAAAAAAAAGAAAAACAAAAAAAAACGGACACTGTAAACTCCCATGGGATGATCCTGACCACTTTAAAACTGTGGGTCGACAACATCTTAAAATGCGCACTTTTGTAATTCCTGCCCGAGTGTCACTTGCTATCTATGCCTGGTTTTAACCAACCTTACTCCCTCATTAGCTAGTGAACAGTCCTAAACTGCTGTCTTGCTCCATTTCATTTGCAGTCTGTTTTACCAGCCTCAAAACTGACCAATTTGTGGTGCACTCATTGTGCAGTCACTTGCTTGATATTTTACATCTTGCACACATTACTCCCCCTTTTCAATTTTTGTAATGGCTTCAATGTCATGTCACGGTTTAATACTTGGTAGGTCGAAACTGCTGAAGATAAAAAGAACAGTTATGTAAGAACTTACCATAATAGTAGATCTTCGAGGGGATCTCAGTCATCGGGTCACACATATGGAACTTCACTAGTGAAGCAGGATTCACATGGAAGATGTTCAGCAGTACAATTGGGGCTGCCCACACCGACATCGTCTGCTGACGCCACCAACCGTATAAAGACGAGAGCAGCCCCGCTCTCTCCTCAGTTCTTTCTCCCAGAGACTAAGGGAGCATAGCTCGAGCCATGGGTGACTGAGGAGAGAGAGGTGACCAGGCCTAAATAAAAGGCTGGATACACTGGATAGCCAAATCTGAAAAACAGCCCCATGAAGGGGGATACTGGGAAGGTAGGCAGACCTGATGACTGAGATCCCCTCGAAGATCTACTGTTACGGTTAAGTTCTTACATAACTGTTCTATTTTAATTAGGGGTATCTCAGTCATCAGATCACACATACAGAATGAGTCCCAAGCAGTTACAGATGCCCATAAACAGTTTGGGAGGAAGGCCATCCCTAAACTTAAGACAGGAGCACCCTGCAGCATAGCCCTGCCAAAACCTGCACAGGCTCTAGACGCAACATCCAGACTGTAGTGCTTGGTGAAAGTATGGACAGTACTCCAGGTGGCAGCAGCACAGATGTCAGTGGCGGAGACCTCTTTGAAACAGGCCACAGAGGTAGTCATGCCCCTTGTGGAATGGGCTTTCACTACCCATAGCAACTCTTTACCACGCTTGCTGTAGCAGAACACAAAACAATGCGACAACCATTTAGACAAACACTGTTTAGAAACCTGAACACCCTCTCTACCTGGGGCGAAAGAAACAAAAAGCTGCTTCAACTTTCTGCACTCCTTAGTTCAGAGTAGATAATACTTCAAAATTCTGCACACGTTTAGCATATGCAGCAGTGCTTCACCTGGATTGGCACACTCAGAGAAATAAACAGGTAGGTGGATAGATTGGTTCAGGGTACACTCAGACAACACCTTAGGAAGAAACTTAGGATTTGTGCTCAAAGGCACCCTGTCTTTGTGAAAAATCAAATAAAGCTCCTCGCACCAGAGAGCCTGAAGTTCAGAAATCTTTTGAGCAGAAGTACTAGCAACCAAAAATAGCGCTTTCCAGGAAAGAAAGTGTAGTTGGCAAGTCACGAAAGGAGACAGGGTTAACTTCTCCAAAACAAAATTAAATTCCCAAGCCAGGACAGGAGAACAGATTAGAGGATTCAGATGCAGGATCCCCTAAGAAATGTATGGGAGACATCCAACTGAGCCATTATGCAGCTGCCTACAGGCTCATGAAAGGCCGAGACAGCCGAAAAATGCACCTTTAGGGAGGAGTACTGGGAGATCCGAGTCTGACAGAGATATCAGGTAATCCAGGATCTGGCTCACCAGACAAGTGAAAGGGTCCAGATGATGCTTGGCAGCCCATATGGCAACCCTGTTCCACTTCACGGCATATGTTGCTCAAGTGAAGGGTTTCCAAGCAGCCATGAGGACACCCGCCACCAACTGGGATACCCCAAACCAGGTGATGGCTACGTCCTCAGGAGCCAGGCAAGCAGACGAAGGGACCTGAGGTTGGGATGGACCAGGGACCCCTGAGTCTACGTCAACAGATCCTTGCAGATGGGCAAAGGAACCAGAGGTTCCTCTGCTAATTGTTGCAATAATGGAAACCATATCTGCCATGACCAGAATGGAGTGACCAGGATCATGCTGCCAGACTCGATCTGCAGCTTGATTAACACCCTCCGAATCAGGGGAAATGGAGGGAAGGTGCAAAGGAACCTCCAACTCCAGGAGAGGGACAATGCATCTTGTCAGAAAACTCCAGGCCCTGTATCTATTGAGAATAAACTGGGCAGTTTTGCACTGAGTGGGGACGCAAAAAGGTCCAGCTCTGGGTGACCCCACCTGGCAAACAGATCTTCTGCGACGGATGACAGAAGTTCCTATTCATGTATGCTGGACTGTGTCCGACTGAATCTGTCCGCCAGGGTGTTTAGCATCCCTGGGACACGGACTGATGATAGAACCAGACTGTGGTCTAGCGCCCAGTACCAAACTCTCATGGTCTCCCTGCATAGGGGATACAAATGTGCCCCACTCCACCATTCTGTTGATATAGCAGACAACACAGAGGTTGTCAGACTGGATCAACAGCTGATCCGGGAGGTGATGGTTCTGAAAGGCCTGCATGGCATACAGGACTGCCAGCATCTCTAGGACGTTGATATGCAGGGAAGTTTCAATCTGGGACCAAGAGCTCTGAGGCTGAAAGGGACTCAGATGTGCCCCCCAGCCCGAACCGGAGGCATCCATGGTGAGGATGTGGTGGGGGGGAGGAGATCTGGAATGCAACCCCTTGCAACAGGTTCAGAGGGTTCATCCACCATTGGAGCACCCTGTGGACTAGGGAGGAGACCAGCACTAACTGTTCTAACTTGTCCATGACTTGGTCCCATTGCACCCTTAGTGTCTACTGGAGGAATCGCATGTGCAGCCTGGCCAGTGGAACCATGAGAATGGCCACAGCCATCAACCCCAACAGCCTCAAGTATACCCTTGCAGGAATATAACAGCTCTGGATGACCTCCTCAGCCTGGGCGATAAGGCACTCCACTCTGTTCTGAGGCAGAAAGGCCTTTCCTTGTGCAGAGTCTATAACCGCCCCTATATACTGCAGCCTTTTGGGCAGGGTTAGGACCAACTTGGGCAAGCTGATGGTGATGCCCAGGGAAAGAAAGAGCTGAAGGGTTCTCTCCAGAGTCCGAAGAAGCTGTTCTCTGGATGGGGCCTTTAGGAGCCAAACGTCCAGAGAGGGGAAAATGTACAGTCCCTCCTTTCTCAGAGCTGCAGCTACTGCTGCTAAGCACTTGGCAAAGACCCGTGGTGCAGAGGATAAGCCAAAGGGCAATACTTTTAATTGGCAGTGCGCGCCCTGAAAAAGAAAATCAGAGGAATCTCCTGTGTGGAGGAAACACCGAAATATGCAGGTAAGCATCCTGCATGTCCAGGGAGCACAGCCCCTCACCCTGCTTGAGAAGGGGCATCAGGCCTGGCAGGGTTACTATGCATCATTTTTTGTACTGAACATACAGATTTAGGTCCCTGAGATCTAATATGGGCCTCAGATCTCTGGTTTTCTTGGGGACCAGGAAGAACCTGAAATAAAATCCCGTTTCTTTGGTGCTTGGGCACTGGCTTGATGGCCTTTTTGTGTAGAAGGGACTGTATCTCCTCCCAGAGAACAGATGGGCCGGTGGGTGGGGGTAGGTTAAGGGTACTGTAGGAGTCTCTGGGGGCATCTCGATGAGTTCCACAGTATGGCCCCTCTATGATCTGAAGAATCCAGATATCTGAAGTGATGGTTCTCTATTGATTGAGATGGAGGGAGAACTGACCTCCGACCACTACCACTTGGCCGGGGACCAAAAGAGGGGGGTCTGGCAAGGAGTCAAACGGAGGTGGATCTAGCTGCTGGGGCTAATCCATCACCCCTAGGGTGCCTTTCTGCAGTGCCGGAGGAGGAAGGGGTTGGCAAGGCAGAGGAGGATCTTCTCTTGCCTTGGGGCCGGCGGGCTGCTCCAGATTTGTGGGACACCTTGCGAAAAGGAGGCCACTGTCTGTTCTTAGGCTGAGTATGATAAAGCAAGTAGACAGACTTAATAGCCCTTCTAGATGCCTGTAGCTCATTTGTGATGTCCTGCACATCTGGCTCAAATAGCTTGGAGCCATTAAAGGAGGCATTGAGCACCTTTTGCTGGACATCAGCTGTGAAACCAGAGACCTTCAGCCAGGAGTGCCTATGAAGGCAAATGCCTGTGGCAGCAGCCCTGGCACCTGTATCTGGAGCATCGTAAAATGCCCTCAGAAGGTGCTTGCTAATATCCTCAGCATGTTGCAAGCATTTGAGAACCTTCCGTTTCTAGGAACAATCAGGAAGGGCCTGGTCCACAGCCTTGCCCTTCTTCCACATAGTATTCTGGTACTTGACCATATGTGAGAAGTAACTGCCAATTCTCAGCCCAAGGGTTGAGGAGGCATAGATCCTCTTTGCCCTAGAGATCAACTGTACAGGATTCTCTGTCGGGGGGGAAGGGGAGGGAACGGAGGTGCTTGGGCACCTTCGACCTATCATGAGCTGCCCTTGTAAAGGCCTAAAGAAAATAACCATTCATAAATCAACAGGTCTAGATGATACAGATGGAAAGTTTCTCAAGATGGCAGCATATCAAATAGCACCCATAGTAACTTACCTCTTTAACTGGAGTTTGAAAATTGGCCATTTTCCTTAGATTTGGAAAAATAGTAAAATAATTCCAATATTTAAGGGTAGTGATGCTTCTGAATTAAATAATTATAGTCCAACTGCTTTGCTGCTTATTTTGTCTAAATGTCTAGAAAGACATGTCCATACTCAACTAGTAGAATGTATAAACATAATGTATTGACGCCTTTCCAGTTTGGATTCAGGAAAGATTTTTCTACTACATCAGCACTGCTAGAATTTAATAATCTAGTTTGTACATCCCTGGATTCCTGACTGGAAGCTGTAGAAATTTATGTGGATCATAGCAACAAGATGGAAGATCTGGAGGCTGCCATGGTGCAGTCAGACCTGGACATTGTGGCCATCACTGAAACCTGGTGTAATGATAACCACGACTGGGAGATGGCCATACCTGGCCACAACATATTCAGAAGAGACAGGGCAGGCAGGAAGGGAGGAGGAGTGGCACTGTATGTGAAAAATGACATAAGGGCCACAGAGATCCAGGAGGAACAAAATGGGGGAGAGATACTGTGGGTTAAGCTGGAAAGGAAAATGGGGCCAGCCATCCACACAGGTGTGGTCTATAGACCACCAGCCCAGGAGGAAGAAACAGATAGGGAGCTGATGCTAGCCATCCAAGGATGGCAGACAAAATGAGGTAGTACTGGTTGGAGACTTCAATATTCCAGGCGTGGACTGGAGCATCCCAGCAGCAGCATCAACTAGGAGCAGATTTATCCTGGACTCCTTCAGGGTGCCTTCCTCAAGCAACTGGTCATGGAACCAACTCGGCAGAAGGCAATACTGGACCTTGTGCTCACAACAGGGACAGTGTGATGGGGGTAACAGTGGGGAGCACCTGGGAACAGTGACACCAGTCATTGTGGTTTGAAATCACAGAAAGGCAGAACCAAACCACACAAAAACACGTATCCTGGATTTTAGGGGCAGACTTTGGGAAAATGGGGAGATCATTGAAAGAGGCATTAAGGGGAATGGGACAGGAATCAGGGTTGAGGAACAGTGGGCAGTATTTAAAATGGGGATTACAAGAACAACAGAATTATGCATTAAGCAGGTTAGGAAGAGGAAAAGGAAGAGGAGACCATTATGGTTTTCCAAGAGGTAGCAAAAAAGTGAAAGCCAAAAAGATTGCATTCAGGCAATACAAAAAGACACAGGCAGAAGGGGATAGGGAGAAGTACCAGGAGAAACAAAGGAGGCAGGGAGGTCAGTAAGGGAAGCCAAAGCTCAGACAGAAAACGTTGCAAAATCAGTGGGTAGAGGGACAAACCTTTACAGGCACATAAGTGAAAAAGAAAGGCAAAGGAGGGATAGTGAGACTGAAGGGGAGGATGGGGGCGCGTGGAGGATGACAACAGTAAAGCTGACATATTGAACAGGTATTTCTGCTCAGTCTTTACTGAGGAAGAGGAGGGTAATGGGTCTGAAGGAAGTACAAGGTGAGAATGGTGCAGAAATGGACACAAGTCCTTTACACGAGAAAGGGTCCTGAAGGAACTGGAAGTAATAAGAGTTGATAAAGCAATGGGGCCAGATGGGGCACCCAGGGTCCTAAAGAACTAAGAGGTGGTGGCTGAACCTCTGGCTATCCTGTTTAGCCGATCACTGGAAACAGGGAGGTACCCAAAGACTGGAGGACAGCAGATGTAGTCCCTTATGCAAAAGTGGGAACAAAGAGGAAGCGGGAACTACAGACCAGTCAGCCTCACCTCGGTAGTGGGAAGATCATGGAAGCACTACTGAAGGAGAGATTGGTGGAACATCTGGTTGTCAATGGACTACAGGACCCAAGGCAGCATGGTTTCACCAGGGGAGGTCATGTCAGACCAACCTCATTGAATTTTTGACTGGGTGACTAGGGAGGTGGATCAGGGAGGGCAGTGGACATGGCCTATCTGGACTTCAGCAAGGCCTTTGACACTGTGCCACATAGAAGACTATTACACAAACTGGGGAATATGGGTGTGGGCAGGACAGTAGTGTGGTGGGTAGGTAACTGGCTGGGTGGCAGGACACAGAGGGTGGTGGTAAATGGCTGTCACTCCACAGAGGGAAGAGTGACCAGTGGGGTACCACAGGGATCAGTGCTGGGACTGGTCCTATTCAACATCTTCATCAGTGATAGTGCGCAGGACCTAGAAGGCAGAATTTCACTGTTCGCTGATGACACAAAGCTCTGTAACAGAGCAGACACACCAGAGGGTGTAGACACAATGAGAAGGGACCTGCAGAAACCTGAAGAATGGTCAGGGTTTGGCAGTTGAAATTCAATGCAAAGAAGTGCAAGATAATGCATATGGGGCAAAACCCTGGCACAATATATCAGTTGGGGGTGAGGATATAGCATGCACCAAGCAGGAAAGGGATCTTGGGGTTATCATCTCTGATGACCTCAAGGTAGGAAACAGTGTGACAAGGCAGCAGGTAAAGCAAATAGGATGCTGGGATGTATAGGCAGGGGCATCACCAGCAGGAAAGGAGGTCATAATTCCACTATACAAGACACTAGTGAGGCCCCACCTGGAGTACAGTGTACAGTTCTGGAGACCATACCTACGTAAGGACATAGACAGGGTAGAGAAGGTTCAGAGGAGGGCAACAAAGATGGTGATGGATTGCATCACAAGTCCTATGAAGACAGGTTGAAGGAACTGAACATGTACTCCCTGGAGGAGAGGAGGAGAGAGGGATATGATAGAGACATACAAGTATCTTACAGGGAGGAACAGGGTGCAGGAAAACACTATTTTTAAGCGAAAAAGATGTTTCCAGGACTAGAGGCATGGGATGAAGTTGGAGGAGGAGCGATTCAGAGGAAACATGAGAAGAATTTCTTCACAGAACGGGTGGTGGACAAGTGGAACACCCTGCCAGAGGAAGTGGTGGGGGCTGAAACAATCACAGGATTTAAGAATGCATGGGATAGACATAAAGGAATTCTGGAGGTCACGGGTAAGGGGCAACAGAGTTCTTGGAAAACATAAACTGAACTTACAAGCTCAAATGGGCAGACTGGGTGGGCCATAGGCCCTTATCTGCCGACACTGTCTATGTATCTATGTCAAAGGTCTTTGACCTGGTAGACCACTCCCTCCTGTTGAGTCAGCCTTGGGAATTGTGGATGGACCTTGGAGTTGATTTCAGTCCTACCTGGGGGACCGCACCCAAAAGGTACTTTTTTCTGGAAGTTTGTCAACTCCTAAACAAACGAGAAGAGGAGTGCCTCAGGGGTCAGTTTTAGAACCCCTGTTATTCTTATTGTTTAGTAATGATCTACCTAATTGGTGCAGTACTCCCTGGTGAGGCTATATGCGGATGACACCGTCCTAACTGCCTCTGGAAATAGCATCCAGGATCTCCAATTAAAGTTACAATCTGACTTTGATAGTTTTTTTTTGTTTTGTTTTTTATTTTATTTAGTCTTTGGTAACCAGGTAAGGCCCACTAGGCACAAGTGCCTGTTTTCAGGGGCGACCTGGGAGCACTGGGCGGTTAAGTGACTTGCTCAGAGTTGCACAGTATGCGAGTGGAGGTTGTGAGAATCAAACTCAGGTCTGGTCTGCTGGATGTACCAAGCTCGTTCACACCTCGTTCCTCTAACTTCTAGGCTATACTGCCAGTTTGAGGGAGTGGTTCACCAGGTCAAGGCTTTTAATGAATAGTAAACAACCAAGTTGATGTATTTTGTTCCCAAAAAGAATATTGATCAGATTAAAATACAAATAAATCAAAGTGAGTGTTTAAAATTGGTAACTAGTTACTGCTACCTGGGTGTCATTTTTGACACTCATATGTCTTCTGGAAGATCATATAAGCTCAACAATTGGAAAAATAAACAAAAAGCTTACGCTAATTCGCATAAACAAACTTTTGAACGAAGATGATCAGAAAAAAAAAACTGGCAAAGCAATTAATTATGTCAACTCTGACATATGGCGAACTAGTCTATCGAACGACAAATCAAAACTTGTTAGACTAGATAAAACTCTGTATAGAATAGCTAGGTATATCTTAAAATGAATACACACCATTGTCTCATACTGACTACACTTAACTGGCAAACTATGCATATTAATCATGTAAAAACCTGGTTGAAAATAATATATAAATATATTTTTTATCCTGAACATGACATCACCAAAGCGACGTTTGATAGAAATTTTTTCTAAGATTCTAAAAGATCTGTTCATGTAAATAAAATAACATTGTCTAAGACCAAAAATTAATTTGGTGCAAAAACTTTGAGCTCACTGGCAGCAAAAGTCTGGAATGTACTGCCTTACACAGCTCAAATGTCATCATCTTATGGGATGTTTACCCAGGAGATAAATGAGCTATATAAGTTTCAATGCTCTTGTGGGTAGTCATATCTATTGTTAATCCTCTTCATGGCCTGTTGTATATTTAATGCTATGAGTATGAATGTGTTTCTACAAATGTATCTCCCTTTATCCAGTCTGTTATTGTGGGTAGTTTTGTAATTATTAGTCTCTGTAGTTTGTTGTAAATTTAATGCTGTGAGTATGAATGTGTTTGTATAATGTATCCCTTTTACTCAATGTTTATAGTAATTTAAGCATTGACAGGACTGTCTTGAAAACAAGGTTGTAAAACCTTAATGACATGATTTATTCCTGTATAAAAATAAAGATTTTATCTATCTTAATAACCACAGAATTAGTTTCCAGCTGGGAAGCATAATGTGGCAGACCCTGGGGGGCACAATATAACTTATCAGCCCTGCAGGGCATGGCTGGCACCACATCATGCCTCTGCCAGGCAGTGGTAGTGGCATTCGTTAGAGCTAGAAGGATAGGAGGAATGACCTTGGGAGGAGACTCTGGGATCTCCAGGAAGTACATCAGATCTCTTCTGGTGGCATCCTCCTTCTCAGTATGGAAGCCCATGGCTGAGGACAGCTGCTCCATGACACTGAAAAAGGTAGGGTCCTTTGGAGGAGACCTAGGAGTATGACAGAGTCCTCGTTCACTGAGGAGGCAGTAGACTTGTCAGAGGAAGGAGGTTCTTCCTCTTCTTTCTCAGGTAAGATGAGGCCAGGATGGTACTCCTCCTCTACGTCATGCTAAGTATAAAAAAGCCATAGGCAAAAAAGGTGCAAAACTGCTTCAGAGCTTCTGCAGAGACCCACGCGAAAAGAGTCAACAGCGGAAAAGAACTAAGGAGGGAGCGGGGCTGCTCGCACCTTTATAGGGATGATGGCATCGGCAGGCGACATCGGCATGGACGGCCCTAGTTGCACTGCTGGAAAATCATCTATGTGGATCCTGCTTCATAATCGGTGAAGTTCCATATGTGCGACCTGGTGACTGGGATACCCCCGATGAAGATCTGCCCTTATTGTGACATCTGTCACATTCATGATGTGTAATACTGAACACTTTTTCTTTTCATGTAATTATCCAGTCTAGTTTTCAATAAATCGGTGCTTCTATTATTGACATCTGATTCTGCAAGTGATTTCCAGATGCCCCCTATAGGTTGGGAGTAATATTTTTTTTTCTCGTTTGTCTTGAAACAAAAGGGTTCAATTTAAAATTCTTGCCTTAGGTTTTTTGGCTAGATATAACAGCTTACCTTGTTTCATTTAAAAAGAGTACAGATGGCCGACTCCGTGGTGCCAGACGATAGGGGATCGCCTGGCATGCAGGCAACTTGGGTTAGCGCACCAAGCATGAGACGTCAGGAGGCGGGCGCCAGCAAGGAGGGTATAGGCATCTAATGGATGTTCTCTTCCGCGGTGGGGAGTCTCGCGCACTCTGGAGCAGAGCCCCTGGCGGCAACCCACGTAGAAGCGTGAGGACCACACGAGCTTGTGCGCCATGCCGCACGCAACTGCTGTGAGTGATGGATGGAGGAGGATGGAGAAAACCAGAAAAACTACCCCCTGGGCAACCGGATGATGACAGCTGGTCCCCGTCACCATGATAGCCCAGAAGTGTCTGTGCTGACCCCGCTGCACCCAGGATACGCTTACTGTGCCTCTGGGCACTTACCCCTTACCCCACCCGATGAAGGGTTACATCGGGTTACCCATGGTGTGGCAAGAAGGGGCAGTGGATGGTGACAAGGCATGGTGGCAGTGAGGAGCCTAGGCAGCCCGAAGGAGTGGCCAGTCAGGGGGCTGGGGAGGAGTATAAAAAAAAGTACAGGATTTATGATAGACGGTCCATGATGACCCTGCATCATATCTGGCAAAATGTGTCAGCGTGTCTCAGTTAGTAGCACATCTGCTTCGGGGCCTGCAGGTTGTGGGTTTTAGTCACACACTGGCATTGGGCTCATAACAAACTTTGGCACCACAGTACAGTACTAGGGGGATGCTGTACTGCTGGTGTGTGCCATCCTTCAGATTAAATGTTAAATCAAGGTCCCATCTGGCAATCTCTGGTGCTGTCCTGGTGGGTGTGCATGTGGTAATAAATGAACCCAAGTGAGCTTTGGGGGGTGGGGGGATTTTTCCCAGTGTCCTGACCAACACTGCCCTTCACAAAAAATGGTTCATGCAACTGTCCAAGCCTGTGTGGGTGTTGATGTGTGAAAGGACTGCCACTACACGTTTGCAGTCACCTTACTACCAGTCTCTCATTGCCTGTAAAGTGCTACAGGATACTATGCGTATGAAATGTATCAATTCTTCTTTCTGTCTTCAGTATGGTTTTTCTTTAGTTGCACCAGTTCTATGGAATTCTCTACCTCTCTATGTTCCCAAATCTCCTAGTGTTCTGAGCTTTTGCAGCGCCCTTAAAACATTTGTGCAACCGTTATTTAATTTGTAGTGGTTTTGTTTCTGTTTTATAACTGGTGACCCCCTATAATGACTGGATATCCAGTCCTGATAAAATGCCATAATAACCTACTGAATTCCGTAACTCGATAGTGGGCTATTACGGCATTTTCTTCCTTGCGCTCTCACTTCACTGTATTTGTGTAAGTATGGCAGCTGCTCAGGGACATGCTTGCTCATATAAATATAGCTTATTTTTTCTCTCTGTTGAAATCTTGCACCAGTTATTTTAAAACATAATGCCTGTGCAAAGTTTGTTTTATGAGGATTTTTCACACACCCTCGATGTGTGTTAATTTCGGAAACCCTCTCGGGGTTTATAGATTATCACACACCTCGGGCATGTGGAAAATCCTCATAACACACAACTGCACAGGCATTCTTCACTATGTAATTTTCTACTTGTATTGATGACTTTATATTTAGTAATGTATGGTACATTGGTACTTAATAAATAATCTATTGGCAGTGCCCAGGAGTAGTGACTGCGAGATCCACTGAGCTTGGGACGGAGGTGGAAGACAAGGCAGCCCTATGTGGTGTGGCAACTTGACAGTAACGTCATCCCCTGGTCTCATCTTGTGATTTTACTTAGGCAACAAAGCAAGATGAAGTGCTTCCAGCACACGAGACGTGCCATTATCCCAGTACAATGCACGCCCTGGAATGCCTTACAGCGACTATGAAATGGGTCATTTTGTATAATATGGTTATTTTTTTAAGTTGTTTCATGCATTAGAATTACTGAATAAAAAGAAAAAGGAAAAAAAAAATTGCTGAACAAAAAGTAGTCCATGCTAGCTATTGCCGTGTTGCAGGTTGACCAGCATGTGGTGCCCAAGATGGACGATTTCTTGTATTGGTGGCAACAGGGCAGCATTTCAGTTGAAGAGGAGAGTGGGGTGTTTACTATGAATGCTCTAGTGTCTTTTGGAGCCCTTGAGTTGAGGAGGACAGTGGCATGTTTACTGCAGCCGACCAGCGATCTTTTGGAATTGCCAGTTACTACAGCTCAGCGTCTGGGGCTGTGAGTGAGGGAGCCGGATATTGAGTGTTTGTCTGTACCATGGCATCACATGTTATGAGCCAGTCGGAGAAAAGTGTCATTATGGCAGTTCCTGTTACTGTGGGATGTAGCCATGGTTCACCAATTGTGTTTCTACTTTTTTGTTTGTTTTTGTTAATGTGAGCTGTGTGGGACTTATGACATTGTGTGGAGTTGGAAACCAGTAGTCAGAAATGTAACGTCGGCAAGCAAGTGGTTCTGGTCAAAATGGTGGTGTGGCATGAGAAGGTATTTCACACTGCAAAAAAATAAATAAAAATTAGTGTTGGATGCTGAAGCAAACAGCAGCACGAATTATGCTGGGAGGAGGGGGTTTGTTAGGAGCTGTTTCGATTTCATCAGAGTCAGCACCGAATTGTGACAGTGTGGTGATTTCAAGGCAGATTTAAGGCAAAGAGGCAAGACAGCTGACTGTATTTTCTTCCAGTGCTGTTGTGCTGGGATATCATCAGGGGGTTCCGAGGTCCTCACCCAATCAGGTTCCTAGATTCTTTCTTCACATTTCCTATTTCCTGATTACCTTCCTGGCCCACCCAAGCTCTCTGGCGTATATCCAAAAGCACACTCTACGTCGGCCTACCACCTCTGGTGCCAGTAAAGGTTCAACTCTCACCGTTTTGTTCACAGGAGCACCAAGGTGTGAATACAAAGTGGTGCAGGATGCCCATCCAAACCCAGAGCTGTACAGTGTCTCAAGAAATCCACCTCTGCCCACCTGAAGCAAGGGCCAAGACTGAAGATGTGAACCCAGGCACTGACAAGCAGCACCCCATCTGTTGTGTAAACAGGCCAGTCCTGTTTAGACACTCGTAATGAGGGCTGACCAATGGTGCAGAGGCAGCACACTACAGTGCCATATGCGTGACCCACTAATGAAGATTCCTCCTCACAGCCACACCTTTGGATCAGTAAGCCGTAGGTTTTAGGACCACTCAGAAACTTTTGCCTAGCTGGGGCTGCCCATGATGACATTAACATTGTCAGTGTCTATATATCATGGGTGGATCCATGCTTCCTCAGTTTTACCACTGGAGAGAAGCTTTATTTGACAAAGTCTGGATCAGTGCCCCAGCTTTTCTACATCTCTTTTCATGCTGCTAATCCCTTTATCATTATCAACTCTTCTGCTGAGGTTTCTGTCATCTACAAATAGACTCACTTTACCCTATAACCCCACCCTGATGCCACTTATATACATATTTAATAATATCAGCCCCCAAACAAACCCCTGTGGCACTCCACATGTGAACCCCTTGACATCAGAGAATCTGGATCAGGATCACTCCGAGTGCCATCTGGCAACATGTCCACCTAGTCATCTCTATCCCTAGTCCCAAGTTCCTTACCTTCTGTATAAGCCTCCTGTGCGGCACAAAATCAAAAGCCTTGCTGAGGTCCAGGAACAGAACATCTACAGCTTGCACCGTCTACCATGTGTGTCAAGTTGAAAAAAATAAAATAAAGATTCTTTGCTACAATCTGTTTGTAAATCCATGTTAATTATGGACTTTTCTGTTTTTGGCGATTCCTTTTTTTTATATTCATCATATACTTTATTAAATAATCTTTTTATTCCCTTGTATTTACTGATTGTAAATCTTGTATGCCTTCAGGGCAACACTGCAGATGACTTAATGCTCAATATGTACATCCTGATCTCAAATAAAATGAAAAATGTCAGTAATGTTTTATTGTAGGAAATACACTATCTGTTCCTTTATAATCAACTCCAGCAGCTTTCCCATAACTGACGTGAGGTTCACTGGACTGCAGTTAGCCAGTTCTCTCTATCCCTACCCTTATTCAGTGGGCCAAAGATCACTTCCCACCAGTCCCCGAGAACTTAGCCTGGTGTCAGTCATTCATAAAAAAGGTCTACCAATGGGATGGCCAGAATCTGTCTTGTTTACTTCAGTATCCTCGGGTGTAGCCCTGTCCATGTGGCCTGGGGACGTTTTTACATTTAGGTACTGCAGAGCCATTAAAACTCTCCCCCTTGTAATATACCCTACCTGTAATCTGCAACTATCGGTACACTGAATCTGTTCTTGCTGTTGGAAATGGTCACTTTGCCTCCACTGTGAGCACAAACTGAGTTCACATTTTAATATTTCCGCCATCATTAAATGGACACTGTCAACCTGTTTTGCATCATATTATTTCTAATTAAAAACCCACATTTTATGATCGCTTACCTTCTCTAAAATTAATTAATGTTGCTGTTTGTTTTGTCTGTCTCATTGTTTAGTAGAACTGAAATGCATGATAATGTAGATTTATAAACAGCTTTGTTTTGCTTCAAATGCTAAATCTATTCTTCTTGAATACTTCCTAAACATTAGAAGCACCCCCAAACACTGCAGTTACTCATGAGGCAGTAGCCACCTAAACTCCCACTGCATCATGGTGACTAGACTGTGTTAGAGGTGTTCCTAAGTCCAGAAAAGATGCAGTGGGAGTTGATCAAGGGATATAAACAAACCTGTTTGTGTGTGGCAACACCAGTATTGTAAGCAGACTGTTTTTCACTTTTTAAAAGAAAAAAATAATCAGGATCAAACTACTAGTTACATCAGCAATTGTTACAGAATGTTAGCAATCACAAAATGTGTTTTTTAAGCAAGGGACACTTTGAGGCCTAAGGGGGTTGACAGTGTCCCTTTAAAAACAGATCCATGTAAGCCAGCCCCCAGGACACTGCTTAGTGTGAGCCTTTCCTAGTCAAAGAAAATATCTGTAAACAATATGTTGGCTTTTCCTTCATTGTCCTCCATGCTCGTTCCATTTTTTTAATTCTTTCTACACTATCCTTTGCCAGACATTTCTACCCAATGTATCTAGTAAAGTTTTATCATTATTTTAGACCCCCTCTACTATCCTCAGTGCTGTGTCTTCTTTTACCCTCCATATTAGTCTTTGAGTTTGTCTAGCTTATCTTTATATATAATACTGTTGGTCTCACTGCTAACCCTTACATACACTGAAGGCTTTCCTTTTGTCTTGAACTGCCTTCCTCAATTGTTTGTCTAGCCTAAGTGGCTTGTGTCTTGGTCTCAAGTCAGTGCAGTTTTGGGCAGCTCCAATGAATGCCCCTTTAACTGCAACTCACTTGTTCCCTGTCCCTTCTATTTTGTGTAGGTCCTTCAGTTGAACTTCAAACATTTCTTTCAGTTTTTCAAATTCAGCCTTTCTAAAGACCGGGACCACAATGCTGGATTTCAGGTACAAAACTGCTTCTGCCTAGTTAATTCTCTTATCCATTGTGTGAGAAAAATGAAAATTACGTACCTACAGTAATTCTGATCTTTCTGTGCATCTCCACCATTCATCACATATGTGTACTGGCCGGAGATCAGGACCTTGGGAGTTTTTTTAAAAGGTAGGCGGAGCCAACACAGCATCGTGTGCCACCGACTGCGGGGCTAGAGGGTTGGCCGTTAGGCTGTGTAGACTTCTGCCTACCAGTTCTGGAGTCGCCGGAGAGGTAAGAGGAATTGATGGAGGGTGGGACAAGAGAGTCCAAGGGACAGAAAAGAAAGGAAAACTGAACTAAAAGGAGAAATAACGACAGAGGACACAAAGCAGAGATGAGACTAAGGAGATTGGGTAGGGGCCCCAATCTCTGGAAGGAAGAAGAGAGGGTAGGAGGAAGAAAATTTAGGAGAGAGTGAGAGGTAACAAGGTATCCAAGACCCTTGTCCGTCACCAGATTGTATAGAACTGCAAGGAGTAGTGTCTTTCCAGAATCATGGCACAGAATAATTGGCAACAACTCCAGAAGCAGAGTCGGCTATTCTGGAAGAAGGACAGGGTAAGGGATTTAATACTCTCAGGAAAGATGTTTTAAAAAAAAAAATCCTTTTTTCACCAAACAGTTGGATGGAACCAGAAGGAGAACAGGAGGAGGGCAACCACTAACTCCCACCCCACCAGAGTGGAGACATGTAGTAGAGAAGGAGTGCTGCCTTGAGCTGAACCTTTGAAGGAGAATACCCCTATGTGTCCCTACTTTACCCCACTCCAAAGAGGAGAGGGGAAGCCACAGAGGAGGGGGCCCAGAGACTGAGGCCCTGGGGATGGTGATGGATTAGATGAATGGAGAAGATACACAGAAGATCAGAATTACGGTAGGTATGTAATTTTCATATCTTATCTGTGCTAATCTTCACCATTCATCACATATGGGTGAGTACAAGCCCCGAAGGGGTTGTTTCTTTACACCCTAAGGGACAGAGTCCTCAGCCCTCAGTGGGTGACACACTAAGGGGGAACCTTCGGGCCTGGGGAGAGTGAGACGGGTCCCCGGAGGGAGAGGAAGTTACCCAAGCGCCGTCTCGCTCTACGGGAGAAAAGGTAGGTTCCCTGGTGGGCGGAGCAAATCACCCTACGCCGGACCAAGGGTGACAACCAGGAAAGACGTAGCCACGCCAATCTCCTGGTGCAGATCGCTGTCCCTACGACCCTGGTAGCTACCTCGTTGGCATCATAAGATGCCCTCGCTTGGTGCCTTGCTAGCTCCAGGCCATGTGCAGAGAGCGCGATGGCTTGTCTGGTTTGCTCCGAGTCAGGCAAAGAAGCTAGGACCTGACCTAGCGTGGACCACAAGAACCTGTTGTAGGCTGCATAGTGTGCCTGGTGAACGGAAATAGAAAGGAGCAACCGAGCCAAGTAGAAGGTCCTCCTCCCTCAAAAATCAAAATCCGAGGAGTCTTGATCCGGGGGCCGGTCACGGTGGAGGGCGCGAAGCCCATCAGGGGTGTCCAGATGCGTCAAACCGGACTGCGGATGAGGCGTAGAACCTGGAGACTCCGGGGAGCGCAACACCTCTGACTGAGGTCCCTAGGGGCAGGAACTCCGGAGACGGGCCTCTGCCAGAAATGCAAGAACGCCTCCCGAAAGGAAGCAGGCCAGGGCGGCACCACAAGGTGGCCTCACCATAATCGCCTAGAAAGGCGTAGCCGATGCTCAGGATTGCTAACAGAAGAGGGAGAAAGGTGCAAGTCCTCCAACATCCTCACGAGGAAGCACTGATACTCAGAGAGATCAGCAGCCGGAGAGATGTGGACAGAGGGTTCCTCTCCCCCAGAAGAGGGGGATGAGGAGCTGGAGGTCACCATACATTCCGAGGGTGGCTGCACGGGGGGAGGTCGAAAAACCTGGCTGTCCATAGCCCTAACGTAGGCAGGGAACCAGGAAGCCGCTGCTCTGAACTGCTCCAAGTTGAGAGGGCTGCTAGGACCAAGAATGCCTGGGAGCACTGGAGAATGTGGCAGAGGGATATGGGCAGAGCCGAGAAAAGAAGTCGGCTGACCTCCGCCAGGGCTAGGGAGTGGACCATGAGCACCCGAGGAGGGTGCCCCCCAAGACTCCACAGCCGACAGCTGTACAACCACGTTGGCACTGCCTTGGCTGCGCCCAGAAGAATCCCCCCAGTGAGGCGACCGGGGCCGTAAGAGTCCAGAAGGACGGTCCCCTGCCTCAAAAGAATGGGACACCCTCAAGGAACCCGAGAGGGAAGGGTGGGAATCCGCACTTCAGCTTCGCCCAGGGCCCGGGTGGACCCCAGAGAAAGGCCGACGCGCCGACCCCACACCCCTCAACCCCTCAGAGTCCGAGAGAGTCCTCCTCCTTGAGAGGGCCAGCCTAGGTAGCTGGCATCTCTGGGCAGCTCCCGAAGGGGAGAACCAGGGAACAGCACCCTTCCCTCCTGTAGGTTTCTCGGCTGGGCCCCAAAGTTGGGCGATCAAGACACCACCTGAGGGGGTACCACCACCGAGGGGTCGGCGAAACCCCAAGGCCAGGCTGTAGAGCCATGGGGCACGCACCACTGCCTGCTGGTCAGCACCACTGACCCTACCTCGGGCCACCGACCTCCCTCAGTAGGGGACTGGCTCACTCCGTCGACGAGACCACAGGAGCGCCTCCGCAGACAACCCCGGGTGGTGGACTGTTTGCCTGACCTCGAGCTCGACCGACGAGGGAGTCCGGAGGCCCGGAGCCAAGCAGTAGGAGGGTGGGCGAAACCAAGTTTGCCAGAAGGCCCGGCAGCCAGAGCTGTGCCCGAGACGGCACCCGTGCCCGCCACAACCCCGCAGATGGGACCTGCAGAAGGCACCAGGGCAGCTCGGGCCAAAGGTCCAGAGCCAGGGCCAGACGCGGTGCCATCAAATCCACCAGCACCGGGGGCGGTACCAGGGACAGAGACGGCGCCGACAGCAGCCCCAGCAGCAACCTCGGCGCCGACGACGGCCCTGAGGGCAGACTGACCGCACGTGCACCACTGCCCCTGGCGCCGCGAGCGCACCAGAGTGGACTAGCGCCGATGACGGCACCGACAGTCGGAGCCAAGGCCCGGCGGTGCCGAGCCGCAGGCAAGATGCTGCTCAACCTCGCGCCGAGGACGGTATGAGGCGAGACATGGCGAAGAGGACACCGGATCTTGTCCCACGGCACGCGGAGCAGCGCCGGGCGCCGCGACTGGCGCCAACAGGGCCCAAGCGCCGAGCGACGATATCGAGGACGGCGCTCGATCCGGGCCTTCCGAGCTGCGGAACGACACCGGGAGTCTTCACTCAAGGGGCGATTGCTGCGTAGGAGCGCCCCGCCCCGCCTCCCGGAGTGAGCGGGACGGGCCTCTGCGCCACGGGAGGAGCTCGGCAATGGCTGACTAAGGCAGTCAGAGGGCCCCTCCTCCTCGGTCCGTACAGAACCGGAGGGACCCTGGAGGAAGGCCAAGAGAGCCGGGCTTGGCCAGCGAGTGCGAACCCTACTCCCAAAGTCGGCGTGAGCCTTCGCCTCTATTCTCAACGCTACGCTGTTCGAGGACGCAGCGGTCAATGGAGAAGCAGGCGCCGCACAATCCATGTCGGAAGTGGGCCAAGACACGCAAGACACCGGTCGCGGGTCGGTGATTGAATATTTTCGCCGCATGGGCACCGACGCGATGGGGGCCGGACCGCCTTTTGAAGACTTTTTGCCCTCCGACCGAGACATGACCTACGTGGAGAAAAAACCACCACAAACAGACTCGACGTCGCAGAATTACAAATAAAAGGAAAGATTTACCGGGCGACGCCGAGGAGGCAGAACCCAGGAACCGGTAGACGACCGGGATTGGACTGGAACATCATTTTTCGAACAGGCTGAAGGCCCAAAATTGCAAAGAAGCTTCCCACGAGGCTTAATTCCCGACGGGCGGAGATGAAGAACTGATAGGCAGGCGGAGTTGACACAGCCTAACGGCCAACCCTCGAACGCCACGCCTGTACATCGGCTTCAAGGGCGGCAGCTGATGCTGTGTCGGCTCCGCATACCCTTTTAAAAAAAAAAGCTCCTGCGGGGTCCTGATCTCCGGCCAGTACCCATATGTGATGAATGGTGAAGAATGACACAGATAAGATCAGCCCTGTGTTATCACTACAAACTTCTGACTTTTTTTTGGCTTACTGCAACTGAAAAGTCCCAGAGACTGAAGTCTCCCTTAAGCACAGTTCTACCATAACTAACTGCTATCCTAATTTCGTCTTTCAGCTCCCTGTCACTGTCTACCCTCTGGTTTGGTGGCCTAAACATCACTCCAGTCCCATATCTCCCCAATTATTTTGGAGCTATGGTGACTCAGCCCCCGACAGATATATCCTCAGAGACCCTTTTATATTTTTACAAACACTGCCACCCTATTCAAAATAAAGTATAGCCAGTGATATATAGAATCCAGCTACTGTAAATGGGGAGGCAGTATAGCACGTTAATGTAAATAGGGAAGCAGTATAGCGTAGTGGTTAAAAGCACTGAACTACAAACCTAGAGAACTGGGTTTGAATTCCACAACCACCAATTGCTGTGTGACCACGAACAAGTCACTTAGCTTCCCATAGCTCCCAGGACACATCCTGAAACAAGCCTCGACTTAGTGTGTCTTTCCTGGCCAAAAACTCTTAAAAATAAAAATACTGTTTTGATTTGCCCATGTTTCAGCTATTGTCATTCTATCTCTACCCACTGCAGCCATTATCACTTGCAGTGTGTGCATTTTATTAACTACGCTTCTTGCATTTGTATACATGAGACTTCATTTGCCCTTGCTCCCACCTCCTATCCTATTGACCGTGCTGAATTTTGATTGTCCATCGTTGCTACAATGGCCCTTACTTACCTCCCCTATGTTCTTATGTCCTGTGTGACGGGGGAGAGCCAGTTTGGCTCCCTTTATCTGTTCTTGTGGTCTGTTTCACAGCCCTCACCATGCCTAGTTTAAAATCCTACTGTTATATCCAGCTTCTGCCCTCATGTGCTACTTACTTCCCTGCTGTTTAGATGCAGGTCATCCTTTGTCAACAGCCTATGTTCCCAGAAGGATCCCAAGTCCCCGTAAAAGGGGAACTCCCTCATCTTCGCACCCACCCTTTTGCCATATGTTAAACTCTTTCATTTTTCTCCTCCTACTCTGTCCTGCATGTGGAACTGACAGATTCTCTAAGAAGGTTACCATATCTACATTCAAACACAACTTACTGCCTAGCTCCCTCTCTAGCTGACGTTTATTTTTATTTATTTATTGAAATGTTTCACCAGGAGGAAACACGGAACAACAAGTTGCTTGTCTCACGGTGCAACCTTGGGGGAGGGGTTACATAGGGTTGTGAAGGATGATCAGTTACAATAGTTTGTGGGTAGTACAAACAATACAACTGTGTGAGATTGTGCAACAGTTGGAACACAAAGTATTGTACAATAAACAGTAGAGGAACATTGAGTAAATTACAATACATGTCCAAAATCATACAAAAGAACATATGAATGTACAAAACAGTAATAATGCTATAGAACCATTTATAGTGCATGAGTGTACCAGGAGCAGGCTCGAGGTGGTACACAAGTGCTGTTGGAGTAACAAGGATGGGGTTAGTTTGTGCACACTGCTGACCCAGAAGGGCAGGTGGAGAAGAGAAGGGGGAGAGGCAAGAGCTGAATATGAGGAGAAGGGGTAGCCATTTCCTGATTTCCCCCTTCAAGATTTTGAGAACCCTGCCAGGAGGGTTCATGGTAGGAAGGCAGAAACTGGGGACAGGTATTAAGGTGGGTTAAAGCAAGAACAGCTAAGGGAAAGGTAATTGTGTAGGGCAGAGGTAAGGGAGTAGTTGGAGGAGAAGTGTCGTATTTCAGGGGGAGAAAATTCCAGATTTTAGGGAAACGATGGGTGAAACCAGTCTGACGATGAGGGTGAAGTGGCGAGGGACCGTCAAGGTGAGAGCGTCATTTGATCTGAGAGAGTGGGTGGAGGGAGGTGGAGTGGACAGAGAAGATGAGAGATAGGAGGGGAGCCCCTGAACCAGAATTTGGAGGTTACTCTGGCACAGTGAGAGATGCGTCTGTGAGATAGTGGAAGGAAGGTTAGAGAGCGATAGAGTTCACAGTGGTGGGAAGGGAAGTCGACAGCAAAACAGCAGCAGGAATTAAAGAGAGTGTCCAACTTGGTCAGGGAAGATTTGGGAGCAGCACCATAGGCTACATCGCAGTAGTCAAAGATGCGGAGTATCATCTTCTGGACAATTTCGCACCTCGCAGTCAGCAGGATGCAACTACAATTCCAGTACAGAGCACCAAGCTTGGGGCGCAGTTTCTTCAGGATAGCATCGATATGTAGAGAGAAGTTGAGGTGCTGGTCCAGCCAAACTCACAGATATCGAAATGAGGAGGTGTCCTCCAAGATGGTCCCATCAATGGTGTGGAAGGTGGGTAGGCCCAGGAACCTAGAGAGTCTCTGCCTGGTGCCAAAGGTCATTGAGACTGTCTTCTTGGCATTGACAAAAAGCTTCTTCTACACTCCAGTTTGCCAGGTCACTGGTACCCAGGTGAAGCATAACCCCCAGTAACCTCACTCACAAATAATCAACCTTTCCAGCTTGGGAAAGCTACCTTTCTAGAAGGATAGATATGGTTCACGATCCACACTGACAGTTCCATCGAACGGTCTCATTGGTCAGATGTCTTTAAGCTAGCTCCTCCCACCACTGAGCAGTATATCCCCTGACTCTGCACCATGAAGCAGAATCTTTCTTTCCGCTGGTAAAACAAGTCACCTCCTTCATGTCTCCCATTTAGGTTTCTAGTGAGTCACTCGTGAACTTTCTTTTGAAGTTTTTCGAGTTACTAGTTATTTTCTCCAAGCTCCTTTGACTCCCCTCAACGATCAATGATGGAGCAATGGAAGCCAGGATTGAAATTTTGCATATGGTGCTGGCAGAAGATGTCACTCGCCGTGTAGCACAACATGTGCGTGTACTGCCTGGGCAGGCAACACAACATGGCAGAATGCAGCCTATGCTTATGCAGGCTTCCAGAGTCCCTCAAGGAAAGGATGCGCTGGTTAAATGCTGCAATTGTAAAGGAAAATTATAATACCCATAGGAAGATCAAAAACTTGAAAACCAGATCACACACATGACTTTAAGGATTGTTGGCCTCCCTAATCATTTGGAGTCAGAATTTGAGAATGAGAGAGACTTGATTAAAACATTTTTGTCAAAGTATCTGACCTCCCTTTGGAAAACTTGCCATTTATTACTAAGACTTTTAGGTTACATAAAAGACAGCAAAAGTGGGCACCCATGGAAGTCTTACATCACCGGCTTTATCAGGACCTGACTCGGAAGCTAGAAGTTCAATCTTAATCAGTTCTGCCTTCGAGTCCAACAGAGACTTACTTGTTAAACTGCCCAGAACAAAGGGAATTGTAATGTAAAACTCGCATAGATATTTCATTTACCCTGACGTTTCATATCATACACAGCAACAATGATCCGAGCTTCTAACACATCATCAGGAAGTTTTGGACCTTGGTGCTTCTTTTCAGTTGCTGGCACCTGCAAAAGTTTGGATTTCTTATAATAACAAAACGTATATTTTCTTTGAGATTGATCAGTTGGTAGCTTTTTTTTTACACACATTATGAGCCAGATTCTCCTAAAGAAGGGGAATCATCCAACAATTCCGATAAAGAATTGTTTGCAGCTGCATTGGAAATTGAAGGAATGAACCAAAAAGATTTATGTGATTTCTGACTGAATAATCAATTTGATTTGTCAATCTACATAATAATAAATATACTGAAAAAACTGAGATGTTATAGGGATTTTTCTACATATTATTTGGCTCTGAGTTCCAGTTAAAGGGCACTTACATAAAATGTTTATTTTAATAATACATATAGGTCTGAACTTAAGTGTGGATGTTGCCTCTATATGATCCTTTTTCTTTACTTTTTATGGTTTCTAACTTTGCTATATTGCTCTCCCAGTGACATGGACTGGCTACCATATGTAAAGGTGGTTACGTTAAAACTATAAATTGAAGAAAAATAAATTATAAACAAAAAAATTAAATAAAAAAAGCAGCATGTCCTGCATGCAGGGTCTTTAAGCAATAAGGTATGACCAGGGGTTATGTTAATGTTCTAATATTTACTGGCTAGTGGTTATAAACCATTGCCAGCGAGTGCCCAACAGCTCTGTAAACCACATATGTGGTTTATGGAGCTCCGTAAACCACAGGCAGAACAGTACCACAGCATCACCAGAAAAAGAAACAAACAAATAGTCCTCATGCTGGACGTTCACAAGCGCTACACAATCGGTCCTCAGCGTGAGACGAGCTTGTCATCAATGTTAAGTTACCCTCGCAAAGTGGCAAAAAAAGGCAATTGAAACAAAAAAAACAGTAAATATAAACAAATAAAACACAAAGAAGTGTGGTTCTGTGGGGATTTTATGTACCCCCTCGGTGTGTGATGCTCATATAAACCCCTCAGGCTTTGCCCTTGAGGTTTATGGGGCATCACACACCTCGAGGGTGCATAACATCCCCATAAACCACACTTCTCTATATGTTAATCACCCCCTGGGGGTGTAATATGGCACAAGGTGCAGCTAAGTGTCACATGCCCATGGGAGGTGATTCACTTGAACATAAACATAAGCCCTGGGAGTACCTTACTGCTATTATAAATAAGGGAAAACAATTAAAGTAATATACCTTGTGCTATTTTTTATTTCTTGCATTTTTAGGAAAAAATTATAAAACACAGTTCTTCCGCCACTTTCTGTTCTGTTGAGTGGCGTGTGAGGGAACGTCTGACTCTTCAGGAATAGACTGCGGAAAGCAAATGTGAAATGTCATAACGAGGCAATACACTGCCACCAGAAGCAGAAGACTGAATAAGTTCGGGGTTAACACTGAGTGCTGGGAATACCCCATTCTGAATAACGCACAATTAAAAAAAAAAGTTGCAGCATCACAAAAGCAGAGTTTCATTGAGCAGGAATGTGACGTTTTACACAGGGTCGGGTAATGACAGTGTATCATTAGCTTTTGGTTGCCTGGTAACATGTGGACATCTAGAGGGATGTCATAGCAATCGGTCTTTCAGTGGTGGGGTGCAGTTTCATGCAAGGCTGGGCAACAGCAGTGAATGACTAGTCTGGGGTGGGGGAGGGTGTCAGCTATGAGCGGATGTCGGAATCCAGATCCTTGTGTTTATTTCTGGTTGTCATATGAAAGTTATTGTCTGCAGCTGTCAGTTGAGGAGTTTGTGGTCATGAAAAATACAGTTACGTAAAAACTTACTGTAACCGTAGATCTTTGAGGAGTGTCTCTTGCAGTAGGCATTACACTTGGGGTGTCGCCAGAGGTTGCTGTGGCGCATGGCAGCTCTTATAGCAGTCTTTTACCAAGGATCACCCACACATGTCATCAGCTTCCTGTTTGCTATATAAACGTGAGCAGTCCCTAGTATCCTCAGTTCCCCCGCCAGATTCAGCTCACAAAGCGAGGACTGAGGGGAACCCGAGGTACGAAAGGTATCCCAAGCCAAAAGTCACTGGACCAGAATTTGTTCTCCTGGAGAAGGAGGGGGATGGAGGGCAGGATTGGACCTACTGCAAGAGACACTACTTAAAGATCTACTGTTATGGTAAGTTTTTATGTAACTGTACTATCTTCCACGGAGTGGTCTCTTGCAGTAGGTAATACACTTGGGAAGAATTTCAAACAGTATACCCGAGATTGCTGGACATTATGACAGGAGGCCTTGTAGGACTGCTCGGCCAAAGGCCGTCCTACAACGTGAAGCAATATCCAAATTGTAGTGCTTCGTAAATGTATGGATTGTGGACCAAGTGGCCGCATTGCAGATATCTGAAATGGAGGCCCCTTTGAAGCAAGCTGCAGTAGAGGCCATAGCTCCAGTGGAATGGGCTTGGACAGGTCCTGGTAAGGGTTTGTTGTATTTTTTATAACAAAATGTAATACAATGTGCCAACCAGTAGGAAAGGGTTCTTTTAGTAACTGGGAGCCCTTCTCAGCCTGAGGCAAAGGTGACAAAACAATTGAGAAGTTTTTCTGATCGTTTCGGCTCGATTAGTATAGTAACGCAATATACGATGTACATCTAAGGTATGTAAGAGATGTTCACCTTGGTTGGAGTATTCAGGATAGTATACTGGTAACTCCAGGGATTTATTTAGGGTGTGTTCAGACACTACCTCAGGAAGGAAGGAGGGGTTGGTACGAAGTGCCACCCTGTCCTTGTGAAAAATTAAATAAGGTTCCCTACATATGAGGGCATGAAACTCGGAAATAAAGCAAGCCGAGGTGACAGCCACTAGGAATAAGGTTTTCCACGAAAGGAAATGTAGATCACAGGTGGCGGCCAGTTTGAAAGGCTCAAGAGTTAATTTTTCTATTAGAAAATAAACTGAGGTCCCACGGAGGAGTGGGGCATCTAATAGGTGGCTTGATATGTAACATTCCTTTCAAAAACATTTGGCTAGATGATGTTGGTAAAGTAATCAGCCATCGAGTGGTTCATGGAAGGCTAAGATAGTGGCCAAAAAGACTTCGATGGAGGAATAGCTCAAACCTGACTCGACAGCGAGGCCAGGTAGTCTAGAACTTTTGTGAGCGGACAGGAATAGGGATCCAACGATCGAGAGGCAGCCCATATGGAAAATTGTTTCCATTTGGAGTTGCATGTTTTTCTGGTTGCTGGCTTACGTGAGGCCAAGAGAATACTGGCAACAGAAGAAGACACTTGCTATCTGGCTATGAAAGAGTCCTCAGGAGCCAAGCATGAAGGTGTAAAGCCTTCAGGTTGGTGTGCATCAGGGTCCCATGACTTTGAGTCAAGAGGTCCGGTCGGCAACGGAATGGGTTCCTGAACTGAAAGTTGTTGAAATAGAGGGAACCATATTTGTCAAGGCCACAGGGGAGCTATTAGGATCACTGTGGCAGGCTCTAGTTGTAGTTTCAGTAGAGTCTGCTGCGGTAGAGGGATGGGGGGGAGCACATAAGAGTCCTGTCCATGGCAGGGACAGGGCATCTATAGACCATCCCCTTTTGCTCGGGATAATGAAAAAATATTTGCGGAGACGGTAATTGACTGGGGAGGCAAACAGATCTAACTGTGGAGTCCCCCAGAGGCTGAAGATTTTTTGGAGTACTTCGTTGTGAAGTGTCCATTTGTGCGTGGATGTCTGCTGACTGAGGCAGTTGGCCAGAAGATTGTAACGCCCTAGTAAGTGGATGGCTGTTAGTATCAGGTGTTGTCGGATGGCTTCTTGCCAGACTGCAAGGGTTTCTATGCACAGAGTATGAGATTTCGTACCTCCTTGCTTGTTGAGGTAGACTACTACTGCAGTGTTGTCTGACTGGATCAGCAATGATCCTGGAGTCAAATGGGGCTGAAATGCCTGAAGGGCCAAGTGGACAGCCTTCAGCTCTAGGAGGCTGAT
Source organism: Neoceratodus forsteri (assembly GCA_016271365.2). NCBI lineage: Eukaryota > Metazoa > Chordata > Ceratodontiformes > Ceratodontidae > Neoceratodus > Neoceratodus forsteri. The sequence continues at coordinate 117,469,930 of CM057453.1, read as the reverse complement.
GTGAGACGGAGGGAGAGAAGTGGTCCACTTGCCTTGTGTCCGATAAGAACCGAAGTGTGCACCCCATCCTTCCAGGGAAGCATCCATGGTTAACGTCTGCGTGGGAGGGAGGGACTGAAAAGGCGCTCCTTGACATAAATTAGTTGACTGTCCGCCAAGTCAGGGCCGACTTCAGAGAGGAAGTGACACTGATCTGGTCTTCGAACTGTCCTGTTCTTTGAGACCACTGATTATGGAGGGTCCACTGAATAGGTCTCATATGTGAATGCCACTGTAGGGATGGTAGCGGCCATGTGACCCAGAAGGCACAGCATCTGTTAGGCTCTGACTACTTTCTGAGTCTGTATGCGTGATACCAGGGACAAAATACTGTCCTGCCGGGCAGCTGGAAGGTAAGCTCTGGCTGAAACTGTATCTAGGATGGCTCCAATGTATTGGAGTCAAAGTCAGGTTGGACTTTGGCCAATTGACTGTAATCCCTAGAATGTGTAACATTTGCAGGGTGGCTTCCAGGGAAGAAAGCAGAGCTGTTCTGGAGTCTGCTTTGATTAGCCAGTCATCTAGATATGGGAGGATAAAGTGCTCTTTCTTCATAAAGCTGCTGCAACTACTGCTAGGCATTTGGTGAAAACCCTTGGGGCTGAGGAGAGGTGGCATGGGAGTGCTCGAAAAGTACAGTTACGTAGGAACTTACCATAACAGTAGATCTTCAAGAGAGGTTCCTTCAGTAGGTCATCACAAATAGGACGGATGTCGGCCGCATGGTAGACTTTTCTAGCAATTCCTGACAGGGGACCACCCACCCGGTGTCACGTGACCGATGTCAGCATGATGGTATATAGTGGGCGGTCCCCGCACCCGCCCTCCAGTTCTCCCGCCGGAGCCAGGAAGAGGCCTAACAGCAGGAGTGAACAGGTTTGGAGACCCTGTACAAAATAAAATGAGGGGAAGGAGGGAGGGAAAAATATGACCTACTGAAGGAACCTCTCTCGAAGATCTATTGTTACGGTAAGTTCCTACGTAACTGTACTATCTTACTTCGAGAGGGTTCCTTCAGTAGGTCATCACAAATAGGACCGAGTCCCAAGAAGTCCCTCTAAGGAGAGACCGAGAGAAACTATATCCACGGAAAAGACTGAGGTCTGAATGGACCCAGCCTAGGACAACAGACCCTGCAGGACCGCTAGGCTAAAGCCAGCCCTCCGCCTAGAAGCAATGTCCAAATTATAATGCTTGGTAAAGGTATAGTCAGAACTCCAAGTAGCGGCAGCACAAATATCCACTGCAGAAACATTATGAAGGAAGGCTGCAGAAGCAGCAATGCCCCTAGTAGAATGACCCCTGATAGAGCCCGGGAGGGGTTCATCATACTTTTGATAACAGAATCTAATGCAGCTACCCAACCATTTGGAAAGGCCCTACTTGGAAACCGGTTTGCCTCATGTTCGTTGCTCGAAGGAGACAAACAATTGATCGCAAGAGCAAAAATTGTTGGCTCGGTGTGTGTAACACAGGAGAATCCGGTTGACATCCATCATGTGGAGGAGTGCCTCACCCCTGTTAGCGGGAGCCGGATAATATACTGGAAGCTCTACCAATTGGTTCAGAGCTTCCGACGCCACCTTTGGAAGGAACCTCGGATGGGTTCTGAGAACCGCCCAGTCCCGGTGAAAAAATCAGGCAAGGCTCCTTACAAACCAGCGCATGAAGCTCTGAAATTCTTCAAGCTGAGGTGATAGCAACCGGAAACAATGCCTTCCAAGATAGGAAGCGTAGGTCACAGCTCATTGCTGCCTCGAAAGGGGGCAAGGTGAGCTTTTCCAGGACGAAATTCAAGTCCCATGGTGGTGTTGGGCTGCGGATGGGGGGTTTCAGATGGAGATTCCCTTTCAAAAAGGTCTTTGAGATATCCAACTGAACCACGGGTTTACCATCCACCAGCTCGTGGTACGCCAAGACAGTGGAGAGGTGCACTTTCAGAGAGGAATAGGCTAGACCCGAGTCCGATAGGTGAAGGAGGTATTCCATGACTTGTGGGGCCGAGCAAGAAAAAGGGTTCCAGCCCTTCACGGTCATCCAAATGGAAAAACCGCTTCCACTTCAAGGCACAAGTGGAATGGGTGGAAGGTTTTCTGGCTTCAACAAGGACCTGTGCCACACTAGAGGATACCCCAAAGCGAGAGATGGCTACGTCTGCAGGAGCTATGCATGCAGATGCAATGTCCTGAGACCCGGATGAACCAGACGGCTCTGTTCCTGAGTAAGGAGGTCGTGTGTCAATGGAAGTGGAACCGGTGGTTCCCTGGATAGCTGTTGAAGCAGCAGGAACCAAATCTGTCTCGGCCAAAGAGGAGCGATGAGAATCACCTTGGTCTTCTCCGCCTGTAGTTTGAGGAGGACCCTCTGCAGAATGGGAAATGGAGGGAAGGCATACAAAAATGTTCCTGTCCAGGATAGAGATAACGCATCGCTCAAGAAAGCACCTGGCTCTGGAACGAGAGAGCAAAACTTGGAAAGTTTTGCATTTAATTGAGAGGCGAATAGGTCGAGTTCCGGCTGCCCCCAATTTTGGAAGATGGATTCCGCCACTTCCTGATGAAGTTCCCACTCATGAGCAGGGGTCCGTAATCTGCTGAGACTGTCCACCAGGATGTTTAGAACGCCAGATATGTGCACAGCCACTAGGGACAAGTGGTGCTGGACTGCCCAGTTCCACACCCTGGTCGCCTCCCTGCAAGGAGGGTACAACCGGGTTCCTCCTTGTTTGTTGATGTACCAAACCACCAATAGATTGTCTGTTTGGATCAGCAGTGTTCCCTCGGGCAACAGGGGTTGAAAGGCCTGTAAGGCATACAGGACTGCCCTGAGCTCTAGAACACTGATGTGAAGAGAAAGCTCCAAGCCGGACCAAAGTCCCTGGGCTTGATGTTCCCCCAGATGCGCACCCCACCCCATGTTCGAGGCATCCATGGTGAGAGTGGCGATGGGTGCTGGGCTTCAAAACAGAAGCCCCAAGGAAAGATTGTGTGGATTCATCCACCATAGACGATCCTTCCGGACCGCTGAAGAGATGAGGACCGGATGGTCCAGATCATCCAGAAGCTGGTCCTATTGCACCCTCAGGGACCACTGAGTGATCCTCATGTGGAGCCTGGCTAGGGGAACGGTACAAATGGAAGCTACCATGAGACCTAACAGGCGAAGGACCTCCCTGGCCGGGATGGTCCTGCAAGACACCACCTTGGAGGCCTGGTGGACCAGAGTCTCCACTCTGTCTGAAGGAAGAAAGGTTCTGCACTGGACTGTGTCGAGGACCGCCCAATAAACTGCAGTCTCTTCGGTGAAGATAAGGTATGACTTGGGCACGTTGACAGTGATCCCAAGTCAATTGAACAGGTCCAGGGTAAACGACAGAACCTCCAACAACGCTTCCCTGGATGGGGCCGCTAGGAGCCAATCATCCAGGTAAAGAAACACTGCAATCCCCCTGTGGCGTAAAAATGCCGAAACCACCGCTAGGCACCTGGTAAAGACCCAAGGTGCCGAAGACAGCCCAAAGGGAAGTGCTCGGAACTGGAAGTGCTCCCCCTGGAACAGGAAACGCAGGAATCGACAGTGGCTGGGGAAAATACGGATATGTAGGTAGGCATCCTGCATATCCAGGGCACAGAGCCAGTGATTCTCCAACAGGAGCGGAAGAAGGCTCTGGAGTGTCAGCATGTGAAACGTCTTGTACTCAACATAAAGGTTCAGCTGACTGAGGTCTAGAATGGGTCAGAAGTCCCCGGTCTTTGAAACAATGGGAGTAGAAGCCTTTTCCTGTTTGCCCTGAGGGGACTCGCTCGATTGCTTGTTTTAACAATAGCAAATTTATCTCCTCTTCTACGAGGATAGCCTGATCCCGAGTGTATGAGGACTTCAATGGAGGATTTCTGGGAGGAAGCTCCAGGAACTCTACGGTGTGACCTAAGGTCACTAGCTGCAGGACCCACTCGTCAGAGGTAATCGCCCTCCACTCCTGCATGTGAAGGGCGAACCTCCCCCCCACCTGCTCCTCGCCGATAGACTGAGGAGGCAGTGGGGCCGGGGAGTCAAGAAGTGGTGGGTTGGTCAGGGGGAGGATCCCCTGACCATTGCAGATTCTTGGAGGCAGGAGGGGTGATGGTACCCGTGGCCTTCCACTTACCATGGCGACATTCCTGAGCGGATTTTCCCTGCCTCCAGGTCCTCCTCTGAAAGGGTTGCTGTTATCGTCGCTGAGAAGCACCCAATCGGTACATAGACCGTACAGATCTAAGGGCAACACCTTTGTCCTGTAGTTTTGAAATGTCGTCTTTGGTGCCGCCTCCGAAAAGGACCAAGCCTCAGAATGGGGTGTCCTGAATCGCCGACTGAATCTCGTTAGCAAGGTCTGAGAGGCGAAGCCAGGAGTGCCCTCTCAGGGCAACAGCAGTCGCCGAGGAATGGGCCATGGAATCGACTGAATCGTAGGTGGCCTGTAAAGCATACCTACAAAAGACCTTGGAGAGGCAGAGATCCTTGGCGAGTTCCTCCTTGTGAGGAGAAGGCTCCATAGTCTGGACCTTTGCCTTCAACCTGGCCATAGTCGCTTTTTGGGGGGACACCATATGGGCTATGTAACTGAGGGAGCGGAGCGCACACGTGGCAGAAGAGTAGATTTTCTTGCCAAACTGGTCCATCTGCCTTGACTCCTTATCTGGAGGAGTAGTGCTCAAGTGTTTAGGCGTAGCTGAGCGATCATGAGCCGCTGAAATGACCACGGAGTCTGCCTTCGGATGGGTCTTCAAAAAAGGAGCATCCTTAGGTGCCCGGTAAAGCCTGTCCGCCCGCTTGGGGACAGCCAGGATAGAGTGAGGCATCTGCCAGACGGTGATGGTGAGGTCTTGGTGGGGGGCCATCCATGGAGGAACTGGGGTAGGAGACAGGGACTCTAAGTCGAGGTGCTCCACGAGTCGCTGCCTCATCGGGTCCTGTTCCTCCAACTCCCAATCGAAATAATCTCTAAGGGCCCTCAAGATATCCGAGAAGGAAGGATCCTCAGGTGGCCATTTCAGTGAGATCTTGCCTCTCGGCTCAGGTTCCTCCACAATTTCCTCCTCCAAAGAGTCCTCTCTCCCGTCAGAACTGACGTCGTAGGCCTCCTCCACTGGACAATGTTCAAAGCAAGAAAGGGGGACGTCCAGTCGAGTCTTCCCCGAGAGGTGGACAATCGGACCCGAACTGCTCGGGGAAGGGGACCTAGGAAGCGGCGGAGGTGGAAGCCTCGCTTCCAGGTCCAAAACCAACTCCGACTTCGCTCCCTGCCACCAAGACTGTAGGAAGGACTTGAAATCTGGCATAGCCGGAAGGGGTGGAGGTGGAGCTGGTTGAGGCTGGGGGGCGGGGGAGGAGGAGGTGAAGGGGGAATAGAGACTGGAGGAGGGTAATATCCATGTGGACCCATGTAATGAGTATAGGGATAATCCTGGTAAAACTGTCCCACTGGACTCCATCCAGGAGCGGGAGCCTCCAGCTAGGGATCCCCAGGATACCCATGGGGGTAATGGGGGGACAGTGAGAGGACAGTTATAATACCCCGGCGTCAGCCCTGACGTCAGGGGAACCCACGTTGGACCTGCTGTGGTGTAGATCAAGTTAGGATCCAGCGTCGGGACAGTCCACGTTATAGGGACCGACATCAGCACCGGCGCCACCCAATCCGGTGCCAGAATGGGATCCAGCGTCAGCACCAGACGAAGAGTCTTAGTTGCCGACAGAACAGGCCTGACCACTGGTCCCAGCGCTGGACTGCGGTAGGGACTGCTGGCGCTTGAGGTGCCGCAGTCCGCACTGGCTGAGGAGGGGCCCAGAGAAAGGCCTTCTGGTTGAGGGAGCCTCCTGACCCTGGTCCTCAGTGGGGGAGCGCGGGGAAGAACCCCCAAAATTGGCTGGTTCACCAGCATCCCCATTGGCCTCGCTGGACATGTCCATGGTGGAATATGAGGACATGGGTGAGGGAAGAACAGGAGGGAGCGGGGCTGACTCCCTTCGCTCCCGCCGGACATCGGTTGATGCGCCACTAGGCCAGACGGGGGAACCGAGCCCGTGTGGTCGTCAGGGACGGCCGACTTAGCGGGTGTGGTCAGGAGGTTGGGGAGGACCCCAGCCGACTTAGCGACTGAGGTCAAGTGACTGCCCCAGCCGGGGAGTTTATTTAACAGCCGCCAGGGCGGTTCTAGAGGAGCCGAGGCTGGCTTATCGCCCGTGCAGCGAGTCACTGAGGCCAGCGAAATGCAATTTTATCTGCCTGAAGTTTCTTACCGAGTGCTTGGACGGGTGGCTGGGCTCACTGGTAGAGGGGCCTGACATCATCCGCAGAGCGGGTCCACTCCCCAGTCTTCTCCTTACGTTTTCTAGGGGAAGATTTTTTGGATGCGTCCCAAAGCTTGTCCATCTTCTTCTCAAGAGAAAGTAGACGAACCTTGAGAGAATGGGTCTCCAGCACCTGCTGTCTCCGCTTTTTGGTAGCCTGATTGAAGGACTGACAGTCGGGGTAGGAGGAGGCTGGATGGTCTGGGCCTAGGCAGATGACGCACTTGGAATGTCCATCTTTGTGTGGTATCTGAGTGCTACACTTGGAGCACTTCTTCTTCGGAGAACACATGAACTAACGTGATTGGAATGAAGGAAAAATAGCGAGCTTGAAAAACCACGTGAAAAACAACTTTCCAACGAACACTGAATGAAGTCTGCGAAGCGACTAGCACGAGGTGACGGTGGGAAAGAACTGGTGGGCGGGCGCGGGGACCGCCCACTATATACCGTCACACAGGGTGGGCGGTCCCCCATCAGGGACTGCTAGAAAAGTCTGCCATGCGGCCTGATGTCAGGCGACGTCAATCCTATTTGTAATGACCTACTGAAGGAACTGTCTCAAAGTAAGATCTGCTAGTTTTGACCCAGCAGGTGGAAGCGCAGAAACCTGTGGTGGGCACGGCGGATAGGAATATGCAAGTAGGCATCCTTCATATCTAGGGCACAAAGCCAATCTCCCTGTTTCAGTATTGGCATGATGGAATTCAGGGTTATCATGCAAAAATGTTTGTACTGCATAAAAAGGTTCAGTTTTCTGAGGTCTCCAGTCCGTTTGGGTACCAGAAAGAAGTGGGAGTAGAACCCCGTTTGATGTTCTGAGGGTTGGGGTACTGGATAAACAGCTTGTTTGACCAGAAGAGCCCTCAATTCCTCCTGAAAGAAGGGTATATGAGTTATGAATATTTTGAGGAGGATGATTTGGGGTTTGATTCAAATTCCAGAGTATGACCCCTCTGTATAATCTGGAGTACCCATTCATCTGATCTGAAGTGATCGTTCGCCAGGCCTCCAAAGGGAGGGCAAAACGACCACCCACAGACTCCGAGGCATGGTTGAAGAGGTGTGGACAAAGCCCTAGTGTTCAGTCACTGGGCACTGGGCTGTCTCGCTCCACCAACAGGGTGGGAGCGGGAGCCACGGGCTGCAGAGGGGTTGCCTCTTGTGGGCTGAGTACGCCCTCTGAAGCCGCCTTTATTGGTACATCTATATTTTCCACCTCTTTTGGAATAGGAAGAGAACTGAGTACAGTAGGTTGTATGCACAGTATGGTACATGACATGAACTGTACGTAGGGTTCTGCCCGATGCCTGTAAGTCATCTAGTAAGATTTGGGTACCTGGCCCGAATAGCTTGGACCCGTTACAAGGGGCATTAGCTACTTTGTGTTGCACGTGAGGTGTAAAACCTGAAACGCAGAGCCAGGCATGGCGGCACAAAGAAATGCCAGGCGCCGACAGTCGGGCTGAGGTATCTACAGCATCATATCCCAACCTGAGCAGGTGATGGGAAATAGAGTTGCTAGTTGACACAGTAGCCAATAATTGTTCCCTTTCTTGTGAAGGAGGGAGTTTATTGATAGTATCAATGGCAGAGGACCCAAGGGTACGCTGGTATTTAATCATATGACCCATGTAATTTAGGATTCTGATATTCATGGTACTGGAGGAAAGTACCTTTTTGCCCCAGATAGTTAAGTCTTCGAGATTCCTTATCAGAGGGTAAGGAGCTCATGTGTTTAGGTCGTATAGTACGATCATGAGCGGCAGTAATGACTACAAAGTCAGCTTCAGGGATAGCGGAAAGGAAGGGATGATCCAGAGGAGCTTGATAAATTCAATCTGCCTTGTGGAGAACAGCTGTAATAGCCAAAGGCTGATGCCATGCTGCCAGCATGGCATTCTGGTAGGTTTGGACTAGTGGGGGGACCACCAAAACAGGCTTCTCTGGCAGTTCCAAGATAGTCTGCCATGTTCTTACACCGTTTGTCATGCTCTGTAGTAGAGAATCCCATGACTTTCTGTGTTTGGACCATCATTTCATGGAACAAGAGGGTCATCAGGAGGACAGGCTGCACTATGTCTAGGCAGATCCTCATCTAAGGAAGATGTTTCTGAAAAGGAGACAGGAGTTTGGAAATCTAGCTCCTGGAACTGTTCATCTTCAAAATCACCGGTGAAGTCAACTTGGAATTCTTGTTCATCTGGTAAACAGTCTTCCATATAAGGAAAAGGTGACCAGGGGCCCTGTCACCGTGGAACCTCTTAGGAAGAGAAGGAGATCCAGAAGGATTAACTTGCTCCCCCCCGGGTCGTAGGGCCGGGAGTGCCGTATGGCATGCAAGATGTGCCATACTACAGTAGAAACATCCAGCTCCCTCTGAGAAGGGGAGGTAGGAAGAGGGGTGTTGAGACACAAGGTGGATGATGGAGGGGATTGGACACATAGCCTGAGCAGGTCTTGTCCCTTTGTGGTACAGACCAGGGTCCCGATCTCTGTCCGCCTGACCCCTATGAGTAACCACCTGAGAAGGTGGAGAGGCAGTAAGCATGGCATAAGCCATTGGTTTCCCCTGAGGAATACGGGGCCTTGTCGACAGGCCTGCAGGAGAAGAAGGATTGAAATATGAAGGTGCTGTCAACGGGAGAGGAGCCCTCATCGACGGAGCGGGAATAGAACCCATATAGGGTTTTTCAGTTTGTACCGCATTTAAAGCGCTGGAAAGCATCAACGAGATAGTGTGAACTTCCATCAATGAAGATGTAGTGTAACGGCATGTAGTCGACGGGGGTACACCAGGAATGGTGGCTGTCGAGCGCTTCAGCAAGGAGCATGAGAAGGGTTTCTCCTTCTTGTGCCGAGGAAGAGAATCCGAGGAGGGGGAGCCCTTGGGATGGGCCCCCTGGATCTCTAAAAGAGACATTTTCTGCTCCATCAATAATCACTGAATTTCAAGCAAACGTCGCCAACGACTTGCTTGATTAAATTCCTGACAATAAGTACAGGAACTGGTGTTGTGTGTGGGTCCCAGGCACCCTATACAAGAGGTATGGTTATCAAAGCAGTACATCTTCCTACCGCAATGGCAGGAACTAAATAATGCTTGTTTGAAGATTCTTTAGACATTCATTTTGTAACTCAAATTCTCGTCGATGACTGCTGTTTAGAAGTTGCTCTAGCTGCTGCGCGCGAGCTGAAGATGGCAGGAAAATGAACTGAAGATACCAGGGACCACCAACGTTTATATAGCAAACAGGAAGCTGATGTCATGTGTGGGTGGTCCTTGGTAAAAGACTGCTATAAGAGTTGCCGTGCACCACAGCGACGTCTGGTGATGACCCAAGTGTATTATCTACTTCAAGAGACCACTCCGTGGAAGATATATCAATGCCGAATGGCACTAGTGTGAATGAGAGCTCAATTTATAAATAAATGTCAGCACTTTTATTAACAAATACTACCAATTTTTTACCGACTTGCTTCTGTTACAACTGAATCAGCTGATGTGTCCATTAATGGCACTGACCGCAGTCATCAAAATATAATGGCAACGACTCAGAACTGTTTAGAATGTAGCAGTGGAATTTTTCTGAAACAGGGAACTTATTACAGCTGATCTATGTGCATGTGAAGCAGCCTGACATGGATGTTTTTAAATGATTAATGTAGGGCTGCGAGACTCTCCAGCTAATCAGATGTCTTACTTTTTCATTCCCTTTTTATAATTCTCTTTACATATGATCAAAGAGCAGGTTTTATGTTGCAAAACTCTTTTCCAGGTGAATCCTTTTATCATTTTGTATCACCCTCTATTCTGTAACCCCTCCCTGGCTCACAGGTGGAAATGAGTCTTGGTAGAGCGTGCCTTTCCCAGTCACTAATTTCTAAATAAATAAATAAAACAGCAGTGATCAACACATAAAGACAACAACTGCAGAAAGAGTGAGCTAAAGAAAATAAGTGCAGAAAATACATATTTCTTCACTTAGAACACAGAAACTGAGAATTTGTTGGCAGAAAAGGACCACTTAGTCCATCCAGTCTGTCTCCACAGACTAACTGGTCTCTGGCAACCCTCCCTCCTCCCTGCCGGTTACTAATATTCCTCTATATCTATCCCATGCAGGCTTGAAGCTCCTACTGTTTTTGCCTCCACCATGTCTGCTTCAGGCATCCACCATACTTTCAGTGAAGTAGTACTTCCTCACACCCCTCTTAAATTTTCCCCACTCCAGCTTTATCACATGCCGTCTGGTCCTGGTGGTCTTTCTCATTTGAAAAAGACTCCCCTCCTGCACCCTGTTCATCCCCCCATGAGGTACCTGTAGGCCTCTTAACAAGTCCCCTCTCACTCTAGTCTCTTCCAGGGTGCATTATGCTGAGATCCATCAGTGTCACCTCATAGGGCTTTTGATGCAACCTCTGCACAATTTGAGATGCCCTCCTCTGGACTGCCTCCACCCTATGTCCTCTGTAAGGTGCAACCTCCAGAACTGAACACAATACTCCAGGTGGGGTCTCACAAGCATGCGATGAAGTGGCAACACCACCTACCTCCTCCTGCTGGAGATATTTCTCTCTATGCATCCCAGTATACCATTGGCCCTATCCACTGCTCTGTCACACTACCCTGCCACTTTGAGATCATCAGATATGATAACCTCAAGGTCCTGTTCCTGCTTAGTGACTGTCAGTGCCTCCCCCCCCCCCCCACCATCCTAAACTCATCTCCTATGTCCCAGGTGCATGATGTTGTGCTTTTTGGCACTGAACCGCAACTGCCATGCTCTTGACCACTCCCTGAGTTTCCCACGGCCCCTATGCATTCTCTCCAGCCCCTCCTGGGTGTCTACCTTATTTCAGACTTTGATGCCATCTGCAAAAAGGCATCCCTTCCCTTCCAGTTCTTCTGCAATGTCACTTATGAAGACACTCAAGAGGACCGGTCCCAGTACAGAGTCCTGCAGCATCCCATTGGTCACTCTACCCTCATTATAGTGAGTGCCATTAACAACCACCCTCTCTCAATCAATCAATCAAAGTCTTTATTTATACAGGCGGTCACCGTTGAGCAGAACTCATTTACAAGGAGGGCCTGTTATTTTTCACGTACATACATACATACATAGATTCCATACGCAAAGCAAGGATAATACACTGTACAGATAGGGTGCTGCCCTCATAGAGGATACAGGGCCAATAAAATGAATAACAAGCACAGCTGACCCCAGACAAGGGTTGACATAAAAGTATGGTTTACAGACCCCGAGGGTAAATAGGGTCATAACTGTATAATAGGAGAAGGATGCGGTAGCGTACAGTAGTAAGGAGGGGTATGGGGTAATAAGTGCAATGCTAACACATTAGATGGTCAATCTGCTTCACACTAGTTATTAGGGTGAAATTGTGCTCGTATCTTGGAGGTGGCTGCAAAAAGGATTCAAGCTTGGGGGCGGGCTAGGAACGAGTTCGGGGCTGGTAGGGGACGGGCAATACAACTGCATACTTCAACCCCGCTCAATCTGGGTCTAGGACTAGGCATAGCACCATTTCTGCATGGCAAAAGTCACAAATGACTGGCAAACTGAGCTAGACAAAAAGAACAGCGTCTGTGCTGTATTTCTTGATCTAAGCAAAGCCTTCGACACAGTGGATCATGAGCTGCTACTCTCTTCACTGCTGGAGAATGGACTCCATAGGCCTAGATCCACCCTCTCTTAAGTGGTTCAGATGTTATCTCACTGATAGAACGCAGCAGGTGAAAAATGAAGGTGACCTATCCTCATCAAACCACTCCTAAGAGGAGTACCTCAAGGATCTATCCTGGGCCCTATCCTTTTGCCATTTACATTAACAACATTGACTCTAATCTCACCAAAGCCAATGTTCACCTCTTTGCAGATGACACTGTCTTATATGTCAGTAACCCATCACCTTCAAAGGCCTGTGAAATACTACAATCAGAATTCTCCTTTTGCAATACCAACTACTTGAAAAAACCTCCTCCTAAATGAAAGAGACAAAAGCTATGTTCTTCTCCACTTATTACTATACTAACACCTTTTCACCAAGCAATCTTCTCCAACTATCCACCATCCTTGGAGAAACCTTGACTATGTTGACAAATTCAAATATTTAGGGGTATGGATTGACAACAGGCTTGATTATACTCAGCATATTGAAGAACTTCTGAAAAAACTTCGCCAGAGGCTTGGCCTTTTCTTCAGAATTAAACATTATTTAACCAGAGATTCAAGACAGAGACTAATCCAGTCCTCATTTCTATCACTTATTGACTATGCAGATTTCCTCTATGGCCACTGTTCTATTTCCTATTTAAGTAAACTGGATACCTTGTACCATAGAGCTCTCAGGTTCATCACAGATCTTCCATTCAACACTCATCATTGCTCTCTCTATGCTGCAGTTGGCTGGACATCCTTACACCTCAGAAGGAACAAAAATGCTGCATTATGGATATACAAAACCCTGTCTAACAAACTTCCATCCTATATTTTAGATTGCTTTACACTGGCCACAGCTAGGTTATATGCCCTAAGAAGCAACAACCTCATCATTTTGAAGCTACCCAAAGCCAGCACCCGGCATGGAGATCTGCAATCAGTTACTCTCTAGCAATGGCATGGAATTCTCTGCAGAAGACCCTAAAGTTGACCACCTTTATACCTCTAACATCCTTTAAAAAGCTCTACACAAGTCTCTTCCCAGAGATATGCAATTGCTTTCACAAGGCTTAGTCCAATCACATTCATTACCCCCCCTTTTTTCTACTGCAGCTTTGCTAGCCCTTACCAAGACCTCCACAGCTACCCCTGTCACTTACTTCTACCCCATTCACTCACTACTAGTAGACTTAGTCCCTATCCAAACTCCCACCAGCCCTAAGGTCATTTTCAGAGGCTGTTTTCAACATTTTAGTAGTCATCAATCATAACTGTCTGGTTTAGCTTGCCTTGAGCCTGTAATCTCCGGCTACCCTGTTTGTATATATGTTTATATTATTGTATCTGTTAATATAGATGTGTTTTGCATATGTCTGCTTTTGTACCTTCAAGTTATTCCTCGACCTATCAGGTCCATCTTGTAAATGAGCTTTGCTCAATGATGTCCACCTGAATAAATAAAGATTTTGATTGATTGATTGACTTCAGTCACCGCTCGCACGTATAACGCCTTAAAATTAGGTAAAGCGATAAGGACGCTCAGTTTAAGTGTCCTGTGCAGATTGTTCCACAGGGTGGGCAATGTGAAGCTAATTGCCGCCTTACCGAATCGGGAGTTAATTCTGGGTATTATGAGGGAGATACAGGAATAGCTTTGAAGCGCGTACTTTCCTGTAACAGTAAGAGGTAGGCAGCCACAGATATATGGGAGTAGTTTGCTTGTGAGGGCACAGTAGGTCCAGAAAGCAGCGTTTTTGTGGCGTCTGAGTGTAAGGGAGGTCTACCCCACAGCCGCGTACAAGGCACAATGGTGGGTAGAATTAGGGAGATCCGTTATAAACCTAACTGTACGGTGATACAGCGTGTCCAGTTTGGCCAGTTGGGAGGTGGGACCATGGCTATACAAAAAATCTGCATAATCCACCAGGGATAGGAAGGTGGTTTGGACTAGTCTTTCTTTGGCGTCTGTAGTCAGGAATTGTTTTAGCCTAAAGAAAAGACCAAGCCTCTGTAATTTTTTCCGTAGGTCTTCGATGTGTTCGGAGAAGGAGAGTTTGTTATCGATCCATACTCCCAGGTATTTAAATTTGGTTACAAATTCCAGCTCTTCTCCTAATAATGTACTAATTTTAGGGCAGGACACACAGGCTGTTGGATTGGGTGCATGGGCAAGCGGAGAGAAGAGCATAGCGTTTGTTTTTTTGGCATTCAGAAGTGATTTAACTGGCTCTGCAGGAGGTCGAATTCAGTTTGTAGGTCTTTGCAGGCTGCCTCTGGCATGGGCCAACTGATGTAAAGGACCGTGTCTGCGAATAGGTGGATATTGGTGTTTTTTATATGACGGTCAATGTTATTTATGTAGATTGAGAATAGAAGCGGGCCAAGGATAGATCCCTGAGGTACTCCACGTAAGAGAGGTTTGAGGGGAACAGCTTGCCTTCAGCTTTGACTTGTTGGAATCGTCCTGTCAGGCAGTCAGAGAACCATGGCAGGGAGGCGGAGTCCACTCTAATGGTGTGTAGCGAGGAGAGAAGTAGGGTATGGTAGATGGTGTCAAAAACTTTGCTTAGGTCAAAAAAGACCCCACAGGTGAAGTTCTCTGCGTCAAGGGCTTTCAGCCAGTCATCCGTGACTTTAGCCAGAGCTGATATAGTGCTATGCTGCGCTCTGAATCCAGATTGCATAGGGTTCAGTAAATTTGTTGACTCAAGGAAGGACCTTAGTTGTCCATTCACAATTTTCTCCAAAAGTTTGGAGAGCACAGGTAGGAGAGATATGGGCCTGTTATTGTTGAGATCACTTGGACCGCCTGATTTGAGGAGCGGGATGACATGAGCAGTCTTCCAGATGGGCGGCAGGATGCCCTGTGAGAGGGATAGATTGAAAAGGTGGGTGATGGGGATGGCAAGGATGTGGTAAGCAATTTTGAGGAAGTAGGGGTCCAGTAAGTCGGCGCCTGCACTTTTTCTGGTATCCAGGTGTAATGGGAGGTCTTCAACTTCTTTTAGTGCGGAGGGTTGAGGCTTAAATAGAGCTCATGTAACAGCAGGTAACTGAGGTGAGTAATCCGACGTGGAGCGTATCTTGCAGGCTGGGGAGTTATCGAATGCTACGCCTGCTGTAGCGAAATGGTTGTTGAAGAAATCTAAGATCTCACTCCTTTCGTTCAGTGTGGTATTGCCATGGGTTATCTTGTTCGGGAGGGAATTGCCTGTAGAGTGTCCAATCAGGTCCTTTATAGTGTTCCACAACTTACAGGGATTCATTGAGGCATCACTGAGTTCTGAACGGTAAAAGGAAGCCTTTGCTTCTTTGATCGCTTTAGTGCATAGGTTGCATGCCTTTCTGAAAAGGTTCCAATCTTTATGTGTGTTTAGTTTACGAGCCCTTTTCCAAAGCTTATCTCTCTTGAAAAGCAGAGATCTGACTTCGGGAGAGAACCATTTGTTGTTTTTGTTCTTTGTGCGGACTTTGGTCAGGGGGGCATATTTGTGTAAGGCCCCTTATAGAATGTCATGAAAGATGTCGTAGGCGCTAGTGATTGATTTAGCTAAGTAAAACTCCTGCCAGCGCAGGGAGAATTTGAGATCATTAATATAGGCAACTATGCTGAAGTTACGCCTTGATCTCTTCAAAGAAAATTTAGATGCAGCGTGAGGTTTGTTAGGTGACCTTATTCCTCCAATAAAACAATGGTCACTGATGTCAGAAAAGAAGGTGCCAGCGTGAGAGAAGAGGTGCAGTTTGCTTACTGGTACTACATCCAGAATGGTGCTTTCTTCCGGGTTTTTATTGTTGGGATGGGTTGGATCGTTGATAAGCTGGGTCAAGCCATGGGCATCACAAAAGGTGACGAGTGGAGCAGCTGCTTTTGATAGCCAGCCAAGGTTGATGTCACCAGGGATGAAGGTTTCGAGCAATCCTTGTTCCAAAGTATCGCTAAGATGAGATAGAAGTTTTAGGCAAGCAGGGGGGCCTATAGCATCCTATTAGCTGGACGGCACGCGTCTGATTAATTTCCACTTTGAGGGTAAGACATTGGTATTCGTTAGCAACAGAAGATGCACTAGTGCAATACGCTGGGAGTTTATATTTTATATACATGGCCACACCACCTCCTCTGGTGTGCCTCTCTGCCCTGAACAAGGCGTAACTGGGGATGTTTACTTCTGCGTCAGTAGTTGACGGTTTGAGCCACGATTCAGAGATCACTAATATATCAGGAGAAATGTGAGATACCCAAGCTTGGATAAGGGTGATTTTTTTTAGTAGGCTACATGCATTAATATGCACAAAGCTCAAGCCTTTTAACAAGCGCAGGTCTGAGGGCGAGGAGATTGGTGCTGGGGGGCCGGGCTTTAGCTCTTCATTACATGAGCATAGAATGAGGAGAAAAAGGATTTTTCTGAGTGCAGCAGAGGACATTTTAGGAAACCTGGTCTTATCCCGCGATTCATGCTTGTTGATGTTGTGCAATATGATATTCAGATTGAGGAAAGCACCTCCTGCAGTTGCAGCTAGCAGAACTCGGAGTGCGTGATACCTGGGAGTACAGGTATACTGCGAGATAGGGATCGTACTCTGTGAAAGTAGCATCACGTATGTGCCACTTGGGCGGGATACCCAAATACAGAAGTGCAGGCTAGTATCCTTGGACTCGCAGGGACAAGCGGGCGAGAGGGAGCCATAAGGCACAGAGTAGGAATATAGCCCAAGCAAGGTGCCGGGCTGTTGGGCATATAGAGACCGGCCGGAATTCCTAGTAGGAGAGGCCATATACAAAGCCGTAGGAGATCCACATTTTGGGGCTTGGAGGTAGTATATTATGCTCTGGTTGCCTAAAAGTATATGGAAATGGGCTGCTAGTGCAATGGTAGTATCAGAAAGACAGGGCTAAGGGGACAGGCGGTGAGCCTGGTGAAGATTTTTCTTGGCTATAGACACAGTGCCCTTGTAGTATTGAAACTGGGATGTGGTATGCCGAGACTGAGCACAGAGTGGTGTGATTGGTGAGCGCAGATAAGGAGGGGTGTTTCTAGGAAAATGGGCAGGAAGCGAGCGTATTTAATAAATGGTGTGGGGGGGTGTAAAAGTTGCGGCAGTTGACGTACCTTTTCTGGCCAAGGAGTCCAGGGCTGTGGATCCGAGTGGCGGCTGAGGTGGTGCCAGCTGCCCGCTGGCCGGGAGTACCCGAGGCTACGCTGGAGGGAGCCTGGGAGGGCGTTCCATGGCTGGAAGGAGAGAGGAAAGCAGAATTAAGTAGGGCTGTGGACAAAGGGGCAGACAGGCAGCAGAGGGATCGATTAAGCTACACAAAGAAATGTGTATTCTTTTGGCGCCCAAAGTCCGGAGCCAGTACAAGGGGTCAACAAAAGAGCTATAAACACTTAATCCTGTAGCCTTGACTTTAACAAAGAGGCAGAATATGCAGTAGACAGTCTTAACAATAAAATCCTAAGCAATTGCAGTGTAATTGTGAAGCAATTTTCAGAGCAAAAAATGGCTTTTCCAGGGACCAATATGGACACTGCCTGCGTCGATTGATTGATTGATTATACTTATGGAGAGGGACCATGTTTGCTCTCCTGCAGTCCTCAGTGAAGAAAGAAGAGCTCATGGTGTGTGGAGATACTACAATACTGCTTTACTTCACCCATTTTGTGCTTTTGAAAATATCTGACATAAAAACAAAACAGCTGGTGTAAACAAGTGTAAACTTTAGCTGTAAATATGGGATACACAATGGCCCGACACAGGATATACTGTACCATTTATTTTCATAAGTCGGGGGTACGACAGTGACTCACAAGTAGCAGAGACACAAATGAGCTGCATAAGTTCTGCCCTCTCTCAAGTGATACGTGGCATATTCTAAGTCAGACCACTGCGTGTCCGATTTATACAAAGTATTTTGAATTGTAAAGCCTGGGTGCCATTGCTCTGTCCTAACCGCCAAAGAAATCAGTGTGATGTCATCAGACGTTGTTCAAGCTGTTCTCTTATTGGTTAAGGGTACCTTTATGACATGTCTTAATGGAAGATAAATGACTAAAATAAAGACATAGATACATAGACAGTGTCGGCAGATAAGGGCCTATGGCCCACCCAGTCTGCCCATTTGAGCTTGTAAGTTCAGTTTATGTTTTCCTAGAAGTCTGTTGCCCCTTACCCTGACCTCCAGAATTCCTTTATGTCGATCCCATGCATTCTTAAATCCCGTGATTGTTTCAGCCCCCACCACTTCCTCTGGCAGGGTGTTCCATTTGTCCACCACCCGTTCTGTGAAGAAATTCTTCCTCACGTTTCCTCTGAATCATCCTTCCTCCAACTTCATCACATGCCCTCTAGTCCTGGAACATCTTTTTGCTTAAAAATAGTGTATTCCTGCACCCTGTTCCTCCCTGTAAGATACTTGTATGTCTCTATCATATCCCCTCTCTCCCTCCTCTCCTCCAGGGAGTACATGTTCAGTTCCTTCAACCTGTCCTCATAGGACTTGTGATGCAATCCATGCACAATCTTTGTTGCCCTCCTCTGAACCTTCTCTACCCTGTCTATGTCCTTACGTAGGTAAGGTCTCCAGAACTGTACAGTGTACTCCAGGTGGGGCCTCACTAGTGTCTTGTATAGTGGAATTATGACCTCCCTTTTCCTGCTGGTGATGCCCCTGCCTATGCATCCCAGCATCCTATTTGCTTTACCTGCTGCCTTGTCACACTGTTTCCCTACCTTTAGGTCATCAGAGATGATAATCCCAAGATCTCTTTCCCATTTGGTACATGCTATATCCTCACCCCCCAACTGATATATTGTGCCAGGGTTTTTGTGCCCCATATGCATTATCTTGCACTTCTTTGCATTGAATTTCAACTGCCAAACCCCTGACCATTTTCAAGTTTCTGCAGGTCCTTCTCATTCTGTCTACACCCTCTGGTGTGTCTACTCTGTTACAGAGCTTTGTGTCATCAGCGAACAGTGAAATTCTGCCTTCTAGGTCCCATGAATGTCACTGATGAAGATGTTGAATAGGACCGTCCCAGCACTGATCCCTGTGGTACCCCACTGGTCACTCTTCCTCTGTGGAGTGACAGCCATTTACCACTACCCTCTGTGTCCTGCCACCCAGCCAGTTACCTACCCACCACACTACTGTCCTGCCCACACCCATATTCCCCAGTTTGTGTTATAGTCTTCTATGTGGCACAGTGTCAAAGGCCTTGCTGAAGTCCAGATAGGCCATGTCCACTGCCCTCTCCTGATCCACCTCCCTAGTCACTCAGTCAAAAAATTCAACGAGGTTGGTCTGACATGACCTCCCCCTGGTGAAACCATGCTGCCTTGGGTCCTGTAGTCCATTGACAACCAGATGTTCCACCAATCTCTCCTTCAGTAGTGCTTCCATGATCTTCCCTACTACTGAGGTAAGGCTGACTGGTCTGTAGTTCCCCGCCTCTTTGTTCCCACTTTGTATAAGGGGACTACATCTGCTGTCCTCCAGTCTTTGGGTACCTCCTGTTTCCAGTGATTGGCTAAACAGGATAGCCAGAGGTTCAGCCACCACCTCTTAGTTCTTTAAGGACTCTGGGTGCACCCCATCTGGCCCCATTGCTTTATCAACTCTTATTACTTCCAGTTCCTTCAGGACCCTTTCTCGTAAAGGGACTTGTGCCATTTCTGCACCATTCCCACCCCTTGTACTCCCTTCAGACCCATTACCCTCCTCTTCCTCAGTAAAGACTGAGCAGAAATACCTGTTCAATATGTCAGCTTTACTGTTGTCATCCTCCACACGGCCCCCATCCTCCCCCTTCAGTCTCACTATCCCTCCCTTTGCCTCTCTTTTTTCACTTATGTTATTTGTAAAAGGTTTTGTCCCCTCTACCCACTGATTTTGCAATGTGTTCTTCTGTTTGAGCTTTAGCTTCCCTTACTGACCTCCCTGCGCTTCTCCTGGTACTTCTCCCTATCCCCTTCTGCCTGTGTCTTTTTGTATTGCCTAAATGCAATCTTTTTGGCTTTCACTTTCTTTGCTACCTCTTTGGAAAACCATAATGGTCTCCTCTTCCTTTTCCTCTTGCTAACCTGCTTAATGCATAATTCTGTTGCTCTTGTAATCCCCATTTTAAATACTGCCCACTGTTCCTCAACCCCTGATTCCTGCCCCATTCCCTTAATGCCTCTTTCAAGTATCTCCCATTTTCCCAAAGTCTGCCCCCTAAAATCCAGGATACGTGTTTTGTGTGGTTTGGTTCTGCTCTTTCTGTGATTTCAAACCACAATGACTGGTGGTCACTGTTCCCAGGTGCTCCCCACTGTTACCCCATCACACTGTCCCTGTTTGTGAGCACAAGGTCCAGTATTGCCTTCTGCCGAGTTGGTTCCATGACCAGTTGCTTGAGGAAGGCACCTCAAGGAGTCCAGGATAAATCTGCTCCTAGTTGATGCTGCTGCTGGATGCTCCAGTCCACGTCTGGAATATTGAAGTCTCCAACCAGTACTACCTCACCCTTGTCTGCCATCCTTTGGATGGCTAGCATCAGCTCCCTATCTGTTTCTTCCTCCTGGGCTGGTGGTCTATAGACCACACCTGTGCGGATGGCTGGCCCCATTTTCCTTTCCAGCTTAACCCACAGTATCACTCCCCCATTTTGTTTTACCTTCATTTAGAATGCTTCAGTGGCTAAAATGTATAATTTATTTGTAAGGCTCAATTCTCACCTACATTGTTAAAATATTGAAATTGTTGCAAAATTTTAGAATATATTGTGCAGAATAAGAAAATGGCACAGAAAACTGGCATGTGTGTAAAAGGCACACTGATATTTAAAACTCAACTGCATATACTGTAGCTGCACCTAAAAGCAACAGAATCAGGGAGGGGGGACTATGATAAAACAAGACCTAGTACAGAGAAATACTGTTTCCCTGAAAGTAAAGAATTATCTAAACACATCCAGTAATGCAGCAACCAGGAGACTGCATGCTCAAACTCCATCAGAGCCAAATACTCATAGTGTGGCTTTGAGAATGTTACTTAACCTCTCATTGGTTTAGTCAACCCAGCTGTGGGGAGTAGAAGCAGGACCCCACTGAAAACGAGATATTACACGTCAGCTGGGATATCCTTGGTAAAGTAGGTTCCCAAGCCAGTGCTCTACCGTAACCTAAAAAGTACACCCACAGCTGCACCCTCTACACCAAAACAAATTTGTTGCCCTTACCTAGCAGAGTTAAGTTCCAGACATGTCTGCTAGCTAAGAAGGCACTACTGGGCCTAACCCCCTGCCCTAACTCACTGCTTCCACCCTGTCACCCATCTCAACATCACCAGAAGCATGGCTCAGAATGCCCTTGAACTGTCTTTCTGCCACACTCAGCTGGGCAAGCTTTCATTCGCAGTTAGGGCCACTGGCTGGCTACATAAGCTGCCCGAAATCTTGCTCAGTCTACCTAAGTTTAACCAGTTTAAGAGAGCACTATGGGCAACCTCAACAGTTCAATACAAATGCAACTGCTAGTCATCCTAACTAAAGTCCCTCCTAGTATACTCTGTAAACTGTGTCAGACTCTAGCGTGGAGGCCGTGTACCATTACTATGCTTGTTCTGCACGGATTCTGTCTACCTGTCTTACTGTAAAATCGTATGCAGTTGGTTCCAGCTTATTTATTCTTACTTGCTCGACTATATTTTTCTTCTTTGACTTCATTCCAATGGAACTCGCTTACTGTATTTATGTTGCCTTGTAATCTCTGTTACTGACATGAAACCTTTGTAACAGGAGCAACTGCGCTCAACAGTATTCTCTGAAATTTTCAATAAATAACTAAATAAAGAAGTAAACACTAGACCACACTACCTCTACATACAGTATCTGCCACCCAACAACATTGTTTTTCTGTTATCTACAAAGTCCTGCGGGGAGTGGGCATACTGATCACATGGAATGAAAACATCTAAAATAACCTTTAGTAATATCACCAGATATCCAACTTTTTTTTATCTGTTCTAAAGTTAGGGACTGCTGGTAACTGGCAACTGTTGGAGAGAGGAGGACAGAGAGGAATACCTGAAAGAGTCGAGGGAGGTGACAAGGGCAGTCAGGTCAGCCAAAGCATCCAGGGAACTCAGACTAGCATAGGGCGTCAAAGAGGGGAAGAAGGATTTATTCAGGTACATCAAAGAGAAAAGGAGTTGTAAGGACCAGATAGTAAGGATAAAGAGGGATGGGGGTGGGTAGAAATGGGGCAGAACAGGCAGAAGCATTAAACGAGTACTTTTGCTCAGTATTTACTAAAGAGAAAGGGGAACTGTACCCAAGGGGCGGGAGGGTGGGCAGCTGACAGATGGGAAAATCCCAGTGAGTACTGAGGTTGGAACAAGGCATCTGGGCCAGACTGCTTTCACCCCAGGGTTCTGAAGGAGCTGTCAGATGTCCTGGAAGAACCACTGGCAGACCTGTTCAATGCCTCCCTGGACTTTGGGAGTATA
This sequence comes from Neoceratodus forsteri, assembly GCA_016271365.2. NCBI lineage: Eukaryota > Metazoa > Chordata > Ceratodontiformes > Ceratodontidae > Neoceratodus > Neoceratodus forsteri. Next base: position 117,447,385 of record CM057453.1, on the reverse strand, counting down.
CCTCAGGACTGGAGGATGCCGCATGTGATACCCCTCCACAAGAGCGGCCCCAAGGATGAGCCAGAGAACTACAGACTGGTAAGCCTTACATCCATCATGGGAAAGCTGATGGAGACAATCCTGAAGGAAAGGCTGGTTTCCCTCCTAGAATCTAATGGGCTGCAGAACAGCAGACAGTATGGGTTTGTCTCAGGCAGATCCTGTCAGACCAACCTGGTGGAATACTACGACTGGGTAACCAGGCAATCAGACAGGACCATGCAATGGATGTCCTACACCTGGACTTCAGTAAGGCATTCGATTCAGTGCTGCATGGGAGGTCAGGAAGTAAGCTAGAAGGCACAGGGGCAGGGGCGAAGATGGTGGGATGGGTAGTGAACTGGTTGCAAGGGAGACAGCAGAGGGTGGTGGTGGGAGGGGAGCTCTCATCTCCCAGGGTGGTGACAAGCGGGGTCCCACATAGCTCTGAACTGGGGCCGGTGGTGTTTGGGATCTTCATAGCAGACATCTCAATAGGCATCAAGAGCAAGACCAGCCTGTTTGCAGACGACACCAAGATGGGAGCAGTAATGGATGGCTTAGAAAAGTGGCAGGAGTTGCAAGATGATCTAGCAAAACTGGAGACCTGGTTGGACACTTGGCAGCTGGGGTTCAATGCCAAGATATACAAGGTGCTACATTTCAGTGCAAAAAAAACAAAGAGGAGGTACCAGCTAGGGGGGGATTCGACTATCCAAGATGGAAAAGGAGAAGGATCGGAGGATGATCATAAGGGGCGCAATGAACAACTCAGCACAGTGTAGAAAGGCAGCTGCGAAGGCCAACAGGATGTTGGGCTGTATTACCAGAGGCATATCCTCCAGGAGAGGGGTGGGAAGTGATCCTGCTGCTATACAGGTCAATGGTTAGACCACACCTGGAGTACTGCATTCAGTTCTGGCAACCATAACTAAAGAAGGACATTAGGTTACTGGCAGGGGTGCAGCACAGGGCAACAAAAATGATCCAGGGGCTAGGAGACTTACCCTACAAGAGCAGGCTGAGGGAGTTTAACATGTACTCCCTGGAGGAGAGGAAGTATGGAGGGACATCACTGAAACCTTCAAGTACATGAAGGGAATAAATCAGATAGGCACGGAGGGGATTATTAAATTAAGAAAGGGGGGAGAGGGACACTCAAGGGAATGATCTGAGATTGGAAGGGGGAAGGTTCAGGAGGGAAATGAGGAGACACTTTTTACAAAAAGGGTGGTATCTGGGTGGAATGCACTGCCAGAGGAAGTGGTATCCTGTAGAACAGTGGGCTGCTTCAAAAGGGGAAGGTCACGGGGAGGGGCAGCTGCAGTATAAGGGTTGCTAGCTGCACAATCAAGCAGACTTGATAGACCATAAGGCCTTTACCTGCTGGCAATTTCATGTGTTCGTAAATACTGCCAAGTGTAGACACTGTGCCTGTTTCTACACAAAAGAATTACAATTCTAGTGAATCTGTTCTTAATATCCAAGTATCCTTAGCTTACAGGTTACACAATGCTTAAAATATTGCAGCCATGGCTGTATAAAATGTTCTCAAAAATCACAATTTTCCTAATGTGCAGTGTTAACAGGCAGGCAATAGGCTATTTACTGCACTCATGAACAGAAAAGCTGGAGATCTTAGTAGAAAAGACGTGGTACATGGTACGTTTTTCACAAACATGTTTTAAGAATACAAAAATGGCAAGAAGGGTTTTATTTTCTAATTATGGCATGCTCTCAGCTACAGAAGGCTACATTTGACATTGGCTATGAACAAAGAAAAGCTAATCATCGGAACCACGAGCTTTTTGTACAACGGAAGGAGGTATGTTAGCCCATGAAGATCCCAGACAAATAACCCTCTTACTGGAAACTATTTAGAAATGTAAGACAAATCCCAATGCTTTTTTTTAACCCTTCTGCTGGTGTGATTATCGCCATGGGGCGCCAGACCAGTCTGGGGGGAGGGGGGCTGCTATACTACTTCTAGTTTTTCAATGTACTGTATGCATTTCTGATAAATGGGAATACAATAGATGACCTGGTAGAAGGGCCAGACAATAACATGTGATTTACAGGACATGAATGCAGCTACTATAAGATTTATCTGACAGCCCTCTCCGATAGTGGACCGTTGAGTATCCGATGGAATGATTTCCAGTCTAGAAAATCTACTACTGAGTAGCCATACACATTATTTATTTATTAGATGTTTTGGGTTGAAACCATTTTTTAAATGATGCACTTCAGAATGTGCAGCCATAAATTCAGCTTTAAACCTGAAAAGGAGGTAGTGTTATTGGAAGACATGTCAGGCTGAATTAGGATGGGCAGCACAAAGCTTTCATAAAGTGGCCTTGAATGCTGCGTTGGTCCTTTCAGAAATGATATTAATGTCAAATAAGGAGGCACACTTCGGAGGAAAGCGTCATTCACTATTACCACAGACCCGCATGAAAGTTTGGATAGGCTTCTGGACAGATCACATCACAAGAGCAAACAATGTGGAAAACGCATGACTTGCTACAGAACAAGCTTCCTTCACTGGCAGCAAAGTTGTCTGTGCAATGTTACGGAATCAATGCTCGTTGTCAGACTGAACTATAAGGATCGGACAATTTTTTTTAAATGTTTACTGCTATACGTTTGTTTAATCCATTGTTTATTGTTCTGAATTTACAGGCCTTTTTTTCAAAAGCATTCTGCCAAGGAGTGCGATAAGGGGAGATGCTATACCGTCAGGGTGTGCAGTCCTTTGGCTGAGATGTTAAACTGAGGTCCTGTCTGCCTGTTCTAGTGGATGTTAAAGATCCCATGGCACTTCTTGGGAAGAATAGGGGTATTTTATTTAAAATAAAATATACACATAATACAGAGAAAACCCAATGACTCAAATAAACCATTACAGTGGAAAAAGAAAAAATATACACAATGTTCAAAAGGAAAGAAAAAAAATTTACATCCAAACGAATAAAAGAAAAAAAACTGCAGCAGCAGGCCAATTAATGTATAGATCTGGAGAATCAAAACCTACCAGGATAAGGCACATATTATAACAGAACAACAATAAGCAGTACATTCATTGGGAAAACTCATCTTAAGAGTCATGTTCTGTACCAGGTTCACAAAAAGGCACAGTGTCTCCATACAGCCCTAGCCTAGGCTTGAGCAAAACCCTTTGTCCTGCTCTCTAACCTTCTGTAAGGAAATAACAGTATTGTTCAGTATCTCTAGTTGTGACTGTGCCTTTTGCTGCAACATGCCTGCCAAATAATATATTTCAAAACTGCAAACACCACCTGCAGGATACTGGGATTTTACTTAGCCCAGGGACCTGAAAAAAGATATAAAACCAGTTCCTAGCATGTGAGTGTGGAGTATTGGTTCCTTCCATTGTGGCCACATTTCCCCCATTCATTAAAATAATACCAACTTCAATTTCAGATGGTTTTCATCTGTATCAACCCCTCCCCCGAGGATGAAAACAGGCAGTCTAGCCCTCCTCGCCCCCAGACAACAGAAACTAAACAGATAAAGAATTGTAGAAATCCTTTTAAAAACAGGCTCACGTGTTATTTATTAATAACATCACTGGCAATATGGACGACCCCTGAAAGGAAGCAAAGGGAGAGGCTAAGCCCAATACTGTCATACTCGGCCTTCAGTATCATATTATAATCATGAAACAATTACATCAACATTCCGTCCGCAGATTCCCCATCATGTTAGATTGGTAGCCTTAAAAACAACTCTTGCAATGTGCCTAGGTCAGTCCAGCAGTCTGTAAGAGAACACATTTTAGTTACACTGGTGTTCTACCCAATCTTACAGCAATGTTGAGGACTAACGTTAGAGGACTGCAGGCTACCTTCTCAAGGGCAAGCGTTAGCCAAGGGCAATGGCAGGATATGAAATGGGATCTGTTGGATCGCAGTTCTAAGGTCCGAGTACTGAACTACACTACCCTCCAGGCCAGCTCAAACGAGCATAGTATTCCCCAGCACCCCCCCCCCCAAAAAAATAAAAAAACTTGCTTTTAAAATAAGGAAAACCAAGTAGTAAAAAAACACTGTAAACAAATAGGTATGCCTGCCAAAAAAGTAGTACAGCTGACTATTTCAACAGCTAGGGTATAGATTAGCCAACATCCCAAAACATCTAATCTCTCCGATGATTAAAAACTTTTTTTTAACTGCTCTTTCGATCTTTGACACTCAACCCTCTCCATCTGCCCATGAAAAGTAATTAAAAATTTTAGACAGAGGCTACCACTTCCCACCCTACCTTACTCCAAAAATGGAAAAACATCAATCAAACTCAAGCCCATCTCCTCCCTGTATCTGCAAACTGTGGAGCTGAAACATGATTTCCTATCAAACAAGCCTTCATGTAACTAAAGTGAGTCCCCACTTCGTAACAAAATAAATCACTTTGGTGCCTGCCAGGCCAATCCTTTTGCGTTGTGGGAGTGGGGGTTAAAGTGAAAAATGTAATTATCACAACCACCCCTGTACATCTGGGGCTAATTTGGGCTTCATTTCACACTTAATGTTTTTCATGCTGCCAAAAAAATTACAACTACCTTTTAAAATTGTTAAAGGTTTAATGCTCTATAAGAAATGACCAATAAATTTCAACCACCTTTATGTAGGCTTGAGGCTCAGATCCCCTTTTTCAGTGTGCAGAGGGAATCCGGTAAGCAGCCGCCATGTCCTCTGCATGATTAGATTAGCATTAAACAGCACTGTGACATGTATGACAAATAGGTGCATTAGACCATGTCATTTATTCTCAGTGCCTTTGGCTCCTAACATCCAAGAGTATGCTATACTGGGGACAACACACTAGCAAATGCAATTTAGGTCTGTATAGGCATTTCTTTTTCTTTGTTATACAAAGTCTTGTTCCATCCAAAAACAAATCTTATGGCTATGAATATAACCCAAGCCTAAAAAGAATGACTTTCCTGAGAACATACAAGGAATGACTCCTGACACAAATGCAGCATATTTTTCCTTCTGGGTTCTGCCACCATTTGATCTAATTTCCCCCAATGTTTTGTATATCACATTCTGGGTAAATAGATAGATAGATAGATAGATAGATAGATAGACAGACAGACAGACAGACAGACAGACAGACAGACAGACAGACAGACAGACAGACAGATGTCAAATTGTCCTTTGCTCTCTAATTCCACAGTACTGTATGTGTCTTCTTAAAGAAAAACATTTAATTAAATCAACCCATGGATAAACCCCAAATTAATGGTTTTACTTGAATAATAAAATGTTTTAACTACCTTGCAGCTGCTTATTTTAAATCACCAGGTATGTAAACAGTGGCCCCACTACGCAGCACCAGTTTGAGTATCAGCACGGCTCTGCTCACATGTACTGAATGCATGCAAGTGAGCCACACCAAGCCGCACTGATACTCAAAATGGTGCCTTGCAGCGGGACCACTGTTTGCTTACTTAGTGGTTTATAGGCTAACATAAAGCAGCTGCAAGGTAATTAAAATATATCATTCAAGTGAAACCCCTAATCAGGGGTATATCCACTGGGTAGGGTTTCATTAAATAGTGTTTCCCTTCAAGAAGGAAATACAGTAATGTGTGACAGCAATTAGAAGCACTGCACAGACAGCCGGCCTGGTGGCGCTGAGGGATGAGGCGATGGACACCACACCTTGCGCCACGCCGGCGACCTGGGTTCAGGAGCAAGCTTGGGCCACCGGGGGTCAACGGGGAGGGAGAGGATTGAGCTTGACAGCTCTCCTCTCCCAGGGACGGTGGGCACGCTGTCCCCGCCTCCATGGCTGCCTGGTGGAGGATGGGGGGCACACCAGATTCTGGGAGACTCAAGCGTGGCTTCGTGACACACATGTGCGCGCGATCATGGCTGTGAGGGGAATGGACCAGAAAAAGAAAGGACATCATGGCTGCAGGCTCCATGATGTCCCCTCCAGCACGCCGGCGCCACTACCTCAGGACCAGCTGTAATTGCCAGCTCCGGATATGGCACGAGAAGGAGGGGAGGACGGCTCCCTTCCACCCCAGGGGATAATCCCTAGGAGAACTAAGGCTCGGGGGTACCTGGGGGGCGGTGACTGGAGGAGGAGGAGGACGGACTACCACCTGCAGGCCAAGGAGGATAAAAATAGGATGGAAAAAATAGAAACTGCACAGTAAGGTAATTTTAAATAATCAAAACCTCAAGCCTTATGGGAAATCTGTTTGCAACATTATCAAAAAAGCACATTCACTGAAAATGGTTTTGACCCATTTCTTAACTACATTTTATTTAAGAAACTGGTTAGGTTGTGTAGTGTAATTTAAAATCCTGGGCCGTCTCCTGAAAACTGTGGGTATGTTTTTTTTGAAAAAGAAGCTCAGATTTGTTTGGATAAAAGAAAATGTGTAAATCACAATGATAGCCTAGGTTCTTCTCTGAACAGCAACAGCTTAAGTCATCTGGGTTTCTTTCTCTGCTTATCCAATTACCTGCAGTTATACATTTAATCTTTAAAGTCCTATCATCTGGGGCCACCCGATGAGACTGCAGAAGCATGTCATGCTTCCATGCCAGCTACCCGTGTTCAGGGATGGACACGGGGAGCCGGGATCATAATGACCATAGCTGGGGAGTGATGCTGAGTGCAGTGCCAGCCAGCCGGTGGAAGAAGCTATCCAGATTCCAGCACTGCAGTGACCCTTACCAGTAACCTGGGAAGTTTGCTCTCTCATCAGGGGTTTACGTGTCCAGAGCACACTGCACTGACCAAGACTAACAGAGGTGGTACACAATGCTAGGTGATATGGTAACAGTGACTTACAGAGGTAAGGGAGAAAAACTTGAAAAATATGTTTTCCCAGCAGTCTAAAGTATGACAAATAGTTCTGCGACTTGCTTCACCTAATTGATACTACCCCACCTGTGCGCACTCCAGGTCCCTCTTTTCCACCTCAAAGCTTTACCTTTCCAGCCCTTGCTATATTCTCCTACCCACCCCCACCACCTCCCCTCCTACCCATACCCTGCCACTCTTTCTACTCCTACTGACAAGGCCTTCTAGCTGCTTACCTCTCCTCTTCTCTCTTATTACCCCCCCCCGCTCCTTTCTTCTCCACTACTAAAGTTATTAATACTAGACAATTAAAGTATGTACTTTACTGTTTTTTAAACCTAGTCTTTGTATTACTGCCTCTCTATGTTTCTTAACCCCTCCCCACTGACGTGGAATCTTTGTAAATGAGTGCCTTGCACTCAAAGGTATTGTAATCCGAGACTGAATAAATAAAAAAAAAAATTAAAAAAATGACTGACAGCAGCACCCTCTGTCTCCATTCCATATGGATCCCCCTCCCTCCCCCCGGATTCAACGGCAGGGAAGCAGTTGGCAGGCAGGGTAAGAGTGACCAGCAGGAGACCCAAAAGAAGGAGTGGGTGGCAGCTCCAGAGACCAAACACCTAGATGGGGGGAAAAAATATATATTTTTTTCTTAGCAGCTGTCTCAACACTTCATGTACGTATATATTTTTTTTTTATTTTACAACCGCATGCTTCAAACGTGTTGCTCTGTTTTCTGTATTATTTGCATTTTGTTAAAACATTTTTGGCACTCATTTAATTAGAGCAAAAACACTTCAGGGTGCGCAGTCAAACATGTATGCACACTCCTCGGGTTTGTAGGCACTTGACTGCACCTCATGCCCAAACTCCATGGTATGCATATGTTTCATTATGCCTGCATGTTCTCTCACGTGTTATCACTTACTTATAGCTCCCATAAAGCAAGTAGCCTTTCATTATTCCTTTAACATTTCACACTTCCTTTCATTTACTAAATAAACTTTATATCACTGACCTGAGCTTGGCTTCTCTTCCTCAAGCCCCAATGCCTCAATGGGCTTTCTAGGTTATAGGCTTTAACAAATGCAAGTAATGGCAGTTTAAACAGTGGTAATGTCAGAAATTGCTGCACCGAGATCCTAAAAACCACTGCACCCCCTTCCCTCCAGCATTTGGTCTGTAACACTGTGCCAAACCAAAGCTCTGTTCTGGTACGTTTGTCCTTGCACCCCATAGCAATTCAACAACTTGCTCTGTCATATGCCACTGCATTGCCAGTTCTAGCTGTCACAACAGTCCTGTGGACAGTGGAAACAAAGCAGATCAGAGTCTCATTCGCTTGTAAATGGATTACAGATGAGACATTTAAATAAGTCCTTAACAGGATGGAGAAAGATTGAGAAAAAAAAAAAAATCGGTAAAGGTAAATCAAATGTTTTTTTAACACAGAGCACAAATCTGACCCTCCTAGATAACTAAGGGTAGGAACAAACAGAAATTAGGCTCAGCTGAATGTAAATTGAAACTCAAAATCTACTGAATTTAAATGATACCCCAAAAGCACATCGCCACTATTGCCTCTGCAAGCCAGTAAATGGCTACACTTTCATGTCTGAATATTAAGACTCCTGGAAGCGCAGCTCTCTTTCACTAGTTCATTGTAAGTTCCATTAGGTGTAATCTCCAGAAGTAATTGTGTTTATTGCACTTTATTGACAACATTTAGTATTGATTTTCACACCTTCTATGATTCTTTCATTTGTATTCATGAACTGTCCGTCAGCCCAGCCTAAATAAATTTGGCAACACAGCTACTAAAATGAATAAATCGATAGAAAGAAACATCAATTTTGCATTATCCTTATTCGTCAGGCAAGTAAACCAAAAGGGTTGCAAATGAAGGTCAAAGGTGTTGAAGTGGGTCAGAACCCTTGACCTCTAGACCAATATCCCTGCCATTAAAGAGGGCTATTTTACATTCTGGTATAGTTATGAGTGGGGAGGAGTGTAATGACTACAGGATATCACTCTGAAACAAAAGCAATAAATCCTGATGTTTACTGCACAGCTTATGTGAACACTAAACATCTACTGCATGTACACTGTAACAAAACCAAAAAAAATACAAAACACTAAAAAACACCATGAAACTGCTACCAAACATTTATTTTAATCCCTGCAGCACCCTTTCCATAAAAATACATTCTGACTCCAGGCAGCTTCTGTTCCCATTTACAGTGCTATTTGCCCAGTGCTCCTGCAATCTATGTACTTGTCAAAATAATTAAAAAAAAATGTCAGGATATGAAAAAAAAAAATGGTAGAATCTAGTGTTGTTAATAAATCTCTACCTTAACTGTCCCCTCCAACCGAGTGACATTAGACTTCACCCATGGCCAAAGTCATCACGTCAGATGGGGTTAGGCATGGGTGGAGTAATTCTGCCAGGCTGAAGGGCAGTGGTGCAAAGATTCATCAGCACTGCAGTGCTGCAATTTTTATGGTATCTCAAACCATTTTGGAAAATAGGGAGATTTCAGAAATTAGCTTTTCTCTAAGATTAATTTTTTTGTGGTGAAACGGGGTACAAAAACAGACATTTGTCAAAATCAGGAATTACACACCACCCGGAATCCTTATGTATCAAAAAAACAATAGCACCTTCAGACTGCTTCAGACAGGGTATATAAATAAGGCTCTCAAAAAAAAAAAATATATATATATATATTTGCCCTTTTTTTCATGGAAACTCAGCAAATAATTTTTGATTCTTGTTGTCTACTCTTCTGCTTAAGTTTGTTAGCTGTAACTTAAAAACAAAAACAGTGTATAACTTGTCCAGGAAGAAATCTGGGTCAGGCTAAATCACTGCTGGCTTCATGTAAAGGCTCATACTCAACAAAAAGTCAGTGGAGAAGGGAGGGATATTGATGTGCACTGCATAGGGATGGAGTGGACTCCATAAGCAGGCTTGTGCACCACACTCTGTGAAGATGCAATGGAGTCCACTTGTTCATGCATTCAAGGTAGGGACTTTGGTGGGGGTGCACCAAATGGTGTGCATGGTGGCTGGTGGACATCCACCTCTGTCTGATGCTGTCCAACTCCACCTAGATCCTCGGGACTCCACCAACAGAGCTGTTTGCTTGGTTATGCCCCCAGGGCAAGCCTCTTGGTAGGGGGAAGCCAAGCCCCAACGACTGGTAATTGGTTCTGTGGCTGAGGATCCTGGTAGACATCAGAGATCAACTTAAAAAGGTGAATTGATCCAAAAAATAACACATCCATTGGGGGGGCATAGACGATGAGAGTAATAACTCATAAAATATCTTGTTCAGGCATTTTTCTGTCAAGTGAGTAGTTTTATAAGCGCAACAACACTCCAAGGTATGCAGCAGTGGTAAGACTGATCATGCCAACCACATTTTCCGGTGGCAGAAGGCACACGGTGCATGTGAATAAGATCTCTTTCCACACAACCTGTCATGGGTTACTGCTTACACAAACTGTATACTGCCTCTACTATAAACAGAATGTTAGAACAGTTGCTCCCAAATCATGTCAGCAAGTGGCCATGATAGCTACAGTAGCTGTGACATCCAAACTGTCACAAGTCTCAGTTATCCCAAGTGCTGCACTATCAATCGAGGTTCACTGTTACAATGAAGGGCAGCAATGTGCTAAAAAAATGTAAAAGTCATTCAGAACTAAACTGACAGCAGGCCTAGTGGCACACTGGTAGCGCTACCACCCACCATGCCAGCAACCCAGATCAGGAGAGATCATGAGTTACTGGGGGCTGGCAGGCGTTAAGCATCCAATGGGCTGCTTGCTTTCCCAGGGGAGGCTTGCCACTTCTGCAGAATGACTGCCCCCAGGTTGAGGCCTGCGAACGGCAATAGAGGGTGGGTGCTGTGGGGCTCTGCAATGTGTACGTAGCTCCACATGCGTATGTTGACACGTGTGCCCCAGCAATGGGATCAGGGAGAAAAAAGGTGGAAAATACAATAAGGCACACATTCATGACGCTTTGCACACGGAGCCCTCACCCGCCTCACCACCTGGGTGAACGTGCCTGCTGACAATAGATTTAGACCAGGGGGTGGGGAAGGGAAAGATAAGCCCAGGGAAGGTGATGAATTTGCGTCAGTGTGGCGGGGCAGATGGGAGAGCTAGGAAGTACAAACAAAATATGGAAAATAACTAATCTGAGTCACTGCACCAGCAACATTTTACAAGATTAGTGGAATTACACTGTGAAAGAGAAGGGGGGATAAACACACACTGAGGTTGAAGTTTGAGACTTACATATTCAGTTTCTGAGCCAACAAAAGGTTTCCTCAGTTTTTGAAAACAACATTCACAATTCACAGAACATTTAGTGGTGGAGAAGCACTTTAAAAAGGGATCCTAGGACCCCAATTTAAAAAAACAAAAACAAAAGGCAAATGTGCCACTTACTGAAGGCAAAACCATCTCTAAGCTGCTACTGTTACTACCTGCACCGGCATTTGTTTGAAACAGTGGAAAGCTAGCTTTAAATTCTTGTATTTCTCCACGTAATTAATTATAATAAATAAATAATGCACACAATTCCATGCGCAGAACCAAGGTACTATGCCGGCACAGAGTTGTGCGTCAATAGGAAGCTTTAAGTGAACGAAGCTTTAAACCTTTATCTTGGCAGCTGTCACCTAGCATGAACAAACCAGTAACTTCTCTACAACATGAGATTTTAGAATGCCAAGATTAATTACTCCTTTAAGAATACGTGCTGAGAGCTTATTACAGTAGGTTTCCCTTTTACACACAGCACAAGAGCTTCTAACTCCGTTCCAAACTTACCTGGGAACACAGCAGCATGACTAGCTCCACAACTGAGCTGCTGGACTTCATGCACACCAGACCTGCAACAACAGAGAGGACATGCTCGTTTAAAAACCTACAGGCTCAATGTATTTAAACATATACAGTGCATCTACGCAAGGAATAACATGTTTGAGTATCTGGTTGTGCAGAAATACATGGACGCACTGATTATGATGTGACGAATGAGGCAAAGCTAAGTGCCTTCAACAACTGCAGGTGTCTAGATATATAACACAATGGGATACCCACGTAAGGGTCTTAATAAAAACAGGGTTTAAAGATTAAAAAAACAAAAAATATCATTAAACTTAACAAAAATCAGCCAAAAGATCTTAACTGTCTGGGTGTGCCGACGTAACTGGTCACGTGGGGCATTTTCAGTCAGTTGGATGACTGAATATCTGTCTGTCTATCAAATTTATGAGAAAAATGCACCTTCTGATAAGCCATGGAAAGGTATAATTTACAGCTTATTACAAAGCTCCTCCCTAAGCTTGGCGCCTTCCAGCACAGTAAATCCTGCCTCAACACTGCTGCCAGATGGGTCAAAAATAGAGTTCTCCCAGCGTTAGACTATGCCAGTGATAGACTATAACATTTACTATGAAGCAGCTCCCACAGGATTCCCTTTGCCATGCCTTTTACGAATAACTCTCCCCTCTGCACTTGCCACTTACTGTCAGCTGTACTGTAGGTTGACGTGGACTTACCTTGATGAGCAGTGGCTTACACATGGTACCCTGCTGATCTTCAGGTTTTAAACTAACACTCTCTTGATTATAGTAACTTTCCTCCCTCTGCTTAATCCCTCTGTTGTGCCAAACCCTGAGTCTTCAAAAAGACACTGCCTGTCGGCTGGACAAGCTATCTTCTTCTAGAGACTGTCCCCCCTTCCTTTCTCAGGCCTTTAAGAGGCAGGCCCAAAAATTGTACAGTCCAGCCTGTGGTTGCTCCTCCACTTTTTTTGGCAACCAACTTCTGACCTGGTCTGGTTCCACTACATGGCGACAGCCAGTTTTCATCCAGGTGGCTATTTGTGTCTCCTGTTACTTGTACACCTGCTCCACAGAACTAGGTGCTCTGCCTGGCTGTCTATTAGAAAGTATTTCATGGTTCCATTACCTAAATTTAGCATTTTACCCTATGTGCTCATTTTGAGCTTCACTTCCTTTATCGACTTAACAGGAGTTTGTATGAACCCCATACTACAGTAAATAGTTTTTTACTGTACCCCTTTCAACTGCATCAGCTGTACTGGTTGACTGCATCTATGATCTGTGCCCTTAACCCTAGGACACACACACACCTATAAATGAGCTACTTGTAACTCTGCATATCTCTCCTGAATGTCTGACCAGGAAAGGTACACTGAGATGTGACAGTTTTTATTCTGTGTGCGTCCTCGGAGGTGCGTTACGTGGACCTCCTTTATAGACTGGGAGAATGTAGGCCAGGACATCCCCTAGTCTTACGATAAGCGCCATGGGATCTTTAAATTCCACCAGGAATTTCAAAATTCAAAACTTTAGATGAATAAATAATGTTCCCACTAGTTGATATAATACCAAGTTCACATTCACTACTCATGTGAGTCGCATATTAAGCAGCAACACAGTCAATTGTCTTAGCAAGCCTTGGGAGTCAAGTATATAGTCACAAACCTGCATGGTGGCAGGAGGATGGGTCAACACTTCCAGAAATAATTTGGATGGAGACAGCTTACTTGTTTCTGGCAACCACGGTAGCTTTGTTGATCACACTTCAGCCTGCACAGATTTTGAACTTTTGGGTTTGTTGCTATGCTGCAGCTGCTTTTATTTACAATGGGCTGATTTTTCTATGCTCTGGTAAGCTGCATCCATTGGAGTTATTTACTGAAGTGCTGACCCATCCTCTTGCCACCTTGCAGGTTTGTGACTATGTTCTGATTGGCTCTTGTGTACGCTGCACCGTCATCTGAGCAGCAATACTGTGGGCTAGACTTGGAAGTAAAGTACTCTGTCAGCACAGCACAATAAAACTAAATGTGCAGTGTGATTAGTTAAAATGGAGACATCCAATTTTGGATCGCTACCCCTTAAAAGCTCCAGATGCATTTACTACTATGTTTCCAGCAAACAGCACAAGCACTTATTATATCACTAGTACTGCCAGATGGTAAAAACACATCTTTGCACAGGCTTTTCAAGTGGGCTCTCATAACAAACACTTCAAACAATTAAGTTAACAGAAACGAAAGAAATCATGTTTTATTAGATTTTTTTAAACACTGCAAAGGAGAAAGTAGTGTTCATATACTTTGATTTAGAAAAAGCAAGAAATAGCAGTATCTGAGATCGAAACAGAGAGGAAAATAAAATACAGCCCTTCAGATCTCTTTATCAAGTGTAGCACACATCAGAAGTTATCATCAACCTTTCCATTCTACATAAAATTAGATTTAGCAGTCCACAATGAGCCTTCATCCCCTAGTCTAACAAATTATTTCTGTTCCTTCATTACACAGTATAACTATAACCTAATATGTATGTGTTTCTTATTTATTACTGATATGAAAGTGCAAGACATATGCTGTATTGATCCATAATATCTACGTTTTGCAGTTTTGGAGTTGGGAGGTATTATATATGCAGAGAGGGGAAATGGTTCTATGACCTTTGCTTTCACCGTTACTCTCTCCCTTCAGCCCTCCAGCTATCAATCAAGTTTCCATTTTGTTTGGTGGCAGCAGACATCCCAAACACTCTTATTAGTACTTTGACCCTTGACCCTTCCCTCTGTAACCCTTAGCAGAAGTGTGAGCAGTTACTTATAAGACACTCTAGATGGTTTATAGGTTTAATTTGGTTATAATGGCTGCTAAAAATATTAAGAGCCTACGGTTCAAAATGAAAGTTGATGTGGCTTAATGTTTCTTCCATAATGGCATAAAACCTGGAAAGTTTATCCCAAGACAGTCTGGCAATAAAACACATAACCCTTTAATCATACTTGCAGCTTCCTGTTTGTTCTCGCATCTGGTGACAGAAATAAAAGGACTCTTACTACAAGAGAAAGCCAACTTAACTGTCTCTGTGTGTGAATCTATCATAGGTTTCAACATACTGTAGGGGACAACGAACATGTTCTGAACTGTACTGCAGCTTTTATGCTACCATCATTTTGGGCAGCAATGTAAATCTCCCATCCCCCAAATAAAATGACCCAGTTCTATTTAGGAAATGCATATGCTCCAGACAGTAGGATGCTGATCTGCAAATGAGTGCCAGAGGAAGAGGGGTGGGGGACGACGACTGTGTTAGTACTTCTTGAGTGCAATGACTTAACCTAATTGTAAGAGAAATTCCAAAATGGCATGAGTGGCATCTGTCCACTGATATAATACCACCAAACTGGTTTGGACTCAGAGTTTTTCTAAGGCTAGACTCTGGAGACAGTATTACTTAAAGGAAAAATCTCATCTTTCTCCTCAGTAACCTCAAAAAGATTGAAAAATATTGAAATTCTGCTTCATTTGCAATGAACAGTCCTGTGTTACAAATGAGGTGCCCAACCTTTTTAAGCAATGTCATTCACATATTATAGTTCGAGGGAGTGCTCCTGACCAATCAGAGCACTTATTTCCTCTGCGTTTGAGACACTCTCATTCTGTGAAGAGCATCTCACATGCAGATGCCCTGGAAATGGGCACATTCCGCGGGTGTTTTTTTTGGTTTTTTAATATATTATTCATAGAATCACAGATGCTTGACAGTAGAAAAGAACCATACCAACTCATCTAGTCTGCCCTTTTCCCCCTACACTTCTTCCCCCTTCCTGCCAGCCCGCACCCTTCCCCCGATACTCTGCCCCATATACTTGTCCCATGCCCTCTTGAATTCTTCCACCAATTTAGCCCCCACCACTCCATCTGGTAGTCTGTTCCAGGGCTCCACCACCCTCTCTGTGAAGAAACACCCTCTCACATTGCCCCTGTATCTTTTTCCTTGCAATCTGAGGCTGTGCTCTCTAGTTCTGACCCCCTCCTTCCTCTTAAGTAAACCCTTGCCTCCCACTTTATTGAGCCCCTTTACATATTTTAAAGTTTCAATCATATCTCCTCTTTCCCTCATCTCCAGCATGTACAGATCCAGCTCCTTACACCTCTGCTAGTATGACTTTCCCTGCATACCCTGCACCATCTTGGCTGCCCTTCTCCGAACCCTCTCCAACGCATCTATATCCTTGAGGAGATGTGTTCTCCAGAACTAACCCCCATACTCCAGGTGCAGCCTCGCCATGGCTTTGTAAAGGGGCATTATTACCTCCCTTCTGCTAGTAATGCCCCTGCTTATGCATGCCAACATTCCGTTGGCCTTTCCCACTGCCCTGCTACATTGGATTCCTATTTTAAGGTTCGAGGAGACTATGATCCCCAGATCCCTCTCCTGCTCTGTTACTTTGATTTCCTCCCCACCTAGGGTGCACCCTGCTCTTCTTTTCCTACTCCCCAAGTGCATCACAGCACGCTTCTTGGAATTTCAGCTGCCACATCCCAGTCCATTTTCCAAGTGTCTTTAAGTCGTCCCCCCCCCCCCGGGTGTCCACCCTTTTGCATATTTTTGTATCATCAGCAAATAGGCACACCCTCCCTCTCAAACCCTCCGCAATATCACTGATGTAGAAGAAAAGCAGACCCATAACTGAACCCTGTGGCACTCCACTCTTCACCCTCACCATCCTACTTGATCACGCTCGACCTATACTATAATACATCTCTCTTCGCCACTCATTGCTGGATAAGAGTGGTTTCACTTGCGTTCTACTAGAACCAGAACAGCTCAGCTTAGCTTTGCTGTTCTCTCGAGGAGAATGAGCGCAACACCACTCTTATCCAGCAACAAGTGGCTCTGGGGGACATATTCATTTATAAAATGGGCAGGAAAATCCCCTATTTTGATTGGTTGCTAGCCGTGCATTAGAAGTGTCTAATGCACAGCTAGCAACAAGTGCAGGTGACCACAGCCACATTAAAAAAATCAGGTATTAAGATGCCAAATAGAATGTTCATTGTTTGAATCACCATCATTTTTTTAGCCACCAGCCACCAACTTGCCCCAAACCTGTAAACGTTATAATCATTTTTGATGGCACTACATACCTTACAAGTCAAAATTAACTGCACTGCAGAACAGCTTTTTATATTACAGTAACCTTGAACACCCATTTCTGAAGCTACTGAGCAGTGGACACTCTAGTCACTGAAGCCGCGCCAGTAAACGAGGAAAGTGTGGGACACTGTAGTCTGTTCACTACCATGCTTCTGTCTGAACGGCTTCCAGTGTTCCCGCTGACACACAGGTCACTCTCCTAGTCTGAGCTGAAAAATGTAATATGTGCTTGCTCAGATATCAAAAAAATCCGACAAAAAAAAGTAAAACTTACAGGCATCCCTTTCTCCGCGTGTGTATGCGCTTCCCCTGTCAGTCTCAATACTGCTGTCATTGTGCCAAATCGGATCTTTTACATCCCCGTATGTATACTATTTTGATCCATTGCATAAAATTATTTTTTAACTTTTAAGGAGAAAAGAAAAAGGCTGCAAAATCGATTGGGGGGGCACAACAGAATTGGGAACAAAGCATAAGAGGAGAGGTTGAGGGCACTGAACATGTACTCCCCGAAAGACAGCAGAGAAAGGGACATGGTTGGGACCTTCAAATACTTGAAAGGGATAAATAAGGTTGATAAGGAGAGTCTCTTTAAGCTGAGTGGCAACCATAACATGAGGGGGCATAGTCTTAAGCTGGAGGTGAGAGGTTTAGGAGAGAGATCAGGAAGCACTTCTTCACAGAGATGGTAGTGAACACTTGGAATGCGCCGACGGAAGAGGTCATCTCATTGAAGACAGTGGGCAGCTTTAAGAGAGGCTGGGATAGGCATAGGGGGAAGGTAAGGATCATGGGTAGGGAGGATGGGAGGAGTGGGGAGAGAGGGCAGGGACATTAGGTGAAGCTGTGGACCCTACAATACGAGCAGACTTGATAGACCAATTGGTCGTCTTCTGCTGGCTTCTTCGTATGTTCATATTAGAGGTGCTCCAATTTTATTTAAATTATTTCAATCCATCAGTCAGCTGAGTTGGGAGATGGGGGGGGGTCTGAAACCAATCAGATGGAAGAGGAATCGGGAAACTGCCTAACAGAGGGCACAGGACATACAAACGTGATCTAGTAAATGTATAGAACTAACAGATTACAGATAAATAACAGATTAGCAGACCTAATAAACCTCAAAAATCCTTCCAAGGGACATTACTAAAAAAACTATAGCTACGGAAGCCTAATCAGGACAGAAGTTCTAAAGCAAAAAAAAAATGCAGTACAAGCAGGCGGAGGAACTATTTTAAGAAAAAGTTACTCAAATTTTCAAGATTTTAAATATTTAAACAAGTTGATTTTATTTTTCCATTCATATAAAATACATGGGTCCATTTTATAAGCGCAATAAGACACTCCAGGGTGTGCATTAGACATTTCTAATGCACAGTCAGTGGCTGAAGGTACTCAGCCTGCGACCTCATGCCTCACTACACCCCTGGTCATGTGTTAGAAATGTATAATGCACACCCCCTCGTGTCTTATTGCTTACATATAATATAGTGCTAGTAAGTGATGCTGGGTGGGGGGGGACTAGAGCTACAGTAGCACGTTAAATACATTTCTAAAATGTATAACTTTTTTAAAACTATTTCATTCACTGTGGCCACCTGAAATAGTACTTAAGGGGCAGCACCCGTGGGTTGAGTGAAGACTTCTGATGTCACATCATGATGTCATAAACTTACCCACCAGCTCAACCAATCTTAGACAGACGGTAGACATGACTGGTCTGAGTAGGGTCCCTGGGCCCATATTTGAACAAGGAGGCTGGCTCCATGTAAAGTCCCTGTCCTAAGCTCAAGTAAGTTCAAGGCCCTAACTCTGGCAGATCTGAACATATACCAGCACCAAGCGAGTACCCAAAACCTGTTCAAATAATGCCCCCAGAGCGCAGCCTGAAGTAAGGCATGAACAGGTGCCTTCCACACTAAGCACAACCCCATGCAGGCCAAGATAAATAAGTACCTATGGTGAATTTAGATGTCGTCAAGAAGCAAAAGCAGTTAGTGTGTCCAGAACTTGTTTGTGCTTTTGCTATATCAGATTGTCCCCACGCAAATGACCTCTTTCCTCATACAAGGTGCTTTGAAGTTGTTTGCATCCCAGTAAAGTTTCTTTAAATTATACATCACTGGCACCAGTGGTACACATTCCCTCACCCAAAACAGTGTCAATAAAAAAAAAAAAACACATCTTTCTGGCACCAGTGGTACACATTCCCTCACCCAATACAGTGTCAATAAAAAAAATATCTCTCTAGCACTAGTGGTACACATCCCCTCACCCAATTCTGTGTCAATAAAAACACATCTCTCTGGCACTAGTGGTACACATCCCCTCACCCAATCCTGTGTCAATAAAAAAACACATCTGTCTGGCACTTGTGGTACACATCCCCTCACCCAATCCTGTGTCAATAAAAAAAAAAAATCTGTCTGGCACTAGTGGTACACATCCCCCTCACCCAATCCTGTGTCAATAAAAAAACCCATCTCTGTCTCTAGTGGTACACATCCCCTCACCCAATCCTGTGTCAATAAAAAAAACACATCTGTCTGGCACTAGTGGTACACATCCCCTCACCCAATCCAGTGTATAAAAAAACAACATCTCTCTAGCACTAGTGGCACACACCCCTCACCCAATCCAGTGTCAATAAAAAAAACCCATCTCTCTGGCACTAGTGGTACACATCCCCTCACCCAATCCAGTGTCAATAAATACACATCTCTCTGGCACTAGTGGTACACATCCCCTCACCCAATCCTGTGTCAATAAAAAAAAAACACACCTGTCTGGCACTAGTGGTACACATCCCCTCACCCAATACAGTGTCAATAAAAAAACATCTCTCTGGCACTAGTGGTACACAGCCCCTCACCCAATACTGTGTCAATAAAAAAAAACACATCTCTCTGGCACTAGTGGTACACAGCCCCTCACCCAATACTGTGTCAATAAAAAAAAAAAAATCTCACTGGCACTAGAGGTGCCCCTTCCCTCACTCGATCCCAATGCTAATATAAATAAAATAAACCCATGCTACTTCTGGTACACCACCTTACCTGATTCAGTCCCAGTTAAAAAACAAACAAAAAAAAAACCATCTCTGGTACCAGTGGTACACTCTCCTTGAATCCCAGCAGTTTTGTGAAAATGTCTACTACTAGCATGCAATGGCCCTCCAAGTCACTTTATTATCTTCATACAGCAAAATATCTGTGTAAAACCTTTCACGGAGTCAGCGTTTCTATATAGGGTCGGTAAAATGGACCAGAGTAAACAGTAACTACTGGGCCCCAGACTACTGGTTACAACGTCTTTTTCTGACATTAAAATTGCTTATACACCTGAACTCAGTATGGGTTCAATCTCCTCTCGGTGTTTTTACAAAAAGGGGGCAGATCAACCATCCTAAAGCAATGTGTTCAATGCCTATGTAATGTATTGTGCTAATGCCCTCTCGTTAATGAGTGAATTAATAGAACTCAATAAAAAAACGGAAAAAAAAACTGGGAGTGTACATTATGCCCCTCCCCACCCACTGAGCAAATACACCATGACCACAATGCAACTGCTGCTTTTTGCTGCATCGGGGAGTCAGAGACCGGGGCCATGGTCAATCCTGGGTATCTTGTGTTGTACAACAAAATTACAGTCCTAGTTATTATGTTCAGTCTGACAGGAAACTCTACCATGAGACGTCCTTCCTCATCAGAGAAAGGTGGTCCTCATTCCTCTTTCTCTGCTGTAGTTCAAGACAGCATCACCCTGGCATGGATACATACCTCTCAAGTCTCCCTGATTTTGCCTCTGAAATTTCTTCTGTCCCTCCTAAATTTGGCATTTCTGTCACTGAAGAATGGGGATCTGAATCACAAAATAATGCTAGCCATTGGTGTTACAGCCTAGTTCTCATTAAGAAAATGCTATTCATACTAAGAAGCATGTTGTACACAGCTTCTGGAACTAATATTACTATTTTTTCAGATGTGTCCCTGATCATTTTAAGCCTTGTCCCTGATTTGTGATGAGGGAGGTTGAGAGGTATGCATGGATATGCCGGGTTAGATCAAAACATGATGGAAGTTAACAGAAAGGATATAAGAGGTCATGTCTTCACTACACCCCCCCCCCCCAAAAAAAAAAAAGCAAAAGTACATCAAGGCCTTTAAGCAGAGCTCCCTTCACCACAACAAAAATAAATAAATCATATCAGTAGACAACACTCGTCAGTTTCAAAACAATAATTAATTTTAGGTCATTCTGTTTTTTCACAAACCAGGATATGCGCAGCAAAATATAATGTTGTTCTTTAAAGTTTATATTACCCCAGTGTTATTCAGGAGATGAAGTCATATTCCCTGCATGTTATATCACAGTCTATTAACGTGGAACTGACTGTCATGTCGCAAGCAAAGGGCTATGACCTCAGCTCTTAACTAACAGGGCAAATTAACTTTTTTTTTTATAAAATATGTTTATTAGAGACGCAGTCATTTACATGAGCATACCAAAACAATAAGTCAGTACAGTTAGATACTTGCACTTCAGCTAAACATTTGCTAGACAAACAGATAATGCAGCATTTTATTTTGTTTTTTTTAGTTATTTAACCAAGAGTGGCACACTAAACTGAAAGCTTTTTTACAGGTGCGACCTGGGAGCACAGGGAAGTTAAGTGACTTGCTCAGGGTGACACGGTATGCAAGTGGAAGCTCTGGGGTTCAAACCCAGGTCTGGTCTGCTGGATGTCACCAGATTTGCAGCTCAGAGCCTTAAACCACTGCACTATACTACATCCCTAATCTTTCATTTACAATGGATATGCTTTTTGAGGCAAGCCCAAGTCCTCCCCTCCGACCATCCCCACAGATCAATAATCATAAATATCAACAGGTCTGACAGACCCTTAGGCCTAGGGGGTTCCTGGCTTTTCCATTAAATACCGGTCAGATAGGAAATAATCCCACTTGAATAGCAGCTTCCAATGGGCCCTATAAAGGTTGGAATTTTTCACCTTTGGTTTGGGCAATATGAACTTTGTAACATACAAGTATACCACTTTGAGGCATATATCCTTAATGTGATAGAACACACTGGTTTGACATGTAATTTTATTTTGGACTATTGTATATCTGGGATCAGCTAGTGCCAGCTGTGATTTCTACCAGTGACCAGAGCAACTCTCTAAATTGTACGATATTAGTCTGCGGGGTTCCATGTGTCAAACCTCACCTTAATGCTGCAATATTTGTTAGCAGTAAAAAAAATTCCATCTTTTTTTTTTTTAAATCATAATGGAATACTGTATGATGAGTGCCGGTTCTACACTGATTTCCATATCATCTGAAATACTGCTGTACCACAGTGCAAAGGTCATAGAAATGAAAATCACATACCTACCATAATTCTGATCTTTCTGTGTATCTTAACCATTCATCATCTTTGGGTACTGGCCGGAGGTCAGGACACCGCAGGAGCTCTTCTTTTTTTTTTGGATGGGTGGAGTCGACGCACCATCGGTGCCACCCTTGAGGCCAACGCACTGCATGGCACCTCTGAGGGTTGGCTGTTAGGTGTTGTCGACTCCACCTCCCGCCAGTTCTGAGACGCCAGAGTGAGAAAAGGGTTGGGAGGTGGGACAAGGAAATCCAAGGGACAGACAAAGGAAAAGATATATGAACCAAAAGGAGAAATAAATGACTGAGAGGACAGAACAAGTTTGAACGACTAAGGGGATTCGGTAGGGGCCCCAATCTCTGGATGTAGAAAAGGAGGGTGGGTTAAGGATTTTGAGAAATAAGGATGAGAGCGGGGGAACATACCCTGGAACCTTGACCTGTCTTCAGATTGTATAGGAACTGCGAAGGAGTAGCCAAGAGGCTAACTGCCAGAATTCAAGGCACAGAATCACTGGCAATAACTCCAACAAAAGCAGAATCGGCTATTCTGGAAGAAAGGCAGGCTACAGGGATATCTCTCCCCTCCCCCCCCCTCCAAAAAAGGAAGATTTTGGTGTAAGAAACCTAGTTTTTATGTCCAAAGGACAAGGAAACCAAAGGACTGACGGGGAGAGGCAAAGAAAGGAGGGCAACTGCCAACCCCCAACCCCCACCCCACAAGGGGTAGAGTCAAAGCACTGTAGAAGGAGTGCCTCCCGTTCTGACCACT
Source organism: Neoceratodus forsteri (assembly GCA_016271365.2). Classification (NCBI taxonomy): domain Eukaryota; kingdom Metazoa; phylum Chordata; order Ceratodontiformes; family Ceratodontidae; genus Neoceratodus; species Neoceratodus forsteri. Next base: position 117,424,328 of record CM057453.1, on the reverse strand, counting down.
CTTCTCCCAGAGAGAATTATCCCCCTATGTGCCTAAAGTTATCCAACTCCTGACTGACTGAAAGGAGGGGGACAAGGGAGTGGGCGCAGAAAGGGAGGGGGACCCAGAGACTGAGACCCCAGGGGGATGGAGGTTGGTATTGTGATGAATGGTGAAGATAAACAGAAAGATCAGAATTACGGTAGGTACATAATTTTCATATCTTATCTGTGTCAATCTTCACCATTCATCACCTTTGGGTGAGTGCAGAGTCCCTTAGCTCTCAGTGGGTGACACACTAAGAGGGAGAACCTTTGCGGGTCTGGAGAGGCCCTAGAGTGGGGAGAGTGAGACAGGGACCCTGTGGAGGGGGTAGGAAGTTGCCCTGGCAGACGCCGTCTCACCCTATGGGAGAAAAGACAGGTTCTCTGGTGAGCGGAGTTAATCACCCTACGCCAGGCCAAGGGTGACAACCAGGAGAGATGCAGCCATGCCGTCTGCCTAGTGCAGATCGCTGTCCCTATGACCCTGGTAGCTACCTCATTGGCGTCATACGATGTCCTTGCTTGGTGCCTTGCTAGCTCCAGGCCACGTGCAGAGAGTACAATGGCTTGTCTGGTTTCCTCTGTGTCAGGCATCGAGGCTAGGCATTGACCTAGCCTGGACCACAGGAACCTATCATAGGTAGCATAGTATGCCTGATGAACAGATATTGAGAGAAGCAACCGTGCTGAGTAAGTGGTCCTCCTGCCCCAGAAATCAAAATCCAACGAATCTTGATCTTAGGGCCTGTCACGGTGCAGGGCATGAAGCCCATCGGGAGTATCCAATTGTGCCAATCCTGAGCTAGGATGAGGCATGGAACCTGGAGACTCCGGGGGAACACAATACCACTGGCAGAGATCCCTAGGGGCTGGGACTCCAGAAAAGGGTCTCTGCCAGGAAAGCAACAATGCCTCTTGAAACGGAGCAGGCCGGGGGGGCACCACAAGGGTGTCTGCACTGAAATTGCCTAGGAAGGTGCACGTCAAGTGCTCTGGATTGTGTTGAGTGGGTGGGGTGATGTGCAGGTTCTCAGACATCCTCACGAGGAATCGCTGATACTCTGCAAGATCAGCAGCTGGAGAGATGTGGACAGACGGCTTCTCTCCCCTAGAAGAGGGGGATGAGGCGTTAGAGGACCTCAAGAGTTCAGAAGCTGGCTGCTCAGGGGGAGGTTGAAAAACCTGTCTGTCCATAGCCCTAACATAAGAGGGAAATTTAAAAGCCACCACTTTGATCTGCTCCCAGGAGAGAGGACCGCTAAGTCCAAGAATACCTGTAAGTGCAGGAGAATGTGGCAGAGGAGAAGGGGAAGAGCTGACAACAGGAATTGACTGTCCTCCACCTGGGCTAGGGAGCACACCAGGAGCCCTAAGGAAAGGAGGAGCTCCAGAAAACTCCACAGACGACAGCTGCTCAACCAAACTGGAACTACCTAGGCTGTGCCCTAAAGAACCTACCCCCCCCGTGAGGTGACTGGGGCCGTGAAAGTCCAGAAGGATGGTCCGCTACCTCCAAAGAACGGGGCCCTCTCGAGGAAACTGAAAGGGAAGGGCGGAGATCCACGCTACTTCTCCTCCCACAGCCCAGGTGGGCTCCAGAAAAAGGCCTCCTCATGGACCCCATACCCCTCGGAATTCGAAAGTGCCCTCCTCCTCCAGAGAGAGCGCCAGCCTAGGCAGTTGGTAACCCTGGTCGGCTCCCCCCGAGGGGGCTATCCAGGTAGCAGCGCCTTCCCCTCCTGTGGGTGCTCCAATCGGCCCCAAAGTTGGGTGATCCAGACACACCACCTGAGAGGGTAGAGGTCAGAACCCCCCCCCCCCCGAGACCAGGCTGCAGACCAGTTGTGGCCAGCACCACTGCCTGATGGTCAGCATCTCTGACCCTGGTCCCAGGAGCAACTGTCCTCTCCTCAGAATGGGGCTTGTTCCGGCCTGTCGAGGACATTACTAATGTGTCCATGTGAGCAGCCAACTCCAAAGAGTCAGACTGCCTATCTGACTCAGAGTCCGATTCCCCCTCCGAAGAGGTGGAGATCAAAGTTCTGTGCCAAACAGTGCATGGACAGCCGCTGCCATCCCGACTGAAAAGGGCACCAAACCCAGAGACTGCACCAGAGTTGGTGCTGACGTCCCCAACCGTACTGCGAATGGTGCAGGAAGAAGATATGTCTCCAACGATGTCAGCGGCCTCGGAGCCAGAGCCTGTCACAGCACCATCCCGACCCATGGTGCTGAGGCCAGAGACAGCGCCAATGACAGCCCCGACCATGCACTCGGTGCCACGAACAGCGCTGAGGTTGGAAACCCCATGGCGTCAACCCGCCCCACTGTGCCGCGAGTGGCGCTGAGGACAGAGACAGTGCTGATGATGGCCTGACTGTACTCTCAGTGCCGCGAACGACAGCGAGATCCGAAAACCCCCATGGTGTCGTGTCCTTGCTCGGAGCCGTGAGTGGCTCCAGAGCTGGACATAGCACCGTGCTCAACCACGGCGCCAGGGAGAAAAAACAGTCAAGGATGGCACCGCGAGCACAACTGGTGCTGCGAACAGAGTCAACGGCAGCAATGGCACCGAGCAATGGACCGGTGCCAACAGGGCCCATGATGCCGCAAACGGCACCGAGGACCAAGATGGCATAGAGGACGGCACCGAACCAGGCCTTCCGAGCCAAGGGTATGACTCCGGGGGAGCCTTCACCCCCAAAGGGGCGACTGCCAAGGTGGTGCCTCCCGTCCATCCGACTGGGCCTCCTGCACTGCAGAAGGGGCTTTTGCCACAGCTAGGCTACAAGATGCAGAAGCCCCCCTCCTCCTCGGTCCATACAGAACTGGGAGGGGACCTGGAGGAAAGGCAGAGAGAACGTGGCTTAGCCCAAGTGCGCGCCCGTCCCCCTGGAAGTCGGCGGAGCTTGTCCAACTTTCCACATGCGTTGTTCGATGACACGATGGTCCATGGAGAAGCTGGCATCGCACAAATCCATGTCGTGTAGCGGGCCAAGACACGCGAGGCAATGGTCATGCTGGTCGGTGACGGAATACTTACGGCCGCGTGGGCACCACGCATGGGGGGGCTGTCCCGTCTTCATAGATTTCTTGCCCTCCGACCGAGACATGACCTAAGGAAAAAACAATGCCAAAGAAGACCTGACGTTGCAAAATAAAGAAAAACGAACAGTCTTACTTTTAACCTCAGGCGACGTCGAGTGGGGCGAAACTGAACTGGCAGGTATATATAGAACAGAGTAGACGGACTCGACACGGAGTCGAAGGCTTCACAGTTTTCTACAGGCCTCTCACACAGCAGAGCTTCCACTAGGTGACCTCGACAGTGGGAGACGAAGAACTGGTGGGAGGGCAGTCTCGACAAAACCTAACGGCTAACTCGCGAGCACCACACAGTGCATCGGCCTCGAGGGCGGCGCTGATGGTGCATCGACTCCGCCCATCCCCCCCCCAAAAAAAAGAGCTCCAGCGGGATCCTGACCTCCGGCCAGTACCTAAAGGAGATGAATGGTGAAGATTGACACAGATAAGATCATGGCTGTACCCTTCTGTGGTACAAGTGTGTTCTAGCTGATTTGGAAACTGCGTGAGACACATTGATTTGAACACAGCTGAGAGAACAGACATGCACACACATCAAAGTCTAACTTCAGAGATGACCACAGTGCTTTGCTCTAGTGCTGTGCCAAATGCTGAAAAGGACAAGGGTATGCCATACCAGGAGGACAGTGGGCAGTAAAGTTATAGCTCTCTGGAGAGCCTTTTGAAGATCTACTGTTACTGGTAGTAATGTACTTTTCTTTGAGGTATTGCCATGGGGCCACAATACACTGGATGAGTATCAAACAATACCAACCCAAACCAGATGGCTGGTAACACAGGAGGCCTTCCCCATAGGAGAGCAGGCCTTGTAAGACAGTAAGACCAAAACCTGCCCTTCTACATAATCAGATTCAGACTACAATTCTTAGTAAAAATGTTGATCACGTGGCACGTAGCAGCCCTGCAAAATTCAGCAAGTAAGACAGACAGAAAACAGGCCATATAAATTTTTAATTTTTATGTTTATTTGAAAATTGGTAACCAAGAAAGGCACACAGAGCCAAGGCTCGTTTCCAAGTGTGCCCCTGGGAAAGGGCAACAGAGATAACAGCACAGTACTTTAAATGAAGAAAAAGTGCAGACAATTTGCATCGAAACAACAGTAATCGTACAAACAGGGAACAAAATGTAAATATGATGTATGAATTCTAGTGCAAATTGAGAATTGGGATTGTCGTCAAGTAATAACTTGTCAGTGAAAACAGATAGGTTAACGAGTTTCAGCTGATGACTGAGGGACCCTAAAGAGGTGCAATGATGATTGGAATGAGGGGGCAGGTTCCAGAGTAGTTCCAAGTTTGTCATGCCCCATGGGTTGTGTGCCCCGTAACTGTACACATCAGGTCCTGCCCTGCCTGCCAGTAGCATGATGCAGGAGATCTACTTGGAGAAGCAGTGTTCAGGGACTGGTCTACTAATGGTGCCAGGGCCAAAGTAAAAAAAAAAAAAAAAAAAAACAGCCGAGAGGACTCAACACAGTCCTTGGTACCAGTCCAGGTAGTACTGAAGGGTGTAGATGTCCGAGGAGTGCAACAGCACTCTGCCTGGGATCTGAGGGGGAAGGGAAGAACATGGGTAAATCAATGGACATACTTAATGTGAAATCAGACACCACCTTGGGTAAGAATCTGGGGTGAGCATGCAGTGCTACCCTGTCCCTGTGAAACACCAGAAAGGGGGGAAGGGTCCTAAACAAAGGCCTTTACTTTGGACACACACCTGGTCAAGTAACAGCCACGAGGAATGGTCTTCCAAGACAGATACTTCAAGTCACAGGAAGATGCTGGCCCAAAAGGGGTTCTTACCAGAGATTCGAACAGAAGGCTCAGATCCCACACTGGAAGAGGTTTGCCGACTTGAGGGACCATGAGCGAAGCCACTGATTTACAGTGATTAAAAGAATTAAATTCCATTTTCAAGACTTCAGATTCTGGAATTGCACCGGTAATTGTTACTGTAATTTCCAGATTTTACCGTGATTCTGCTGTCATTCTTTTAGCATGTGTATAAATAATCATAATAAAAGAAGGCTTAATATACAGGGCATTAAATAAAGCACACTGAAAATAGTACAGGAAGCAATTATAAGAAAAACACAAGTTTTGTAGATTTACTGCTCAGGTATAAAATGCCAGATTCCATGAAATTTTTGTTTTCACCGGCGTTCAGGCAGCCCTAATTCTGGGAATTTTACCGGGTTTTCCGGTTAAAACCGAAAACCAGTGGCCTTGACCATGAGCAACAGGCTTTTCAGAAGACCTAATGTTACAGTAAGTTCTTACATAAATGTTCTACCTTCTGCAGGGATATTTATTTATTTATTAAAATGTTTTACCAGGAAAGCATACTGAGCAGACAACTGCTTGTTTCCAGATGCGTCCTGGGGGGAGGGAACACTGGGAAGTTACTTTTGTATACACAATTTGTGCAAGTAAAACATGAGCAGCAAATAATACGGAAATGTGTTACCATGGAATACAGTACAATATAGTAAAATGCAATACATAAATATGATTCTATTAGAGATGAATCACAGCAACTAAGTAGTGCAGCAGGATTTAATATTAAGTTTATTTATTTGCTTTTGTTAACCGGGTAAGCACACTAGACAGCCAAGTGCCTATTTTCAGGTGCGACCCGGGAGATTACAAGGTACATACATGAACATCAGGCAAATACAAGTGGAGGATTACACTACAAAGAATTACCACAACAGGGACTTTACAAGCATCAGATTTCATCAGGCAAAAAGTAGTGAAGAGTTAATATAAAGTGACCAGAACACAGGGACATTGTAAGACAACAATACCAAAAACAGGTATTACAATACAGTATTAAACATTGCAGTCAGTAGGAAGAAGTGCAGTGTGAATTCATCGCTCCAGGCAGCAAGTTATAAGGCTAGCAGTTAGAATAAGGAGGAGTCACAGTTGAGATAGAGTGGGCCCAGTGTGAGAGAAAGGAGTGCACAGTTATAGTGCTCACCCCGTTTTGGCGGTGGGCCTAAATGGTCCATTTTTACATATGCTGTGAGAACAGGAGTATTATGAGCACAGTTGTGCTCTGCCCAAGTTGCCGAGGCGATAGTGTCTGGTAGCCCAGGTTAAGCAAGTATACCAGTGCTGGAACACAGATCAGGAGCAGGAACAGGAGGTGCGGAAGTGGTCTTTGAGGAGTGTTGAGATAACAGGGGGAATGAGCGTGGCAAATGGCAGTGGGGAGAGAATTCCACAATTTAGGTAACTGATAGGAGAAGGCAACCTGGCCTGCAGAGGTGGACATGTGAAAGACTGACAACAGACCAGGAGTTGAAGTGTCTGAGGGAGTGAGAGCGAGGGAGAGCGCTGAAGAGAGATGAGGGCATGGACTGTGACGAGTCTTTGGCCATGAGACTAGTGCAGTGCACCTGCCTCCTGTCCTGCAGGGTTGGGAGGGACAGGGATTGGTAGAGGAGACAATGGTGGGTATGGGGTGGACAATCTATCTCTCTCAGCAGGTCACATGTAAGGAACAAGTCCCAAGCAGTACAGCAAATGAGACAGTCTGGGTGGCAGGAGTACAAAAGCCTATGAAAGAAGGCCCTGAAGCACAGCTAGGCTGAAGTCTGCCTTCCTTCTAGATGCAATGTCCAGATTGTAGTGCTTCGTAAAAGAGTAGACAGTATTCCAAATGGCAGCCACACAGATATCTGCAGCTGATACATTCCTGAAATGGCCATGTCTTGGGTTGAATAGCCATGAACACCACCAGAAAGTTCCTTACTATACTTTAGGTAACAAAAAGTGATACAGTTGGCCAACCATTTGGACAAACACTGTTTAGAAACAGGAATGCCCTCTTTCCCCAGGACGAAAGAATCAACCGAGAGGACTTTCTGTAGCCCTTGATACAGTGTGAACAGTACCTCAGAATTCTATGCACATCTAAAGTAGGGAGCAATGCTTTCCCTGGATTGACACACTCTGGGTAATGAACAGGTAGGTGGATGGATTGATTTAAAGTAAACTCAGACACCACCTTAGGGAGAAATATAGGGTTACTGCACAAAGACACCCTGTCTGTGGAAAATCAAATAAGGCTGCTCACACATGAAAGCCTGTAGCTCTGAAATCCTTTGAGCAGCAGTAACAGCGACTCGAAATAACACTTTCCGTGACAGAAAGCGTAGCTCACAAGACGCGACTGGTTCAAAGGGAGGCAGACATAGCTTTTCTAGAATGAAATTCGGGTCCCAGGACTAGATTATGAATAGCAGGCTTCAAGTGGAGAGTGCCTCACAGGAAAGTACAGGCCACATCCAAATGGGCCACAGTACGGCCATCAATGGGCACATGGAAGGCTGATACAGCAGACAGGTGCACCTTAATAGAGGAATATTGGAGCCCAGCATCGAACAAGGACAGGAGACACTCTATAACCTGGTTCACCAGCCAAGTGAATTGGTCTAGGTGATGGGAAGTGGCCCATATAGCAAAGCGCTTCCATTTCATCGAATGAGTGGCCCTGGTGAAGGGTTTCCTGGCAGACACCAGGACATCAGCCACTTTTTGAGATACCCTGAACCAAGCAATTGCTATGTCTTCAGGAGCCATCCATGCAGGTGGAGGGACTGTGCCTGTGTCAACAGGTCCCTGCAGAGGGGCAGGTGAACTGGAGGTTCCACATTCAATTGCTGCAGTAATGGAAACCAAATCTGATGAGGCCAGAACAGTGCCACCAGAATTAGAATGGCCCCCTCCATTTGGAGCTTGACAAGCACACTCTGTATCAGAGGAAACAGAGTTAAGACATAGAGGAACCTACCTTTCCAGGAGAGGACAACAATGCGTCTCACCAGAAAACTCCAGGTCATGGATCTAGCGAGCAGAAATGCGGCAGTTTTGCGTTGAGTGGGGACGCAAAAAGGCCCATCTCTGGACACCACAACCTGTTGAACAGGTTATCAGCAGCTCCCACTCATGCATTCTGAACTGAGACTGGCCGAGGCTGTCCGCCAAAGCATTTTGGTCACCCGGAATGTGGATGGCCGACATGGAATGTTAAGGTAATAAGCTACACTGAGGTTGTCTGATTGCACTAGCGGCAGACCCAGAGAGAGGTGGTTCTGGAAGGCCCGTAGGGCATACAGAACTGCCCTCATTTCTAAAATGTTTATGTGAGGGAGAGCCTCCATCAGAGACTAGGTCCCTTGGGACCGAAGTGCACTTCCCAACCCAGACCCTGAGGCATCCGTGGTGAGAATCTATTGAGGAGAAGGTATGAGTAAAGGCACCTCTCTTAGAAGATTGTGGTGGTCCATCCACCACTGAAGTACTTTGCGTACAGAGGAGGAAAATGAAAATTACGTATCTACCATAATTCTTGATCTTCCTGTATATCTTCACCATTCATCACTGGTGGGTTATACGCTGGAGGCGTTGACCCCATGGGAGCTTAATTAGCTTAGACTTTTTCAAGGGGGAGGAGTTGGCACTAGGACGCCACTGCCCAGAAGGGCGACACACAGCGTGCTGCTCAAGCGCTGGCCAGAGACCGAAGCCAACTCCTCCCTCGCCGCAGTTCTGTCCTCCAGAGACAGTGAAAAACAGATACAGAGAAGAAAGAGGGCGGGCAAGGAAGCTCAAGTGATAGTAAAAGGAAAGATATAAAACAGAAAGGAGAACAAAGCCGACCACGGGGGCTACCTGAGTGTGTGGTATAGGGAGGCTCCAACCACTGGGCAGACCCAAGGGGATACAGAAGTGGGGGTGGGGAGAGGAGAAGGATAGAGAAAAGAGAGACAAATTGGTACCCTAACCCCCTAGGGATGCCAAGAAACATCTTGGCACTAGAAGGAACAACACCCATCTCCATTCTCACTAACCCCCCCCCCCCCAAAAGCAGGGTGAGGGAAAGAAGATCAGAACAGTCTGTCATCTGGATAGAATGGCAAGACTAACTGAACATGGTAGGCGCTTCAGCAGAGAAGCTGGAGGTGGAGTCACTCTAAAAGTTGTACTCCTCTGGCCCATAGAGGATGGGTTCCAGGGTCTCTCTAGTCTGCCCCAAGGACACGGACCCATCCTGGGGCAGGACTCCACTCCCCCTTTTTGTTTCTCTCAACCCAAGCCTTTCAGCATGAAAGGCCTAGAATTTTTTTTTTTTTTTTTTTTACCACCTACTCTGAGCCAGCGGGCAAGGGTGGAATGGGTTGACCAAATGGGGGTGGTTCTAAGAAGAAGAAAAAAGGAACTGCCACAGGTTAACCAAGAGGAAAAAGGGGAGGTGGTCCCGAGCCTCAAACTCTCCACAATGATCCCAAGTCCAGGACTCCTGACCGGTTCTCTCGGACCCCCTCCTGCATGAGGGAGGAGGCCCCGAGGGGGGTTCATGCAGAGCACAGAAAGGGCCCCAAGGAGACCACATCAGATAGGCAAGCAGCCCCACTTACACTCCCTCCCAGGGACCAGAGAGAGCCGAAGTCCGTGAGGACCCTGCCAGAATGTACCCCAACTGGTGGGAAAGCAGGTGGGAGGAGGCACTGCCCAAAGGTTGAGGCCCAAGAGGGGAAGGTGGGTGGGAAGCAGTAATAAATGGTCTCACCCTGTGGGAGATGAAAGGAGCTCCTTGGAATGGGGAGGCAATTACCCTACGCCGGGCCAAGGATGACAACCTGTACAGGCAAAGCCATGCTGTCCATCTTGTACAGATTGTAGTTCCTGCCAGCCTAGAAGCTACCTCATTAGCATCATATGATGCTCTTGACTGGTGCCTCGCTAGCTCCAGGCCACTCGGAGAAAGGTAGATGGCTTGCTTGGCTGCCTCCAAATCAGGCAGGGTAGCTAAGAACTTTCCCAGCATCATCCATAACTGCCTAGCGTAGGCAGCCATATGGGTCTGATGAGCCGAAATATTGAGAAAGAGGTGCGCCACAGAGAATACTCTCCTGCCCCAGCGGTCAAACTAGGCTGAGTCAGACTCAGGTGGATGGTCGTGTCTCAGGCAATGATGCCCAGAGAGGGTATACAGCAGCTCTATCCCAGAAGTGGGGAGAGGCATGGAATCTGGAGACTTGTGGGGTGCGCAGTATCTGTGCTGTCAGTCCCACGGGGCAGGAGAGGGGGAAGAGGGGTTCTGCCAGACCTGATGTGACACCTCCAGAAATGGAACAGACCATGGAGGAATAACGATATTCTCAGAGAACCCCCCAAAGGAGACAATGCATCACATGAGCAGGATTGTGACTTGCAAAATGAGATACATGGAGTTCATCCAACAACTGCGACAAAAACCACTGATAGTTGGTGATACCAGTGTCTGAGGACAGACGGACAGACGAGTCTTCTTCCTCTGAGGAGGAAGACAAGGAAAGTTGAAGAGCTTGATTCTGGCTCTGGTGCAGAGGGGTTTCCGGTCTGAAGATGACCTGGTCCAGAGCTCTTAAGTAACAAGGAAAAGCTGCAGCTGAAGTTCTGAATTGGTCCCATGACAAGGGCCCCACAGGACCCAAAATGCCCAGGATAGCAGAAGGGCAAGGCAGAGGATCTCAGAGGGAGGGAGGGAGAAGTCTGGTGAGCCAGAGGAGGATCCCTGCTAGGGCTTCTAGAACACGCAGGGGACTCCTCCGGAGAGGTCGTCTGCGCAAGGTGCCCACTGTAGGTCGCCCAACAATACAGGAGCATCCCAAGTGGTGCTCTAAGGAAAAGGCCCCCATGGTGGGTGATCGGGGCCAGTCTGGACCATGCGGGTGGCCCCTAGTCCCACCTGATGCAAATCCCCCCCCCGGGAAGGGTGAAAATGAGAAGGGTTGGCACTGCGGCTCATTCTTGAGCTAACAGCAGCTCTGGAAGTATGCCCCTGAACCACACCAGGCCTCCTCAAACCCTGCCTGTCAGAGAGGGATCTGCCCCTCAGTCATCCCTGAAGTACCGACAGAGGGAGCTCTGGACGGCCCCAGACCTAAAAAAAAAAAAAAGTCAGAGCTATCCCCGAACCCACCTCTGTAGCAGAGTCTGGGCCAGTACCATTCCCAGTGCCAATGTCAGACCCAGCACCGAGGTGCCAGTGCCCAACTCGGCTCTGGTAGCGGCGCCATCCCCACATCCGACACCACCAATGGCACCATCCTCCTTCCCCGCACTGAGATCAGCGCCAGAAGACTCGGAAGAGTTGGCCCCAAGGGCAGGCTTGGCCAGGGAGGCAGAAGATGAAGATACCTCGGGAACCTTGCCACTGAGCCTAGGGAGGTGACGTGACTTTTTGGTGTCAGGAGACTACTCAGAGCCATGCAACCAGTCTGCATCATCCCATTCTGAAGAGGAGGAGATCAGAATGACTAGGAGAGAGGGTACCCCATCACTCTACCGAGTCTGGTGCTGCTGGCAGTATCAGAGGTAGGCCCAGTTTGAACCGCGACCCCACCCTGCTCACCAACCCCAGAAACGGGGCTAGGAGTCCAAGCAAATTAGGCGGTAAGGGCCCGCCGGTTCAGGTTCAGCGTGTAGCTTTGACCACGGCACCGGGGGGTGGTCGTGCCTCCGAGAAGGTGAACGACTGAGAGGGGTGCTCAACCAGTCCCCCAGAGGAGGAAGATTGTCCACCCAACCACTCTAGCAGGCTGGAGGTTCCCAGAGCTGGGAACCAAGCGACCCACTCCCTGTTAGTACAAGTATCGGGGGCATCCTGGGGAAAATCCAAGTTCTTGCCATGGCATGCCCGGACCAACGCCGTCCTCCAAACGTGGGAGGTTTCTGACCCACCGGTCCATGAAGAAGCATGCGTCACAGTTGGCCATGTCGTGCTGAGGGCCCAGGCATGAGAGATATCGATCATGGTGATCCGTTAAAGAGATGGACTTGCTGCAGGGGCACCGACACATGGGGCACGTCCCGCCATCGACTTAGGCCCTGGATCGGACATGATCGACTGCATACCAAATAAAAGAAAAACTACTGAAAAGACTTGGCGCCGTAGAAACAAGAAGTATAATAAGAAAAAGAACGGTCTCACCCATCTGAAGGTCTATGGCGTTGAGTAATGCGAACAGACTTCGGCGACAACTCAAACTATGAACTGCATAGTAACAGCTCTTCAACTCCCACTAGGTGCACTCTCGACAGCGGGAAGAACAGAACTGAGGTAAGGGAGGAGTTGGTGTCAGTTACTGACCAGCACTTGAGCAGCATGCTGTGCGGTCCGGTGCCAACTTTTCCTCCTAGAAAAATTTCTAAGTTAAGTAAGCTCTCGGGGTCATAACGCCTCTAGCGTATAACCCATCAGTGATGAATGGTGAAGAAGAATCTGCCGATCCAGACTGTTGGTGCGTTGATCCCACTGAACCCGCAGGGTCCAGTGGGGGAAACGCATATGCAGTCTGGGCAAGAGTACAGTGAAAATGGCCATGGTCATCAGGCCCAACGACCACAGGAATTTCCTGACTGTGACGTACCAGCTTTGGGCAACCAACTGCATGTGAATTCCCTTGTATACTGCAGCCATTGAAATGGGGTCAGGACCGACTTGGGCAGATTGACAGTAATCCCAAGGTCTTGGAACAACTGCCTGGTTTGTTCCAGAGTGAGTAGCAAGAGATCCCTTGACTGGGCCTTCAGTAACCAGTCATCCAGATAAGAGAAGACATACAGGGCTTCGCGCCCGAGGACCACCACTACTGTTGCTAAGCATTTAATAAGGACCCGTGGTGCAGAGGATAAGCCAAAGGACAATACCCAGAACTTGTACTGTTCCCCCGGAACAGGAACTTAAGGTACTGCCTGTGGGGGGAGCTAACCCTGATATGCAGATAAGCATCCTGCATGTCTAGGAAGTATAACCAGTCTCCTTGCCTGAGCAGAGGCAGCAGGCCATGCAGGGTGACCATCCTAAACTTCTTGTGTTGGATACAGAAATTCAGGTCTCTGAGGTCTAGAATCGGCCTCAAGCCCCCTGTTAGCGTGAGGATGAGGAAGACTCATGAACAGAACCTTTTGTTCCTTTGCTACCTGGGCGCTGGTTCTATAGCCCTTTTGTGCAGCAAGGTGAGCACTTCCTCCCGGAGCATCAGAATGTGGCTGGGAGGATAAGTGGAAGGAGGAAGAAGGAAAATCCTGAGGCTGTTTTAGAGCATGGCCTTGTTCGATTAGCTCCAGGACCCAAGCATCCAATGTAGGCGCCCTCCATTGATCTAGATGGAGGGAGAAACAACCCCCCCGCCCACCACCTCTTGGCTTGGGGCAGAGGGAGTGGGGTTGGGCAAGGAGTCAGGCTGAAGCAAAGTCAGCGGCCAGTGCTGCACCGCCACCTCTGGGGCTTTTGGCAGAGGCACCAGTGGTGGAGGAAGGAGCAGGCAAGGCAGACCCTGCTCTGCACTTGCTCTGAGGTCTGGTTCTTGACCCAGCCTTATAGGAGACCTTACAAAAGGAGGATTACAGTATGCTCCTGAGTTGGGAATGACAGAGGGCGTGGATACAACTAATGTCATATTAACTGCTTTCCCTTCCCCTTCTACTCCTGGCTTTATCTTTGCTTATGCTCCACTGCTACTCTATCAAATCACTCATCCCCCCCCATATCAGTTGTAGACTGTTTGTTCTAGCTGCCAAAATACTGTATATGTATTGCACACACCAGTCATCATGTTTCATTTATCGGTATGCAACCTGTAAGTCGCTTCCCTGTCTCATATCAATGTTTACCACCTGAGGTCACCCTATGTGGTACCCTTGTGTGTATATCCAGCCTGTATCATGTAACGTGCATTTCATGTATATACTGTTATTACCTATCTGTGTTTGTACTATAAGTGTTTATGTCACAGGACCTCCTTGTGAATGAGCTTGCTCAATGGAGTTTTCCTGCAATAAAATTGAACTTGAACTATTGGCTTTGCCAGAGGCCTGCACGTCATTGATAATATCCTGCATGTCAGGGCTAAAATGCTGAAAGCCCCCAAAGTGGGTGTTCAGAATGTTCTGCTGGATATCAGCAGCAAACCTAGAGACCCTCAGTCAGGAGTGCCTTCTAAGGCAGATGTCAGTGGCAGCAGTCCTGGTCATGCCATCAGCCATGTCATAAATGGCCCTTAGGAGATGCCTGCTGACATCTGCCACAGCGTGGAGGGACTTAAGAAGTTCCTCCTCTGGGGACCCTCAGGAAGGGCCTGTACTGCAGCTCTTCCCTTCTTCCAGAGGATGTTCTGGTACTTGACCATGTGAGACAAGTAACTGGCAATTCTGAGGCCTAAGGTGGCCAAAGCAAAGGCCCTCTTGCCATAAAGGTCAATCCTCCTAGATTCTCTTTCAGGGGCGAGGTAACTAAGGTACTTGAGCACCTTGGATCTATCATAAGCCATCTTGATGACCACTGAGTCAGTCTCTGGTTGGGCGGCATAGAAAGGCTTCCCAAGAGGGTCCTGATAAAGCTTGTCAGCCTTCCTAGGCATAGCAAGGACCATGTTAGGTCTGTACCAGGCTGCAGTGGCAGTATCATCCAGGGTTAGTAGCAAAAGAGGAATGACCTTGGGAGGAGACTCAGGAATCTCCAGGAAATCCACCAGGTACCTACTGGTGATACCCTCCTCCTCAGTCTTGAATCCCATAGAAGCCTGAAGTTGCTTCACAAGGCAGAAGGAGGAGGGGTCCTCTGGGGAGTGGGGGGGGGGGGGAGTCTTGAAGTATGCTGCGTAGAGTCCACATTCTATCATGAGACAGTGGATCTGTCTGAGGAATCACCCCCAACATCTTGCCTTTCATCCTCATCAGGGGGGATGGGATCAGAGTTGTATTTCTCCTCAACGTCGACCTTATCTGAGGCAGGGACTGTCGGAAAAGACACTGATGATGCCCGAGACGGCTCTGAGCACTGGGGCCAGACCGGTGTCAACACAGTGACAGCACCCCCTGGTGACAAAGGCGCAGGCCAGGAAATTAGCTGCTGGTTTAGCGCCATTGTAATAGAGGAAAGCATCATGTTTAGGTCGACAGGAGGAAGAGGCAACACGGGTGCAGACGGCAGCAACAGAGGGGGCAGAGGCTCTGGCGTCATTGGAGCACTACCTGCTGAAGTAAAATTGGTGGGGCCCAGCACCAGTGGACCTCGCAGTTGTGGAGGCCGCAGCAGCGGGGCAAGTAACAACCCAGGCGAGCCCAAGGTCAATGACCCTTTACCTGCCATAGAAAGTCTGGTGAAAGTCGCCGCCGGAAATGGCCTGGAGGGAGCTGAGGCCTGGGTGGCAGAAGGGGTCAACAGCGCTATCCCGGAGGAAGAGGCAGTAGCAATCGGGGATTCGGAGCACCTCCGGGGGGAATGGTCTTTGTTGCATTCTTGTCCCAGTTAAAGTGGCCAAATCCCCTTTCCCCCAGGATGCACCATGAGACAAAACTTGTTGTTCAGCATGCCCTTCCTGGTGAAACTCTCAAACAGAGTATTTCCCTTAAGATTTCTCCTGGGCCTTGGTGGCCTGAGAGCCTGAAGAGTGAGCTGATGACTGGAAGGGGGTGGTCCCTGAAGGTCCCTGCTCTATCCTGGTTAGTTGCTGCTCCAGAAGAAAGTATCACAGGACATTCTGGTGATGCTGCCGGGTGGTGAGGTTGAACTTCAGGCAGAATTCACAGACGAGGGTGTCGTGGATATGCCCGAGGCAGCACAGAGGTCGTGTGCATCTCTGGAGTAAATCTTTCCACTGTGGCAGTGACAGAAAGGTTGGAGGAATCTTTCATTGTCTACATACAATAAAAGGAATTACTTTAGAATAAAGTGATTCCACACTCAAAAGAAAGAGAATGTAAATGGAAAATTGGCGGTCGACTGAATGATGAAACTTCCGCTGAGTCCATGCAAATATGGCTGATGGCGGGAAAATAACTGAGGAGGGAACAGTGCCACCCATGCTTATATATGCAGGGACCGGTACAGTCATCAACAGGTTTGAGTCCTTTTTCATAGGCAGGATGCAGACGGTAGTATGGTGGAATGTCTCATCCTGCTAGAAGCCCCTGCCATGTGGAGTCACACAGGGTTCAATCCTGTCGCCTAGGTTGCTTGTGGTGTACAAGCTTCTCCTGGGCGAGCTCGTGAGATGGTACAGCTTGGGTTTTCACTGCTAAGCAAATGACACCCAGCTGCACATGTCATTTGCACCCGGGACGGATGATGCCGTGGAGATGCTAAACAAATGTCTGGCAGAGATTGAGGACTTGATGTCCTCCAGCTGGCCGAGACTCAATCCTGACAAGAAGGAGTTGCTAGTGACTGAGCCTGGTCACCAGTGGGATGTTGATGCTGCTGGGATGGGAACAGGGTTATTCCTGACACTTGAGGCTTAGGTGTAGTCTGTCATCAGAAATGGCTTTTACCACTTGAGGAATGTTGCACAGATAAAAGCCTCGAATCCGCCTGATGACCTGCCCTCACTAGTATGTGCTTTTGTGACATCCTGACTCAACTATTACAATGCTCTGAGCCTCGGGGTCAATGAAGGGGTCTCCAGCACCTGCAGTTGGTTCAGAACACAGTAACCAGGTTGCTGACGGGCCTTCCGCGGTCATGTCATGTGACCCAGGTTCTGCACGAATTGTACTGGCTGCCGGTGAGGTGGAGGATCATCTTCAAGGTGGGCTTGCTCACCTATAAGGCCCTACACAGTTCAGCCCTGGCTACCCGAGTGACCTCCTGTCCTTTCCATGCACTCACTCCACTCTTCCACGAAAGGCCTCTTAGCGGTTTCCAGGGCCCACCTGAAATCCTCTGGAGATTGCACGTTTGAGGTGGAGGGCCCAGTTTTGTGGAACTTACTTCCAAGACCATTGAGGGAGGCCCCAACAGTGGAAATTTTTAAGCGGGGGCTGAAAGTGCATCTTTTTAAGAAAGCATTTGTAGATCTACAGCTAAAAATGTATAAACTACTGCATTGTTTAATTTAAGAGCTATTTAGGTTTATTGTGTTTATTGCTTCTATTTGATTTTATGTTTTATATTGTTATACATTTTCATTTTTGCCTGCCTGTACAATGCACAGAGCCTCCAGGATGGGGCGCTAAACAAATAAACTTTACTTTCAATTTTACTTACTTATGTCGGCAAACGACATCGGCATGGGCAGCCCACACTAGACTGCTAGAAAAGTTTCCATGTGGTCCTACTGCCTGACAGCTATAAAATTCATAGGGGTGACCTGATGAAAGCAAGATCCCTGAAGAAGATGGAAGTCGAGATACAGCAGTGTACTGTTATTCTGAAGTTAAAGGCCCAGCTTGTGGGGCAGTGGAAATGGGGCCTTTCTGCCAGTTATAGTAGTAGAGACCATAGCTGTTCTAGACACAAGGATACCACTAGGATCATCACTGCTAATTCCTGCCCAAGCTTGGTCAGAACACTCAGGATCAGGGGCAGCAATGGAAAGACAGAGGAATCTCAATTTCCAGCAAAAAGAAAATGCATATTATTTTTTTGCAAACTTTATTTACCATTTTGCAGAGTACATATCCATTGGTCAACAGAAGTTTAATACTCTAGTTCCATTTATCAAATTAATCACATCAATCTAACCTTACAGAAGTTAGATTATCATTATTGTACATTCAGAAGTCCTCAGCCTCCTAAGAATAATTACTAACAGGTTTGTGTAACTTATATGATGATATATACACAACTCCATACACTGTACATATTCCCAGAGACTAGGATGTACATGTAAATAAGATCCCCTGAAAAGGTCAGGAATGTATTTAAGGCCCCCATGTGGTCCTATCTACCCAGGTAACCAAAATCCATTTCACAGCTTTTGTCCTAGACTTGTCTCTTCCCTCCCAGGTACTTAAAACATAGGGAACCAGTTCTGGGTCATGGCTTGTTCTAACTGACTCCACATTTTTTGGTACTTATCCATTTGATTTCTTACATTATAGTGGATTATTTCCATTTTCATACATTCTTAGAGGGAATTCAACCAAAAAGCTAATGTGGGGACCTCATTAGACATCCAGTACAGTAAAATACATTTAATTGCTACTACCTACCACTCCTAGTCTGCGGAGATCCTCATATGGCCTAGTCCGACCTCAATGGCCCACATAAAGTCCCAGGAGACCCTCCACCGGATCCAACCCCACTGGGTACCCCAACACATTTGCCAAGAGTTCCACAACCCCACCCCAGAAAGTCTGAATCCTCTGACAACTCCATGTCATATGAAAAAACTATCCTGAGTGGACACATCATCTGGGGATCTATTCTATTTGCCAGTTCCGGGGTAAAATATGCTCTAGCAAAAATATTATACTGGATTGTCCAGAGTTTATTATTAACTGAACACTTTAATAAATGTTTTATAATCTGCAACCAGTCCCCCCGTCAGTCCATCTGGTAAATAATCTTGCTCCCATTTTGCCTTTATTGGTCCCATGGGATTCTGACAGACCCCAGTAAGTATTTTATAACAGCTTTGTATAGGTTTAACATTCTCATCCTCTTTCCGCCTTACAAATAATTCCGCATCAGCTTCTGACCCCCTAGCCCACTACAGCACATTTTCCCCAGAAGCCTTACCCATAAGAAGTCGAGGGAAGCATTCAAGTTAAAGTTTCTAACCAGAAAGTTAAAATGGACTGCTTGTTCATTTTGCCACAATTGACCCACTTTATACAAACCCTTTGTTTTCCATATTTTAAGAGTGTTAAGATCACATCTATTCTTAACAGGGTCATCTAACAGTAAGGCAGAGAGTTCTAGGTCTGGTGAAAGAGTTCTAGGATGCTGGAGCATAGTTTGGGCTTCTTTCCAGGCTGTAAGAGTCGAGTCTGAACAGAGGTTTGGTAATTTGACATGTTCACAAGTGATTTTTAATGGGCAGACTAGATGGGCCAAGCAGTCCTTATCTGCCGTCAAAGTCTATGTTTCAGAAATGTAATCATATTATAATAAAGAGAGCCTCTCCCTCCGTCTTTAAACTCCACTCAACCCGGGCGTGCTTGTTTCTCCCTTATCAGGTCTAGAGTATGGGCCAGTTGCGTAGCGACATAACAGTGCTTGACACTCGGGAGGCCTAACCCCTTTATCAATTAGGAGCCATAATATTTCTTTTTTAATTCTAGCTCATTTCCCCTGCCAAAGAAGTTGTGTGATGGTGCCCTCTATTGATTTAATGTATTTCTTGGGTATACACAATGAAAATGTCTGAAAGATATGTAGGAATTGTGGCAGGACACTCATTTTAACAAGATTCACCCATCCCAGTAGGGTAAGAGGTAGAGCCCGCCAGACAATGCATTGTTCTTTTAGTTTCTGAATCACTGGAAGGAGATTAGCTTTAGCCATATGGGACATTTTTGTCGTCAGTTTTATACCCAGGTACTTAAGTGAGGTAGAAGGAGAGATCCTCGCATCTCCCAGGGTGAGGGTGGTTCCAGATTTCCCCATGGGCATCCACTCACATTTGGACCAATTTATCTTATGTCCTGATAATGGACCACAGGTTTGAAAAAATGTTATACAGAATGGGCATTGCCTTGTCTGGATTTTTAAGAAAAAGCAGAATATCATCTGCAAATAACGAAATCACGTTTTTGTTTCCTTTCCAAAAAACACCCTCGATTTGTTCTTCACTTCTAATTGTCTCAGCCAATGCTTCAATTGCAAGAACACAGATCAGAAGAGAAAGAGGACACCCTTGTCTAGTTCCTCAGGACAGGGCAAATGGAGTCGATGTTATTTGTTAAGATTTGAGCTTTAGGGCTCCTATATAATGCCTGGATCCATCCCATAATCCCTTCCCCAAACCCGAACTTGCGCAGAACTGCCATCATAAAAGGCCCTTCTACACGATCAAAGGCCTTTTCTCCATCAAGTGCCAAAAGGCCTTCTTCTTTCCTTCCCCTCCATCTATGCATTATGTTTAGGGTTCTTCTTAAGTTATGTCTGGCTTGCCTACCCTGTACAAATCCCCCCTGGTCCATATGAATCAATTTAGGTAAATACTGTTCCAATCTGGAAGCAATAAGCTTTGCTATCCCCTTATAATCCAAATTAAGTAAAGATATTGGGTGGTAAAAGCCACATTTATTGGGATCTTTCCCTGGTTTAGGCAGCACAGTGATTGTAGCTAGTGTTAGGGAGGGGGGAAGCGCCCCCGTTTCCAAAACATTCTCTATCATCTGAAACATCAGAGGGCCAATTAGGTCCCACATCACTTTATAAAATTCTATTGGGATTTGATCAGGCCCAGGTGCCCTACCTCCATTTGCCTTCCAGACTGCCCGTTTTACTGCCTGCAAAGAAACTGGAGAGCCTATGGTTGCCGATTCCTGAGACCCCAGAGATGGCATCTGAATACCATTTAGAAAAGAGGAAACATCACCCCTACTGGAAATTCCAAGGTATAAAGGGAGGAATAAAATTATTTAAAGGTAGTATTAATTTCCTTTTGGTCATAAGTAATATTCCCTGCTGTATTTTCAACAGAGAGAATTGTTCTATCTGCTCTTTTCCCCTTAATTAGACTGGCAAGCCACTTTCCTCCCTTATCACCTTCAAAGTAGTTCTGTGATTTTATTATTAAATTTCGTTCTGTTTTTTAAAGAGGTCCGTTGTGACAGCCGCTCCTCAAGGTGTCTCAACTCTCTTGAGATGCCTAATGAATGATTTTTCATATTTGCCCTCTCCAACCTCCCTATCTCACTCTCCAGTTCCCTCTCCTCCTTGATCGAATTCTTACTCCTGAATGTTGCATACGAAATCATCTCCCCTCTTATAAAGGCTGTAAAACAGTCCCATACATTATTAATACCTGTGTTTTCTAGGAGGTTAAACTCCAAAAATTCCTCTATTTTACTCCTAATCTGTTTAATATATGAGGGATCCTTCAGTAATGTCGGGTCCATGCGCCACTGAGTTTCTGCTTTTTGGCCTTTTGGTATTAAAATAGTTATTTGCAATGGAGCATGATCCAAGACCACCAGGGGGCCGTATGATGCCTCACTAATACCTCCCAATAGGTCTGGAGGAAGGAACATATAGTCCAATCTAGTGTATAGCCCATGGACATGGGAGTAGAATGAATATTCCCACACCCCTGGATGCATATATCTCCAAGCCTCCTGCAGTGCTCTACCCTGTGTTAGGGCTCTAAGGGCTGCTGAGCTCTTAGGAGGGGGTTCCGTCCTTCCCCTAGAATAGTCCCATTCCTGGTCCAAGTAAGTATTAAAGTTCCCAGCTAAAATTATCTTATCAGGGAAAGATCCTATGGTAACCCATAATCTTGTAAAAAATAAAAATCTGGGGAGTCAAAATCTGGCCCATAAATGGAACCCAAAGTAAGCCTCATAGACCCCAGTTCCACCTCAGCCAACACATATCTGCCCTGGGTATGAGAGAGAGTAGAGAGCACTTCATGGGGGATCCCAGGCCGGATCCGTATGGCCACCCCCCAGCACTGTATGTAAAAGGGGACACCAGCAGAGAACCCCCCCCAAAGAGGCTACCAGTTTGAAGCCTCCACTTTATCCATATGAATTTCCTACAAAAAAATACTATCCCCCCTTCATCTTTTTAATAGTGGTCCATATTTTTTTCACTTAACCACAGTTTTAAGGCCATTAACATTCCATGATAAAAAATTTAACCAATCCATAAAGTGTCCTTGATGTTCTTATACATATCCTTCTGTGTAACAGGCATAATGGTATATGTGACTCTGAATGAAAAACAACAGAAAAACCGAACAGTCCCCAAGATATCACCCCTTAACCTCTCAACTGTAACATTATAACCATACAAAAGTCTCTTCATCGGGAGAAGACATAACTTTAGAACAGTTACCAACCTTACACTCTTAACCCCCCACATTCCACTACTGTACAACCTCTAACTTTCATGGATAGAGCTTTCAATCCATCAAAAATGAAAATTACGTACCTACCGTAATTATGATCTTTCTGTGCATCTTCACCGTTCATCACATATGGGTACTGAGCCAGAGGCTGGGACCCACAGAGCTTTTATTTTTAGGTGAGGCGGGCTGACGCTCTTGGCACCACCCTCGAGGCCGACGTTCCACGTGTCGCTCGCGGGTTGGCCGTTAGGTGCCGTCGACTCCGCTTGCCTGCCAGTTCTGAGTCGCCGGAGAGGTGAGGGAAAAAAAAGAGGGTGGGACAAGAGAGTCCAAGGGACAGAAAAAGGAAGAGATATAAAAACCAAAAGGAGAAATAAATGACTGAGAAGACAGAGCAAGAGAGAAACGAAATGCTAGGGAGTTTGGGAAGAGGGCCCCAATCTCTGGAAAACAGAAAAGGGTGGGAGGGTAGGAAATTTTGAGATATAAATGTTTGACATGCGAGGGGGAAACAGAAAGACAGAACATGTTGGATTCTGTCCTGTCTCCATATTGTATAGGAACTGCAAGGAGTAGCCAAGAGGCTTAATTGCCAGAACTCAAGGCACAGAATCACTGGCAAAGAACTCCTTTAAGGCAGAAAACGGTTAATCTTAGAGGACAGGAAAAGAGATTCTGCCCCCTCTCATATGTACCAACGAGAATTTTTAGATGGGATAAATGAACTTAAAGGCTTGTCCACAGCATAATAGAACTAGACTTTGAAAAGAGAAAGGAGGAGGCGCGGATGGAGGGCAACTGCCCTCTCTCACTCCAGAGCACTTTAGAGGGAGCGCCGCCCCATCCTGACCACTCTCCCCCCAGACATACCATCCCACAATATGCCCCAAATCACACCCCTGACAAAGATAAGGAAGGGGGCAGGTGGCAGATTCACCATTTTTTCTTCATCTAATAAGTCGGGGAAAAGGCGTGGAGTGGCTATTTTGACTCCAACTACTACTCCATTCACTAAAGGGGAGGTCTATTCAGATAATAATGGGCATTTTGTCATAGTACAAGAGCGGTTGTATGAGACTGATGTGACAATGGCGAGTGTTTACCTGCCACCAGGAGCATCTCCCTCACTACTGAGACAGTTCTTTAATAGACTGCTCGAAAAGCAAAAGGGGTAATGCTGATAGGAGGCGACTTCAACGTAATAATGTCTTCGCAGAAAGACTCCACTTTCCCTAAACAATATAGGTTTACTCCCACTCAAAAACTTTTAAAAACCCAGATACCTAAGATGGGTCTTACAGATACATGGCGCCATTTTTACCCCTCTGTGGAGGGACACAATTTTGACTCCCCTAGATTTCACACATCAGCTAGAATAGATGTTTTTTTTTTTTTTACTTCTACAGAGCACTTAGATATGATCCAAGATGCATCCCTGGAAGCTCGCCTCCTCTCAGACCATGTACCTCTCAATTAAGGTGGGATTTAAACAAAACTCATAAAACAACTTTATGGAGACCGAATCTTTCTGTTTTGAAGGATCCAGTGTTTAAAACCAGAATTGTAGATAGCATCACACAAATCTTAAAGGAGAACGCATACTCTTCTATTTCAGCTACTATCCTCTGGGATACTCTGAAGGTTGTGATTAGAGGAGAGATTATCTCTTATTCCTCCTGACTAAATAAACAGAGAGAATCCAGAAACAAAATATTACAAGATAAGCTACAAGAATTACAGCAGAAGAGAGACAGAGGGGAACAAGTTTCACAACTTGAGCTTAGACAAATTCAATCGGAATTACAATCCATTTTAGATTATAAAACGCAAATGTCTTTACTATATCTTAAAAGATACTATTATGAGGGAGGTCCTAAAGGTGCCAGAAATTTAGCTAGGCGTACTAGAGGATTTAAGCAGACTGCCACTATTACAAAGATTAGAGACCCCTTAACAGGAGATATTCCTAATAAAACTCCTGCAGTTCTGAAAGCATTCCAACAATACAATGCAGATTTATACTCTGATCCTACACCGCCCTTCCCGGAGGATATAAAAAATATCTTGTCCCCCCTAAACTTCCTACACTTGTCTGAATCCCAGATGGCTTCACTTCTATGCCCTGTCTCCACTATAGAGATCCAGAAAGCAGTTAAAAATTCTAAAACTTTAGAAAGCCCAGGCCCAGACGGCTTTGGAGCCGAATGGTACAGTGGTGTGAAAAAGTTTTTGCCCCCTTCCTGATTTTCTCTATTATTGCATATTTGTCACATTGGATGTTTTCAGGTCTTTAGACAAAATGTAATATTAGATAAAGGGAACCTGAGTGAACAAATAACACTTGTTTTTTTTTTTTTATTTCACTTATTTAATGAAAAAGTTAACCAACACCAATTGGCACTGTGTGAAAGTAATTGCCCCTCACACTTAATACCTGGTTGTACCACATTTAGCTGCAATGACTGCAACCAAACACTTCCTATAATTCAATATCAGTCTTTCACATCGCTGTGGAGGAATTTTAACCCACTCTTCCTCGCAGAACTGCTTTAATTCAGTAACATTTGGTAGGTTTTCAAGCATGAACTGCTCGTTTCAGGTCCTGCCACAGCATCTCTATTGGGTTTAGTCTGGACTTTGACTAGGCCACTCCAAAACTTTAATTTTACTTCTTTTTCACCATTCTGATGTGGACTTGCTTTTGTGTTTTGGATCATTGTCTTGCTGCATGACCCAACCACCTTCAGCTTCAGCTGACGGAAGGATGACTGGACATTCTCCTTAAGAATTTTCTGGTACAGAGCAGAATTCATGGTTTCTTTAATTATGGCAAGTCATCCAGGTCCTTAGGTAGCAAAGCATCCCCACACCATCACACTACCACCACCATGTTTGACTGTTGGTATGGTGTTCTTACTGTGGAATGCTGTGTTTGCTTTACACGAGACATTATGGGATCCATGTTGTCCAAAAAGTTCCACTTTGGACTCATCTGTCCATAGAACATTTTCCCAAAAGGCTTGTGGATCATCCAGGTGCTTCTTGGCAAATGAGATATGAGCATTTATGTTCTTCTTGGTTAGCAGTGGTTTCCACCTTGCTACTCTCACATGAAGCCCATTTTTGCCCAGTCACTTTCTGATTGTGGAGTCATGAACTCTGACCTTAGCTGAGGCAAGAGAAGCCTTCAGTTCTTTGGATGTTGTTTTAGGATCCTTTGAGACTTCTTGGATGATTTTACACTGCGCCCTTGGAGTAATTTTGGCAGGCCGCCCACTCCTGGGAAGGTTCACTACTGTTCCAAGTGTTCTCCATTTGGAGATTATGGTTCTCACTGTGGTTCGATGGAGTTCCAGAGCCTTAGAAATAGCTTTGTAACCCTTTCCAGACTGATAGAGGGCAACAAAATGTTTTTCTGATCTTTTCAGGAACTTCCTTTGATCATGGCATAATGTGCTTGTTGAATCTTTGTGCTGGCAATGTGACTCTGATGGTAAGGGCCAAAATAAGTGAGGTTTATATTGAGCAGGGCTGGCTGTAATCAAGCCTGGCTGTGTTCAATCAGCTGACTCTAATTATCCCTTAATTGGGTTGATTTAACTAGGGGGCAATTACTTTTTCACACAGTGCCAGTTGGTGTTGGTTAACTTTTTTCATTAAATAAATGAAATAAGTAAAAATTAAAAGTGTTATTTGTCCACTCAGGTTCCCTTTATCTAATATTATATTTTGTCTAAAGACCTGAAAACATCCAGTGTGACAAATATGCAATAATAGAGAAAATCAGGAAGGGGGCAAATACTTTTTCACGCCACTGTATAAGACATTTCTTTCAAAATTGATCCAGTCGATGCAAAAAACTTTTTTTAGAGGTGCAGGATGGAGGTGCCCCCCAACCCCACCCTCATGGTCATATGTAGCTATCTCAGCTATACTGAAACCAGGTAAAGTCCATTAAACTTAAGAGTCATACAGACCCATTTCGGTTTTAAATAATGATTATAAGATATACATGGCAATATGGGCCCATAGGTTAGAGACTATATTGCCTACCCTGATACATCCAGATCAGGCAGGATTTCTGCGCATGCGTCAGACTGAAGATAATGAACAAAGAACAATCCACTTGATGGATTATATGGCTAGCTCACCTACCCCCTTGGCTTTAGTCAGTTTAGATGCCTGTAAGTCTTTCGACGGGGTATCCCTGAGATTTTTATGGGGAACACTAGTGTCATTTGGGTTTCCGAAGGAATTTGTGGATTGGTTGGAGCAAATATATTCCAAACCAAGGGCTTAAAAAAACTTAATGGCAGTATCACACCTCATATCAAGTTACAGCGAGGCACTAGACAGGGATGCCCCCTATCGCCTTTGTTATTCGCCATCTATATTGAACCCTTGGCTACAATGCTTAGAAAATCAGAAAAAAATCGAGGGCATTCAGGTGGGCAATCAATCGTGGAAGTTTGCTTTATATGTGGATGACATTTTACTGTCAGTATCGAATCCAGAGTCCTCTATCCCAGCAATATGGGAGGTACTTGAGCAATTTGCTCAATTCTCTGGATATAAAATAAATTCTTCTGAAACAGAAGTTCTCCCCTTTCATTTCTCCCCCTCGCAGACACTGAAGGGTAGTTTGCCTCTGCGCTGGAACAGCATCAAGATAAAATATCTAGGCATACAGTTACCAAATCAGTTAATGCATCTCACTATGGTAAACTATGAACCTCTAACACAAAAAAGAGAGTCTGATCTACATCAGTGGTCACAACTTCATTTATCATTATATTCTAAGGTGGATCTTACTAGGATGAATATTCTTCCAAGGCTGCTAATCTTTTTCAGACCATACCGATGATGCCAGATGAAATGTACTTTCCCTCCTGGAATAAGTCTTTGGCAAGATTTGTCTGGACTGGGAAAAAACCTCGAATCAAGTGGTCCACATTAATGTTATCAAAAAATAAGGGAGGCTTAAATTTGCCTGATCTTCAGATGTAAGCATACACCACTGTGATAGCTCGAGTTTTCAATTGGAATAATCCAATGTATGACATACCCTGGAATAATTTGGAATTCACCCTTAATTGGGTGAGGGAGGGGAGCAAACCTTTACAATTGTTATATGTCCCAGTAAATAAAAGACCTAGACTTATTTATAGCACAAACTCTACTATAGAGACTTGGAGGAGACTCATCCATTTAAGAGAGCTAGGACCAGTAGGTCCCTATCTTAATCTATTACATTTCAGAACCCAATCTCTTACTTTAGAACAGGAGGGTACTTTGGTTCAATGGAGACGAAACGGTTTTAAATTTATGTTCCACTTAGTGGACGCCGGGGGGGTTCTCTCATTTACTAAACTTCAAAAAACGTACAATCTTCCACAACAAGACTTTCCAATTTATACAAGCGTAAGAGAGGGCGTTGAACGTAAAGAACCAGCCTTTAGTAGGCTCCCAGACCCCCCCCCCCTTCAGTGCTTACTTTAGCCATGACCACTGGAAGAGGTCAAATGTGGCCCCACTTTGTGGGACTAATATTATAGGGGTTTGAGGGAATTATCAAAAAATTCAACTCAGGGAACTCTGAATGCCTGGAATAAAGAGCTTCCACTCCAGGTATCAAAGAAGGATTGGGAAAAGTATTCTAAATTCTAGGGTTGCCACCTGTCAGGTTTTTTACCTGGTGATCAGGTATTCAGGGTCCCTATCAGGTAATCCGGTTTTGCTCTGTGCTGGTCAGGTTTTTGAGCCCTTTTGAGTGGTCACATACTTTTGAAACAAATTTTGTCATATCATTCATTGTTTCAGCTACATGTCCAGGTTACAGACAACTTCTGTTGTCAGTATATCCCTTTGTTTGTGAAAGCAGTCAGCCTGGGAGGTGTAAAGTATGGCCATTAGCACTTATTTAACCTAATCTTTTCCACTGCATCTTGAAGTAGCATAGCAGCAAAGCTACCCCCACCTTTTGTAATGGTAACAGAGCCAGCTGTCTTCTACTTTCATTTGCTGGTGAACATGTTATTCTCAAACATAATTTAAGCATTTTAAAATGTTTTAAATTATTTTTTTCCCTCAAGAAAAAAAGTATGGTCACTTCTTTAGCTTTGAAATAGTACTGTGACATGAACAGGAAATGGAGCCAGAAAAGATATAATGTACACATTACAGGAAACAATGTATTATGTATTATTATATACCATGTATACTGTTGTATGTTATTTATAGTGTTTCCCTTGTCTCCCCCAGATCATATCTGTAAATGAGATTTCTTTTATCTCTGTATGTTTACCTGGTAAACCAATGTCAATAAATAAATACATAAGTAAATAACTAGGAAGAATCTAGGAAAGTAACTTTAACAGGTACAGTACAGTATCTTAACATTTTTGTTGAACTGCTGCTTTAAGCATTGTCTTTTATTGATATAACAAATTACTTTCTAGGAGAAGCAATGCATGATGAGTCATGAAAAGGGGTGGAGCTAGGGGCGGAGCTTTGGGTCCGGTTTTTGCCTCATTCAAAGGTGGCAACCCTACTAAATTCTCAATAGAACTTTTGGGAGCCCCCTATTGGTGAGAATTTGCCTGGAAAGCTAGAAACAGATTTTTCTATACACCGGCAAGACTGGCCAAGTTCTCATCAGGGACACCAAGTAATTGCTGGAGAGATTGTGGAGAAGTATCTGCGGATCAGTTCCATATTTTTTGGGCATGCCCGCAGTTAGCAGGTTACTGGAGAGATATTTTAGGGGCAACTGGAATCGAGCAGTTCTCTGCTCAGTATGCTTTCCTGGTGAATCTCTTAAATAAAATTAAAAGAATTGGTAGATGCGGAAGCTGTGTTGACCCCGAGCCAGTATTACTCTCAATTCTGCCAGAGGGTCTCCCAATACCCAGAGGATCACTGTTAGTCACATACAGTATATGCTGGCAGCTAAAAAGCAATTACTAGAAACTGGGGAAAGATGATGTCTCCAAACATACAGAACTGGCAGGGAATGATGGGAGAAATTTATGTATTAGAGAGATTAATAGCTAAAAGCACAGATAAATGGTCTGCATTTGAGCTTAATTGGAGGAAACTGATTCTATATATTTCATCTTTAGATCCTACTTTTGTATCTTAGAAATATATTGACCCAGATGATGGTTTCTGTAAATGTCTTAGTGCTCATTATATGAATTGCTTTGTAAAATATGTAAGCTGTCCTGAGACCTTTGACTAATGTATTGCTACGTATCTGACTGATGTAATTATGTGCTGTCTTAACTTTCAGTATATACTGTAAAAACTGTCCTATGATTCTGCAAATGAAAATATAATAAAGTATAAAAAAAAAAGATAGGGAAGGAGGGCAAGGAAAA
Organism: Neoceratodus forsteri; assembly: GCA_016271365.2. Lineage (NCBI taxonomy): Eukaryota > Metazoa > Chordata > Ceratodontiformes > Ceratodontidae > Neoceratodus > Neoceratodus forsteri. The sequence goes on along the minus strand of CM057453.1, from coordinate 117,395,019 downwards.
GCACACAGAGGAGGGGATCCGAGACTGAGGCCCGGGATGGCAGGTGGGTTAGACGACGGTGAAGATACACAGAAAGATCATAATTATGGTAGGTATGTAATTTTCATATCTTATCTGTGTCAGTCTTCACAATTCATCCATATGGGTGAGTGCAGAGCCCCCGAAGGGGGCTTTCAAAACCCTAAAGGATAAAGTCCCTTAGCTCTCAGTGGGTGACACACTAAGAGGGCGAACTTTCTGGGCCTGGAGAGGCCCGAGAGTGGGGAAAGCGAGACCGAGACCCCCAGAGGGGGAAGGAAGTTGCCCTGACAAACGCTGCCTCACCCTACGGGAAAAAAGATAGGTCCTCTGGTGTGCGGAGTTAACCACCCTACGCCAGGCCAAGGGTGACAACCGGGAAAGACGTAGCCATGCTGTCTGCCTAATGCAGATCGCTGTCCCTACAACCCTGGTAGCTACCTCACTGGTGTCGTAAGATGCCCTTGCTTGGTGCCTTGCTAGCTCCAGGCCACATGCAGAGAGAGCAATGGTCTGTCTGGTTTGTTCCATGTCAGACAAAGAGGCTAGGAGCTGACTTAGCCTGGACCACAAGAACCTATCATAGGCTGCATAGTGGGCCTGATGTGCAGAAATAGAAAGCAGCAACTGCACCGAGTAGAAAGTCCTCCTACCTCGGAAGTCAAAATCCGAGGAGTCTTGATCTGGGGGCCGGTCATGGTGAAGGGCGCGAAGCACATCAGGAGTGTCCAGCTGCGTCAATCCTGACTGTGGATGAGGCATGGAACCTGGAGACTCCAGGGGGGCACAATACCGCTGGCAGAGATCCCTAGGGCTGGGGACTCCGGAGAAGGGTCTCTGCCAGGAACGTGATAATGCCTCCCTAAAGGGAGCAGGCCAGGGGGGCACCACAAGGGTGTCCTCACTGAAGTCGCCCAAAAAGGCGTGTGCTGAGTGCTCCGGATTGCTCTGAGTGGAAGGAGAGAGATGCAGGTCTTCCAACATCCTCATGAGGAATCGCTGATACTCCGCAAAATCAGCAGCTAGGGACATGTGGACAGAAGGTTCCTCTCCCCCAGAAGAGGGGGATGAGGAGTTGGAGGACCTCAGCTGTTCAGAGGGTGGCTGCTCGGGGGTGAGGTTGAAAAACCTGTCTGTCCATCGCCCTGACGTAAGCGGGGAAACAAGCAGCCACGGCCCTAAACTGCTCCCAGGAGAGAGGTCCACTAGGACCAAGAATGCCTGGAAGTGCAGGAGTGTGCGGCAGAGTGATAGGGACAGAGCCGAGAAAAGAAGTCGGCTGACCTCTGCATGGGCTAGGGAACAGACTAGGAGCGCCAGTGGATGAAGGTGCTCCGGAAGACTACACAGTCGACAGCTGAACAACCATTTCAGAACTGCCTTGGCTGCGCCCGGAAGAATCCCCCCTGTAAGGCAACCGGGGCTGTATAGGTCCAGAAGAACGGTCCCCTACCTCAAAAGAACGGGGTTCTCTCAAAGACAGCGATGGGGAAGAGCAGAGATCCACACTGCGGCTTCTTCTAGAGCCCGGATAGACCCCCGATAAGGGCCTTCGTGCAGACCTCATGCCCCTCGGAATCTGAGTGTGCCTTCCTCCTCGAGATGGTCAGCCTAGGTAACTGACAGCCCTGGTCAGCACCCAAAGGAGCTATCCAAGGCACAGTACCCTCCCCTCTCATAGGTGTTCTGGTCGGCCCCAAAGTTTGGCAGTCCAGGCACACCACCTAAGGGGGTACCACCACTGAGGTGTCAGCGAATCCTCCAAGGCCGGGTTGCAGTGCAATGGTGGCCCGCACTACTGTCCACTGGTCAGAGCCCCTGACCCCAGCCTCAGATGTCGCCGGCCGCTCCTCAGAGGGGGGCTGACTCTGATCTGTGAAGGACACTACTAGGCTACCCACACTAGCAGCTAGTTCCAAGGAGCCAGACTGATCATCTGACTCAGAGCCCGACTCCTCCTCTGAAGAAGTGGAGGCTGAGGCCCTGTGCCAAACCGTAGATGGGTGCCTTTCACCATCCCTGCCAAACAGGGTGCCAAAAATGGAGACTGCACCCGAGCCTGTGCCAGTGCCCTCCCCAGCACCGCGAACGGTGGCTGAAGAGACAGCACTGGCCCGGACAGCAAGTCTCAGAGTCGAACTCTGTCACAGCGCCGTCACGCCCCACGGTGCCATGATCGGGCGCCAAGAGCAAAGACGGCGCTGACGATGGCTCCGACCGTGCCTTCTGAATCCCTCACAGCACCATGCCCCTGTTCAGCACCACGAACGGCTCCAGAACTGGACACGGCGCCAAGTTCAACCTCGGCACTGCAAACAGCACCGACAGCAGTATCAGCGCCGACAGCAGCCACGGCGCCCCCCCCCCCCAACGATGGACCGGCACCGACACCGCCAGGGCCCACGGCACCACAAATAGCACAGAGATCCGAAACGTCACCAACCGACGGCGTCAACCCGGGCCTTGCAAACCGCAGGTCCGACACCAGGGGAAGGCGATCGCCATGGTGGTGCTTCCCGCCTGCCCCCAGCAGGGAACAGACTGGGCCTCCTGCACCAGAAGCCTCGGCCACAGCTAGGCTACTAGAAGCAGAGGCTTCCTCCTCCTCCTCCTCGGTCCGTACAGAACCAGGAGGGGACCCGGAGAAAAGGCCGAGAGAGCATGGCTTGGCCCGATTTCCAGTGCGCACTCAACCCCGAAAGTCAGCCGGAGCTCGCCTCCATTTTCCACGCGTGCTGTTCAAAGACCCGGCAGTCCATGGAGAAGCAGGCATCGTACTAATCCATGTCATGCAGCGGGCCAAAACACGAAAGGCAATGGTCATAGCGGTCGGTGACGGAAAAATTTCGGCCGTATGGGAGGCCAACCCGTCTTCGAAGTCTTCTTGCCCTCCGACCTAGATATGACCTTCAGAAAGAAAAACAAACGAGACTCAACGTCGCTGGAAGAAGAAAATATGGAAAGGTATTACCGGCAATGTCGAGTGGCTAGCAGAACCAGCAGAAGGAACCGACGGACTTGTCGTCGAACAATTTCTGAAATAGAGAACGATCTACGAGGTAGGCCTGAACTCAAGCTGAGAGAAAGCTTCCCAAGAGGTGACCTCAACGGCGGGAGATGAAGAACTGGCAAGCAGGCGGAGTCAACGCCACCTAACGGCCAACCCGCGAGCGCCACATGGAACGTCGGCCTCGAAGGTGGCGCCGAGTGCACGTTGGCTTTGCCTACCAAAAAAAAAAAAAGCTCCCGCAGGGTCCTAGCCTCCAGCCAAGTACCCATATGTGATGAATGGTTAAGACTGCCACAGATAAGATCTATTATTTACCCAGTATTTGGTATTTCCAGGGCTCACTAATCCGGAGCCCTCGATACCTCTTTCCTTCCATCCCATAAGCCCCCGACTGGTGGGAGAAAATATCCCCATCCTTGGAGACAAGAGGAAGCAAAAACAGAGGGGCTTGGAGATGACCTCAACCTCCCAAAGCTGAAAGGACATCCCGTGGCCAGGATGAACAGGGCTCTTGCTCCCCCATATCCACTACCACCCTTCTAGTCCCTCTCTGAGCCATTCCTCCCCATCTAAGTTTCCCAGGGGAGTGAAACGACCCATTTACAGTGCTTCATACAGTTTAAAACCAACATTGCTCCAACGACCACATTTATATTTTAAAGAGAGGTAAATCAGTATTGTCCAACATTACCCTCCCGTCCCCATGCCCTTATACAACCCCCTTTGCCTGCTCTCCGGAGACGGTTCCCATCAACATCTGGTTAAGGGGTCCACAATATTCCACACAACTAGACCAGTAGTACTGTATTTATCTTTTATCCCTTCATTCACACACATACTAGGGGTTAATCCCTGGAAAATAACTCCATAATAAGCAATGTACCAGTGTTTCCCAAAGGTCACACAGTAACTTAGGTCCAATATAAGTCATGGTCCATGTATATTCCACAAGATTTTCACCCATTATCAATTGGGCCTAATAAAATATAACAAACAAATTTCCCATTTCCAAAAGACCACACAAACTGTTTGATTTGCCGCTTGATCTCCCCAGCGTTACGCTGATCAAAATAGGCTCCACAATGCAGTACAGTTCAACTCTGTGTCCCTGCCTTTATAGGCCCCTTCTCGGAGTTACGGGACAAAGGGAGAAAACAAAGTCTTGAACAGTCAGTCACTAGGAATCCACCAGCTCTGCATTAATCCCAGCTGTAGGTACCATTTTACTCACTTTCTTGTTCTTGTATCGGCAGTAATTTTCTTTAGGGCTCTCTGCACCATCTCTCTTCCTCCAAATCCCCCATGAACTGCAGGGCTGCCTCCACCGAGGTGAAAGAACGCGGTGGTTTTCCCTTGAGGCCTTATAACAAGGCGGGCAAGGTAAATCAGGGAAAACTGACTATTTACTTGCACAATCTCGACCTTCCATAGATTCAGGCAGGCCCACTATTCTTATATTACAGCACCTTTCCCTGTTTTCTTGATTGTCGATATTTTGTTTCATCCTTTCAATATCTTTCAGTGCTTTTTTGTAAATCAATATGCATTACGTTACTAGCGTCTTGCTGAGAACTCACTCTGGCCTCCATTTCCTCAAATGAACTGTACCCCGAGGAGCAGAGGTCGCGAGGGTGCTTCTCAGCCCTCCCACATCGCCAAAGGGAGTCCCGACCCCCTGCTAAGAACTGTACCCCGAGGAGGCGGAGGTCGCAAGGGTGCTTCTCAGCCCTCCCCACATCGCCAAGGGAGTCCCGACCCCTGCTAAGAACTGTACCCCTGAGGCCGGAGGTCGCAGGGTGCTTCTCAGCCCTCCCACCTTGCCAAGGAGTCCCGACCCCTGCTAAGAACTGTACCCCCGAGGAGCAGAAGTCGCGGTGGGCACTTCTCAGCCCTCCCCACATCGCCAACGAGTCCCGACCCCCGCTAAGGTAAAGCCCTTTTTCCAACGCTGCGGAAGAAAAGCCAGCGCCTGCCTGCACCATGGAAACTGAAACCGCGTGTTGGCACCTTTTTCTCAAATAGTGAATTTAAAATATCTCCCGAGCCAAACGGCAGGACTGTAATTTTAAGCGCTTTTGCCGTTTCTGTCGTTGCAGTAGTGAAGATAGAGCAGATCTGTAAAATAATTGTCTATCTCCCTGCTCTGTTTCCTGCATTTTACCCTGTTACATGAAATGGGACTGTGTTGCTCCCCTTGAATTAAGTTGTTCTGTTTTAGTTCGGTTTTCCAGTTATTCTAGCTGCCTGGTAGCCCCACTGTTATTTGTGTTGTCCCCTTGTGTTTTTTGCTAGTAGCCCAAAACACTTTGTGCACTGTGAGTTGCTCTGAAACTGGTAATCTGCCCCCACGCCCTGTGTAATACAGCGCTCAGAGGCTCAGCCCTCCACCCTATCCCTAGCTGATCTCCCTCTCTGCTTTGTCCTGTCCCCTCTCCTCCCCCCGCCCCCATACCTATTTTAATCCATTGCCTCTTCTCCTTTTCCTTCCAGAACTGTACCCCCGAGGAGCGGAGGTCGCGAGGGTGCTTCTCAGCCCTCCCCCACATCGCCGAAGGGAGTCCCGACCCCCCTGCTAAGGTAAAGCCCTTTTCCAACGCATGAAGAAAAGCCAGCGTCTGCCTGCACTGCGGAAACTGAAACTGCATGTTGGCGCCTTTTTCCTTAAAATAGTGGAATTTAAAATCTCTCTCTGAGCCAAACGGCAGGACTGTAATTTTAAGCGCTTTTGCAGTCGGATTAGCCCCGCCGCCCCCACCACCACCCTTGCTCGGCTCTCCAATTTATAGGGAAGTCTAGTCAGGTGACCTGCGGAAATAACCTATCAGCCAACTTTACCAGCTGCAGGTTATACAAACTGTACACAAGTGGCCGCTGCAGCATCCATCCCTCTTTCTGTAGTTGCTATGTACACTCTACTATTTGCTACCCTCCTGCTTGCCAGGACCCCACAGCTCGCTCCACAACCCCCCCAGAGGCACCCAACCCTCACCAAAGTAACTTTTGCACCATCCCTTCAGCTATCAAAGGTATCCACAGATTCTGTACCCCCGGCAGCCCCCATACCAGGCAAACTGAACTCGTGGCCATTTTCTCTCTCATGCTAAACTTAACCCACACTCTCACACCAGGCAAACGCTGCACCTCTAGTGTCCCCCCCAGACCTCCTGCCCCCACCACCTTCTCTAGCCTCTCCAATGCCCCCTCTCTTCCCTAACGCTACTTTCCTGTGTTACTCCCAGCCTCCCCATCCCCACCACCACACCGAAGATGTCTTTCACCCTACCAGTTACAGGCTCCTCATCCAAACTCTGCATGTTGGCCCTCCTAGCACACCTTCTTACTCCTCCTTGTATCAGGCAACATCCACCCCAACCCAGGACCATCCCTTGACGATTGCCTCCCTTAAAACCCTCAGGGCGGCTGCGTTGCAACCCTAAATATATGCAGCCTTCCCAAAAAACACACACCACTCCAAGGCTGGATCGCCCAGCATGCTCCTGACATACTTGCACTCTCTGAGACTTGGCTCACTGACAAGATTCCCAGTGAAGCTGTCTCCCTCCCTAATTATGCTTTCTTCCAGGCAGATAGGCCCAGCAAGAGAGACGGGGGCTGTGCAATGTATGTTAAATCCTCTCTCAATGCCGCAGAAGTCCATACACCTGCATCACAAAACGGTGCCCAGGTACTCACAATAAAACTCAGCCTGGGTTCCAAAACACTCCACATCATCTCGGCCTACATCCCCCCAAGAAATCAAAAACTCGCATTTGACTCTATCCTCCAAATCATCTCCCAACTACCCAACACTAGTGAAGTCATCGTTATGGGGGATTTCAATGTAAACTGGTTATCCCCGGCCTCTTCCAGCTTCAAAGACGCCGCCCGGGCCTTTGATCTCACCCAACTAGTCACCTCCCCCACCAGAAGGGACTACAGATCCGGGACCTCCACCCTCCTGGACCTCATCTTCACCAACAGGCCGGGAAACCTCTCCTATGCTACAGTACTCCCAGATGCTATCAGCGACCACTCACCAGTAACTTGCTGGTGGTCGGGCAAGTTGCCCCCAGCACCCCCCAAAAATCTCCTGGCAACGTAGACTCAAAAGGGGCGGTTTAAAGAACCTTAAAGCCCACCTAACTAACAGCAACTGGCTCCCCATTTACACTGCCCAGTCAGTTGACTTCGCTCTGGCTCACTTTATAACCACCTTCAACAAAGCCTGTGACTTACACGCCCCCTTTTCTAAGCTAGTTGTGAAATCCAGAACCACCCCATGGATCACACCCCCACTACTAAGCCTGCTTCAGCAAAGGGATAACCTCTGGCACAAGGCCATAGACTCCCAAAGCACCCTGGATAGACAACTCTACAGGGAGGCTCGCAATAAATGTACATGGGCTTTGCGGCAGGCGAAAGCCCTCTACTACCAACACACCCTAACCTCCACCTGGGGTGATGGGAAACAATTCTGGGACAACATAAAGGAACTCAATGGCAAATCTCACTCCCCCACCCCCACGCAACTCACTCTTAATGGCGAGGTCACTCATGATCATCCCACTATCGCAGAAGCCCTTAACTCGGCCTTCTCGGATCTTTCCCACATCCTCCCTCCTAATTCCCCCCACCACCACCTCGAGTCCTACCAATACCCCCCTCTTCCGGCTTCGAGTCATCACCTGCCATGAGGCAAAATGCTATATTACCAGGGCTATCTCTAATACCCGCTACAGCAATGACTCCCTTGATCTTAAACTCCTGCGGCCTCCCTTGATGCCACTTTACCACACCTCACTAAAATTTTAACCTCTCGCTCTGCCTCGGCCAGTTCCCTCACCTGGAAGAGAGCCATAATCACTCCCATCCTGAAGAGCGTGCACCCACTAACACCAGCAACTACAGACCTATCTCAATACTACCACCTCTCTCCAAAGCCCTAGAAAGAATAGTCTCTGACCGGTTAACCGAACACCTAACTAAGACATGCTTCTCAGCCAGGAGCAGCATGGTTTCTGCTCAGGCCATAGTACCATCACCGCTCTCACAGAGCTCACCCCATTTTTACCTGAAGCCCTCGACCATGGCTCAATTGTTGCCAGACACGTGACCTAACCAAGGCCTTCGACACGGTTAGTCACGAGCTTCTGCTTCAAGTCCTCCCTAAACTAAATGTGGTCCTGGAGACATTGACCTGGTTCAAGGATTACCTCACAGGCCGTTCTCAGCAAGTCAGGATAAGCACCACCCTCTCCACCCCTAAAACAGTTTCCTCTGGGGTCTATTCTAGGCCCATTGCTGTTCACCCTCTTTCTAAACTCCCTCCCTAAGGCATGCAGCGGTCAGTTGCTCCTCTACGTCAATGACGCGGTTCTGTTCTGAAAACACCCCCACCCTACCGCCCTCCAGCAGGCCCTTCAAAGACACTTCTGGGAACTAGAGACCTGGTTCACTGAACACCGCCTAATTATCAACTATAATAAAACTAAGTCCATGATTTTTGCCCACCGCCAAAGTCCTCATAGTCAGTCTGCTCTCCTCATCAAGAACGCCTCGGTGCCCTCTGGAATACGCTTCCACTTTCAAATACCTAGGTGTCACTCTAGACACCTCCTCTCTACCAGAAGCATACCCAAATTCTCTCCTCCACTATCAGCTCCAGAGTAGGCATCCTGTACTGGCTCAAGCACTGCTTACCCCCACAGGCTATGCAGCTCGCAGTCACCTCCTCCATCCTCTCCCTTGTGGACTACGGGATTACTATATACAGCTCTGCTGAACCCATCTCCCTTAACAGGATAAACATTGTCTTGAACAAAGCCTGCCGCCTAGTCACAGGTTGTGATAACGCATAAAGATCACAGGTGTGGGTTAGCCTATCTGGTTGGTTAAACTTCCAACATCGATTACAGTTCCACACCTGCATCCTCGCAAAAAAAGATACACCTTCACCTAACCCCCATCAGACTTTTCCCCTTAATCAGTTCTGCACCTCACAGGTGCAATACAAGGCTCTCCACAAGCTCCCCGTTCCTTGTACCTCAATGTAGAACTTCCCTAGGGCAAAGATCCTTCCGATACCGAGCCCCTCTCTGGCTCAATGCATTACCTCACTCACTCTCACAGACCCACAGCATCTCTCAATTTAAAACAGGCCTCAAAGCTCACCTCCTTGAGAGAGCCATGTGACTGCGCTAACTCTGCTCACCCAGTTGACCGCCCATCCCTTCCCCTACTCTCGACACAGGGTCCCACAAGGCCCCACGTATTTCTCCAAAATCCCCGCCCGGGTATCCCAAGATTGCTGCCTAACTGCCTCACCATATATTAAGTTTTGCCTGGACTGCTCCTTTGTTCAGTTCTGTAAATTCTGCCTGTTTTATGTATGTTCTCTACTGTATTTGTCTACCCTCCACCCTTTGTAACCGACGTGGAGCCTTTGCAAAAGAGTCTGTGACTCAAAGGTATGTAATTCCGATTGTATTCCAATAAAAAAAAAAAATCCGCAGCTTGTGAGCATCCACAGTCTCAGATAAAACATTGACGTTTTGTTGAAGGTGCTGTAATTGGGATGTTACATTCGCAAATCTTGTTTCCATGCGAGTCCCTAAATCATGTTTTAAGTCTTGTATCAGTCTCTCGATTGATTTGTAGTACTCTGCCATCATTTGTTCTGTGTGCAGTTCTTGCTGATTAAGCGTGTTTCCAGCAGAGGTCCCAGGCAAGTCCTGTGGATCAGTTAGTCCTGTAGAACAAGATAGGCCCTTGTTGGTTAGCTGAGATTTAGAGCTGTTAAATGAAATCCTTGTTTGTTTTTTTTCGGAAGTTTTGACATTATTAGGCATTTATATTTCCTTTAGCTACTATTATTTAGTCAAAGAACCAGTAATTACTGCAGGACGGAAGAGATATTCGATGGATTGAACCAGAGCTCAAGATTAGGCCTCCATTCTGCTCTGTAGCTTGGCCACGCCCCCCAGAAAAATGCATAATGCTAGAAAATGCCACACCCTGGAATGAGTGAGCAAAAATGTGGCACGTTTGTGTTGTGTAGGGATGCAAAAAAGTCATTTCTGGCACTTCCCCACATACCTCTCAACCTTTCTTCGCCAAAATGTGTGACATGATGTGTGACAATTGAGCAAAATGTGTGACATATCGTCTAACATGACACTGCAAGCTCAGACCACTGTAGCTATCAGTGCACTAATGTTCATAATGTTTTTTGATAACTGAGCATAATAGATTATTATGAATTTCTGCTTTAAAGTCTCAGTGGGGAATGTGGAACATCACCTTCCCTATGATGGACAAAGGGTTTCTGAGAGGTAAAATTAGTGACATACCTCATAATGTGTGAAAGTTGAGAGTTATGCTTCCCCACATGTCAAAAATCTGTTCTGTGACACCTTTTTTTTTTTTTTCCAAACATGTTTTTCTCACACTGCCAGTGGGGCTCGGTGGCGGTTATATAGACCTTCCATGTCCATTCTCCTCCCCCCAGCTGTTGGGCATCATGCTGCATGACAGTGGGGGCTTTGGTATTTACAGAGGATTTTTGCGTTTTTTTTTTCTCCAAACTGCCACCCCCGAGGATGCCAGCACCAAGGACAGAAGTCCAAGCTGTAGGTGTGCTGGCATACAACTCAGCCAAACACGTAACTGTGTCCTTCCCTCCCTCCCCACACCAGGAGTCCCATGCCGCCGCCCATGCATCCACAGGTGGTGGTAAGGGAGCAATGTGACAGTCTTCCACCTGGAAGAAAGTGTCGTGGGGGATACTCAAACCCCCCAAGCCAGCCCCCGACAATCTAGGTTCATTCCCAAACCCAGGTCACTAGTATCACTGAAGGTAGCGCTACCACTGTGCCAACGGGACAGTTCGGTCTGTGACATTCTGATGAAGTTTTCACCCATGGGGCTGAACTACAGACCCGCTGATGTTATCTGCTGAGACATTCAGTGAGCCTGTGACTGGACAGCAACCAGAGACACTCAACAGGTTACCACCTAGTCCCATACCCTCATGGCCTCCCGGCACAGAAGGTAGGCATGTGTGCCCCCTTGCATGTTTACGTAATACACCACACTCAAGATTGTCTGACAGCACCAGAAGATACATCACTTGAACCAGGGAAGGCCAGAGCCTGGATGCTACACTGAACTGCTCTCATTTTCAGCCCATTTATGTGATGGCCTTATTCCAGTACAGACCAGGATCTCTGGTCTAATGAGGTCTTAAGCAGCGACCCATCCCAGGTTGGAAGTGTCCATGGTGAGGACCACATACAGCTGAGTTTGCCAAAAAAAAAAAAAAAACGGAGAACTTGGGGGCGCTAGAGAGCACTTTTGTGATAAGACATGCTTTGGTCGGCTCTGCTTCGCTGGTCTTTTTTTTTTATTATTAAAATAAAAATAAGTTGGTGAGTTCGATCAAGAGCCCTTGATTTGGACTCCTCTAGCCAAACAGAATCAGAAGATATAAAAAATTAATTATGGAGCAGCAGAATAAAGGAGCTTCGGGTGGTCCAAAACCACTGCAACCAACAGAGCAACAGGCCACAGCATCTACCTCTGAAACAACTACAGCAGAGCCGTCATGGAAATCCCTGCAGTTATCAATGATGGCAATCGATGCTAAGGTCGGTACAATTTTGCAGCATCTAGGCGAGCAGGACATTAAAATTGAGTTTGCTACTAAGACAGCCACCACTGCAGAGTCTCAATTTACTCAGGCCCTGGCAACCAACTCCGGTACCGACTTGAAGCATTAGAGAACGCACACCGAGCCTGCAAAGTGCGTATTGTTGGGTTACCGGAGGGCCAAGAAGGGGCTGATTTGCTACAATTTTTGATAGCCTGGCTTCCAACAGCACTACAATTGGATTCATCCATCGCAGATCACTTTGTTCGGGCTTACCAAATAGCACCACGGACTTTGGAGGCACAGAAGGATCTTCCCAGGATGACTTTTAGTTACGGATGGAACTCTAGTGAACGATTTATTGTTGAAAGCAGCAAGGGATTCAGACTCCTTGAATTATGAAGGGAAAACCCTCCACCTGTTACCAAACTTAGCTTTTGCCATAAGAGTCTGCAAGAAAAAATCTGAGTGTCCATGCAAAACTGCACAACTTAGGGGTGATACACTCCCTACTTCTGCCTGCTAGATTGTGTACTTTTTATGGAGGCCAAACACTTATATTCTCAGGCCCTGCTGAGGAAGGGAAAATGGTGGAAACCATTGCTAAAGAATTTGAGGTGGTCAAGGGAACCAGGACCAAAAGTGAAGCTATGAAGTCCAAGTCTGAGGACACTGGAATCCTGCAGTGATGGACTACAACACAGGTGATGCCTTTGATTCTGGTTCTGGCCTAAGACTTGAGCTTGTTTGAATTGTATTTACTGTTGATGGGTCCCCAGAGCTGATAATTATATGTTTTGGGCTAAGTAATGTTTCATTACCCTGGTGTTAAGTTAGATATGTATTATGGATATATTAAGGTCCTGTGACACAGATTTTGGGCCATTGCCAGGGGTTACATCTGATTTGGAAAATGTCTGGAACTCTACTTGCTTACTTGGTATAGTAAGCCCTGAAGTAATGTTCTCCAGTACTTACTAACCTTGTATACTTTTGAAGCTTATTTATTTAACAGACTTTAGGATTACAACCTTTGAGTCAGGGACTCATTTACAAAGGCTCCGCGTCAGAAAAAACAAACACAATACATATGGATATAGAATGGAAGCTAAAGGTTAGTTTTTTCAGTTATACAATATTGCAGAATCAAGATGAGCTGCACATTGCACTGAAAGTGTTACCGAGAGCTGTATTTTACAGTTTTCAAGAGAACAATAAGTTTGCTGATAGAGGGAGGGAGTAACAGGTTTGATATTTACAGAGAAGTAGAGAATTAGACAGATGTCTTGTGAATGCAGCCAAAGGAGGTACTGTTAGAAACACAGAAACATAGACTTTGATGGCAGATAAGGACCACTTGGCCCACCCAGTCTGCCCATTTCCCTACCTACTGGATAAGCTGCAGATTCTAGTTAACCAACAGCCTACTTCCTGCCACCCCCCCCCCACTACAATTGCCTTATGTCTGTCCCACGCATGTTTCAATTCCCCCACTGTTTTAGACCCAATAAACTCCCCAGGAAGGCGGTTCCATGCATCCACCACTCTCTCCATGAAAAAATTCCTCACATTACCCCTGAGCCGCCCCCCATCTTTAAATTGTGCCCCTTGTTCTTACACATCTCTTTTCTGAAAGATGCTACCTCCTGGACTTTGTTGATTCCCTTGAGGTACTTGAAAGTTTCTATCATGTCCCCTGTCCCTCCTTTCATCAAGGGTATACATATTAAGCTCTCTCAGTCTTCATTTGGTTTCTGATGCAGACCCTGCACCATTTTAGTTGCGCCCTCTGACTGCTTCCATTCTGTTTATGTCCTTCGCAGATGAGGTCTCCAAAACTGCACACAGTACTCCAGATGGGGTCTCACCAACTGTCTGTACAGAAGGATAACCACTTCCTTTTTTCTACTTGTGATGCCCCTTCCTATGCATCCCAGTATACCCCTGGCTCTCCTTACTGACTTCTCACATTGCTTACCCATCTTTAGGTCATCTGATACGACTACCCCCAGGTCCCTTTCCATTTTTGTTGTTGTTAGTACCTCCCTTGCTATTGTGTACAATTCTCCTGGGTTTTTGTTTCCCAGGTGCATTACTTTGCACTTCTTTGCACTGAATTTAAGTTGCCATATGTCTGACCATTCCTCCAACCTTGCCAAGTCCCTTCTCATCCTTTCTACCCCACTTGTGTATCAACTCTGTTACAGATCTTTGTGTCATCTGCAAAGAGGCATACCTTTCCCTCCAGACCCTCTGCAATGTCACCTATAAAGATGTTAAAGAGGACTGGACCCAGTACTGAGCCATGAGGTACTCCACTAGTAGCCCCCCTTTTATCGGAATGTGTTCCATTTACTATTACCTTCTGTGTCCTATTGTGCAGTCAGTTTGCTACCCCGGCTATCACCCTGAAACCCACTCCCAGGCTGGCTAACTTGATTATTAATCTTTTGTGTGGGACTGTGTCAAATGCCTCACTAAAGTCTAGGTAGGCCATATCCACAGACCTTCCCTGGTCTTTTACTTTGGTCACTCAGTCAAAGAAATCAATTAGATGTGTCTGACATGACCTTCCTGCTGTAAATCCATGCTGCTTTGGGTCCTGTGCCCCGCTGGCCTGTAGGTACTCAACAATTCTTTCTTTCAGAAGTGATTCCATCATTTTCCCTACCACTGAGTTCAAACTCACAGGTCTGTAGTTTCCTGCTTGTGCCTTGCTCCCACTTTTGTGAACGGGAATCACATCTGCCCTCCTTCAGTCATCAGGTACCATCCCATCCTATAATAGGTAATGTTTGGTAGTGCTATCGGTAGGAGCTCAGTGGTAGGGTGGTAGTTCAGTTGAGTTATGTTGAGGTAGTTCAGGTGCTATATTTATTGTTATGTATTGATAGACCATACTTACTGAGCACAGCTTACTTTAATTAATGTTGCCCGGTGGGGTAGAGGGGAGAAAGCACAACCATGTTTGGTATCTGTTCTGTTTGGGAGGTGGTAATATCAACGTTTGAGCATTGAAGAACAGATATGTTTGATATAAAGTATTCTTTGGGAAATCCACCATTTCTTGCAAGGTGTAGCTATACTTTTGTGATATTTGTGTTTGGATGCATTGTTCTAAAAGGAATGCCCCCAACCTGTGTATACCAGATTGTTTAGACTGTATGTCTCTGATCAATGGGATGGCTCCTTATAAGTCTGTGGATGCCTGACATGTGTGTTATCTTTTTCATTAACATGACTGATGAAAACCGACAAAAATAAAGTGCAAAAAAAAGAAAAGGGAGAAGAACTTTGAACAGGTGGTCCCAGTTTTGCAACCATCGCAGAGCATCCCAGAGAGGTTGGCAAACAATAATCAGGGGGTCCACAGGCCTTGAGGCATGAGACTACTATGCCTGCAGTGCAGTAACCATTGAGGGGACTCTCATGCAGGTAGGCCAGAGGGATCATGAACAGGGAGGCTGCCATAAGCCCCAGGAAATGGAGTACAATGTGGACCAAAAACCACTCAATGCTCATCACCAAAGCCACTTGGACCACTAAGGCAGAGGTCCTGTTCTCGAGAAGGAAGGCCTATGGAAGAGTGTAGTCCAGGATCATCCATTTGTACTGGAGCCTTTAAGAAGACAAACAAAAAAAAAAAAAAAAAAAGATTTCACCACACTGATCAACAACCCCAGGCTGAAAAAAATGTCTCTTCAAAGAAAACATCAAAATCAATGGGAGGGTTGACACCAAGGAGAGGGCAGCCTGCAACAGATGACTGGTCACTGTCTGTTGAAGATCACAAATCTCAGGTAGATCTTGCTGACTTTCTTTAGGAAGCATGTCTGAGAGGTCAGAAAGCTGGAGCCAAGAAGCTAGAGAACCACATGGTTGGGTGGAAGGAGGAGACAAGCCTGAAAAATGTCGTTAACAGCATGCTCAGTAAAAGACTACCTAATTGTGACTAGTGAACCAAATCTAGGTAATTAGAATTACTTCTTCACAGAAAGTGGTGGATAGATGGAACCAGTTGCCTAGGGACTTGGTAAATACAGATATGATGATGGGCTTCGGGGAGCAGGAGAAAGAGAAAGAGGAAGCATGGGGAAACTGGGCCAAAGTGCCACTAAGGCACTCTGCATAGGTCATACCAATGACGGGTTGAGAGGCTTAGGCGGGAACTGGGCAGACATAATAGGACACGTTTTTTTTCTGCCTGCAATTTTCTGTATTTCTAGGAGTCCATAGCCTGTGCACCCGCAAGTCCCCTAGATGTGCTCCCCAACTTAGTAGCAGGGCATCCATGGTGAGGACCAGCATCTGGTTTGATTAGATGATGAGTATACCCTTAGAAAGGCATTCCCAAGTCAACCACCATGAGATAACCCTGGTCATGGTACAAGTAACCATGACCAGCTGGGACAAGGGTGCGGACATCTGGGACCAATGCACTTTGAGCTTCAACTGGAGGTGATGCATCCAAAGATGGGTCCCCAGGATGACAAAGGTCATGGATGCCATAAAGCTAAGACAGTGGAAATCTCGAGCTGGGCACTTGTCCCAAAGATGGAAGGAGCAGGCACATTCCATCAGTTCCAGAGCTCCTGGAGCCAGGAGCCAAGCTCAGGCCTCTATAGAGTCTAGCTGTGCTCTTATAAACTCAACACACTGAGACAGGACCGGCAACAACTTCTCCAAGTTCAGAATGAACCCCAGATTGGAGAAAGCCTCCATGGTCACCTGGAGAGATGACAGAGTCTCTGAAAGTGAACAGGCTTGGATCAACTAACACTGTGCCTGCAAAGCTTTCCAAATACTGTAAAATGTTCCTAGCAGCAGATTTCGCAAGGAAAAAAATGAACTGCCATGGAAAGCTCAGGATAACTGGCTGACCCGATAGCTCCACCTGAAGAGCATTAAGACAGCACTGTGGGGACCTGGGTTCAATTTCCAATTAGGGCACATCATTAATTTCTTATTACAATTTGTGTTTTTCATCACTAGCAGTGGTTGTACTCCCTGAAAAGCCAGCAGAGCACTGTAAACCTCTGGAAGCATTTTCTGTCATTCTGCAACAGTAAACTGTACTTGTGAAATAAACACTCATCATCAGCATCTACTTTTACACTTTTTTTTTTTTTAATTTCTATTTATACTCCTCCTCTGCGCCTGGTCTCCCACTCCTTCGGGAGACACACTACAGTATCATGGCCCACCTGGTCCCCCAGTCAAGTCTCCATGGAGACTTGGCTATACCCCCCAGGCAGGTACGGGCTGGGGAGAGATATTTCAAGTTTTGTCGGACTCCTCTGGGTCGACAGGCAGGCGTGAGCAATCAGAGTCTCTGCTTCATCTGCTTCAGTGCTCTGTCACCTAGGAGACTGGGCGCTGATTTTCCCTGTTCTAGAGGAGTGGCATGTACCCTGACGTAATAGCGTCACCACTGACGTCGCCACTCCCTGTCCCCTGGAGCTGGCTCTGTGCTTGCTGTGCCTCCGACTTCCACCACAGGTCAGTCAAGCACCGAGCACAAACCCCCCTCCCTCCCAGGAGAGGAGAGCTGTCCACTAGACGCTCAATTCTCTCTCTCCCCTGCTGACCCACGACAGCCCGGGCTCATTCCCAAACCCAGGTCGCAGACGTGGTGCAAGGTGTGGCATCCAGCACCTCAACCCTCAGTGCCACCAGGCCAGCTTCTACTTTTAGACTTTGGGGAGGATCTCTGTATGAGTGAGTGAGCCTCACTTCCTCATTTTACAATTTGATAGGAGTCTTCTGACTAGGGACAGCAGTACCATTCCAAGCTGCAACTTGCAGTGTGTTCTCACTCCCAGTTTGCTGTGATGTAGTTGAGGAGAGTACTATTTATTTATTTAAAAGTTTTACCAGGAAGGCACACTGAGCAAAGTACTGCTCGATTTTAAGTTCATCCTGAGGACTGTGGAGAATAAAAATGGCATATACACAGGATACAATTAGAGCAGCTGAGGACGTGACATTTAAGCAGAATACAATAAGACCTAACAATACGTAAACAGCGGTTGGCAATTCAAATGGCAGGTACAAATGAGAAGTACATAACACACCTAGTATGGTAGTACAGTAGCAAGGTAAGTGTGGGTAGTGGAGCATGGTCTGCCAGGGTCTTTAATACAGGACAAGGATAGTACCAATGGCTTCTTTCCAGCTAAAGAGCACTTTGTAGATGGTTCCTTTTTATAATCATTTCTAAACCTTGCTTGTTTTGTATCTTCCTGTTCCATTCATGCCTCCTGCTGTCAGGGGTGTCAAAGCTCTCTGGCATCTACTGGTCCTTTCCTGACCAAGACAACTTGTTCCGCCATCCTAAGGGCCACGACAGCCCTCCTTGAAACTTTCACCAGCCTGCACCACCTCCCTGCAGTGGGGCCGGACCGGACCCTAGCTCCAGCTGAGGCACAAAATATGGTGAGGGAAGGACTGAAGAGCCCTAAGAGGTAACAGAACCATCTCACAAGACATACTGGCATCATCCACTTGGGTAACACTGTTCAATTTCTTTCCACCCCCGTTTTCTCCCTGCCCAGCTCTTTCCAAACTGGAGTGCTCAATCCCCCCCAACCTATAATCCCACAACTACACCAGCACTGCATTCACTGGAGCACCAAGATGCAGTGCTGCAGCAGAGATTCCCGCCTAATGCCCCCAAAGTGCAATTTGCATGACATTTGATTATTGGCAGATTATTTTTTTTATCGGGGTAACAAGTTTATCCAAGGGGTAACACTTTCCCCAGAAAATGTCAAATATTAATTTTTAAAACTCAGCTATTGTTTACTGGCAAAAGGGGATTGTGGTTGCTACTTTAACACAACATAACTGGATCACATAATATGCTCAAGCCTCCTCTTTATTTAATTTTTGAGAAAAAGAGGGCTAGACAGTACTGCTGATATTCAGCCTTGTCCAGTGTTTGTGGGGGGGGGGGGGGGATAAAGATTTAAACCAACTTGAAATTGAACAAGATTAAGCTGCTGGTGATATTTTCATGAATGATGAGTGTGTAGAAACATAGATGTGTGTGTTGTTGCCATGGGATCTTTAACGTGCACCTGCCCACCACCAGAAAAGGCAGACAGGACCTCAGTTTAACGTCTCATCCTAAGGATAGCACACCCCTACAGAGCAGCATCCCCTCAATACTACACTCTAGTGTCAGTGTTTGAGGTATAAACCCAATCCTAGTGTGGGACTAGAACCCACCACCTTCTAGTCCAGAAACAGACATTTCTCAGGACATGAACCCAAAATGTTGGCATGGCAAGTGACTCCTCCAAGCTATTTTGCTATGCTGTCAAACCAATTTAAATTAGGTTTGACACAAATTCAAAATGTCAGGTAACTACGATTACAACTCAGAAACAGGAGCCCTCTTAGGATTTTTTTTTTGGGGGGTGGAAGTCCCAAAAGGGTTAGTCATTAGGGCCTATGTGTGCACCTTAGTGAGCATCCTCATGGCATTATGATGCACTTTGGAACTTTCTGTTGCTCTCAGAGTACTGTTTCAACAGGGCACAGTTGGTGAAAAGAAATCTAAAACACACACACAGAAAATTTCTAAGATAGATGACTTGCACAGCTTCTGGCTGGAGTCACCCTATGAGAAGACAGCTCCAAAGGCTGTCGGGACTGTAGGTGCCTAATGCAAACAGTATTCCGAAAAACTTTCTTTCCACAAAGGCAGCCTATTTATTTATTTTTTTAACAAAAAGAAAGTAAGGAGAAGCGAGAGAGAGAGAAGGTAGGAAGAAACTACGTGTTTATAGCTTTTCTAAAAGCCTCAGTGCTTGAAAAGTGAAATAAAGAAACCAAACTTACTTGTACCTTCTATGAGCAGCTCTTGCCCATGGCTGCCCAGGAGGGTGCGAGACAAAAATGGAGCGAAGTCCACAAAGATTTCTCTCAAAAGAGGGGCGGCTTTTTCTAATGCATGTTCAAGCCTTTCTGAAATACTGATGAAAACAAAATTGTTAAATGGAATATATAAAATTTAAAAACACATGAAATTACTTCCAACAGATTTGAGCTATATGTACAATTCAATTTTTCACACGCTAAAAAAAACTGTAATAGCAAATAACCATCTAGTAACTCTATTACTGTTCTAGACTGTAGCAGTTCGATTCATACAAATGTGGTTAAAACTCTTTTCAATTCCCCATATATTGTTAAGGGAGCTACTGTACCAAGGATTGGAATCAAATTGACCACAGGTTCAATTACAGTGTTATTACCTCATATTGGAAACGGAATCTTCTGGCACTGAAGACAGCGTTGGGACAGATGGCAGATGTGCACTTGAAGCTGCACCGCCTACAAATAAAATAAAAAATATGAGATTTCTAAATATAAAAGGGCCTCTGAAATATAACCATGAACTTCTATACCTCAGTTTATGAGAAAAAGCCCAATGGTATGAGATAACCGCCATGCCAGTGTACTGACACCATACTAGGATCTTTGCCTAGATGGTGAATGTAACAGAGACCATTTTGCCCCTATGCTCCCACACTGTTACAGTCACTTGATACAGAAGGAAACTGCCAACATGTACTAATATAATTTAAAAGACCTGTTTAAATTCTAGGCAGTGTGTGCGTGTGTAAGGGGGGGGACGGCAGTAATTTTTTTTTTTACCCTACGAATATTGCCCTCAACTCTAAACTGAAGGGATTACTCTTTCGGTGCCGGACACAGAGTATAACTTAGTTATGTTCTCACCAACAAAGCAGAAAGAGCTATTGTTCTCATCACAAATACTCCCACATCCACTGAAGGAGAACTGCAGTCAGACCACAGATTCAGTGTCATCTATCTCAGAGACAAGAGTAAATAAATTATTTTTTTGTGTCCTCTGACAATTTTCTATCACAGCACCGAACTAATCTAGAGACACTGGAACCCCAAACCTATCATGAATGCATAGCTAGTGAGTCAGTGCAGTGCGTTATGCAAGGATGGGTGGTTTTTAATTCATTCATGCAAAATAGGTCAGTAAACCACGACATTCACCTTCACTTCATCCTTGCATTGAAACATTAAGGCTGTTCTCCATATTGTAAGAAAGGAACCAGCGCACACTGAAAAGCTACACTCAAAGCAAGATCAGTTTTTGTTTTCCTTCTCAGTTCGTGTTCATTATTCTCCCTAAATTGTACAAGCAGGGTCAACTTTAAAAGCCTTCCTCAGGACCCATGTATCACAGGCTTCATAGGTCAGATGCAAGCAAGCAGGCTGCTACAGCCTTTATACTGCTCGCCATTGTTGCCAATGGATATATCCACTTGCGTTGTTCCCTTCCAAGGACTTGTCCAAGTGTGACTTGAAGCTATTAATAGTTTCACACAATACTACCGAATCTGGTAAAGCATTCCACATGCGCACTACTCTCCCTGTAAACCTCGCTGCCCACTTACTTGTCTTGTACACTGTCCCTTTAAGTTGTCTGCTATTTCTTCTGCCCTCATACATGGTTTCTTTCAGGTGGAGCCCCAAGCATTTCCATAAATCTGGATTTTTAAAGTCTTGTACACTAGGCACATATCTCCTCAAAGCCTCCTTTTTTCCAGGCTGTAAATGTTCAGTTCCTCAAGTCTTTTTTTTTTTTTTTTTTTTAAGACTTGCCCCCCTCATTCCTCCCACAATTCAGGTTGCTCGTCTCTGAATGCCCTCCAGTAAAGCAATATCTTTAGCATACCGAGGTGCTGAAAATTCGCTGCAGTACTCTACATGCAGTCTCACCAAAGAATTATAAAGTGGCAGGACCACTTCCCTATTTCTGTTGCTGATGTTTCTACCTATGCAACCCAACAACTTTGTAACCCTTTTTGGTCACATGTTTGCAGTGGGCACTGAATTTTTTTTTTTGTGTTATTTATTTATCCTCCTTTCTGCCCTCGGTGTCCCCTTCCTTCCGACTGCTCATATCCGCTTTTTGCCCCCCCGGATCTGCCCCTAGAGTGCTTCTCTCTCCTCTCCTTCTCCAGCACAGCGGGGTCTGTCCTAGGTGGTCTCTGGATGGGGCAGTCTTCATCTAGGACTACAGAGGGCTGTTTTCCGCTTTTCTGTGTCCCTCTACCCCCACCCCCTGGGACGCCGGCACACAAGGACATACGTCCTAGAGGGGCGACATGCTGACGCACGCCTCAAGCGCCCTACTGGCGTCCCCTCCCGGACTCCAGGAATGGAGCCGCTGCCACCCCTGAGCGCTGGTGTTCACGGCCTCTCAGGGTTGGCACTCCACCCTGAGGAGAGCATCCGCTGGGACGCTAATCCTTCCCTCCCCCGGCCGACCCGAGTCCGTTCCCGAACCTGGGTCGCCGGCGTGGTGCAAGGTGTGGCGTCCAGCGCCTCAACCCTCAGCGCCACCGGGCCGGTGGGCACTGAATTTAAGGTCATTAGTAACCATGGCTCAGAGCTCTCTCTCCTCCTTGGTCATTCTCAGTACTCTATAGTCTGTATGTTGCCTGGGGAATTTTTTTCCAAGATGCATGATGGTAGAGTTGTCACTGTTAAAGTTTAGCTTAGCTGTGCTTGCCCAGTCCTCCTGTTTTAAGATTATTTTTCATGATCCCAGTGCCCTTTTCACTGTCCACTACTACTGTAACCTTAGTGTCATCAGCAAACTTTACCATCCATGCACCCACTTAGCATTTCATGGTCGACACATACACAGTAGGTTAAACAGGACAGGTTCTAGGACCAACCCCTGAGATACTCCCCTTGTTACCCGTTTCCAACTTGAACCATGCCCCTGGACTGTTGCTCTCTGATAACCATGATTTACTCCATCTAACAACAGTTTTGTCAGAACCCTTGGCAGCAAATTCAACAACCAGTTCTTCGTGTGGCACCATATCAAATGCTTTACTACAGTCCAAACAGACAGGTCTACAGGATGTCCTCTATCCAGTGCTCTGCTTACTGGCTTGAAAAAACTATCAAGTTGGTCTGGCAAGATCTAGCCTCTCGAATACCGTGCTGC
Source organism: Neoceratodus forsteri (assembly GCA_016271365.2). NCBI lineage: Eukaryota > Metazoa > Chordata > Ceratodontiformes > Ceratodontidae > Neoceratodus > Neoceratodus forsteri. The sequence goes on along the minus strand of CM057453.1, from coordinate 117,372,333 downwards.
GTAAGGTCACCGATGTCATTATTCTTAATGTGCTGCTCTATCGCCTCCTTCACTATTGTTTCAAGTACCTTTACCAAAACATCAGTGAGGCCAACATGCCTAGAATTAGACTGTCACATGTAGCTCCCTTTTTCAAATACTGGAAGTACCTTGGCTTCTCTCATGACTGTACCACCCTTTCCTCACTTAAAGATAATTCAAAGATGTATTTTAATGGTCCAGAGAGCTCTGACACGAGTTCCTTAACTACACTCAGGTGCAACTCATCTGGCCCCTGTGACTTATTCACATCCAGGTTTAGTAGAAGCTTTACAATCCCATTTCTATCAGTATATTATTAAACCCCTGCGGGACTTCTATATTTTTAACATCCTCATCATCCGTGTGGTAGACTGAGCAGAAGTACTCATTAAAACTAGATATCCTCTCCTCCTCTTCGGTTATTAACTCACTGCCCACTGTCAGGGGACCCATGCTTGGAGCTGTCCCTTTCACTCTGTTAATATACTTGATTTATAGTTGTCTTTTATGATCACAGCTACCCTAAATTCTTCTCTTTTTTTTTGGTAATTTCCCTTTTACACTTCTTAAGACACTTGTAGGTCTAGTTCTCCTCTTGTCCCTCCCTCCTTGCCTTGTCATATGTTTTTCGCTTTACTCCCAAGAGTTTCTTAATGTTCATATTTAGCCATGAAGGTACTTCCCCATACTGCTGTATTCCACTTTAGTCCATATGTATCTCACCTCTAGCTCCTTAATCTTATTAACTAACAATTTCCAGGCATTTCCTAGGTCTAGGCTACATAATTCACTTTTCGATTTCCAATCTTTTAGTTCCCTTCTCATGCTTTCAAAGTTACCTTCGCAAAGCATTTAACTGTGGTAGTAACAGTCATCTCTTCAGCACTATTACTTATTTCAAATGATACCATATTACGATCACAGGTTGCCATGGGTTAGTGGACTTTGCATTCTTTAACAACCCCCTCCCCCCCCAAAAAAAAATATTATAGAGTACTAGGTCCAGGATCCTGGACTCCCTAGTGCCATGATGTATATACTGATCCAGATTTAGCTCGGTAACCAGTTCCAGAAACTCTCTTTCAAATACAGATGGTCCTAGCATTGTTCCCCACTGGACCCCTGGCACACTGAAGTCACAAACAATATACAGATCATCTTCGGATGTAAAGGAGCTCAAACACTACATATTTCTTTCATCTTACCAGTGGATATATTCGGTGGTCTGTATATCATTCCTATCAGTAACTTTTTGGTTTCTTAGTGGTAATTCTTACCATAAGTACCTCAATACTCTTGAACTCATTTGGCATTATTACCACTTCAATGCCTTTTCTTATATGTAAGGCCACACTCCCTCCTTTTCGTTCCAGGTTATCTTCTCGAAAGTGATCATACCCCTCAACTTCGTTCCCCAAGAATCATCTGTTCTCCATTATTTTTCTGTTATGGCACAGATATTTATGTTATCTCTTCTAATTCATCCTTCTTGTTACTGAAACTCCTGGCACTGACAACCAAGCAGGACCAATCTTGTATTTTCGTGTATTTCCCAGTCCCATTACACTTTTTTACCCTTGTTAGTTTCACCTGAAGATATTAGCTACCATCCTCTTCCCCCATTGTCATCAGTTTAAATTCCATACAACGCCATGGTTAATTCTTTCATCACACGTATGAGTCCCCCACTGAAACTGGGTGCAGTCCATCCCTGACATATTGTGTGTCCCACTTGTGTTTGTCCCAGTTTGTTTCAAAGTAAAAACCTTTCTCCCTGCACCATCTTCTTAGCCACCCACTAGTGTATTTGATCACCTTATTACATGCTAGTCCTCCTTTTGGAACAGGTAGTATTTCACTTATTACCCCTTTGCATTTTTTTTTTTTTTTGTTACGTCGCCTGTTTCTCTATCCGGTATTCTCGCTCCTGATAAACAGCTTACTGAGACCTGCTCTTTTCTTCCTTTACAGACCTGCCTGCCCACATAACTGCAGAGGGAGATACAACTATGGCTCTATGTCTGGATACAAGCAGGTTCCACTGCTCGGAGACGATAAAAAATGCATTTTATTGATAAAAATGCACAAGTAGCATGGTTAGCAGTTCCCTTGTTCAATTTGGTCCCTTTCTCCCCCACATTTTCTGGTTCCACTGTACTGGTACTGCAACTATTGATACTTACGGGATTTAAGCTAAGTAGTGGCTTGAATCTATCTGAACTAAGTAAAATGTCATCATGTCTGTGCCATTTGTTATGTCTAGTCACTTCACTCTCCTCATTACCACCCATATCGTTGTCGCTCTTTTGCCTATTCCTTTTGTCTCTAATTGTGACAACGGAATTGCTACAATGTCAGTTAAAACCCCATTTGGTTGCGACAGTGGTTCCTGGAGTAATTCCCTCATTTTGGAAATGTCTTCCATTAATTTTTATTCTGCATTCCAGGCTTTCCTTTAACACATCCACTTCAGCTTCTACCTTTTTCGTATATTTGCACTTAACACAGGTTCTGTCGCTAATTTTTTAAGTTGTCCCAAACATGTTGCAAATATTGAATTAATCAGGTCAGTGGCCATGACAGACATTATTGTAGTCAATATTATGAATTTTATCACAAACCTCACTATTTGTGGTTGGCCCGCTGGTGCAGCAGTAGTACTACCGCTCGCAATGCCGGTGACCTGAGTCCAGTAGTAAGTGCAGGTCATTGGAGGGCTAGCCAGTGGGAGGAGTGAGCGTCCAGAGGACTGCACCTCTCCTGTAGGTGGGGGTTGCAGAACCAGATGCATGCCTAGCCCTTAGCAGATTGCTGAGGGAAGGCACCTGGGACTACCTCCACGACAGGAGGGGCAGGCAGATGCCGACATGTGGGGCATGTGCGGCACACATCATGGAATCATTGCATGCCTGCTGCTCAGGGGAGATAGAAAAAAAATGTAAACTGATGCCAATGGCAGGATGGCACTGGGACATTTGCAGACCCTGCCTCTGATGAGTTGGGCTCTCCAGTCCAACTACTGGATCCAGTTCACAGCAGGAATGGGGAACCCGCCAACCCTGCTGGGGGAAGGGGCAAGCCCTGGGGGTACTGGCCAATGGTAAGTCCTGGAAGACGTCAGGGTGATGGGGCTGGGGTGTCCCAGCTGAATGGGGCCACCGGTAGGGGAAGAAAGTAGTAAGTAAGTAAATAAACACATAATAAACAAACCTTACTATTGACCACAAAAACTCCCGGCTTCTTAGGCTAACGCAGGCAGACACCTGCTTCTGCCTGTGTCCGCATCTACTCTGTGCTCACCCAAGGCTCACACAGGAGTGACATTTAAATGAGCTCTGCCCCCATCACGCTAGCAGTGTGATCTTGCACAATTCAAACATTAAAAGCACTTAGCTAAAACAGCTCTGGCAGCGCTGTCAGAGTCTGCAGCTCCGGTAAAGTCCCAGTAAAATTCTAAAACTACAAATACAAACCAGTTCCAACTGTAAGACTTCAGCCCCTTTGTTTTCTGTAGTCCTGTCAGTATACAGGACTACAGTTCCCAGCAAGCACTTCTCCCAGTCTCTACTATAGAGGGCCAGAACATATTAGAGATGGATTTTTTTTTATTGTTTTTTTTCTATTCTCAGAGGGGTATGGGGATGGATGTGTTAGAATGTTAAGGACTATCCTCATGATGATTTTGTCTCATGCAGGGTTACCACTGCCTATATTTGTCTCCAGTAAATACAGATATGTGTCTCACATGCAGGAGTATAGTTTTTCAAAACTACCAGTCCGACAATGAGTATTAAGGGAAAATGAAAAATTATAAAGTTTGATTAATTGGTAGCTTTTTCAAATTGTGGGGGTGACTTCTTTTTAAGTAATTCAGCTAGTTCAACAAATTGTTGGTTTTTATGACTTTCCCTAAAGTGACCCACTGGCTTCTGTTAATGCCAACAGTTTTCAATGTGCCCATGAGTCCGGGGTGTACAACTACAGTACCTCCCTGAAGCTGCAGAGCATATCTGTGCTGAAGCACCACAAAAAATATCAGTAAATCCACTGCATGTTTCCCCCTTATGTGCAGAGGCACACATGGGTAAGTGCAGTAGCCACATGACACATGTAGAACCAAACTGATTAACCTCTTCCTTATCCTTTTAAGAATGAACTCACTCTTTTAAAGTCAAAGTTGTAAAAGAGTTTCAGAGGACGTTAAAAATACAAACAAATCTGCTGCCCATGGCATCTCACTATTGAGCCTCCATGCTTTACTTAAACTCCCCAAGGTCTAAACAAATGTCATCGGTAATACAGCAAGAAGCAGAATTCACTGTTTGACAAGACTTAAAAGGTTCCATAATCCTCATAGTCTTCACATACAAGCAGCTAGGAGGGTCAAATAGGTGCACCAATTTGTAAGGCAATGTTACATTATAATGTAAAGGTGTAGTAGTCCGGAATCTGGTCAAACAAGGATCGGTGGGAGGGGGCATAGTCATTAACAGGGGAGAAAAAAATGTTAGGTGTACTAAGTAAATTTATAGAATCATAATTTGCATTTAAGTAAAACATGATTTCATGAGAATATTAACCCTTACAAGGCAGCGGACTGATGTATCAGTCCAGATTTCCTATATGTTCTAATTCTGTTGGCAGCCTAAGGGTTAAATTCTTTTTATATTAAGCGATTTTTGACCTATAGCTTTGCACTAATCAGTTTGCAGCATATTTTGAAAACAACTAAGAGAAACACAGCGCTTTCACTGGTGAAGTGGGGAACCTCTGCATGCTTTGCTAGCCCTAGTAACCCAAAATCAGTGGCACTCCAGAGGTGTAGTGCTGAATGAATGATTCAAGCAAAAAACGTATCATTCATTCAACACTATACCTCTGGAGTGCCACTGGTTCTGGGGTGTATTTTGAGCCTCCTCATTATACCAAGTTTGGTTAATGAACTAAATCAGCAGTCTAAGCACTTCTGCCATTTCAAGCCCTTGCCAGTGTGTCTTCTCATGCCTAATGGGCGAGATTAGTTTCCTTTCTTGCCAACATTTTCAGACAATTTGGAGTTATGCATGTGCAAATTACATCATTATTGGTTATTGTCTGGATTTCTTTAAGGAGAGCTTCCAGAAATAAAGTACATCTTTCATATTTAATTTGCAAATTTTTCTTTAATGAGATTATGTGTCCGACAGTTGATCCCTCCTAAATTAATCTGGTTTCTAACAGTTCATTTTTTTTAAATTACTTTTACTCAGACTTCATTTTATTATTTTACGAATTTTATACACAGTCTGCATCTGCTACGAATCTTCCCACTTCTTTCTTACACACCCAAATCACAACGTGACAACTAGGAGAGAGCCTGTATTGACTGATCTGAGTGAGTACTAGAGGTTTAGCCACATATCTAATGCGGTATTTGTGATATAAAATACAACAAACTGCAGTGCCATTCTTCAGCTACACTGTATTTGTATAACCTACATTTGATTTTCTTTACTCATTGGCTACTGTGGCTATCCATTCCTTAGCACTTACCCAGATGGGGGTAAAGATTAAAGTCACCTACACAAGGGTCTATAACAACTGTCAGCCAATCAACTCCTCCTCAGTGCAGTTTAAATAAGCCACTGCCAGGCAAATTTAGATTATGAAATACAAACTCACACATACCCCCATAATGCAAAGCAACATGGGCTATATATGCAAATCACCCAAAAATATTATGCTGGTTCAACTTTAAGCAGAACTGTATGCTGCTGAAAGGCCTCTCATGCAGTATGCAAAGGGTGCCAACAGAAGACACAGACACGTGTTTTGTCCGATGAGGACTCATCAGTGTGCCTCATCTGTATGACACCCCAGTGGAAAGAACCAGCTACCCTAAGTTGGTCTAGCTGGCTTTGGTTGTAGTGAGCCCAATAAAAACCAAAAACAAGTTAAAAGACAAAGAACCCCAGTGTGCAAGAACTGAGGCAAGGGTTGCCCCAAAGGGCACTGGCCGGGAAGCCAAGTTTCAAAGAAATACAAAATCACACATACCCCCATATGCTCACAGCGTCTGCCAGCTGATTGGAGGCCCCTGCCATATGGATGGCTAGAAGATCAGCCCCCAGGCTGCGAACGAGGGTCCACACATGGAGAGCTTCCTTGCACAATGGCAGGGAGTGCGTCCTACCCTGTTTGTTGAGGTAGTACACGGTTATGGTGTCTGTCTGGTTCTGAACCACCTGACCCCGAATGTGAGGAGTAAAGGCAGTCAGCACCAGCTGAACTGCTCTGAGCTCAAGCAGACGGATGTGGCACCAGGACTCCTCAGTTATCCAGAGCCCATGGACTCTGTGTTCCCCCAGGTGGGCACTCCAGCCCATGAGAGAGGCATCAGTCATCAGAATGACAAATCATCTCCGTGTGGACAAATGGGATCCCTTCCTGCAGATGTTCTGGGACTAACCACCACTGGAGAGCATCCCACACCCACTCGGTCACAGTGACCAGCTTGTCAAAGTGACCCTTGCATTGAGACCACTGGCTGGCCAGCCCCCACTGCAGCAAGTGCAAGCTCTCCAGTGGGCCCAAAAGACCACACTGGTGCATGCCGCTATGTAACCCAGCATGCGCCCAACCCAAAATGATTGAGCAGAAGAGGAGAGAGCCTTTGCCCTGTCAGCCATGAGCCGGGCTCTGACTCTGCAAGAGTCGAGTTCCGCCCCGATGAAGTTGATCACCTGCAAAGCACAAGTTCTGACTTGGCCTCCTTGACTAGGAGGCCAAAAGAGATGCAGGTCTGGAGGGCCAGGTCCCTGGACTGCTCCATCTCCTGCCTGGAGGGACCTGTGATCAGCCAGTTGTTCAGGTAGGGGTAAACTCCTCGGTGCCTCAGGCAGGCTGCCACCACTGCTATGCACGTGGTGGAGACCCTGAGGGGCTGAGGACAGGCTGAATGGCATAGCCTGGAACTCTTAGAGGGCTCCTTCTGCTCAGAAGTGGAGGAAACTTCTCTGAGACAAATGGATCGAGATGTGCAAGAACGTGTCCTGATGATCCAGGGAGCAAAACCATGTTTTGCTCTAAAGACGGTATGATCTGTGACAGAATTACCATCCTGAAGGTGTGAGACTTGAAAAACTTGTTCAGGTCAGGCAGCTCTAGAATGGGGTACCAGTCCCCCTGTCCATTTTGGCATCAAGCAGTACCTGGTGACAAACCCTGAGTGTTCCGAGGGATCCGCGACAGGAACCACAACCTCCTTGCTTAGGAGTTGGGCAATGTCATCCCAAAGAGCTGACAGAATGTCTGCAGATACCAAGTCCTCCCATGGGGAACAGGTTCGATAAGGACGGTAACTGCTTGAACTGCAGAGGCAGACCTTGACAGACAACCCCAAGAACCCAACTGTCTGTGGTGACAGCAGATCAGGTAGAAAGGAAGTGGCAGAGCTGGCCACCCAGGGGAGGTGTGATGGGCATGAGGGAGGCACCCCTCATCCCATCACTAGGCAGGTTTGAAGGAGGAGGAGGGGGGCCTGGCAGAGGTGCCACCGGGGACCTCTCCCTCCAGGCTTGCGGATGACCAAGGCTACCCACTTGGGCTGAGGTCACTAGGCCTGAATCTGCTGCCCAGCTTGGGGCTGGACTGGTTTGGTTGCAGGAATGGACATGGACCAAAAGGGCTTCTTTTTCTGCTGCTTGGAGCCCTTGGGGTCCCTCTGGGGCAGATGTCACAGAGTCCAAGGTGGCCCTTGACTCCAGGCCCAAGCAAGTCTGTGCCCAGGAAAGAGACATCCGCCAGCTTGTGCTGGGTATCTGCTGTGAAAGTAAGATTCGCAGCCAAGACCTGCAGTGCATGGCCAACGAGGCCACCACGGTATGGGCACAGGAATCCCCAATGTCCACGGCTGTCTGAAGCTGTTGCTTTTCTACAGCCCAGCCCTAGTCCCAGACCTGTCTGACCTTGGTCTGGAGGTCCATCAGCAGATGAGGAAGCACCTCATCCAGGGTGCCCAGCAAGGCACGGGAGAAGTGGGCCATCAGAAGGGCTGAGCTCGCCTGGTGAAGGCCAAGTGAAGAGGCAACACTGACTTTTTTAGCCACATGGTCCTATTTCTTGGACTCTTATCAGGTGGCTTTTCAACGTCCCCGGTTTTGCCAGAATGCCTGAACACAGAATCAGTGACACAGCCCTCAGCCGAGGTGTGTTCTGCAAATTCCCACAGGGATCTGGTAGGGACTGAGTACTTGCAAGCCATCCAGGCAGATGGTGCAGAGCAGGAAGCGGGGCACTAGCAAAGCTCCAATGCAGAGCTAAGGATGGCCCCTGCCACCAGGAAGGACTCCCCAGGAGTATCTCCCCAGTCCAGGATCTCAGTTAAGGGGTACTAAGCCCGTTTCTGGACAGGCTCCACTTTAATACCTGATGACTCCGAGATCAGGCGGAGAAGGCCTATAAAGGAAGCAGGGCCTTCGTCCATCAAGAGACCCCCAGCCAACTCCACATCGACCGGATGGGAGTGCTAGGAGGAATCCTTCAACTCTGAGGAGTCGTTAAAAAGGGGTCGACTTCCAGAGTTCCCGCTGACCCTCTGCGGATGGTCTGGAGTGATGGTGACCAACAGCTGATGGAGAAGCCCCCTTGGCTGGCCGATACACCTTGGTTGGAGTGCTGGTTTTCGGCTGTATAGATGGCAGCTCCACAGGAATGCTGGAAACACCGGGGGCAGCTCCTGAGGTGGAGAAGGCATCGGCTATTGAGGAGAGAGCCAGGTAATGGCCAGCATGGTAGCGGGGAACGGCTTCATACCACTGAATGCCAGCAGCTGCCTCATGAAATCTTCATAGCATGGATGCAGCTTGCTCCAAAGCCTCTCCTCACTCAAGGAGGATGAGGAGTAACGGCGACGCCACTTTCCGGGGTGTCGAGAGTAGAAGCGTCGACGCCGGAGGGAACTGCTCAACCCCCAGGAATAGGACTGAGACCCTGATCATGACCACTGGGGGGACCGGTGGCAGGGCTAAGAGGGAGGGGGTGCTGAGGCTCCTCTGGGTCCTGGTCGATGATCAGAGGTGGTGGTCAGCAGACTGATCCATCCCTATTACAGTCTGAGTCAGAACCGGAGACCTGGAGAGAGAAGTGTCGGCCTCTTCAGTTGACAACTGGTTGACTGGCTCAAGAAAAACTGTAGAGGGAAGATCAACCAGTATCTCAGCCAACTGGCCCAACGGGGTTACCATGGGACCAGCGGCCTTGGCCGAGGATTCAACAGAAGTCGTGTCCAGAGAAGCGTGGGAATCCGAAGCCCCAAAAGAGTGCTCTCGATCCCACGAATTATGGTAAAACTGTTTTTTTTTCTCTTTCTTTGACTTAGATGTGTGCCTAGAAGGGCCCTGACTGAGGGTTGAAAGAGACTGGCACAATTCTTTGAAAGATCCCGCAAAAGAGGTGTCCAGTGAAAGCAACATGAAGGCCAAAGCAGAGCAGGTGGGAGCTGTGGCCTGGGCCACTGCCTCCTCAAACGCCGCTAGCTGTTCGCCGAACCCCACATCCATGGGGATCACCTAATGGACATCTTTAGATTTGCCCAAAGTGTACCGTTCGCTCGGTCGGCCTAACTGAAGTCACGCTAGATCATGGTCCTCTAGAACGGTAGAATGGAAAGTTCGACAAATGTTTCAGGCCTGGGGATCGTGCCCGTGTCCCAAACAGTAAACACACGCAGTGTGCAAATCCATTCAGGACATCTTCTGCCCGCAAAGGCACCAACAAAACCCAGGAGCAGACTTGTCGTCATCGATCATGGTCACAATCGATAATCGAGCCTGAAGACAAAGGTTTTGAAAACAAATTGGAAGTAAATCTGCAGATTTAACAGCAAAGGGCCTACTCAGCTCGACAGCGGTAAGGAGGGAACCTACTTATTGCAAGCAGAAAGGAAGATCTGGCATCATGGGGTGGAACTGAGGGAGTTATCCACTCCGGTGGGTGGGAGGAGCCAGTCTGAAGACATTCCGGCCAGTGCTAAAGGGAAAGGCAACTGCCAGAAAGCATGGCTAGAATATTATATCCACGTCACAGAATTGTTATTTTACTTTATATTTATGCCCCCTTTCCTGTCTCCAGTTCCCATCTCTGTCTGGAGCCCACAAGGCACAGTAGATTCCTGCACCTATCCCATCTGCAGCCATCTTTCTCCTCTTATTCTGGTATCCACCCCCCCCCCACTCCGGAGACAAGGTTGGGAGGATTTGCTCCCAGCTTCCAGTGTCATCAGGAGGCACCATAGTGGGGTGCAAGGCCCGGATATACCAAGTTCTGTTGTCACAGCTGTTGAGGTAATTTTTCTCTCTCTATTCAGACGCTGCATGCAATTCTGTGAGAGGCATGTGCACACAAACAGTACCTCTGCCCTGATGACAAACATCCCCATCCCTCCCTTGGCCCTTTGATCGCACTACCACATGTGGACACCCAGGTGGCACTACAGCGGCAGAGAACAGAACACCTTCTTCCCCAGAGAAGGCGGGTATCCTCAGGGATGCGCAATCCTCCTCCCCCAAGTTGGCCCCAATGGAGAATTTAATTATTTGAAGAGAGAAAAAAGATTAGTTCCTCTTTATCCAAAAAGCATATATAGTTGTTAACGGCTTGCAAAAATAACTCTACCAACTGCTACCTTGGAAGAGATTCTGCTGATCTCTACTAGGCCATTTACCTGGAATCACCATACTCACCAACTGATACATCAGCTGCATCCTGGGTGGTGTCGGAAGAAGAAACAACACTGACAGCACTGTTGACCGCACTCTCAGTAGTTGTGGTTGAAGTCCCACTTCCAAGAGCTGATGACTTCTTTGGAGCCACTACAACACTCCTATAAAATAGAGGGGTCGGGGGATGGAAGAGAGAAAAGAAACGAAAGCATTAAACCCACAAAATGCATTAGCATAAAATAACTGCATTAAGGCATGACAGGTTGTCTGTGTGCACTTGGGCTCTGCCACGCCCATATCCTAGGAGTGAGGGCTTATAGGACAAAAAAACAAAACCATCAAAATGCATGCATGCCATCAGGGTATGCCTAAAACCTCCACACCCCAGCTTTGGCATGTGCTGTACCCATCCCCAGGAGGTGTCAGGGCAGCCTGTGGGGGTAGTGCTGGGGAAGGGTGATGGTGTATTAAACAAAGGCAAGAGGTGAACAGACATTCCAGAATTTGGATTGGATAAGAAAAACTGAAGGAGGGAGAAGCATTAAACTGAACAAAGTTACAACCTAAATGGATGACTGCAGTCTTGAGATTTACTCACCGTTCTACCAATCTGAACATCAGAAGATTCCCAAGTATGTAACACTAAATGTACTGTACGATAAAGAGACATGTTCACTAACTACCTACCACTGTCAATTAAACTACAATACTTTACTGCATCTACTTAACAGTGCTTGTTACGCAGGAGCTAAAGGGGCTCTCTAATTGGAAGGTGGCTCTGTAAAGATGCAAAACCCCGAGCAATTAGATGAAGTGTACAGCTGATATATAAAGCATTCCCACAGCAGTGCTTATTTTTAATTACCTGGTATTAACCATAAGCCTAAAGTATTCAACATACAATTTACTTAATCACATCTTCTGCTGACTTAACTGTAATAGCCACCTGAAAGTATTCCCATAATGGCTTTAAACTCTTCAAATTCCAGACAAAAAAAATGATGTTACTTAACAGACAGTATATTCCCTTCTGTGAAAAAACAGAAAGGCTCACTTACAAACCAAGGAAGTCTCCATGTAATTCTTATGAGCTACACTCCCTCTAGAGTTTCTACTGTAATAAACCTAGACAATACCCTTAGGGGGGCTGACTTGCCTACAGTTTCATTGAGTGCCTGGCCTTGAGAGGCTAGCCTAAGTTCAAATGGGAAAACACCCTAAAAAGACATAAAACCACACTCAACAAGCAATCAAAACCGTAGTTCTGAAAGAAGCAGTACTACATATGTTCTCGATGCCCTACAGGTGGCATGCCTCAGACAGCTAGTTTTGGAACCTACTCATGAGGGAGCAATCTTAGACCTCATACTCTTAAATGGGGACAGTGAGAGGATCTCAGTTCTAGAAGTGGGTAGCCATTTGGGAACAAGTGACCAACAAACAGTGTGGTTCACGATAAACTCAGCTACTGAGTCAAGCCATACAAAAGTGAGCGTACTGGACTTCAGGAGGGCTGTCTTTGGCAAGATGGGAGAGTGCCTTAGAAAAGCACTAGCAACAGGCTAGGAGGAAGGGTGAAGCAATAATGGGGAAACATCTAAACTGCCATCACAGAGGCAACAAACTTTTGTGTGAAGCAAATAAATCAAAACGAAAGAAAAGAAAAGGCCACTATGGTTCTCAAAAGAGGTGGATGGGAAGGTTAGGGAGAAAAAGATAGCATTTAGGAAATATAAAGAAACACAGAAGGAACTGGACAGAGAACTGTACCAGTTAAGACAGAAGGAAGCAGGGAGGGAAGTCAGAATAGCAAAGGCCCAAACTGAGGAAAAGATGGCCAACTCGGTTAAGAAGGGGGATAAAACCTTTTATAGGTACATCAGGGAGTGTAGAAAGAAAGGGAGGGATAGTAAGGCTAAACCGAATGGACAGTGGGTGGGCAGAGAGGGACAGAGAAAAAGCAGGGATACTGAACAAATACTTCTGCTCAGTATTCACAAAAGAGGAGGATGGGGAGGAGGTGACTAATCCAATTAACAGAAGCACTCTGGATTGGGGGGGGGGGGGGTCGATCCCAGTCGTTTCACAGAAGAAAGGATTCTGAAACAAAGTACAGTTACGTAGGAACTTACCGTAACAGTTGATCTTCGAGAGAAGTTCCTTCAGTAGGTCATCACAAGTAGGACTCACGTCGGGCCGCACGGCAGACTTCTAGCAATCCCTGACGGGGGGGGACCGCCCACCCGACGTCCCGTGACAGACATCAGCGTGACAGTATATAGTGGGCGGTCCCCACGCCCACCCTCCAGTTCTCCAGCTGGAGCCAGGAAGTGGCCTAACAGCAGGAGCGAACAGGATTGGAGACCCTGTAAAAATTAAAATGAGGGGAAGGAGAGAAGGAAAAATATGACCTACTGAAGGAACCTCTCTCGAAGATCTACTGTTATGGTAAGTTCCTACGTAACTGTACTATCTTACTTCGAAAGGGTTCCTTCAGTATGTCATCACAAGTAGGACTGAGTCCCAAGCAGTCCCCCTAAGGAGAGCCCATGAGAAACTAGGGAGGGGGCAAAACAAAATCCACGGAAAAGACTGAGGTCCGAAAAGGACCCAGCCAAGGACAATAGACCCTGCAGGACAGCTAGACCAAAGCCAGCCCTTTGCCTAGAAGCAATGTCCAAACTGTAATGCTTGGTAAAGGTATGGACAGAACTCCAAGTAGCGGCAGCTCAACTATCTGCTGCAGAAACATTACGAAGGAAGGCTGCAGAAGTAGCCAAGCCCCTAGTAGAATGACCCTTGATAACACCCGGGAGGGGTTTGTCATGCTTTTGATAACAGTATCTGATGCAGTTGCCAGACCATTTGGAAAGGCCCTGCTTGGAAACCAGTTTGCCTCGAGTTCAAGATGCGAAGGAGACAAACAACTGGTCGCAACAGCGAAAGTCCTTGGTTCGGTGTGTGTAACACTGGAGAATCTGGTGCACATCCATCGTATGGAGGAGTGCCTCACCCCATTAGCAGGAGCCGGATAATGTATCGGAAGCTCTAACGATTGCTTCAGAGTAGCTTCCGACACCACCTTTGGAAGGAACCTTGGATGGGTTCTGAGAACCACCCTGTCCCGGTGAAAAATAAGGTAAGGCTCCCTACAAACCAACGCGTGAAGCTCCAAAATTCTTCGAGCTGAAGTGATGGCAACCAGAAACAATGCCTTCCAAGATAAAAGCATAGGTCACAGCTCATTGCTGGTTCAAAAGGAGGCAAGGTGAGCTTTTCCAGGACGAAATTCAGGTCCCATGGTGGTGTTGGGCTGTGGATGTGGGGTTTCAGATGGAGAATCCCTTTCAAAAAAGTCTCAGATATCCAACTGAGCCACGGGTTTACCATCCATCAATTCATTGTACACTGAGACAGCCAAGAGGTGCACTTTCAGAGAGGAACAGGCTAGACCCAAGTCCGATAAGTGAAGGAGGTATTCCATGACTTGTGGGGCTGAGCAAGAAAAAGGGTTCCAGCCCTTCGCGGTCATCCAAATGGAAAACAGCTTCCACTTCAATGCATAAGTGGAACGGGTGGAAGGTTTTCTGGCTTTGACAAGGATCTACGCCACTCTAGAGGATACCCCAAAGTGAGAGATGGCTACGTCTGCAGGAGTCGTGCATGCAGATGCAGGGTCCTGAGCCCCGGATGAACCAGGTGACCCTGATCCTGAGTATGGAGGTCATGAGTCAATGTAAGTGGAACCGGTGGTTCCCTGGATAGCTGCTGAAGCAGCAGAAACCAAATATGTCTTGGCCAAAGAGGAGCAATGAGAATCATCTTGGCCTTCTCCGTCTGTAGTTTGAGGACGACCCTCTGCAGAATGGGAAACGGAGGGGAAAGCATACAAAAAATTTCCCTGTCCAGGACAGAAACAATGTGTCACTCCAGAAAGCACCTGGCTCCGGAACAAGTGAACAAAACCTGGGAAGTTTTGCGTTGAACTAAAGCGAATAGGTCGAGTTCCATCCGCCCCCAATTTTGGAAGACTGATTCCGCCACTTCCTGATGAAGTTCCCACTCATGAGCATGAGTCCTTGCTCTGCTAAGACTGTCCGCCAGGATGTTTAGAATGCCCAGTACATGCACGGCCACTAGGGACAAGTGATGCAGGACTGCCCAGTTCCACACCCTGGTCACTTCCCTGCTAAGAAGGTACGACCGGGTTCCTCCTTGTTTGTTGATGTAACAAAACGACGACATGTTGTCCGTTTGGATCAGCAGTGTTCCCAGCAGGGCTTAAAAGGCCTGTAAGGCATACAGGACCGCCCTGAGCTCTAGAACATTGATGTGAAGAGAAAGATCCAAGCCGGACCAAAGTCCCTGGGCTTGGTGATCCCCCAGATGCGCACCCCACCCCATGTTTGAGGCATCCATGGTGAGAGAGGCTACGGGCGCTGGTCTTTGAAATGGGAGACCCAAGGAAAGACTGTCTGGATTCATCCACCATAGAAGATCCTTCAGGACCGCTGAGGAGATGAGAACCGGATAGTTCAGATTGTCAAAAAGCTGGTCCCATTGCACCCTCAGGGACCACTGAGAGATCCTCATGTGGAGCCTGGCTAAGGGAACGGTACAGATGGAAGCTGCCATGAGGCCTAACAGATGAAGGACCTCCCTGGCAGGAATGGTCCGGCAAGTGGCCTGGTGGACCAGAGTCTCCACTCTATCCAGAGGAATGAAAGCTCTGCACTGGACCGTGTCGAGGATCGCCTCAATAAACTGAAGTCTCTGGGTGGGAATGAACTATGATTTGGGCACGTTGACAGTGATCCCAAGTCAACTGAACAGGTCCAGGGTAAATGACAGAGCCCCCAATAACACATCCCAGGAAGGGGCCGCTAGTAGCCAATCGTCCAGGTAGGAAAACACTGCAATACCCCCCATGGCGTAAAAACGCTGCCACCACCGCAAGACACTTGGTAAAAACCAGAGGTGCCGAAGACAGGCCAAAGGGGAGTGCTCGAAACTGGAAGTGCCCCCTCCCCCCTCGGAACATGAACTGCAGGAACCGACGGTGGTTGGAGAAAATAGGGATATGTAGGTAGGCATCCTCCCTATCCAGGGCGCAGAGCCAATGATTCTCCAACAGTAGTGGCTGAAGGCTCTGGAGTGTCAGCATGCGAAACTTCTTGTACTCAACAAAAATGATTCAGCTGACTGAGATCTCGAATGGGTCGGAAATCCCCGTTATTTTTCGGAACCAGGAAAAAATGGGAGTAGAAGCCTTTCCCCGTTTGCCATGGAGGGACTCGCTCGATCGCTTGTTTTAGCGAGAGCAAATTTATTTCCTCATGGACGAGAAAAGCCTGGTCTCAAGAGTATGAAGACTTCACCGGAGGGTTTCCTGGAGGAATTTCCAGGAACTCTATAGTGTGACCTGAGGCCACTATTTGCAGGACCCACTCGTCGGAGGTAATCGCCTTCCACTCCTGCACATGGAGAATGAACTCCCCCCTCACCTGCTCCTCGCCAAGAGGCTGAAGAGGCAGTGGGGCTGGGCAGTCAAGATGTGGTGGGTCTGTCAGGGGGAGGACCCCCTGACCGACGCAGATTCTTGGAGGCAGGGGGGGATAACGGTACTCGTGGCCTTCCGCTTGCCTTGGCGATGCGCCTGAGTGGATCTCCCCTGCCGCCAGGTCCTCTTCTGAAAGGGTTGCTGCTGTCTGCATTGAGGAGCACCCGTTCGGTACATCGACCGAACAGATCTAAGGGCAACACCCTTGTCCTGTAGTTCTGTAAATACAGGTTACTCACCTGTAACAGGAGTTCTAGGAATGGTATATGTTGTTCATCCACACTGTCTGGCAGGTATCCTTGCCGC
The DNA here is from genome assembly GCA_016271365.2 of Neoceratodus forsteri. Taxonomy (NCBI): domain Eukaryota; kingdom Metazoa; phylum Chordata; order Ceratodontiformes; family Ceratodontidae; genus Neoceratodus; species Neoceratodus forsteri. Next base: position 117,355,746 of record CM057453.1, on the reverse strand, counting down.
TTTAAATCTTGCCGGAAGGTCTTCAAGCTGGCTCCTCCCACCCACCCGGGTGGTAAAACTCTCGGCTCCGCCCCATGGCGCCAGATCTGGCCGCTGGAAGCTCAGGTTGTGCGTTGAAGCCGGGAGGTCGGTGGAGTGTGGATGAACAACATATACCATTCCTAGAACTCCTGTTACAGGTGAGTAACCTGTATTTCTAGGGACATGGATATGTTGTTCATCCACACTGTCTGGCAGACTTCTAGCAGTTCTCTGGGAGGAGGGAGGCAAGGCGCACACCCCCTACTTAGGGAATAGAGACTGGAGAACCGAGGCCCCAAAACCAGCATCCCGGCGTGACTCAAGGTCGATGTGGTAATAGGTGATGAAGGTGTGTGCTGACTTCCAAGTAGCAGCCCTGCAGATTTCCTGGATAGGGACGTCCCTGGAAGCAGCCACCGATGCAGCAGTATGACGGGTAGAATGAGCTCTTATCCCTCTGGGAGGCTCCATGCCCGCCAGCTTATAGCAGAGATCTATGCAGGGGTGACCCACCTGCTTATCGTCCGCTTGGCTGCAGGTCTGCCAGGTGCGGCTTCAGCGTGAGGTGACAAACAGCTGGCGAACCTCTCCCGATTTCAGCCGCTGCCCTTACAATAGCGGGCGCCCTTCTAGGGTCCAAAGTATGGAGCCTGTATTCGGCCTCCAAGGTGTGATTGGGGTAAAACACCGGCAGAGTCAACACCTGGTTAAGGTGAAACTCCAACACCACCTTCGGAAGGAATTTCGGGTGGGGGCACAGGACAACTTTGTCCCTGTGGAAGACCAGGTAAGGAGACTCGATGCAGAGCGCCTGGAGTTCTCCCATCCTTCTGGCTGACGTGATAGCCACCAAGAAGGCGGTCTTCCACGACCGGTGAGAGAGAGCACATCTGTGCATTGGTTCGAATGGCTTGCCCATGAGCTTTGCCAGTACCAGCAGTAAATCCCACGGAGGTGGAGGTTCTCGCACCGGAGGGGAAATGTGATCAAGGCCTTTGAAAAAGGCCAGACCACCTTCTCCTGCGCCACCGACTGCCCCGGCCCGCGCCCGGTAAGCAGAGATGGCTGCCAGGTGCACCCTTAGAGTCGTCGACCTAAGCCCTTGACTAGAAAGGGACCATAAATAGTCCAAGATGCTTGCCAAAGGACAGGAGGAAGGGTCCAAGCCCTTGCCCTGACACCAAATGTAAAATCTCTTCCATTTGAAGGCACAGCATTTCCTGGTCGACTCCTTATGGGACGCCTCAACAACATTGAGGACCTCGTCGAAAAGACCCTAGGCCTGGAACTCTAGCCACTCAGGAACCAGGCCGTCAGGTGCAGGGATTGAAGGTCCGGATGGAACACCTTCCCCTGATTGACAGAGCAGGTCCGGGCGAGCTGGAAGCTGCCTCGGGAGCCTGGAGCTGAGGCTGAGGAGATCTGGGTACAAGAACTGGCGGGGCCAGTCTGGGGCTATCAGAATCACCTGCGCCTTGTCCCTCCTTGCTTTGAGAAGCACCTTATGAATCAAGGGAAATGGGGGGGAAGGCGTAGAAGAGGCCCGGGGTCCACGGCCTCGATAGGCATCCCCCTGCAGCGAGCCCTGCTGAGGGGGGCAGGCATGGAACAGCCTCAGCTTCGCGTTCTCCCTGGAGGCAAACAGGTCCACCTGAGGTGTGCCCCAATGGGAGAACAGATCTTGTACTACTTCCGGCAGGAGAGACCACTCGTGGGATGTAGCCCCTATCCGGCTCAGGGCATCAGCCAGGGTGCTGGAGGCTCCTGCCACATGAATGGCTAGGAGATCCGCCTCCAAGCTGCGCAAGAGTGACCAAATGCGGAGAGCTTCCTTGCATAGAAGCATGGAACGCGTCCCGCCCTAGCGGTTTAGGTAGTACATGGCCGTGGTATTGTCTGTCTGGACTCGGACCACTTGACCTCGGAGAAACGGAGCAAAGGCGGTGAGAGCTAGGCGGACCGCTCGGAGCTCCAGCAGGTTGATGTGGCATCGGGACTCCCGCGGGGACCAGAGGCCGTGCGCCCGGTGTTCCCCCAGATGGGCACCCCAACCCATCAGAGAGGCATCGGTCGACAGAGAGACTGTCGGCTCGGGGCGGACAAACGGGATGCCCTCCTGCAGATGAGTTGGAACGGTCCACCACGGAGAGCGTTCCACATCTCCTGGGTCACTGTCACTAGCTGGTCCAATGGATCGCAGCGTTGTGACCACTGGCTGGCCAGTCCCCACTGAAGGGGGCGCATGTGCCAGCGTGCCCAACGGACCATGCTGGTACAGGCCGCCATGAGACCTAGGAGGCGCAGGAAGTCCCGGGCAGGGTGCGATTGCCCAACCAGAAATGATTGGGCAAAGGAGGTAAGAACCTCGGCCCTGTCCGCTGGGAGCCGTGCTCTGGCTCGAAGAGAGTCGAGCTCTGCCCCGATAAACAGAATCACCTGCTTCGGCTCGAGTTCCGACTTGGCCTCGTTGATGAGAAGACCAATTTGAGAGCAAACCTGGAGGGCCAGATCTCTGGACCGCTCCACCTCCTGTCTGGAAGGGGCTGCTATCAGCCAATCGTCCAGGTAAGGGTACACGCGGACCCCTCGGCGCTGCAGGAAAGCTGTCACCACTGCTATGCATTTGGTGAAGACCCTGGGAGCTGGAGACAGGCCGAAGGGCATGGCTCGGAACTCGAAAAGGGATCCCTCCGCTCGAAAGCGAAGGAATCTCCGATGTGACGGACGGATAGGGACGTGAAAGAACGTGTCCTGCAGGTCCAGAGAGCAGAACCACACGCCGTGTTCCAGGGATGGTATTATCTGAGCCAGAGTGACCATCCTGAAGGTTCGAGACCTTAGGAACTTGTTCAGGTCGTGTAGGTCGAGAATGGGGCGCTAGCCTCCCGTCTGTTTCGGAACCAGGAAGTACCTGGACACAAACCCCGGGTCTGAGGGAGGGTCCGCCACCTCCCTGATCACCTCCTTTTGGAGGAGGAGAGCGATGTCAGCCCGACGAGCCGACAGTGAGGCTGCGGACCCCGAGGCCCCCTGAGGTGCGACGGCTCTGAAGGGCGGGGCCTGCTCGAATTCTAGAGGCAGGCCTTTTCCCACCACCTCCAGCACCCACCTGTCCGTGGTAATAACGGACCAGGCGGAAAGGAAGTGCCGGAGCCGTCCCCCCACGAGGGGAACCTGGGGTGAGGTGACGGGGTTGGGGGCGACACCCCTCAGCCCGTCACTGGGCAGGCTTGGAGGAGGGACCGGCCGAAGGACCTCCTGGGCCTTTACCTCCCTGCTTCCAGCTGGAGGAAGCCCCAGGCTTGGGTTTGGGATGCCAAGCCCGAGCCTGCTGGACCTGACGTTGCTGGGCCGGATGCGCCGCGGGCGCAGAAGGACGAAAGGGCTTAGGCTGTGGTTTGCGGCCTTTGTCCTTCTGAGCGGAAGAGACAGAGTCCAAGGTAGCACTGGACTTCTCGATCCTCTGCAGGTGACCTTCCACCCCAGGGCCGAAGAGGTCGGTCCCCAAAAAGGGAACATCCGCCAACTTGTGCTGGGTATCCGAAGTAAAGGTGGATATCCTCAGCCAAGCCCGACGACGCATAGCCACTGCGGCTGCCACAGACCTGGCACATGAGTCCCCAATGTTTAAAGCAGTCTGGAGCTGCTGTTTGGCCACTGCCCTGGTCCCGCACCTGCCTGACCGTGGTCTGCAGATCCGCAGGAAGATGAGGGATGACCTCATCCAGGGAGCCCAACAGGGCATGAGAGAAATGTGCCATAAGGACGGCCGAACTGGCCTGGCGAAGGCCGATGGAGGACGCAGCATAGACTTTTCGCCCGGCATAGTCCAATTTCTTGGACTCCTTGTCGGGAGGTTTGTCCACATCCCTAGCGTTCCCGGCACACCGGAAAACGCTGTCGGTAACTAACCCCTCGGCCGAAAAACCGGACAAGGAACCGGCAGGGACCGCATACTTCCTGGCCATCCTGGCCGAAGGCGCAGGGCAGGAAGCAGGGCGCTGCCAGAGCTCCAAGGCCGGGCCCACTATGGCCTCGCCACCGAGAAGGCCTCCGAGAACCTCAGTCCAGAATCTGTGAGGGGATACCTGGCCCATGAAACGGGTTCGAAGCCCATCCCGTGGACCCGTAGATAAGCAAGCAATCCCAGGAAGGACGAGGGCTATCGTCCACCGACTGTCCTCCTGAGGACTCCAAGTCTATTCGCTTGGAGAAAAGGGAGGAATCGTCTTTGGACTTGGAAGAGTCCTCAAAGAGCTGCCTCGGGCCTGAGCCACCCTCCACCTGCCGAGGTCGATCGGGAGTGAGGGTGACAGACAGCCTGCGGGGCAGTCCCTGAGCCGACCGAGACTTTTTGGTCGGAGCCCCAACTAACGGCTGTGGAGGCGGAGGTTCCACCGGAATCGGTGGGGCAGCTGGTTTTGGCCGAACAACTGGACTGGGAACAGGCTCCTCGGATAAAACGAGGGGTTGTTTCCGCCGCTCCGGTGACAGACACCTGATGGTCGGGGAAGACGACGGCGTCGGCTTATTCCTGGTCAGAAGGAGCTGTTGCCACATAAGTTCCTCATATCTTGGCGCGAAAGCCTCCCTCGTCCGAGGAGGAGGAAGAGGACGGCGGTGCCGCTTGCAGCGGTGCGAGGACCTATGACGGCGGATCGGGCTGCTGGACCATGAAGAAGTCCAAGACAAGACCCTCAGCTTTGCCGAGGACGGTGCGGGGAGGTGTCGTGGGGAACCAGCACTCCCCTCGGTTTGGAAGGTTCAACCGAAGGCTCCGGAACTGGAGGCACAGACGAGCCAACGGGGTCCTCAACTCCCACCGGGGGAACCGGGGAGAGGGGATTCTTGACTTCTCCTGCTGACAACCCATCCAACGGGTCGAGAAAAATCTCGACCACGTCGACGGGAGTCTCGGTCAACTGGCCTGACGGGGACACCGTGAGACCAGTGGCCGAAGCTGAGCAGTCGACCAAGTCGACGGGCCGACAACTCGGGAGAGGATCTTTCCGCTCCCAAGAGCGCCGACGGTGAGATTTACCCTTGTCTCTCTTTTTGGACCGAGAAAACAGTCCAGAAGAAGTTGGTCCCTCACTTTAGTAGAGAGGGTCAGACAAAGCTCCTTAAAAGAAGCTGAATAAGAGGCACCGAGAGAGAGTGGGACAAATGCCGCAGCAGAGGTAGAAGCGGCCCGCGCCGCCTCCTCTTCGAAGGCGATCATCTGCTCGAGCTGATCCGCTAAGCCCGCCGCCGCAGACACCGCCGACCGGGCCTCTTTTGACTTCACCGGAGGAAATCGCTTCTCAGGATGCCCCAGTTGTAAACAGGCAGCACGGTCTTCGAGACGTAGGCCGAAAAGGAAGAGCACAGGTCGCAGGCCTGCGGGTCGTGCTCAAGGCCTAAGCAGTAGACGCACGTGGAGTGCGGATCCGTCCGAGACATCTTCTGCCCGCAAGGGCATCTCCGGAAACCGGGAGTCGATTTGTCCATCGCAGCCGCAAGGGAGATAAGACCAAAGTCTTTTTAGCAAAAAATGTTTAATTTCGAAAATTCGAAGAATTAGGAACCAGTCTTATACGCAGAGCGTTAAGGAGGGAACCTGAGCTTCCAAGCGGTAAGGAAGATCTGGCGTCATGGGGCGGAGCCGAGAGTTTTACCACCCGGGTGGGTGGGAGGAGCCAGCTTGAAGACCTTCCGGCAAGATTTAAAGTGGCAAGGATACCTGCCAGACAGTGTGGATGAACAACATATCCATGTCCCTAGAATTATGTCTTTGGTGTCGCCTCCAAAAAGTACCAAGCCCCGGAAAGGAGCATCCTGAATCGCCGACTGAACCTCGTTAGCGAGGCCAGAGAGGCGAAGCCAGGAGTGCCGTCTCAGGGCCACAGCAGTCACCGAGGTATGGGCCACGGAATCAACAGAATCGTAAATGACCCGTAAAGCATGCCTACAAGAAATCTTGGTGAGGCGAAGGTCCTTGGCGAGTTCCTCCTTGAGAGGTGAAGGACCCATAGACTGGACCTTCGCCTCCAACCTGGCCATGGTCGCTTTTTGGTGGGACACCACATGGGCCACGTAACAGAGAGCAGAGCGCACACGTGGCCAAAGAATAGACTTTTTTGCCAAACTGGTCCATCTGCCTCAACTCCTTATCTGGAGGAGTAGTGCTCAAGTGCTTGGGGGTAGCGGAGCGATCATGAACCGCTGAAATGACCACGGAGTCTGCCTTCGGATGGATCTTCAAAAAAGGAGCATCCTTAGGCACCCGGTAAAGCCTGTCTGCCTGCTTGGTGACAGCCGGGATAGAGTGAGGCATCTGCCAGACGGTGGTGGTGAGGTCTTGGTGGGGGGCCATCCATGGACGCTGTCTCACTGGATCCTGTTCCTCTGACTCCCAATCGAAATAATCTCTGAGGGCCCTCAAGAGATCCGAGAAGGAAGGATTCTCAGGTGGCGATTTCGGTGAGGTCTTGCCTTTCGGCTCAGGTTTCTCCATGATTTCCTCCTCCGAAGAGTTCTCTCTCCCATCAGAACTATTGTCGGCCTCCTCCACTGGACGACGTTCAAAGCGAGAGAGGGGGGAATATCCAGTCAAGTCTTCCCCGAGAGGTGGACAATCGGACCCGAACTGCTCGGGGAAGGGGACCTATGAAGCGACGGAGGTGGGAGTCTTGCTTCTAGGTCCAAAACCAACTTCGACCTCGTTCCCTGCCACCAAGACTGTAAGAAAGACTTCAAATCTGGCGTAGCCGGAGGGGGTGGAGGAGAAGTTGGTTGAGACTGGGGGGGGGGGAGGTGGAGGGGGAGCAGCAACTGACAGAGGGTAATACCCATGCGGACCCATGTAATGGGTATATGGATGATAACCCTAATAAAACTGTCCCATTGGACTCCATCCAGGAGCGGGAACCTCCGGGTAAGGATCCCCAGGATATCTGTGTGGGTAATGGGGGACAGTGAGGGGACGGTTATAGTACCCAGTCATCAGCCCTGACGTCAGGGGAACCCACATTGGACCCACTGTAGTATATATTCAATTCGGGTCCGACATCGGAACAGTCCATATTATAGGGACCGACGTCTGCATCGGCACCACCCGATCCGGCATCGGCACCGGATGAAGGGTCTCGGTGGTAGGAGTCGGGTCCAGCATCGGGGCCACCGGAATAGGCCTAACCACCAGGCCCGGCGTTGGGACTGCTGTAGGACAGTCGGGGAAGGAGGAGACTGGATGGTCAGGGCCTAGGCAGATGACGCACTTGGAATGCCCGTCTTTGTGCAGTATCTGAGTGCCACACTTGGAGCACTTTTTCTTCAGAGAAGACATGAACTATTTAATACTAAAAGATGAAATAGCAAGTTTTTAGAAAAAAAACATGCGAAAAAATACTTTCCGATGGATGCTGAATGGAGTCTGTGAAGCGACTAGCACGAGGTGACGGCGGGAAAGAACTGGTGGGCGGGTGTGGGGACCGCCCACTATATACCGTCATGCTGACATTGGTCACATGACATCGGGTAGGCAGTCACCCCAACAGGTATTGCTAGAAAAGTCTGTCGTGCGGCCCGACGTCAGGAGACTTCAGTCCTACTTGTGATGACCTACTGAAGGAACCCTCTCGAAGTAAGGTCTCCTAAAACTGAAGGTGGATAAAGTAATGGGGCCTGACGGAATTCACCCCAGAATTCTAAAAGAATTAAGGGGAGAACTAGTGAAACCACTGACTACCCTTTTTAATAAATCATGGGAGGATTGTGTGGTATCTGAGGACTGGAAGAAGGCGGATGTGATTCCCCTTCACAAAAGTGGGAGCAAGACAGAGGCAGGAAACTACAGACCAACCAGTTTGACCTCTGTGGTAGGGAAAGTGATGGAATCACTTATTTTTGCTGTTTTCTTCTTTTATTCTCCCTTGGCTCTGGTCTTCCTCAGGAGCACCAAGGAGTCATCCTCCTGTGGTCCGCTCCTACCTGGGCAGTCCTCTGTCACACATGTAGCCTCGGATTACCCCCAGGCAGGGAAGAGGTGGGCCCCAACACCCCAACAATTCAGTAGCGTTGGTCGGGAGGGTGCCAGGAGGGCGGCCGCAAATCAGGGGCAAGCTTTGCTGCTCCGTCTCCACCGGAGCAGAGAGGCATTTCCCCCTTTTTCTAGGAAGTGGCTGGCGCCTTGATGTCAAGGCATTGATTCAGACACCTGCCACTCGCCTACTCCTTCTTCTGCTCCTTAGCGCTTGTTGTGTCTCTGGCCTCCGCCAGAGAGCAGCCGAATGCCGTACAGGGTCCCCTGTCCCTCCCTAGGAGAAGAGCGCTGTCCTCCGGACACTCAGTCCTCTCCCTTCCCTGCCAACAACTAGTAACCTGGGCTCGTTCCAGAACCCAGGTCACCGGCGTGGCATCCAGTGCCTCAACCCTCAGAGCCACCATGCCGGCAGATGGAATCACTTCTGAAGGAAAAAACAGTTGAGTACCTAGAGGCCAGTGGGGCACAGGACCCAAGGCAGCATGGGTTCACAGTGGGAAGGTCATGTCAGACAATTCTAATTGATTTCTTTGACTGGGTTACCAAAGTAGTACACCAGGGAGGGGCTGTGGACATGGCCTACCTAGACTTTAGCAAGGCATTTGACACAGTCCCACACAAAAGATTAATAATCAAATCAACCAGCCTGGGAGTGGGTCCCAGGGTGGTAGCCTGGGTAAAACATTGGCAGAACAACAGGACACAGAAGGTAATTGTAAATGGAGTCCACTCTGAAGAAAGAAGAGTTACTAGTGGGGCACCGCAGGGTTCAGTACTGGGTCCAGTCCTTTTTAATGTTTTTATAAGTGACATTGCAGAGGGACTGTAAGGAAAAATATGCCTCTTTGCAGATGATACAAAGATCTGCAACAGGGTTGATACACAAGGAGGCGTGGAAAGGATGAGAAGGGACTTGGCAAGGTTGGAGGAGTGGTCAGAAGTATGGCAGATTGGATTCAGTGCAAAGAAGTGCAAAATAATGCACCTGGGAAACAAACACCATGGGGAAGATTACACAATGGGGGGGAGGTAGTAACAACAACAAAAATGGAAAGGGACCTGGGGGTAATCATATCAGATTACCTTAAAGTTAGCAAGCAATGTGAGAAGGCAATAGAGAGGACTGAGGGGATTTATTTATTGAAATGTTTCACCAGGAAGGTTACACTGAGCAACAATGCTCGTCTCATGGTACGTCCTAGGGGAAGGGGAGTGGGAACAATATGTAGTACAACAGGATACATACATCTTAGCAGCATATAGACAGACTGTGTGGGATACTGGGATGTACTGTATAAGGAGAGGCACCACCAGCAGAAAACAGGAAGTTGTTATCCCTCTGTACAGATAGTTGGTGAGACCCCATCTGGAGTACTGCCTCCAGTTCTGGAGACCTCATCTCTGCAAGGACATAGACAGGACAGAGGCAGTCCAGAGGAGGGCAACTAAAATGGTGCAGGGTCTTCAAGAGAAGCCATACAAGGAGAGACTAAAGGAGCTTAATATGTATACCCTTGAGGAAAGGAGGGTGAGGGGGGACATGATAGAAACTTTTAAGTACCTCAGTGGAATCAACAAAGTCCATGAGGGTAGCATCTTTCAGAAGAAGAGATGTACACGAACAAAGGAACACAATCTGAAGATAGAGGGGGGGACGGCTCATTGGCAATGTGAGGAAGTATTTTTTCACAGAAGGGGGGTGGGCGCATGGAACAGCCTTCCTGAGGAGGTCGTGGTGTCAAACTGTGGGAGAATTCAAGAATGCACGGGACAGACATAAGGTAGTTCTTGTAGGGGGAAGGAAGAAATAGGCTGTTGGTTAATTAGGATCTGCAGTTTATCCTGTAGGTAGGGAAATGGGTAGACTAGGTGGGCCAAGCAGTCCTTATCTGCCGTCAAGTCCATGTTTTTATGTTTCTAATTCTATGTACAGTACAACCTTGATTATCCGAATGCTCAGGGAGACATCAGATTTATTCGGATAAACGAGAGTTCAGATAATTGGGGGTCCATAACATTAGGCATATGAGAGTTGGGGGACAATGTCAGAGTTCAGATAATAGGGAGATCTGGATAATCAAGGTTCGGATAATTGAGGTTGTACTGTATGTTCAGCTGCAGCTGCTAAAAAGTCTGTTCAGGGATCCTAAAAGGCAGTTTCAGTCTTCTATCTTTTCAAGTTCTGTTTTTCCTTTCCCCACCTGAAGGGGCTAGGCATGCCATTAGCACATGCACAAGCTCTAGACCCCTCTGCTTCTGAAGCAATTAACAATGGCACCCCACGACACAATACCTATCCCCTTATAATCCATAATTTTTAGATACCAGCCATGCTCTCCCTTCAGTCTTAGAGAACAAGCCAACACCATCAATCCTACCTGTTACCTTTTCTTTTCAACCCCACAGTTTATCCCCCTCACCAATGGCAGGGTCGAAGGTAACAGGCCACACCCAGCGGAGAACCTATGGGCACAGATGGGTACAAAAGGCTGTGTGGCGCTGTAACATTCTGTGCGTCATACGGGCAAGTCAGGTATTTTTCCCCCTTTATTTCCCTCTCACCTACTTGCAAGGCTCCTATACGGACATGTATGCAGATGCATGGCACTGTGCAGAGCCAACAGACATCCTTCCCTCCCCAGCCTGCACTTCCATCTGTCATCACCCATGTGACACTGCTACTGCAAAGACTGAAAGCAATCCTCCCCAGAAAAGGCAAAAATCCTCTTGGACGCTTGAGCCTTCCACGTCACCACCACCACCCCTCGGATGCCCCTGGCACATTCCCGAACCCAGGTCATCTGTGTTGTGAACAGCAGCCCTGTAGCTTCGCCAGCGGGTCAGCCATAATGTGATTTGCACATCTCAGGTATGTTGTGAGATGAGAGGAAACACAGGGAGCCTTCAACCATAGGTGGCAACAAATTATCTGGAACCCAAACAACCAGGATAGGCACTGCAGATGGGATCTTTACTGCACCAAATGGAAGATCCTTTCCATTTGAAAACATGAGCTTGAGGGCCATCATATGGCACAGCAGAGGCTTCAGTACCGATGATACAGGTTTGAATATGGAAACTGAGGAGCTGAACCCAAACCCTCTGCACAAGCCTGCTTTGATCAGCAAGTCGTCTAAGTATGGGTAGATGGAAATCCACTGGCCACTGAGGTAGGCTGCTACTTCTGATTAGTAAAAGCCCTGGGAACAGAGAAAAATCCAAATGACAAGACTCTGCACTGATGCAACAAATAACCCCATTCTGAATCCATGGAACTTCTGATGGGATTCTGACTAAAATGTGGAAGCGCGCATCATTCAGACCAGTTACTTCTTGGATGGGTGGAACTGTACCCTCTTAACACATCTATATGAAATTCTGAACCTTTAAGTGTCTGCTCAAAGCCCAAATGTCCAGGCTGGATTTCTCTGGGATTAGGATGTTCTGTGAAAATAAGCTTTGTACCCACTGACCAAACAGCAAGTCAAGTTTTCCAAGTCAGTCTAAATGTTGTAGAAACTACAGGTTTAACAGGGTTGGACTGCATGAGAGTCATAAACTATGAGGTAGAATACGTAGGCCTGAAGGAGTAGGGCTGCAGTTAAACTAGGGATATTTTGAACCCCATGAGTTAACCACATCAGGACTGGTAGGGTCACCCTGGAATAGTGCTCAGAGGGACAGAAGCCCTAGAACCCACAGGAACTGAAGGTGTAGCTGTTCCCTTGAGTCTCTGGAAACCAGGGGACAGTACTCTGGGAGTGTAACTGTACTAGAAAGGGAACCTTCCCCCCAAGATGGGATCTGAGCACCACCAGAGCCATGATCTGCTGCCTCCCTATGGGAGGCACTGTGGAATTGGGCTCCAAATGCAGACTTTGGAAACTGGAATCAGAGTCAGGACTATTTTCTGGCTATGGGAGGTAGAACCAAACATGGTGCTCAAAATACATTCCAACTAGGAGCTAGAACCAACATGGGAGTCAGAACCAGTGCCATAGTGAGTCCAGGAACATTACTGTCCTCCAGAGCTATAGCTGAAGTCCTTCTCAACTGCTCCGAAATCCAAGGGACCATTTCCATTACTCACTGGTAGCTCCGAGAAGCCCACCTTCTTCCCCAAGTCTTGGAAACAGCTTGAAGTCACATGAAGGGTTCCTTTTTGGGGAAGAAGTAGCACAGAAAGGTAACAAGAATATCAAGTGAAAAAATGACAAAATAAAGGGGGTGATGCCAGAACTGAACTGAACCAAACCAAACTGGATGGGAATAAAATATCTCTAAAATCCCTTCTCCTTGATTTTACTATTCACTCCTGCAGATACCACCAATCCTAGGCTAGTCCCTCTCCTCCTCCCTACATTTTACTCCTTCCCTCTACTGCCCTGATTGATTGGTCCATTATCCCCCTCGGACTTGTCCACACTGCAGTCGCAATCTCCCTTCCCATCAACATTTTGCTGAACTGCTGTGACTGATCTGCTGTGTGTTGCACTACCTGAACACTCTGCTTCCTCTTAAACTGTCTACTGTGTACTTTTTATGTTTGCTTGCATGCACGTGCAAGAAACATAGTGCCATCATTCGAGTTTTCGGAGGTGTGGCAGCCCTATTCCAATTCAGGCACTGTGTTTGCAGGCGTGGCCGCAGTTCTCCAATGCCTGCTGGAGCTGTCTATGACAGCTCCAAAATGCAGTGGTGTACAGTTGAAAGGGGGAGCTACGCTTCAGAGAGCAGCGATCAGATATCGCCTGCTCATGCACGCTCTCCCCACACACACACACACACACACACACACACACAGAGGCACGTATACTGTGTGCTCGCACTTCCACGCATACTCATTGTATAGCAGACAGGGGTGCCACACTGGCCGGCTGTGCTGCGCCCCACCAAAACAGAGTTCTATATGCCACACCGGTGCCCACCCCAGCATGGCTACACATGGTATAGCCGGAGGAGTGCCCAATCCCCATCGGCTCCACTGGTCCCCCAGAGTACAGGGTGCCACGCTGGGAGCCCACTCCAGCATAGCACACGTTACTGTCACGGGGGTGCCCAATCCCCAGTCGGCCCACGCCCCCCAATTAGCCATCTCTGTGCTGCCAGAGCTCCACCCAGCTTAGCAAATGTCCCGCGTTGTCCTCATTTTAAAAACAAACCTGAAACACAAAACGGTCCTCGCTGTTTCTGCCCCACCTGCGCCCACCCACTATGCACCCCGCCTCCCCACCCCCCACCCCATACTTACCTCCGGACTCCGCACAACGATCTTCGGTGGACCGGGAACACGTCTGCACTCTTCAAAGCCGACCGCAAACTGAGGAAATGCCGGTAAGCTGTATAATGGGATAGATAGGTTTTTTCAACTTTGCAGCATCTCTCAGGCATTTTTGGGAATTTTTGCGCCAAATTTTCAACATGGGTTTTTTGGGACCCCTTTTCATGAATGCTCTCACTGTCATGGCATTAATCGACCCCGAAGGGTGATTTCGCAGTCACTGCGCAAAATCACCTTTCGGGACCGAGTAACGAAACAACACTGACACTGTTCATAAGGTGGGTTCTCAAAAAGCCTATTTTGAAAATTTGGTGGAAAAATTCCTAAAAATAACTGTTTTATGAGCGCACGTTGCGCAGTTCCTACGCACGCGCGTAAGTTTGCGAATTTTCAATATTTTCACTCCAGATTTTCAACATTGTCATTTTATTACACTTCCGTATGAGCAGTGCAGCTGTCATTTTTCACATCTTGCCCAAAACGTGTTTCCATATGGCGCACAATGGGCATGATCGGTGGTAATAATCAATTGTTTGGGACACATTAAGAAAATCACAGTGACACTATTCATGAGCAGAGGTCTTAAAATGGCTACGTTGAAAAATTTGGTGAAAAAAGTCTAAAATGACTGTTTCTGATAGATTCTGCATGGTTCTCATGCGGCTCGTGGTTCTTAATTTTCAATATTTTCACTCCAGATTTTCCACATTGCCATTTTATTATACTTCCTTATGAACAGTACAGCTGCCATTTTTCACATGTCGCCCAAAATGTGTTTCCGCTCATGTAGCGCAGAATGGTGCAGTCGGTGTGCAAAAGCAATGTTTGGGACAGATTAAGAAAATCACAGTTACATTGTTCATGAGCAGGTGTCTTAAAATGGCTATGTAGAAAATGTGGTGATAAAATGACTGTGTTACGAGTGAGCATTGCACAGTTTCCACGCACCCTCGTCAGTTCATGACTTTGTAATATTTTCAGTCCAGATTTTCACAAGTGCCATTTTTCCACACTTCCTTATGAACAGTACAGCTCTCATTTTTCACAACATGGCCGAAATGTGTTTTCACACTTTCAGGGCAGAGATTCGTGGTCGCTGTGGGAAATCATTGTTCGGGGCACATAAAGAAAATCACAGTGACACTGTTCATGATCGGAGATCCCAAAATGCCTGTGTTGACAATCTGCTGTAAAAAAATCCCCAAACTAATTACATTACGGGTGTGCGTTGCACAGTTTCTATGCACGCTCGTGACTTCACCAGTTTTTTTTATATTTTTACTGCACATTTGCAACATTGCCATTTTTTACACCTCCCCATGAACAGTACAGCTGTCATTTTTTACATCCTGTTCGGAATGTGCTTTTGTACCTGTGGTGCTAAATGCCGTAGTCGCTGTACATAAGCAGCTTTCAGCTAACAAACTGATATTGCCACTGTTCATGAGGTGGGGGTCACAAAAAACCATGTTGAAAATTTGGAGTGAAAATAACAACGAATGCCTGAGGTGTTAGGGTTTCCAACCATAACGCCCCACCCTGTAGAGAATGACAGGCATCAGGGGTGTGACTTGGGATTCTTGCCTGTAATGCTCATACCATTCCACACCCTGCAGCCAGTGAGAGGCATCGAGGTATGCCTTGGACTCTTCGGCCCCAAAGTTCACCCCATTCTCCTATACCACACCCATCTCACCGTATTTCCTGATGGAATGGGGTGCGCATAAGGGCCAAACACCCCAAGGCACACCGTGACACTTGTCAGTGTCTGCAGGGCAGGGTGTGGTGAAATGGCATGGCCGTTATGCCTGATGACCCAAAGGCACACCCCAATGCCTGTCACTCTCTGCAGGGTGGTGGTGGGGTTGGCTTCAGTTCAATACTTCACTGCCATTTCTATTATGCAGCTCTGTAACTTCTGCACTACCAATGCCAACAAGCAAACATTTGGCATTGACAAATGCTTGTTATTATTGTTATAATTCCAACTTATTACTGCACTCTTCTCATCCCCGAACACAACTGGAAACAAGTTATTTAGCACAGTACATATTTCCTCCTGAAACTCCTGAACAAAAAGAAAAAAAAAGTTGATTCAGTGCAGAGAGCAAACCAAAGTAACCAATCTCTCTGGTGGAAAAGAAGGATCTGACAGCTGGACATGAGGCACTGGGTGGTGCTTGATATGGTTCAAATGTACCAAAAGGTTCCAAGTACTAGTTCCTTGAGCTGGGATTCCACAAGTGTGTGGTTTGCAGATGAAGTTACCTGTGCTGGAATTACACTTTATGAGGTTTGGAAGCTAGGGGGGCCCATAAGGGCCCCAACTTTAAATTGAGCCCCCTTTCCCATTACAAGTCAATGGCTGTGATGTGTGAACTACTGGGGCTCATTTCAGAGCTACCAGAGCAGAGCATTGGCAAGCTCCCCTGTAATTCCAACACGGGACGTTACACTGTTAGAACCATTCCACTGGGAGAAGGGCACGGATGAAGGGCACTGGAATCTAGGCAGCCTGATGCATTTCTTTTTTGGAGGGGAAGAAAGCAACAGGTACATGGATGTGAAATGAAGCAGGTCAGCCCACTATCCCTGTTCCCCATGCACCCCCTTGCAGGGTGGAGCTCAATACCAGCCTACCTGCTTTCTATTAAAACACCAAACTCCTCCACTCCTTTAAGAAATGTTAGTCTCCTCCTGCCAGTCAACAGTACTGATCCAAGCTCAGGAGGTACACCTGGGTTGACTGCACTCTCAGGCTAACCCCAGATCTAAACATTTAAAAAAAAACACACTCGCTAGCACTTTCATTCTGCCCAACAGGATTGCGTATTTTAAGCAGGGCTGTGCCGGGGTGGATTTTTGATACTTGTACTTTTATCTGTATTTGTTTGCACATCAGTGTTTGCAAAATATATGTTTTATATTTCAGACTTGTTTCTGTTGTTAATGATGACAGAAGACCAAGGGTCCAATACAACATATAGTGCTATCAATAAAATATGCATTTTACGAGCAGTAGTAATCACATGTGTCACATCAGCCTCAACCAGGGTATACTACTGTTTTCTATGGTCTGACACAAATATTTAAGCATGATTGTTTTATCTGTACAAAGTGCAGTGCTTGTGTGTATTTTGTCCTGAATAGTATTTCTTTTGCACAGCCTTATTTTAATGACCTGCTAAAACAGTATCGTAAAAAGTTTTATCTTAATGTATTAAATGTCAAGGCACAGTATTCTGGTAGCTGTTATTTTTTCTGTTCCCCCCCACCACCACCATTACCATTAGAAACAACCCCCCACCCCCACACACCCCGACATACACAGGAATGATGGGAAAAAAAACAGACCAGATCAGAGACTATATCAGCATAAACTCCTGACACCCACTAATCGCCAAACTGGATCTTATCGAAAAATAAGAGGAAGATTTTGGCAGGGGAATGACCAAACACATCTTGCTATTTCCAAAGGACTGCAAACCTGGCAACCTTTTAGCAGGGCGTCCTCCACTCGTAGCTGTTACTGTATGCTCTCCAGCTATTGCTGGGAAGTTGATAATCCTTAAGATATGAGGAGGAGAGTTTTGATTTCTGACAAGGCATTCCTGAGATAAATACAGGATCAGAGGGATGCCTTGCAATTCCCAGAGATACTCTGCTGGTCCAAGACTACATGAGAACAACTTTTAACAAGGTGTCTTTCCTTATAACATGTTAACTCACAGAGCTTTGCGTCTGCCACCAGACAATACATTAAATGCAAACCAGACACAGCTAATTCCACAGCACATCCCTGTGTCTGCTCCTCCAGAGTTTCCCAGTCTAGTATTATTGCTCTGCTGTCTCTCTCTAGAGATTGAAGAAAAAAAATACTATTTCTAACTCAAGTGCAGTTTCCTGTTAAAAGTTCACAACCTACAAAAAGGAAAATGACAAACGATGTGCACAAATACTGCACAGCTTCCAAAGGCATCAGCTACACAGGGCTCGAAATTATGTTTTTGGAAAATGTTATTTATTTATTTGCTTTTGGTAACCGGGTAAGTGCACTAGACAGAACTGATCATTTTCAGGCACAACCAGGGAGAGTACAAATCAAGGAACAGGTAAAAATAAATACATATACAGTGTTGTACAATAGGAGATACCAAACAGTTACAGAGAGGTGCAAGTTACATAGTACATAGAGGAGGTACATATCACACAATCTAACAGGAACAAACCAGACAAAAAGGTACAATTTACAGTTAATAATGTACAAAACATTACAGTGCTGTTTGTAAGTTAGCAAGGAGACAATTCCCAGGCAGAGACAGGGAGCAAAGTGTGTAACTGCAGCAGCTAACTTCCTCAGAGACAGATCCTACCTGAGTTAGCCACAGGTGGCGCTGCTGAGAAATGCCTTCCAGGACCCCCACCCAAAGGGCAAACCAATCTCTTCGCGGCAATGCACTCACTTTCCACAAACAGACCTGGGAAGCAAGAGACCCAGGGTCATTCCTGAAACTAGATCTCTCCCATGCTGCACTGCAATGAACTGCAACCCACGCACTGCTAGGCCTTCTCACAGTCCAGCTTTTTAAATGTGCTGAACTCTCATTTTAAGGCCTAAATAAGGCACACTTATTTTCGCAAAAATAATACCTGCACAACCGAATTTCACAGTTTGCTCTGACCCTGCTGTCTGGATCTTGAAGTGCTCAGTCACACAGATTCTTTCTGGGGACTACAGCATGCTGCAGGTCCTCTGCCAAAAACTCCCCCAGCTTAATAAAAATACTGCACTACAAAAAATATTTCCTTTATTTTCCAGGAATAATTGCAAGTTGGGTTTTAAAACTAGTAATTCAAGTGTTTTAGAGATCTTGATAGTTTCCCTCGATGCTATTACGAGGTGTGTGTGTGTGGGGGGGGAGGATCAGTGCAGCTGAAGCAAAGTCTGCCATCCTTCAGTTTCTGCACCCTTAGTACTGAAAACTGAAGCACGCCCAGCCAGCGTTGAGAAGGGCTGCATCAGCGAATATGAAACAGAGTTCCACAGGAGTTGGAAGCCCCCCTTTCCCCAAAAAATTATGAGCAAACTGCAGGCATTCCTTAGTCTGACTAAAAGTTACTACAGACAATAATAAGACAAATAACTTGGTCTGGAAAATGACACAGAATTACTACAAAGGCACGATATGAGTTACATGAAGTCTTAGAAGTAATATGACATGGCTGTGTAAGCCTGAAAAATAATGCTGAACTGAGCGTTTGGTTGCCTTACCTTGAGTTACAGCACGGTTCCAGTCTACTCTGCTGTTAACTCGGGCTAAGGCAACCAAGCTGATTTAAAACCATGCTGAAGTCTACCTTCGAGCACAGTTTTGCAACACCAGTTGTAGCACAGTTTTTATCATGACACAAACTGGACACAAATCTTTTAAACCTTTCTAACACTGTTAAAAAAAGTATAAAAGTCCTTGTGTGTACAGCGTCTAAAAGATTCTGCCCCAACACATTCTTAGAAAAAAGTAAACAAAAAAATACATTGTACCTTGGATCTAAAGTGCAGAAAATCTGAAACGATCCAAATTCTAACACCTCTTGTACTGCAAAATACTTTGTAGGCTATGTTTAAATAAGAACATAATTTCCAATAAATTGAGAGACTATGCTTCTTAGAATATGATAAAGAGCATTACATGTGACCCCCTCCTCCAATGTGAAAGCAGTTACAGTTTATCCTACAGTGAACCCACAACTGTCACTCTAGTCTCAAAAAAGGACAATAGTGACATAAGCATCTTTTCTTGAATTCAAATTGGGGGAAGGAACGGAAAAAATAGAAAGTATTTTTTTTAAACGTAGCATGAGAGCAATATG
This sequence comes from Neoceratodus forsteri, assembly GCA_016271365.2. NCBI lineage: Eukaryota > Metazoa > Chordata > Ceratodontiformes > Ceratodontidae > Neoceratodus > Neoceratodus forsteri. The sequence continues at coordinate 117,336,550 of CM057453.1, read as the reverse complement.
ATTGTGGATACATTATTCTTTGGACTCGTACTTTGTCCATGGCACAAAAGGATTACTGACTCATAGTGAACCCACTATCAGATATTACTACTTAATAACAGGGCTCTGTGCTCAATTCTAGAAAGAACAGTAGTCTGGTCACAGGAGTATTACCCCCCCCCCCCCCATCCTCCACACACCAGGCTACCCACAAAAGCCACAGCCAGGCCTCACTGTGTGACCTTGAGCAAAGGTATCCACCTCCCTGTATTTCAGTCTTTGCAGCCGTGAAACTGTGTTGAAACAGGGCCCCAAAAAAACAGAGATACTACATCGTGAGCTACTCTGGGTAGATAAAATGTGCAAAAAACAAAAAAACACATTGGACTTTCACAGGTGTTCATAAACTCACTATACCACCATTCCTGTAGCATTACTCAGAATGGTCTGGGCCTCAACTCCAGACTTTCAGTCCCGGTAGGCTACACTGGACTCAGTGAAGGGACTCTTGCATATTTTCCACCCAGGATACCTGATAAGCTCAGCCTTCCATGAATATTTCCTAACAGCGTGTAGCCCGTAGAGTAGTGTTGGTGTCCCCAGCTCTCCTGATTTGCCTTCCCGGGGAACGGGGGGAGCTCCCTTCTGGTGCCAGCGGGCTGAATCCTCATCTTCCATAAGTAAGATCTGATGCACCCCTCTCTCCAAGTCAGATTCGAGTTCAGAGCTGGCTAACTGTGTGGTGGCGTACGGTCGAGGCAATCTGGTCTATGCGGGCCAGGAGGAGGAGCAGAGTGGGCAGGCGCGGTGACTGGGGTCCAAGGGCAGCACAGCTTCCTGTTAAATAGGGGCCTGCTGGACCCTCCCTCCAGGTTATCTCCTTTTAGACTCAAGCTCTTGTGACTGCTGGCAGTGGCACATTGGGGCCAGATACTCTAGGTTGCTGCGTGTGACCAGCGGAGTTTGTTTCCTGTTAAATAGGGAATTTGCAATTTATGATCTGGCTCCCTCCAGGCTGTACACTCTCTTAATGGCACTGCTGCTATGATTGGTTCATGGTGACGGGGCATGTTGACGCTCTGTCTCTCATGGTCCCAGAGGTGCCGGACACCCATTAAATAGGCTTAAGTCACTGCCGATTTATTGGTTTCTTGGCGTGGTGAGTGACTGGAACCGGGGAGCCTGGACCATGGCCGGCAGTCCGCCCCACCATACTTGTTATCTAGAGGGGGAGTGAAAGGTCTCTGTTCGACAGATACTGTTGGTCTGGGAGTGTCCCTGTGGAGGGGATGAACTGCCTCTTCCATGGGAGGAGTCTGGGGCAGGGCCCTGGTGGGAATGGGGGCCTGGGCAGCTCCTCGCCGGGGGGTCTTAAGTTTATTCCTCCCCAGTCTGTGCCTCCCTTGATCCCACCCTGGGGAGGGGGTTTGGGGCCTCGAGGTCTGCAGGCTGCTTCACAACAAATGTGACTGGTGGGGCACTAATTACCCTCCATCCTCTCTTCCTCTAGTAGAGATTGCCGGGGAAGGTAGTGGTTTAAGGCTGAATATGTTCCAAGAAACTCAGCACATGGACACAAACAACTGAACTGCGCATAGTGTTCTATGTTGAGATCTACAAACTCTGCGTTACACAAACTTCCTGAGCTCTTGGTTACTTGGAGCCTCCATAATGTTCGCTTACAGAACGCACGCCAGGATCATTCAGCTAAAGATTTCAGCTATTCTTGCCTTTAGAGATTAGGGAGACTGGTTGTTATTAGACAGTGGGGGGTATAAAGTTAGTTGCAATTAATATTTTTTTCTATTCTTCTGGTGGGGGCACCCCCCCAATATAGACAGACACTGGGGTTGCAATAAGTTGGGTGGGGGAAGCTACGCTGGTCATGGAGAGGATGCTCCTTTTTCCTTTTTCATCCTCTAGCCACACACCATACCCTTGTCCCTTTCTTTGTTTTTTTATTGCTTTGGCCCACTCTCTTTCCCTTCCCTGAACCCAGTTTTCGGGATAAATGTCATCCAGGAGAGCCATTCTCAGGCTGGGAACTGTAAGACTCTCTAAGTGGGTCATTATCCCGCCTTCATCAGAATGGCTTTTGGCCATATTCCTGAATATGGAAGTTCTTCTTTCGACTTATGATCTACAATATCCTCTGGGGGGGCTGCATCCCCTCCACCCCAAGGATCCCACCGTTAGGCCCAGTAGGCCAACAAGTTCATCTTCCAGTTTTATACCAGTTGGCAAGCCGGTTGTGTTTCTCTTACAGTTTGGTGATTCAAGGTTCAACATTCACGCTACAGGATACAGTGTATGTTTTAAAGTCACACTTGGTATCCTGGTATTTTGCATGCGGAATCGTGTTCGTGATGTAAAGTTTCAGAACTATTTGGGGAGGAAAAACGAGGCTTGGAAATGTTACAGTTTGTTATATAAGGGACTCTGTTAGAGATTCTCTACTGCCTGGTACCTTATGGCTATCCCATTTAGGTTAATTTCTCATAATGTTAATGGGCTGACCGGACCAGTTAAAAGATATCTTACTTTGACAGTCTTAAAGAAACTTAAACCTGACATACTATTGTTGCAGGAGACTCAATTATACACCATGAAACATCAAAAACTCTTGAAATTCAGCTTGTCCCAGATGGTGGACTCCACATACTGCTATGGCAGACGTCAGGAAGCAGTGGTTTTTATCCCCAAGACTTCCCACTTTGTGATTACTGATCAATATGCAGACAAGAAGGGCAGGCTAGTTTTGTGATGGGCACCATCTGGGTCACCTTCTGATGGTATGCAGTATATACATTCCCCGGGCAGTGACGCCTCTTCCATTCAACAGATTATTGACTCCATTATCACACACAAACAGGGTATACTGATAGTGGGGGAAGGGGTGACCTTAACTGTCTCCTGAACCCATCCTTGGACACTTCTGCGTCCAGACCTTCACCACTTTCCCCAGGGCAGACACATCTCCGGCGCATGCTCACCTACACCCCTCTCAGCGACAATTCTCATTCTACTCCCATGCCCATAGGCACTACTCTAGGTTGGACTACTTCTGTATAAGTGGGGAGCACCGTGAGTAACTTCATAAAGCTGAAATACAAAATATTTACCTTTCCGACCATGCCCCCCTCACCCTAGAACTGGCAGTCTCCCAGGAACATAACGCCTTCTGACATTTTAATCCTTCATTATTAAAAGACCCATCCTTCAAAGAAATGTTGAAGGAACGAATTCCTGAAATTCTCAGGGACAATGCTTCTCCCCAAATCTCACTTCCGTTATTATGGGACACACTAAGATGTGTCCTTCATGGCCATATCATGGCTTTTGCCTCTAGGAAAAAACGACAAAGTGAGATCCACCTTAAAGAGCTTCAGGAGAGACTGGAGTCTCCTCAGCAGGCACATATGCAGGAAGACCAGACTCTAAAGGATCAAGTTACCCAAACCCAGCAAGAAATACAACACATATTGACCAAGAAAACAGAACAGGCCTTAATCTGGGTTCACCAGAAATACTATGAAAGAGGGTCTCGAGCATCACGGATTCTGGCCTATCGCTTACGTAAACAAACCCAAATGGTCACAATAACCAAGATTAAGGACCTACACACTGGTAGGCAGTGCCATACTTCTAAGCAGATATGTTCAGTGTTTCGCCATTATTACATGGATTTATATATGGAACCCTCTCCCCTTGATACGGACAAGGTTACCACCTTTCTGAGAAACCATAAACTTCCGTCCCTTAGTCAGCAGCATCTTGACATATTAATAAGCCAGATTACATTGCAGGAACTTTATCATGCGATTAGTAATCTTAATAACGGGAAAAGCTCAGGTCCCGACGGCTATGGAGCGGAGTTTTATAGGGGTACCTATGAATTGATAGGGGACTCCCTGTTAGAAGCACTTAAGAAAAGCCACTCTACAACCGTATACCCTATTTCATGGAGACAATTAGCTATATCTGCTGTCTTGAAGCCCAATAAACCTAATCATGTGACTCATACAGACCAATCTCGGTCTTGAATCAAGACCATAAGATCTACACCAGTATACTAGCGGATCAACTTGATATTCTACCCCTTCATGTCCACCCAGATCAATTGGGATTTATCAAGACCAGACAAACGAAAGATAATATTAAAAGGACTCCCGCCTTTTGTCTCCGTTTCTATCCGTTTTAGAGAGTTCTGTGCTATCACAGACCATATTTACTGTATGCTGTTTTTATTATTACAATTTTATCAGATATATAAATTTTTATACTGATAGCGTGTTTTACTGTACGGCGCCCAGAGCCTCCGGGATTGGGTGCCTGGAAACATTAAATTTGCCTTGCCTTGACTCTATATATACTCAGCCATGACGAAAAACTCCCTTCAAACAACATGAAGTCTTGCTATATTCTGACAGTAGCAGTGAGTCCCAACCTTCGAACTGCCCCGGAGATGAAAGAGTTAACTTTCCATGCCAGGCACGGAATGCTGAGCTCGAGCTCGATTGAGACTCTGTCTGTTGCTGTTTAAACTCAAACTGTCAGATTCTTTACTCCGCCTCACTGAACAGTCGCTCCGGAGATTTCTCCTTCTGCTCGGTTCAATTTGTCGGTTAAAGTACCGCTTTTCCTGGTTTTCGACTGAATTTAAACCGTAACCTGTCGGTTCAGTCTCTGTCTGTGGTATTTGTGAGTACTAGATAGGTTATATTTTCATTCTATTCTGTGTGGAACTTGTAAACGGTTCATCGGTTCGGTCTGAACGGATCAAGTTGTTTAAAAAATCTTAAATTGTACTTTTAGAGTGTGGTTACCGGTTCTTATCGGTTCTAAAAAAAACGGATTTTATCACGTTTTTTTCCACAACCCGTGACACGGTTAGGAACCGATAAGAGGGTCTTGCCTGGCGGACTGCCATAAAAGGGTAAGTTTGGTTAGGACTGACACTATGTCTGAGAAACCCAAAAGAAAAACCGGACCCACTGGGTTTCAACACTGCAGTGTGTGTGGGGAAGTCTTTGCCAAGGCTGACACCCACACCTCCTGTGTTTATTGTCTGGGGTTTGACCACCTCAATGCAGACTGCCAGATTTGTAAAAATTTCCCTGCAGCTACCCTAGAAAAGAGAGCTGGTAGGCTCAGGGAAAGGGAGGCCAAAAGGTCCGCTGAACCCGGATGGCCAGCCCGGTTCAGTTCAAACCGAACCAGAAGGCGTGCCCTCTGACCAGGGCGAGACTTCTTCGGGCAAAAGGAGAGCCGAATCTGAGGAGTCGGTTCCGGCTAAAAGAACTATAAAAATCAGCTGGTGTGGAGCCAAAACTTTCCTCTCCAACCACTGAAGAAATAGCCAAAGCGATCAAAATTGTTCAGTCGCTTTCCCCAGTTCCGACCAAACCAGCACCATCAGGCAGGTGCTTGGTTCGGCCCGTTCCACCAGTTCAAGAGTATGATTTAGAAGAATTTTATGAACCGGAGGAGGAGGAAGAGAAGTATGAGGAAAGTGAATGTGGATTTGAAAGTCTGAATGTGCCCACTGACCCGAACATCTCCCCAGACAGACCATAAGGAGTGTCTCCTCCTAGGCTTTCTGAGTCCCCCCTCCCATTTCATGTTTTATAAAAAGTGGCTGAAACCCTCCAGCTTCCTATGGAAGAAGCTGTGGATGACCAGGAGGAGCCTGACTAGGTGGAAATGATGGATATCCCAGAGTCTAGGAGACTGTCTATTCCCTTGCACAAATCTTTTGGGAAACAGACATTTAAGATTTTAAAGACTCCTAACACTATACCTCCTGTGGATAAAAGAATGGACAAGACGTACACATTGTCAGGCTCAGACATGGAGTTCCTTATACAACAATGCCGCCATGTTGGGGTAGTGCAGACTGCAGCCTGTGATAAGGCAAACATTCCCTTGACTTCACACCCCCCGGACAAGGACTCCAGGAGGATTGATGCCATGGCAAAGAAACAGTACATGGCAGCATCCTTGGGACTCAGACAGGCCAATTATATGGCCTATACTGCTAGGTATCAAAATCCAGATGGGACACTGTTATGGCTTTAGCAAAACAGGTCCCTGGCCAACTGCCAAGGAGCTGGAGCAGGTGGCTGCTGATGGTGAGGCATCCAAGGTGCAATTCCATGCTGCAGTAGACTCCAATGATGTGTCATCTAGAGTCATGGCTATATCTGTGGCACTTGAAGAATGGCTTGGCTCAGATTGTACTAGCCTGTCACATGATACCCAGACTAAGGCCATGGATTTTCCTGTTGTGGGTAATTCCCTGTTTGGGGAGCAAACAGAGAATTACATGAAGAAAATGGATGAGTATAGGACCACCTATAGGGGTGCACAGGCCAAGGAAAGGCAGGCCACTCCTCAAAGGCAGCTTCCCAGGGGCAGGGGCAGGCCTTTTCATAGGCCTTTTTACCAAGCCCAGGCCTCCTCTTCTGCTTATGCCCAGAGGGGGTTCTTTAGAGGAGAGGCAGACGGGGTATAAGCAGGCCTGCTTCCACCCCGAAGCCCAAAGCCCCTGCCAAACAGGCACCTTGATGGAGTTGCCAGGGCCGATTCTCAGCTACCTGTAGGGGTCAGGCTGGCTTACTTTGTCCAGGACTGGGAGTCTCTGACATCAGACAAATGGGTCCTGGAAGTAGTAAGCCAGGGACTGGTTCTCAGCTTCAAAAAGTTTCCAAAGATGATAACCAGATCCTTTCCACCTGCAAATCCAGCAGAGACTCTTGCCTTAGAGGCAGAGGTCTCTTCCCTCCTAGCTCTCAGAGCTGTGGAAAGGGTTCCACCCCTACACCAGGGCAAAGGGTTGTACTCCAGGTACTTCCTTACCTCAAAAAAGACAGGAGAATGGCGGCCCATCCTGGATCTCAGATACTTAAACAAGCACCTTTTAAAACCAAAATTCAAAATGGTGACTCTGGGAATTATTCTACCCTTTCTAAGGCCAGGGGACTGGCTAGTGTCCCTGGACCTCAAGGGATGCCTACTTCCATATTCTCGTCAGAAGCTCCCATCGAAAGTACCTCAGGCTCGAGCTGCCCTCAGGCCATTACCAGTTCAGAGCAATGCCCTTAGGCCTCACCTCTGCTCCAAGGGTATTCACAAAATGCCTGGCAGTGGTAGTTGCTTCTCTAAGAAGGCAAAAGATTGCCATCTTCCCTTACCTGGACGTCTGGCTCATAGCAGGCCAGTCCCCAGACCAAGTCAAGTTACATTTACAGATAACTCAGCAACTGCTCACTTCCTTGGGTTTCCTTCTAAATCTTCCAAAGTCAGTTCTAGAGCCTGTCCAGCTCCTCACCTTCATAGGTGCAGAGCTAGACACAGAGAAGGCCAGAGCCTTCCTTTCCCTGGACAGGCAAGGACCCTGGTCTCTCTGGCCTCCTCATTCACCCTGCAGGTGTCTCGACCAGCAAGGCATTTTCTACAGCTCCTGGGGCACATGGCTGCTTCTACAGCAGTAGTGCAGGGAGCAAGATTTCAGATGAGGGACATGCAGTTCCATTTGAGAGCCTTCTGGTCTCAAAGGAAGGACCCTCTGACCAAATTCATCCCAGTAACTTGAACCCTGATCCAGGCCCTACAGTGGTGGCAGGATCAGAACAATCTGAGACAAGGGGTTCCCTTTGTCACTCAGTCTCACTCTTTAATCCTTACTACAGATGCCTCCCTCTTGGGGTGGGGGGCTCACATGGGTGACCTCACCACCCAAGGGTTGTGGTCCCCTCAGGAATCTCTGCTCCACATCAATCTGTTGGAACTCAGAGCAGTATTTCTAGCACTTCAAGATTTTTCCAAATCTGTTCAGAACAAAGTTGTACAGGTCAGAACAGACACCACCACCACAATGTGGTGCATCAACAAGCAAGGAGGCACTCGGTCTATGGCTTTGTGCACTGAAGCAATGAAGTTTTGGCCTCTGGCTTACTCCCTGAACACCTCCCTCACAGCAGTTCACCTCCCAGGCAAGGACAATGTCCTGGCAGATGCTCTCAGCAGCATTTCCCTGGGCCATCATGAATGGTCACTGGATCCCCTGGTCTTGGAGGTGATATTTTCCAGATGGGGCACACCGAAGAGATCTTTTTGCAGCCCCAGACAATCACCAACTTCCCCTTTTTTGCTGCAGGCCCCCATTGTTGGGCTCAGTCTCCCTGGATGCCTTAGTTCTCAATTGGGAAGGGAGTTTTCTCTATGCTTTGCCCCTTCCCTCTCCTGTTCAAAGTGCTAGTCAAAATCAGATCTCAACCCTGCAAGATTATCCTGATTGCTCCAGACTGGGCCAGACAGCCCTGGTATCCACTCCTACTGTCCTTAGCAGTTCATCTTCCCCTGTGTCTTCCCAGGAATTACAACCTGTTAACCTGTGCTCAGGGGAGGGTTTGGTACCCGAACCTCAAATCTCTCAATCTCAAGGCCTGGCTCTTGAAGAGTTAGAGTTTGCTGATTTGCACCTCTCCCAAGGTGTAATGGATATCCTGAAGGCTTCTAGAAAACCTTCCACCAGGGCTACTTATAATTCCAAATGGAAAAGATTTTCCATATGGTGCTCTGGGAAGCATATTTCCCCAGAATCTGCTGATCTGCCCACAGTCCTTGATTATATGGTATGCTTAAATAGCTTGGGGCTAAGACCAGCTACACTGAAAGTGCATCTGGCAGTTGTGTCTGCTTTTATTTCAGCAGGTAAGCCCTCTTCTCTTTCAGCTCACCCTGTATTCTCCAAATTTTTCAAGGGATTGCTTCACACCAACCCTCCATTCAGGGACCCTGCCCCTGCCTGGGACCTTAATGTTTGCATTGCTCAGCTTATGCAACCCCCTTTTGAGCCTTTGTCTTCAGCAGAGCTTAAGTACTTGATTTGGAAGACTGTGTTTCTGGTAGCCATCACTTCTGCCAGATGCATAAGTGAATTACAAGCTTTGTCAGTGGAGCCAGATTTTATCTCCTTTCATAGAGATAAGGTGGTTCTCAGGACTAACAGGAAGTTCTTGCCTAAGGTGGTTTCAGATTTCCACCTTAATCAATCTATGTCTCTTCCAGTGTACTTCATTGACCATTCCTCCTCTGGCGAGAGGAGGCTGCACAGTTTAGATGTGAAAAGAGCCCTTAGCTACTACATAGAGCGTACCAAGAGTCACAGGTTTGACTCCCTCCAACTGTTCCTCACTTATGGTGAGGTTGGTAAAGGGAAACCTGCCACTAAAAGATCCATTGCCAGGTGGATTGTCTCTTGTATCCAATTTTGTCATGAAAAACTGGGTAAGGTTCCTCCCTCAGGCCTGAGGGCTCACTCTACCAGAGGTACAACTGCTTCCCTGGCTGCTACCAGGGACATCCCTATTCTAGAGATATGTCAAACAGCTACCTGGAAAACAGTTCACACTTTTACCAAGCATTACTCCCTGGACATCCAGGCTAGGAGTGATCCTCGGTTTGGCACAGCTGTGCTTCAGAGCCTATTTCCTAAGTAGGTTCTGTCCCTCCTCCATGGAGGTACTGCTTTGTAGTCTGCTACTGTCAGAATATAGCAAGACTTCATGTTGTTTGAAGAAAAAATTACTCACCTTAGTAATGTTGTTTCTTCTAATGGAGTCTTGCTATATTCTGACCTCCCGCCCCTCTCAGAACCTCTGTTTTTGGGATGTGGGTGGGCAGTGCAGTGTTGGCACTCAGTAGGTGCCCACCTTGTTGTTTTCACCCCCTTTCTTTTTTTGGGGTGAGTTGGTGTTGTGTTTTTCATTTTCTGGGTCTCCTGACTTGAGTCTTTGTTTTGGGACCAAAAAATGTGTTTTATGTTTAGTAGCCAGTTGGTTACTGTAGGTTTACAGCTTCCACAAAGGACCTTAGTGAGTTTTAGCTCGTGAAGATCTGACGGTTTGAGTTTAAAACAGCAACAGACTGAGTCTCAACCGAGCTCGAGCTCAGCGTTCCATGCCTGGCATGGAAAGTTAACTCTTTCATCTCCAGGGCAGTTCGGAGGCTGGGACTCACTGCTACTGTCAGAATATAGCAAGACTCCATTAGAAGAAACAACATTACTAAGGAGAGTAATTTTTTCTTACTGATCTTAAGTTTAGATGCTCAAAAAGCCTTCGATACGGTTTCCTGGTCATTTCTGCAGTCCACCCTAATAAAATCTGGCTTCCCCTCCAAATGTTTAGAAAACATTAAAGGAATTTACACTACCCCTGAGGCCACAGTCAAGATTAATGGATCACACTGGGCCCGCTGCTCCCGGTTTCATGGAACCTGGCAGGGATGCCCCCTCTCCCCTTAGCACTGTACATGGAGCCTGTCACTCAATATCTGCGTCAGGCAGAACACAGCCAGGGTTACTCAACAGAGGGGACTCAGCATAAGTTGGCTTACTATGCTGACAATCTTCTATTATGTTTAACAAACCCTGCTACATCACTGGCTGATCTGGAGAGGAGACTACAGAAGACAGAACAGGTCTTGGGGTATAAAATCAATCAAAATAAAATGCAGGTACTGATGACACAAGACCTTCTTACTGCCCAAGAAATGCAGAAGTACCCGTATAAATGGGATCAGTCATACATCACGTACCTGGGTACAGATCTCACACTGGACCCAACTAAAATATTGGCTCAGAACTTCGACTCATTATTTGCACAAGTTAAAATTGATCTTCAGAGATGGAAACACCTCCCCATATCCCTCCTCAACAGGGTGCAGTCAAAACAGATGAATATTCTTCCAAGGATACTATATTACAAAATATCCCACACCCTCCATCAAGGCAGGAATTAAATAGATGGAACAGGATTATTTCATCATATATATATATATATTATATATATATATGGCAGGAGGGCAGACCAAGGAATGCTCTAAGAAAATTACATCTTCCCAAAAACGAGGGGGTGGCCTGCCTAGCATACTAAAAGCCAGCAGAATAGGCCTAATGGTCTCTCATGTCTGCTTGGTAGCCAGCCACCTAGTGGGTGCTCGCTTTCCACCCCCGAGAGAGTATTCTTCGGCATCAGTTTCTCCTTGTACCTGTCCCAACCCTTCTTGAAGCCTTCCACTGTGCCCTCCTCCACCAGACTCCCAGGCAGCGCATTCCATGGCTCCAACACCCTCTCAGTGAAGTAATGTCTCCTACGTTCCCCCCTGTAATTTCCCCCCTCTAGCTTCCACTCGTGCCCACTGGTTGTTCCCCCCTGCTTTAGGCAGAACATCTCCTTGTTTCTGCCCTTGTTTATTCCTTTTACATATCTGAAGATCCCTATCATGTCCCCCATGTCTCTCCTCTCCAGTGTGTACAGCCCAACCTCTTTCAGTCTACCCTCATAGGGCTTCCCCCTTCCCATGCCCTGAATCATCCTGGTCACCCTCCTCTGGACCCTCTGCAGTAGTGCTATGTCCTTCTTAAGATGAGGTACCCAGAACTGCACACAGTACTCGAGATGCGGCCTGGCTAAGGCATTATACAGAGGGAGGATCACCCCTCTCCTCCTGGACATAATCCCCCGGCGATGCAGCCCAGTATCCTGTTTGCTTTTGATGCGGTTATTCTACAATTTTCAGTGTTATTCATTCTGACATCTACCACCACCCCTAGATCCCTCTCACCCGATGTGGCGTGCAGTGTGACCCCCCCCCGGTGTCTACATGGCCGGGTTTCTGACCCCATATTTCAATACCTTTTTCTCATCAGTATTTAATAATAAGTCAAAAAATAAAACAGATCATCTGACTAAAAATGGTTATAAAATTGTTTTAAATAAAAATGATATTGAGGATAGACTAAAACACCTGGACCCGAACAAATCTCAAGGACCAGATGGAATTCATCCTAGGGTCCTTAGAGAACTGGTAACAGAATTGGCAGAACCTGTAACAGCACTGTTTCAGAAATCTTTGGATAATGGAGAGGTGATTGAGGTTTGGCGAAAGGCAAATGTGATCCCTATTTATAAAAAGGGATCTAGACAGGAGGTGGGCAACTATAGGCCTGTTAGCTTGACTGCTGTCCTGGTGAAAATGTTGGAATCTATTGTAAAGGATCATATAGTGGAGCTTCAGAATACAGTGGGGGATTGTGATGATTCTCAACATGGTTTTAAAAAGGGGTTATCATCCCAGACTAATTTTTTGGAGTTTTATGAGCATGTGAGCAAAGCATTGGACGAGGGTGTGTCTGTGGTGTTCCTAGATTTTTCGAAGGCGTTTGACAAGGTCCCACATGATGAATTGATTGATGCTCTGACTGAACATAAAATACCGGGTTATATTACAAATTGGGTGAAGGCATGGCTAAGTGAGAGAAAGCAGAGGGTTTGTTTAAAGGGAGTGTACTCAGATTGGTTGGAAGTGGAGAGTGGAGTTCCCCAGGGATCTGTTCTGGGGCCCTGCTTGTTTAATATCTATATACACTCATTATCTGGAGGAAAGGATGTCTGGGAAACCAAATTTGCAGATGATGCTAGACTTGGCATTACTATCAGAAATGGTGAGGACGTGGCAAAGTTGCAAAATGCCTTACTCAAAATGGAAGGCTGGGCAAGGGATAAGAAGTTGTCATTTAACTCCGATAAATGTGTAGTAATGCATTTTGGGAGAAATAATAACCAAGCTGACTACTGGTTAAATGGACATAAATTGTGCAAAGTAGTGGAGGAGAGAGATTTGGAGTAAAAGTGACAAGCGATTTTAAGTTCCACCAGCATTACAGTCAGGTTATAAAATCTTCTAATGGTACTCTTATAAACATCAAGAAACATATAAAGAGTAGGAAGAGGGAAGTGATTGTGCCTCTCTTCAGTACACTGGTGAGGCCGCAGTTGGAGTACTGTGCACAGTTCTGGTCAACTGGTTATAGGTTGGATGTAGGAAGATTGGAGAGGGTTCAGAGGAGGGCTACCAGGTTAGCAGCGGATACTAGGGACCAGGACTATGAGGATAGAATGGAGTACTTGGGGATGTTCACATTGGAGTATAGGCGCCTGAGAGGGGATATGTGCATGGTGTATAATGCACTAAAAAATACAGATCTAAGGGTTAAATTAGGACTTACATTGAGGGAACAGCGATATGACACTAGGTCACATTCATGGCCACTTAAGGGGCAAAATTTTAAGACAACGAAAAGAAGGCACTGGTTTAGTGTTAGAGTTATTCCAGTATGGAATAACCTACCTGAGGAGGTAGTCATTAGTAAGACCACAGTGGAGTTTAAGAGGAAATTAGATAAGTTTGTATAGCTAATAAAATAGGGGGGTATGGAAATTAGAATTAACAGCGAGCACAATGGACGAAAGTCTTCTTTGCTCTGAAATTACCTATAATATGCAGCACCTTGCGTTTCCCTGAATTAAACTTCAATCCCCACCTCCTTGACCACCCCTCCAGGGTATCCAGGTACCCCGGACTGTCTCTCTCGCTTCATCCGTCTGCCAGTGCTCCCAGTTTTGAGTCATCCGCAAAGAGACTCAGCCTACTCCTAACCCCCCTCCCCATATCTGAGACATAGGCATTGAACAGCAGTGGCCCCAATACTGAACCTTGGGAGACCCCGCTGATGACCTTCTTAGGGGAAGAGACAATCCCGAACACTACCCTCTGTATTCGCCCCATAAGCCAATTTTCTACCCACCTGAGCAACTGCCCTCCCACCCCATCCCTCCCAGCTTTGTTAGCAGACCACTGTAGGGTACCAAATCAAACGTCTTGCTGAAATCCAGGTATAGGACGTCCACCGGCCTATGTCAGTTCAGGACTCCCATCACCCAGTCATAAAACTCCATGAGGTTGGTCTGACATGATCTCCCTGGGATGAAATCATACTGTCTGTCGTCTGGGTGCCCAGACTTTTCCAGCTGTCTCCCAAGCCTCTCCTTGATAATGCCCTCCATTACTTTGCCTACCACAGACGTTAGGTTGACAGGCCTATAATTCCCCATCTCCTCTCTAGACCCCCTCCCCCTTTTCTGGACAGGCACCACATGAGCAACCCTCCAGTCTTGAGGCACCCATCCTGTCTGCAGAGAGGTGTTAAAGAGTGCAGCCAGTGGAGCTGTCAGCTCATCCGCCAGTTCCTTCATAACCCTCGGATGGAGCCCATCTGGCCCTGGCGCCTTATCAGTTTTTAGCATCCGAAGGGCCTCCCTCACCCTATCCACTGTGATTTCTCCCTACCAGCCCTCCCCCTCATGTAACCACCCATCCACTTCTAGGTTTGGTTCAGCCTGTACCCTAGCCTCTTTCAGTCCTCCGGACTCCATCTGACCTCTCAATTTTGTAGGCTCTCCTTCCCTCCCATCAGGCTGGAGGGATCACCTGCTTCCCTCTGTAAAGATCGAGGAAAAGTACTTATATAGCACCTCTGCCTGTTCCCCTGCTTCCTGAGCCCATCTCTTCCCTGGCCTAATCCTACTGATCTGTGCCCTCGCTTTTCTCTTCTCCCCTGTGTGTCTATAGAATCCCTCCCCGGATATCCCTAGCCAGGTTTTGCTCCATCCTCGCTTTGACTCCCCTCACCACTCTGGCGACCCTCCTGGCCATCAGCTCGTACTCTCCCGCTCCCTATCCCCCTTGAGTGCTTAAAACGTGCGTAGGCCGCCTTTTTTCCTTCACTGCCTCCTGCACCTCCCTGGTCCACCAACATGGCTTACTAGCTCTACCATGCTTTCGCCCTACTTTTGTACAGGACCTAGTAGCCTCCTGCATCCCCTTTTTAAATGGTCTCCCACAAGCTTCTAGCATCCATGTCTGGCCTAATCTTGTCCAAGCTCTCCCACAGAATCCTACCCATGCCCACGAAGTCTGCTCCCCTGAAGTCTACTACTACTGTATTAGTGCAGTTATCCTCCCCCCTAGATACAGCAGAAACCAGGCCGTGGCATGATCACCACCTGCCAGCAGGCTGCACACTTCCAGGCCCCTTATCTGGTCACTGTCTGCAAGGGCAATGTCCAATATCCGCCTCTCCCTAGCAGGTTCCCCCACCTGTTGGACCAGGAAGGTATCCTGAAAGACATCCATCAGTCTCTATTCCCTGGCCACAGAGGATGTCAGTGTTCCAGTCTGCTCCCGGCATATTAAGGTCACCCATGACCACTACCCTACCCTTTCCAAGATCACAGTGAGCCTGGATGTTCTCAACTACTTTGTCCTCCAGGGCCTCCTCCATTGTGGGGGAGTCTGTACACCACCCCTATTTTCAATCTTTCACCTCCCTCATTTGCAGGGTTAACCAAATCGCCTCCACACCCCCTACAGCCTCCTCCACTCTATTAACCACTATGACATTTCTATCTGCGTTACACCCCCATCTTTACTGAATATTTTGTAGCCCTCCAAGTTTAGGTCCCAGTCATTTCTTTGGGTGGCCCATGCCTCAGTAATTGCTGACACTTCCACTGCTCCATCAACCAGCATAGCTTGGAGCTCAGGCATTTAATTGCCCATGCTCCTGGCATTCATCAGGACCGTCCTCCACCCCGACCCCTCTCCCCTGTGCAGTCCTATTGGCCCTGTGCATGTTTAACTATGCTATCTCAGTTGTGCTCTCCCATATGTCACACTGGTTCAACACTTCTACTCAAACCCCTCCATGGGTGCAAATTGAACAGGCCCTTTCCCTACTCCTTTTGGACCATTCTAGGATTTTTCTCAACCTTGTAATCATGAGATCTCAGAGATAAAATCTTTCTTTCTTTACTCGATCACTCCTCTGCTCTTTGGGCAGAACACTTAAGACCAGAAAACTGGGTGGAAGCCAGGTGGGTGGGATTCCAGTGATTGACCATTCCTTCGTACCGGCTAGGTTGGATTCAGGATTTCGTGGATGGCACAGTAGAGGCTTAATCCACACATACCAATTCTATTCTAATGGCATATTTAAATCATTTACACAATTACAGTCAGAATATGATCTCTCTCAGTAGGACTTTTATAGGTACTGTACTTACAACTTTGCCACTACCTCACCACCACGATGGGCTTAAATACAACTTCTGCGCAAATACCCCCCTCTGTTTACACTGTTCATTCAAATACAAAGGGAGCAGTCCCCATGACACACGATATCTAATTTATACAAGGCTATAACAAATGACCCAATGTCCCTGATGGGGGAACCCAGGCTAACTGGGAAGCAGACTTGATGATAGAACTTACACCAGAAAATTGGCAAAGGATTCGGCAACACCAACATAGGATCACTGGCTCATATGGATGGTGCAAATTTGGGTGGAAGGTGGTAGTGCGTTTTTTCCATACTCCTCAGATTACAGCTAAACACTAGGCTGGTGGAGATTCTTCCTGCTGGAGACAGTATGGCTACGAGGTCACCACGCACGCCCACATTTTATGGTCCTGTCCAGTTCTTTCTGAATTTTGGCAGGGGGTGGGGGCTGTCCTGGAAAAGCTCTACCCTGCTCTTGGGCATGTAACCCACAAGATATTTATTCTATTACATATACCAAACCGGTTAAACAAAAACATCAGGTTTATTTAATTAGCATTTTTGCTGACAGCGGCAAAGAAAGTCATAACTAGCTTGTGGCTCCAGCTGACACCGCCATCCCTCAAGAACTGGGAGGACCCAGTCTACGATATATTTAAAATGGAAAGTTTGATGGCGACTTTACAGGACAGACCTTATATCCTACTGTATAGATGGACTGTATGGTTCCT
Source organism: Neoceratodus forsteri (assembly GCA_016271365.2). NCBI lineage: Eukaryota > Metazoa > Chordata > Ceratodontiformes > Ceratodontidae > Neoceratodus > Neoceratodus forsteri. Next base: position 117,319,873 of record CM057453.1, on the reverse strand, counting down.
TTATATTGCCCCCCTATAGACCAGATTTGGTTGCCAAGAACAGGGGAGGAGGGGGAAAAGTTGTTTGTCTGCCTGGCTCACTTCGATACCAACTGAAGTTCACAGTGAGAGAAGAATACTTTATTTTCCCTATTGCTCCCCTGTTATCAAATAAATACATCCCTTCTAGATCCCCCCTCAGGGACACTTAGCCATTTTTTTTATTTATGTATTTGTTTTGTTAACCGGGTAAACATATGAGCCAAGGCCCTTTTTCATATGCGACCCAAGACTGTGAAGCAGTCACAAAATGATGTACAAAAAGATAACGTTTACATTTACTTAATATAGAAATACAATACACACTATACAGAGATACAAAATACATGACACAGACAAGAAATGCAATATAATTATTTAAAATAGCAGTGACACTGCAAACTACTCAGCAAATAATGCTTCAATTTCTTTTTAAATAAATCATGACTACTCAAAGTTCTAAATTCATTTGGTAGATCATTCCAATATTTTGGTACCTGGATAGAGAAGGCTTGAGCACCCATTTTAGTTTTAGTGATTTTCGTATTTAAACAGATTTGAGAATCTGATCTCAGATTTCTCAGAACTTCCCTTTTTGATATCGGAATATACAAGGTTGAGATTTTTTTTGTCTCAATACATTGCCTGTTATACAACAGAGAGAGTAAATGGAACTCAAATTTGGTGGAAGAAACCCTGAAAAGTACAGTTACGTAAGAACTTACCGTAACAGTAGATCTTAGAGAACAGCTCTTGAAGCAGGTTACACCATTAGGACTGAAGCCGGCAGGTGCCAGGACCCCATGGAAATTTTCTAGCTAGCAGTATTCAGCAGGGACCGCCCCCGACGTCAGTCCACCCGACGTCAGACATAGTACATAAGGAGGGTGGTCCCCCAGAATCCCCAGTTCTCCCGCCGGAGGCTCCCGGCCGCTGGATGACATCAGAAAAGGAGACTGAGAATCCGCCATCAAATGACAATCAGAGTAGTGCTGAGAACACCTGATCCTAGGAGAAGGATATCTGAACAAATCTACCTCTAGCTGGGATGACAGTGGTGGGGGGGGGTTCCTGCTGCAAGAGCTGTTCTCGAAGATATACTGTTACAGTAAGTTCTTACGTAACTGTACTATCTAACTTTGAGAAACAGCTCTTGCGGCAGGTTACACCATTAGGACTGATTCCCAAGCAATACTGGAAATTCCTCACCATTAGGAGGAGGGAAGGTAGAAATCACTAGTAGAACCGAAGCCTAGGACAGGAGTCCTTAAAGGACTGCTAGACCAAAACCTGCTCTTCGCCTCAATGAGACGTCCAGGCTATAATGCCTGACGAAGGTGTGCACAGTGCTCCAAGTAGCTGCTGCACAGATGGCTGAGGTGGACACGTTCTTTAAGGCCGTAAAGGAGGTAGCCACCCTCCTTGTGAAATGACCCTTAACCGAGCCCAGTAAGGGTTTGTTACGCTTCGGGTAACAGAACATGATACAATGTATGAGCCACCTGGACAGCGATTGTTTGGAAACGGGAGCTCCCATCATCCTGTGGGCAAAGGAGACAAAAAGCTGGTCAGATGTTTAGTGGTGTTTGATTCTGGTCAGGTAGTATCGAAGACACCTATGCACATCTAAGTGTGCAACAGGGCCTCTCCTCGATTAGAATATTTAGAAAGGTACACTGGCAGATCGATGTCCTGATTAATAGTGAGAGCTGAGACCACCTTAGGTAGAAACTTGGGATTAGTCCGTAGGGATACCCTGTCCTGGTGAAAACCAAATAAGGTTCCTTGCACATCAGTGTGTGAAGTTCACAAATTCTTCTGGCCAAAGTAACGGCAACTAAAAACAACGTTTTCCATGTAAGGAGACGTAGCTCGCAATCTGCGTCTGGTTGAAAAGGTGGCAGCGTAAGCTGCTCCAGGACAAAGGGTAAATCCCATGGCAGAATAGGATCCTTAATCAGAGGTCTCAGGTGGAGAACACCCCTCAGGAAGGCTTGTGCCGTGTCCAACTGAGTTATGGGACGTTGGCCTATAGCAGTGTGACAGGCCAAGATGGCACGAAGGTGAACTTTTATCGAGGAGTAGGCCAAGCCTGTCTGAAAAAGAGACAGGAGGTAGTCCAGAACCGACCTTTCTGGACAATCCATTGGCGAAAGACCCCGCGCCTGAGCCCAGAGGCAAAATCTGCGCCATTTCATGGCGTAAGCAGCGCGAGTGGCTGGTTTTCTAGCAGCTGCTAGAACATCTGCTACCTCTTGCGAGACCCCATATCGCATAATGGCTATGTCTCTAGGAGCCAGGCGTAAAGGTTCAGCGAACCAAGGTCCGGATGGACCAAGGAGCCCACCTTCTGAGACAGTAAGTGAGAGCTGATTGGCAGAGGCACTGGAGGTTCCCGGGATAACTGATGTAGTAGAGGGAACCAGATATGAAAATTACGTACCTACCGTAATTCTTGATCTTCTCTTGTATCTTCACCATTCATTATTGCTTGGGGTTAAGCTAGAGGCGCGCACCCGCTACGGGAGTTTTTTTTTGAGTTGACTGAACGGCGCTGCCTGGAGGACGACAAAGACTGCGTCATGCGCGAGGGGCGCCGTTAGGAGTCAGTAGACTCCTCCTCCATCTCAGTTCTGCTAGCCGGAGAGGCAAAATAAAAAGTAGAAAAGAAAGCAGGCAAGAGAGCCAAGGGATAGAAAAGGAAAGGAAATAAACTGAAAAAGGAATAAGCCGATGGAGAATAGACAGAGGAGAGAGAATTCCTACCCTAAGGGACCACAGGGCCTCCTTTCCGGGGCGGCTCTAGGGGAGGAACAGAGAGAGAGAGGGGAAGGAGAAAGAGAGGAATGAAGGAAGAAGAAAGAAAGAGTGGCATGTTGAGAAGGAGAACAGTGCCCGTCGAGCATTGTTGGTTGAGAGGCTTATAGGCTCGAAATTGAATGAGGGAGCAAGAATCCCCGTTGGTAGGACTGAGGAGAGGTTCCACGAACCTGCCAAACAGACCAAGAGAGGGCAGAGTCTCTGGACTCTCAACATGCCAAGTCTCTTCATCCCAGTTGAGGGCTCCTGGACTGACTGAGCAGAACCTGTTCCGGAAGAGCGCCCATCCAGGAAGAGGACTAAGTTCCTAGCACCTTGATAAGTGCTACCATAGAAGAGTATGGGAAAAACTAAGCCTTCTCGAAGGCAGTTTGTAAGAAAAATAGAGAGGGACTCAATCAGACTTGCTATGACAAGGCAGACAGAGGCTTGAAGCTGACAAGGTCAGCCAGCAGCTGTAAAAGCTTTTTGAAAAATAATGCCTGCCAAGGGATCCTAAATTGAAGGTGCCGAGACAGGGCATGGCCACCAGGCTGTGGAACAACATGACCTGAGGAGGCAAGGAATACACCGTGAGGGCAGTCAGAAAGAGTTCTCTCAGAATTAAAGAAATTTGTAACCGTACTCGTTCCTCTTTACCTTGAGGAAAAAAGGGGGTCCAGGGTGTTAAATAATTGATTAGCAATTTTTTTTTTTTTTCTCTTGGGACTATACTAACTGTACAGACAGTATTTACACAGAGTCCCTAGAAGTGCCGCGACTGCCAAACATGGCGAGGCAAGAGCCATGCATCTCCCCAACGACTCAGCACTTTACGAGCAAAACGCCAATCAATCTTAGAGTGAAGTAAATCCTGGGATCCATTCACCAAGAATGGGGAAAACAGAAAATTTTTTTTTTTTTGGCATAAAGGCCAAGGGAGTAAGAGGAGCAGGCAGGAGGGAGACGACACAGAAGGAGGCCACTGAGGGGAAGGTGGGTGGGTATCAGTAATGAATGGTGAAGATACAAGAGAAGATCAAGAATTACGGTAGGTACGTAATTTTCATATCTTCCCTTGTCAATCTTCACCATTCATTACTGCTTGGGAGAGTACCAAGCCCCCTCCCCCCTTAAAAAAGGGGGAGGGGTAGAACCCTGAGGGAACAAGACCCCCAGCCTCCTGTTGGTGAGAAACAGAAGGGGAAGACCCTGGCTAGTACAGAGAGAAGCCTATGTGGGAGAAGAGCTAGGAGGTGCCTCCCGAGGACGGGGAGACGGAGGAAGCCCCTGCAAAAGTCTCCTAGCTCTGGAGGAAAAAAGACGGGTCCCCCGGAAAGCGGAGCGCATCACCCCACGCCAGGCCAGGGGTGACAACCTTGATAGATTTAAGCCATGTCACCCGCCCTTAATGTAGATCGCTGTCCCCGCAAGCCTGGAAGCCACCCCACAAGGCCAGAAGATGCCCTTGCTTGGTGTCTTGCCAGCTCCAGGCCTATAGCGGAGAGGGCAATAGCTTGTCTGGTTTGCTCCGTATCAGGCATTGATGCTAGGAGCTGGGAGAGCATCGACCACAGACGCCGATTGTAGGCAGCGTGGTGAGCCTGATGTGATGCAATACAAGCCACCGCACGCGAAGAAGAGAACACTCTTCACCCCCACCGGTCGAACTGTAGAGAATCCGAATCTGGTGGGCGGTTGTGCACCAGGCAGCGGCGCCCGGAAGGAGTCTCTAGGTACACCAAGCCCGAGGGCGGGTTGGGAAGAGTACCCAGGGATTCCGAGGGGGCACAATACCTACGACGGCAGTCAGCCGGGGCTGGAGAAAGGGCGGCTGGTGACTGCCAGGAACGGATAGATGCCTCCTGGAAGGGGATAGGCCAGGAAGGTACCACCAGGTGCTGGGCACTGAATTCTCCAAGGAATTCACGCGTCTCCCGTTCGGTATTGTCTCCTTACATAAGAGATTGAAGGTCCTCACCATCCTCAGAGGAATCGCTGATATTCAGTGAAATCAGCGCGGAAGAAAGATGAGTAAGGGGTTCCTCTCCTCAGAGGAGGAAGATGAGGATGATGGAGAGCTCGAATGTCCAGAGGATTCCTGCGGTGGGGAGAGTCAAAAGACCCGCTCATGCATACATCTAGCATTATATGGGGAAGGCACGGAGAACCCTGAACTGCTCCCAGGATAACGGTCCCGTGGGACCGACATGGCCTGGGCGTGGGGGTGGATGCAGAGGTACTGAAGAAGGCACCTACGAAGAGGCAACTGACCTCTGCCAGGACTCTGAAATCCGGGAGCGGGCCCGAGCTGGCGGGATCCCGGACAACAAACCAGGCCATAAGGCGGAACCCTGAAAGCGGCGCCTGGAAGAGCCCAGGAGAACCTCCCTGTGCGAACCGGGACTGCATGGTTCCAGAAGGGCAGTCACAGCAACTCACCGAGGGCACCCTAGAGCCCAGGAGGGAAGGGGCGGGGTTGAGCGCACGGCTCTAGCCACCCACCAGAGGCGGCCGACAGAGACCGGGCCCCGTCCCCTACCCCTCAACCCTCGGACTCGAAGAGCCCTCCTCCTCGACTGCAGCGCCCGCACCCCCAGAGGAGGCAACAGCACCCGGAGGGCAGCTGTCACAGGTCCCCTAGGAGGGCCTCCTCCTCAGTCCCCACCACATCACTCCCCTGGGACCCAGGGCCACCCCCAGCCCGAGAGCCCTCAGGGGAGGACGGGAGAGGGGACAGTGGAAGGGGCCCGCTGCGCCGCCTGGCACCCTGTGCCACCGGGGACCCTGACTCCGAAGAGTCAGGGTGCCAGGATGGGTCCACATCAGAGTCATCGGCCTCCGAAGAAGACGAGACCAGCAGAACCTCAATGCTGGCAACACCGGGAATCCCCAGGGCAACGGCACCACGAACGGTGCCGGTGCCAGAGGCGGCGCGACAACCCTCGCCCACCGCGACAGCCAGGCCGGCCCTACCTCCCTGCGGTACCAGCCAGGCCCGGCGCCGCTCCGGCATCGGGCGTGACCCGGTGCCGCCGGAAGAGCAGACTGGGCCACGGCGCCTTAAGCGGCACCCGGGGCCAGAGCGATTACTGCCTCGGCGCATCTCGGTCACCGAGCGCCGCCAAGCGCGCCGAGGTCAACGGCGCCAGAGGGCGGCGTCGAGGTCCACCAGTGCCAGCCCAGAAATCATGGGCCTCGACACTGGGGAGCCTGCACCTCTGAGTGACTGCCAGGCGGTGTCACCATCACGGCCCAGGGGACACGACATTCCCCGACACGCGAGAGAAGCTTCCTCTTGACAAGGGCAGGGAGGGAGCTCCCTCCTCATGAACCGTATAGGCCCGGGGAGGACACAGGAAAGGCCTGAGAGACCTTACCTGGGAATCCCTGGGCGACGCCATCCCCGAGTCGGCGGGGCCTTGCTGAGCTTGAGCGGACTTGAGGACCACGACGGTCCATGGAGAAACAAAAGCGTCGCCGCGCGTCCATGTCAGTGGTTGGGTCCCAGGCAGCGGAGACAGACATCATGCCGGTCCGAGATGGAAAAATGCCGCCACAGGAGCACCAAAGCATGAGCGCGCCTGCCTTGACTACGCCTTGCTCCAGGGCCGGACATGATGCGAACTAACTGAGGAAGAAAGTAAAAACACTCGGCGTGAATAGAAATAAAAGGAGCGGTCTTACCGGTATCACGGCGTCAGTGGATGTCTGAGAACACGAGATGAGGAGTCGGGATGAAGCGAGAGCAGACACCTCCGCTACTGCGCAGCAGTGCAGCCTCACAGCGGGAGAAACAGAACTGAGATGGAGGAGGGTCCATGGCTCCTAGCGGCCGTCCTCGCGCATGACGCGATGGTACGCCTCGAAGACGGTGCCATTAGAGCCAACTCAAAAAAAAAAAAAACTCCTGTAGTGGGTGCGCGCCTCCGGCTTAACCCCAAGCAGTAATGAATGGTGAAGATTGACAAGGGAAGATCTGTCTGGGCCAAAACGGCACGATAAGTATCAGCGTCGCTTGCTCTCTACGGAGTTTCAAAAGGACCCTCTGGATCAACGGGAAGGGAGGAAAAGCATAGAGGAATCTGCCCGCCCAGGAGAGGGACAACGCATCTCGCCAGGAAAACACCAGGCCCTGGATCTAGTGAGCAAAAATTGGGCAGTTCTGCATTGTACGGGGACGCGAAGAAGTCTAACTCTGGTGTACCCTATCAGCGAAACAGATCCTCTACTACCTCCTGGAGTAGTTCCCACTCGTGGACTCTGGCCTGAGAGCGACTCAGGCTGTCTGTGATGACGTTGTCCATGCCTGGGACATGAACAGCAATGAGGTTTGCGCCATGTTGTAGAACCCAATCCCACACCCTCATGGCTTCCCTGCAAAGCTGGTAGGAATGGGTGCCTCCTTGTTTGTTGAGGTAATACATCATTGCGGTATTGTCTAGTTGTAACAGGAGAGTACCCAGTGGGGTCTCAGAGTGGAAAGCCTGCAGGGCGTAAAGAACTGCTCTCATTTCCAGGATATTTATGTGGAGATGAGCTTCTTGGGCTGTCCACAGGCCCTGAGACCTGACACTGTCAGAGGTGTGCCGCCCCAAGCCCTGAGACATCTGTGGAGGCGTCCAATCGGAGCAGGCGCAATGAAGGGAACCCCGCTAACAGGCTCCTTGAATCTAGCCACCATTGTCAATCCCAGATTATGGCATTCGTGATCCGAATTGGAAGCTGCAGATGGTCTTGCTTCTGATCCCACTGGACCCGTAACATCCACTGGGTCACCCACATGTGGAGACGGGCTAGCGGGACTGTTGCAATGTCCACAGCCATATGTCTGAGCAAGCAAAGTACCAGTCTGGCTGGGACGGTCCTCTTTGGCCAAAAGTCCCTGATGAGGGACCTGATGTGTTCCGCTCGGTCCCGGGGTAGAAAAACTTTCCCCTGGATGGTGTCCAGAACTGCGCCTATGAACTGCAGAATCTGTGATGGAACCAGCCGTGACTTTTCCTGATTGATGATGATGGCCAATGTCTCGAACAGAGACTGAGTACAATGAATGGCGGACATCAGGGCCTCCTGGGAGGGCGCCATGAGAAGCCAGTTGTCCAGGTAGGGGAACACATAGTGGTCTTGTCTCCTCACAGCCACCGCTATGACCACCTTGCACTTCATGTATACTCAAGGTGCTGATGACAGTCTGAAAGGGAGGGCTCGGAACTGATAATGGTGACCTTGAAACTCGAAGCGCAAAAATGTCTGGTGCACTTGAGCGAAGGGTATGTGCAGGTAAGTATCCTGCATGTCCATGGACACTAGGAAGGTGCCCTGCTTGAGCATGGGTATTAGACCTGGAAGGGTCACCATGCGGAAGCATTTGTAGAGGGCCAAAGTGTTGAGGTCGCTGAGATCCAGTATTGGACGGAGGTCCCCTGTCTTCTTGGGAACCAGAAAGAAGTGAGAATAATATAACCTGCACCTCTCTGGTTCCGCAGTACATGCTCTATAGCTTCTTTTCCGAGAAGCGCGAACATCTCCTGCTGTATGAGCAGGGCATGCTGACCCGAATAATGGGACAGCAGGGGGAGGTCTTGATGGTGGGTGATCGAGAAATTCAATGAAATTACCCCTCTTGACCAGCTGAAGAACCCACCAGTCAGCAGTAATCGACTGCCACCCTGAAAAGTGGCGAGCAATGCGACCCCTGACTTTTTGTGCCTGTTGAACCAGAGGAGAGGCGGGGGCCGGGAAGGAGTCATGCTGTGGCAGCGCTGGTTCCTGTAGGCTGGGCCAGTTTGGTGTAACGCTGGCCTCTGCCTGGGGAGGACTTAGCCTGGGCTTTATGATGAAAAGTGCCCCTTTGTTGCTGGCTGAAATGTGGCTGCTGCAGTTGTTGCCAGCTGCGAAAACGGTTCTGGTTCCTGCAAAAGGAACCAGGCCTTGATCTGTACATGACTTGTATGGATCTAACTGCCTTCCCGGCATCCTGGAGCTTGGGGATAACCTTCTCTGAGTGTTCACCAAACAGGACTTCGCCGTTGTATGGGACGTCAAAAATGTTTTTCTGAACGTCAGGGGTAAAGCCGGAGACACGGAGCCAGGAGTGTCTCCGGAGACAGACGCCCGAAGCTGCAGCTCTGGCAGATGAGTCCGGAGAATCATATGCAGCTCGTAGCACTTGGGTTCCCACATCAGACCCTCTACAGAGGAGGTTTAGGAGCTCCGCCTTCTGATCGCCATCCGGTAATTTGTCAACTAGGTCCTGATCCTGTTCCCACAGGGCATTCTGAAACTGAACCACGTGAGATAGGTAGTTCAGGGACCTGATGGAGCATGTAGCAGGCGCATACATGCGCCTCCCCAGGGCATCCAACTGTTTCGATTCCTGGTCCAGTGGCTGTGTGCTCATATGCTGCAGTTGTTGGGACCAGTTATGAGAGGCCACAATGACCAGGGAGTCAGCCAGAGGTTGTTGTGCCAAGTACTGGTCCTCTTTTGGGGCCTTGTACAGGCGGTCAGTTTTCTTCGGCACAGCAGGGGTGGAGTGTGGACGCTTCCACGCAGCCTTGGTGACGTCTGTGAAAGTGTCCACCAAGGGTGGTACTACCACAGGCTTGGGATCTTTCTGCCAAAGATAACAGGCAAGGCACTGCCTCTTGGGGTTGAGATCTTCAGAATCCCATCCCATGTTCTCCTAGATGTGCCTCATAATCTCCGAGTAGGAGGGATCATCCGGAGGTGACCTGGGTAGGCCTTGTGGGTCAGGCGATGGGATGCTGAGTGGAGAAGGAGATCTGGAGATTTCAGAGGTATCCAATCTAGAATCCTCCTCTGATAGAGCGTATCAACGACGTCTGGGTCGCTTGGGGCTGGGAGACCCTGGGGGAGATCTTGAGGGAAGATTTCTCCATTTCTTAGATCTTCCCCTAGGAAGCGGAGTATGCTCCTTAGAGGTTGGTGGTCATCCTGCTGGCCCCTGTGGAGGAGGGGGAGTAGGAGGTGAAGGAGTAGTAGTAGCAGGAGGAGATTTTATGGGGATCACATCTTTCCGGATTGTGTCCCACCAGAAAGTGAAGAGATCCTTGACGTCTTGAATGTTCATGCCCGACGGGCCTGGTGCCGGTGGCCTGTTGCTGGGGTCAGGTGTTTGGTCCGCAGGTGTCTCTGGGGTGGGCAAAAGTTCCCTTGGAAGCCCGGCATCCTCTCTCAGCCTGCCTGGTCCTCAGGCAATGTTGTGTCCTCCTCCGTGGAGTCCGGTGACCACCAGTGACGGGATTGCCTTCGGCTCCCGCGAGTGTGAGGCCAACGTCTGTCGCTAGCTGACATCTTCAGGTCCAGCGAACATCTGGCTGACTTCGGGTCCATCGTCCACTTCAGGGATGTCAGGTCTTTTGTCTTCTTGGGTGGGAGATCCGGGCCCCTGGGAGACCGATCTGGAGTCGGGGTCCTGGCATCAGGCAGAAGAGGAAGACTTAGTCTGGTGATGGTCAGAAGACTACGATGAGGCCTGGGATGGAGTGGAAGAAGCTGAAGGCCTGGAAGTCTTTATGGGTTGAAGCGAAGCCGAAGAACCGCCTGTAGCCTTAACCTTGACCGGAGGGGGCTGAGAACGAGCCCTGGAGGGAGAGCGGTCAGAGCGAGTGGAGCCTGAGCTCGTGAGTCCGAGGCCAGTTAGGGATCTGGACCTTGCCTTCCCCCGATGCGTGTCCCGGTGTTTGTGGGCTTTTGAGGAAGATTCACCTCTGGAGGAAGGCTCCTCATCTATTCTGCTCAGTTTTTCTTCCAAAAGGTACCCCTGAAGTGCCTTCTGACAGCGGATCCTGGTGCGGCTGTTGAACCCCTGACAGAAGGAGCCAGCCTTGATGTCGTGGCCCGGGCCTAAGCACCACAGGCAGGATGAATGAGGATCCTTGAAGGGGGATCTGTTTTGCCGCAGGCACACTTGGAAGGGTGATACTCTGAAGGAGGAGTTGGAGATACCGACTTTAGTTTGGTACAACTATCGAGAGAAACTCTTCATCGTCGTGCGCTAGAGTAGGACTGTGAGGCCGATGCTGGCGAGTCGACGGCGGGAAAAGAACTGGGGATTCTGGGGGACTGCCCCCTTATGTACTATGCCTGATGTCGGGGGAGGGACTGACGTCGGGGGCGGTCCCCGCTGAATACTGCTAGCTAGAAAATTTCCGTGGGGTCCCGCCGCCTGCTGGCTTCAGTCCTAATTGTGTAACCTGCAGCAAGAGCTGTTTCTCGAAGTAAGATCTTGATATAAAGTACAATGATGTGTACTATAAGACAATCTATATACAAATCTACAAATACTACGAAATGTCTTTGTTAAATTATTTAACACATGTTTAGACAAAGCTGTAAATAAAAATGAGTTATAATTCAGTTGTGAGAACAGTATACGCTGGGTTATATGTTTCCTTGCCTGTAAAGTTAACACATTCTGTAATCTAAATAAGACCCCTAATTTTTCATTTACTAATTTTGTTAAAGTCAATGTATGACTTGAAAATGTCAAACTGGAGTCCAGATTCATTCCCAAATACCTAAAGCAATGCACCAGCTCCAAGTTAGCTCTATTTTTACCGGAAATGTTTAAATTCCCTAATTTTGCCAATTTTTGTTTAGAAGCAAACATCATACTCTTGGTTTTTGAAATATTCAATGATAATTTTAAGTCCAACAAACAATTTTCTAAACTCTGAAAATCTTCAGTCAAATCTTGGGCTATTTTATCTAACGAATTAGAGCTTTTATATAATTATATCGTCAGCATATAATATTGTCTTGGCCTTAAGAATTTTACTTGGTAAATTATTTACAAATAAACAATAGGGGTCCCAAGACCGATCCTTGAGGATTTCACAATGTTTACTGTTATTATATGTATTGCTTACTAGAATATTTGGTTCTGCTACTATCATTGGATGTAACTTATATTTGATATTAATTGCCGCGTGTACTCTGTGAAATATGTACTGTCAACCGTACCCTTAAAATGCGATAAAAATATAGTTAAAAAAAAGAAACGGATTACGTAAAGAGAGCGAATTTTAATGAGAATTTTTATTCAGGATAATATATATATTTATATTTTTAAATTGTATGCATACACGTTTTAGTGTTTTTAATTTTGCTGCTCAAATTGAGTCAAGTGCCATGTGGTTTCACAAGTGATTAGCATTTTCACACACAAAACTGCTAATTAATTTTCACAGCTAATTGAAAATCATGCCATGCCATAGCGTAGCAGCTTTTGTGGTATGCTCAAAATGTTCTCCTTACTATAAAGAAGTCGAAGATTCACTTCTTAACAGAGACATTTGAAAAAGTGCAGGGGACGATGGTCTAGAACCTTTTCTTCTTAAACTAGGCTATCTCGACCTTACCGCCCCTGTCCTCCACATATTCAGTCTTTCCATTTCCACTGCCACTGTTCCCGCCTGCTGGAAATCTGCCCATGTCCTCCCATTATTCAAGTCAGGGGACCCATGTGATCTAAACTATAGGCCCATCTCAATCTTACCTGTCCTCTCCAAAGTCCTCGAAAAGATAGTTTACTCCCTAATGAAACTCCATATTGAATTATCTTCAATCCTCAACCCTGTGCAATCTGGCTTCTGGCCCAACCATAGTACAGTCACTGCTCTAGACAAAGTTACCAATGAATGGATCATAGACATGTACTCCAAGAAAGTTACCGGTGCAGTATTTTTAGATTTCAGCAACGCATTCGACATTGTCAACCACAATCTGTTAGTCTCAAGTCTAATAAAAGCAGGCGCCAACCCCCTTGCTGCCCAGTGGTTTACCAGCTGCCTATCTGGAAGGACCCAGAAAGTAAAAGCTGGTGGCCTCTTTTCTGCATCTCTCGCAGTTGCCAGGGGAGTCCCGCAAGGCTCCATATTAGGTCCCATCCTCTTCTTCCTATACATCAATAACCTTAATGCACATATATCCCAGTCCCATCTGCATTTCTTTGCTGATGATACTGCACTGTATACATCAGGTCCTACACTGGCTGAAGTGAGGGATGTACTCTAAACCAACTCTGCACAACTAGAAATCAACCTAATCAATGCCAAACTACTCCTCAATGTCAAGAAAACTAAGGCCATGATCTTTGCCCCAAACACCACCTCCACTTCCCTTGCAAACACACACAAATAATTCATCACTACCTCCCTAGGTGAACCCCTTGAAATCACCTCCAAATTCAAATATCTTGGTATGTGGCTAGACAACAAGCTTTCCTTTCACGACCACCTCGACTATCTGGCAAAGAAGCTAAAAATTAGGCTAGGTTTCTTCTTCCGTAACAAGTGCCTCTTTCTATTGGATACCAGCACTAGGCTGGTCCAGGCCACTTTCTTGCTGCTACTTGTCTATGGAGATCTAATCTATTCCTCCGCAGCAGCCTCAGGACTCAACAAACTAGACGTCCTCTACCACTGTGCCATACAGTTCATGAAAAACCTATCCTACCGAACCCACCATTGCAATTTGTACCTAGCCGCTGGCTGGACATCACTCTCAACGAGACGCACACTTCATGCTGGTATCTGGACTCTTAAGCTACTCCTGAACAAGCTCCCGAACTATCTCACAACCCTTTTCCGTATTTCCCATAGCGCCTACTCTCTTAGGCGATGTATCGAGAACTCGCACCTCACTCGGCAAGCGGGCCTTATCGAGCATACTCCCAACTATCTGGAACCAGCTCCAAGGTGTACTGAAGCTTCCCAGTATTGTCCCTGTCAGCCTATTTAAAAGGTTGGCTGCAGCAAAAATAAAAGATACATGCAGTTGCTTCTAAATCCCAGCTCACTGCTCTAACCCTAGCCCACTGCTTCCTCTTACTTAACTAGAAATTAGCTGCCTTGATACTCTGAAACAAGCACTTTGTACCTTTTTTTCTGTACTTGTATTTTTCTATGTCATTGTCATTTTTATGCAACATGTTAATACTTGCCCATAATCCTGTACTTCAATTTGTACTGTTTTTTTTTTTTTGATTATGCAGTCTGTAACTACCCATCTATGTCAAAGGACCTCCTTGTGAATGAGCTTGCTCAACAGAGTTTACCTACAATAAACTTGAACATATGTTGTTCATCCACACTGACTGGCATATCCTTTCCCTTTAAGAATCTTGCCAGAAGGTCTTGAAGCTGGCTCCTCCCACCCATCCAGGTGCTATAACACTCAGCTCCACCCCATGATGCCAGATCTTTGTCCGCTGGAAGTTCAGGTTGTGCGTCGAAGCCGGGGAGGTAGGGTGGGTTCGTGTGGATGAACAACATATACCAATCCTAGAACTACTGTTACAGGTGAGTAACCTATTTTTCTAGGATTGTGGATATGTTGTTCTATCCACACTGTTTGACAGACACCAAGGAGTTCTCCGGAAGGAGTGAGGCAAGGCACACCCCCCCCCCCGATATACTTACTTGGGGAACAGAGATTGGAGAACTGAGGCCCCAAAACCAGCATCCCGGCATGACTCTAGGTCAATGTAGTAGTGGACAATGAAGGTGTTTGCTGTCTTCCAGGTGGCAGCCCTGCAGATTTCCTGCATAGCGATGTCCCTGGAAGCAGCCACTGACGCACCAGTATGGCGGGTAGAATGTGTTCTTATCCTTCTGGGAGGCTCCTTGCCTGCCAACCTATATCAAAGATCAATGCAGGATGTAATCCATCTGCCAATCATCTGCTTTGTAGCAGGTCTGCCAGGTGTGGCTTCAGTGTAGGTGATAAACAGCTGGCAAACCTCTCCCCGAACTTCTGCCATGTGTTCCTTATAATAAGAGAGCGCTCATCTCAGGTCCAGAGTATGAAGCCTGTACTCAGCCTCCAAGGTGTAGTTCAGGTAGAACACAAGTAGAGTCAACACCTGGTTAAGATGGAACTCAAGACACCACCTTCGGAAGGAATTTCGGGTTGGGGCGCAGGACAACCTTGTCCCTGTGGAAGACCAAGTAAGAAGACTCCACCGAGAGTGCCTGGAGCTCCCCAGTCCTTCTAGCTGACGTGATAGCCACCAGGAAGGCGGTCTTCCATGGCAAATGTGACATCTCACACTTGAGCACCGGTTCAAATGGCTTGCCCATGAGATTTGCCAGTACCAGCAGTAGATCCCACAGAGGTGGAGGTTCACACACCGGAGAGGATATGTGGTCAAGGCCTTTAAAGAAATGCCACACGACCTTCTCCTGTGCAACCGTCTGCTGACCGGCCCGCACACGGTAAGCAGAGATGGCTGCTAGGTGCACCTTAAGGGTCGTAGACCAAAGACCTCCTTTGGACAGAGACCAAAGGTCGTCTAGGATGCTAGCCACTGGACAGGACAAAGGGTCCAGGCCCTTATCCTGACACCAAATGGAAAACCGTTTCCATTTGAAGGCATAGCACCTCCTGGTCGACTTCTTCCTGGATGCTTCCACTACAGAGAGTACATCCTCAAAGAGACCCAAAGCCTGGAACTCTAGCCACTCAGGAACCAGGCTGTCAGGTGCAGGGACTGAAGGTCTGGATGGAATACCTTCCCGTGATTGACAGATAACAGGTCCGGGCATACTGGAAGACGCAGACGAGGCCTGGAGCGGAGGCTGAGGAGATCTGATACCAGAACTGGCGCGGTCAATCTGGGGCTAGCAGGATCACCTGTGCCTTGTCCCTCCTGACCTTGAGGATCACCTTGTGAAACAAGGGAAGTGGTGGGAAGGCACAGAAGAGGCCTGGGGTCCACAGCCTCAAGAAGGCATTCCCCTGCAGTGAGCCCTGCTGAGGGGGAGGGCATGAAACAGCTTCAGCCTAGTGTTCTCCTTGGAGGCGAACAGATCCAGCTCAGGTTTGCCCCAGTGGGAGAACAGGCTGTGAACTACCTCTGGATGGAGAACCCACTCATGGGACATCTCGCCCAAATGGCTGAGAGCATCCGCCAGCTGATTTGAGGCTCCTGCCATAGGAATGGCTAGGAGGTCTGCCTTCAGTCAGCTCACGAGGGTCCAAAGGTAGAGCGCTTTCCTGCACAGCAGCCGGGAATGTGTGCCTCCCTGTTTTTTGAGGTAGTACATGGTCATGGTATTGTCCGTCTGTACTTGCACCACTTGATCCAGAAGGAGCGGAGTGAATGCTGACAGTGCCAGTCTTGACTGCTCGGAGCTCCAGCAAGTTACACAGAAACATAGACTTTGACAGCAGATAAGGACAGCTTGGCCCATCTAGTCTGCCCGTTTCCCCACCTACAGGATAAGCTGCAGATCCTAGTTAACCAACAGCCTATTGCTTCCTACCCACCACAAGAATTGCATTAATAGGTTGATATGCTATCAGGATTCTTCTGGGGTCCAGAACCCATGAGCTCTGTTGCTCCCCATGTGGGCTCCCCAGCCCGTGAGAGAGGCATCGGTCATAATGATGACCGTCGGCTCGGGGCGGACAAATGGAATCCTTTCCTGCAAGTGGTCCAGGACGGTCCACCACTGGAGAGTGTCCCAGAGCTTCTCGGTCAGTGTGACCAACTGGTCGAACTGACCGTGATGCTGAGTCCACTGGCTGGCCAGCTCCTATTGGAGGGGGTGCATATGCCACCGGGCCCATTGGACCACAGTGGTGCAGGTTGCCATGTACCCCAAAAGGTGTAGAAAGTCCCGGGCAGGGCGCAAGTGCCCAACCAGAAATTATTGGGCAAAGGAGGAGAGGACCTCCGCCCTGTCCGTAGGGAGCAGGGCTCTGCCTCGGCAGAAGTCCAGCTCTGCCCCGATAAAACATATCACCTGAAAAGGTACAAATTCTGACTTGGCCTCGTTGATCAGGAGGGCCAAGGTCGGTGCATGTCTGGAGGGCCAGGTCCCTGGACCTCTCCACCTCTTGCTTGGTGGAACCCGCCAAGAGCCAGTCATCAAGATATGGGTAAACTCTGACCCCTCGATGTCGAAGATGGGCAGCCACCACTGCAATGCATTTGGTGAAGACCCATGGGGCCGATGACAGGCAGCACTACATGGCTCAGAACTTGAATAGGGCTCCTTCTGCTCAGAAGTGAAGGAACTGCGTGGCAGGAACAGGGGTTGCCACTCTATCCAATCACTGGGCAGACTTGGAGGAAGAGGGTCCAGATGGGGGACCACCGAACCCTTGTCCTCCAGGCTTAAGGGCCGAGGGTGCCAAGGTTGTGCCTGCTGTTGCTGCCCTGCTTGGAAGTGGGGCTGCTTGGCCGCACAGCAAAGTGCCGAAATGTCGTCTTCTTCTTCTGCTTTTCAGAACCCTGCAGTTCCTTTTGTGCAGAAGTTACTGAGTCCAAGGTGGCACTGGACTTAATGCATTGGAGGTGACAGTCCACACCTGGGCCGAAGAGATCAGTACCCAGGAAATGGACATCCGTTAGCTTGTGTTGGGTGTCTGCCATGAAGGTGGAAACCCTTAACCAAGCCCTGCAGCACATGGCAACCGTGGCTGCCACCGAATTGGCGCATGAATTCCCAAGGTCCAGAGCCATCTGGAGTTGCTGCTTCACAACAGCCTGACCCTGGTCCCAGGCCTGCTTGACCATGGTCTGGAGGTCTGTGGGGAGGTGAGGGAGAACCTCATCAAGGGAGCCCAGAAGGGCATATGAGAAGTGTGCCATGATGACAGCCGAGCATTTTTGCACTCCTTGTCCGGAGGTCTGTGTGTATCTGCCGAACTACCCGAGCATCTGAACACAGATTCGGTGACCAAATCCACTGCAAAGGGGTTCTCTGTGAACCCCGAAAGGGACCTAATAGGTACCGCGTATTTGAGGGGCCATCCAGGCAGAAGGTGCAGGGCAGGAGGCAGGATGCTGCCATAGCTCCCAATCCGGACCAACAATGGCCTCAGCCACTGGAAAGGCTTCCATCAGTGAATCCCCCCATTTGAGGATATCTGTGATGGGAACTTCGGCCTGTTTTTAGAGGGGTTCAAGAGGCATTCCCCTTGATTCGGAAATCAGACCAAGGATACCCATGAAGGAAGAGAGGCCTTCCTCCGTAGAGAGACTACCAACCGATTCATCGTCCAAAGGATTGGAATGTAGATCCAAGTCGTCAGACTCCGAAGAGTCTGAATAAATTGGCAAGCCACCTATGTCTCCCTCCACCCACTTGGGGCAGTCAGGAGTGAGGGTAACAAACAGCCTATGCGGGAGGCCCGGAACAGGCAGACACTCTTAGGCAGGCACTCCCACCGGGGGCTGTTTAGGAGGTGGCTCCACCAAGATCGGTGGAGACGTCGATTTTGGCTGAACTGGGAAGGTTTTGACCGGCTCCGTGGGAGGAGTTCCATGTCCTTTTTACAGGACCGAGACACATGTGTGCTCAAAGGCCCCTCACCCTTGGTGGGAAGGGACTAGCAGATCTCCCAAAAGGAACCTGAGAAAGTGGAGCCCAAATTGAGCGGAACAAAAGAGAACTTTGAAGACTGATCCATGGCCTGAGCTGCCTCTTCCTCAAAAGCCTTCATTTGTTCGAGCTGTTTGGCGGACCCCGCAGCTGTGGAGACCACCAATCGGGCTTCCTTAGATTTGATCGGTGGGTTCCGTTTGTCCGGTCTGCTCAATTTTAACTATATGAGATGATCATCCAAGACGTTTGGGTGAAATGTGAGATACATCTCACTGGCTGGGTGTCATGGCTGACAGCCAGGCAGTATACACACATGGCATGCGGGTCTGTGCGAGACATCTTTTGCCAGCACGGGCAGCAGCAGAAACCAGGAAAAGACTTATCTTCCATCATGGTCAAGATCGCAAAGTAATTATTAACTCTAACATGTTTAAGTTTGAGCAAATCTGAGGATTTTGAAGCCAGGGCCTACTGAACACAAGGGCAGTAAGGAGGAAACCTGTATCTTCCAGTGGAAAGGAAGATCTGGCATCATGGGGCGAAGCTGAGGGTTATACCACTCGAGTGGATGGGAGGAGCCAGCTTCAAGACCTTCTGGCAAGATTCTTAAAGGGAAAGGACATGCCAAACAGTGTAGATAGAAAGTATAGTTACGTAAGAACTTACTGTAACGGTAGATCTTCGAGAGAGGCTCTTACAGTAGGTAATTACATATAGGACTGAAGCCAGCAGGCATCAGGACTGCACGGAAATATTTCTAGCTAGCAGTCTCTGACCGACGTCAGTACAAATGGGCGGTCCCCCACGCCCACCTTCCAGTTCTTTCCAGCCAAGGGTCAAAAAGGTAAGACAAGAGAGAAGCGGATGTTTCACCCATGGAGAAGGAGCTGAAAAAGCTAAGGGGGATGGAGGGCGGGAAGGTATTACCTACTGCAAGAGCCTCTTCCGAAGATCTACTATTACGGTAAGTTCTTACATAACTGTACTATCTTATTTTGAGAGGGCTCTTGCAGTAGGTAATTACATTTAGGACAGAGTCCCAAGCAGTCTGGAACAAGGAGAAGCACACGGGAGGAGGAAAACTACCCAAATGTAGACCCTCTGGCTGTGAAGGTCTCATGAAAGGAGATCTTGCAGAACAGCCAACCCGAAGCCAGCTCTCCAGCGAGAGTCAATGTCCAAACTGTAGTGTTTCATAAAGGTACGGACGGAAGTCCAAGTTGTGGTTGCACAAATGTCAGCTGCAGATACATTCTTCAAACAAGCCGCAGAGGCAACGACACCCCTGATGGAGTGACCCCTGATTTGACCTGGCAGAATCTTGTGATACTTGTCGCAACAGAAAGTGATATAATGAGCCAACCATTTAGATAGGCATTGCTTGGAGACAGCATTGCCTTCTCTTTTGCGAGCAAAAGAGACAAATAGTCGATCAGTCTTTCTGAGATCCTTCCTCCTGGTGGTGTAGCATCTCAGAATTTGGTGATCATCCAAAGTATGCAAGAGGTACTCCTCTTGATTGGAGAGCTGCGTAAAGAAAGCAGGCAGTTCCATGGATTGATTCAGTGCAGATTCAGTTACCACCTTAGGGAGAAACGTAGCGTTGGCATGCAGAGCCACCCGTTCCTTGTGAAAAATCAAATACGAGATTTTGCACATCTATACCTGAAGCTCAGAAATTCTTCGAGCAGAAGTAACAGACACGAGGAAAAGTGTCTTCCAAGAAAGGAACTTTAGGTCTGCTGAGGCTGCCAGCTCAAAAGGAGGCAGGGTAAGCTCCTCAAGAATGACACTCAGATCCCAAAGAGGGGCAGGAACATGAATAGGGGGTCCCTAAGAAAAGTCTTCCAACTGCGCAAACGTTCTGTCCCCAAAAGGAACATGGTAAGCGGAAATGGCCGCCATGTGAACCGTTATAGTGGAATGACTGAGACCCAGATCGAAGAGATGGCGCATGCAGTCCAAAAGCCTCCCTACAGGGCAAGAGAAAGGCTCAAAATCTTTGGAAGAGGCCCAAATAGAGAACCGTTTCCATTTCATGGCATAGGCAGATCTAGTGGAGGGTTTTTTAGCATCTACCAGAATGTCAGCAACAAGTGGGGAAACCCCAAATCGGACTTGAGCTACGTCTGCAGGAGCCACACATGCAGCTCAAGAGATCTGAGACCTGGATGCACCAGGGTCCCCTGATCCTGGGTCAGCAAAAGCTGCGACAGAGGAAGAGGAGGTTCCTCTGAATACTGCTGCAAAAGAGAGAAACAAACTTGCCTGGGCCAGAAAGGAGCGATTAGGATCATGCAAGCTCCTTCTGAGCTGAGTTTTTGTAAGACTCTTGTAATTAAGGGAATCGGGGAATAGACGAATCTGCCCTTCCAGTTGAGAGACAGAGAGTCTCTCCAAAGAATGCCTTGCCCTTGAGCAAGAAAGTGAGCAAAAGGTGGGAAGTTTTGCATTGTGAGGAAACACGAACAGGTCTTCCTGAGGTGTCCCCCAGCGGAAGAAGATATTGTCTACTACCCCCTGATCCAGTTCCCACTCATGAGCCTATGCGGACGACCAGCTGAGGTGGTCTGCCAGCATGTTTTCGATCCCCGGAACATGAACCGTCGTGAGGCGAAGGCTGTGTTGCACTGCCCAATCCCAAACACGCAACGCCTCCCGGCAAAGAGGGTAGGAACGAGTTCCTCCCAGTTTGTTGATGTACCAGACTACGCACATGTTGTCCGTCTGGGCCGCCAGATGACCAGGAAGCAGATTATAGATGCAGGGCTTGTAGAGCATACAGCACAGCCCTGAGCTCAAGCACGTTTATGTGAAGAGTCTGTTCGAGCCTGGACCAGGAGCCCTAGGTCCTGTGAGACCCCATGTGGGCTCCCCAACCCTCTTCCGAGGTGTCTGTTGTCAACATTTGGGAGGGGGGGAATGAGGCAGAATGGAACTCCCCAGAAAAGGTTCTCCTGAACCATCCACCAATGCAAATCATGAACCACTGGGCTGGAGACCAGGACTTCTTGATCTAGGTCGTCCACCAACTGATCCCACTGAGACCAAAGTGTCCACTGAGAGATCCCGATGTGGAGCAGAGTGCGAGGGACTGTCGGAATAACAGCCGCAATGAGCCCGAGGAGGCAAAGGACTGAACTGGTGCTGACCCACCTGTGACTGGACAACAGGCTTACATGAGCCTGGAGGGTGGCCACCTTGTCCACTGGCAGGAATGCCATGCCGGAGGTCATGTCCAGAATCGCCACAATGAACTGGAGCCTCTGGGATGGGATCAAATAGGACTTGGCCTGGTTGATGGTAATACCTAGGCTGGTAAAAACCTGCAGGGGAAAAGGAGAGCAGAAGTTCCTCCCCGATGGAGTCGCCAGGAGCCAATCGTCCAGGTACAGGAAAACCTCTACCCCCTGGGTACGAAGGTGGGCCACTACCACGGAAAGGTATCTGGCGAACACTTGGGGCGCTGAGGAAAGACCAAATAGGAGGGCCTTGAACTGGTAGTGGTCCCCCTGAAATGAAAAACGAAGGTATTTGCAGTGGGAAGAGCGAATAGGTATTTGCAGATAGGCATCCTGCATGTCCAGAGTACACAGCCACTGTCCCAGCCGGAGTAAGAGCAGAAGGCTCTGCAAAGAGAGCATTCCAAACCATTTGTACTCCACAAACAGATTCAGGGAGCTGAGGTCTAGGATAGGCCTCACGTCTCCAGATTTCCTCAGAACCAGGAAGAGGTGGGAATAGTAACCTGTCCCCCGAAGGTGGGATGGGACAGGCTCTATCGCCGCCTTCAGCATAAGGGAGGATATTTCTTCCCGAACCAGAAGAAAGTGTTCTGGGGAGTAAGACAACGGGAGGGTCTGTATAAACTTGATTGAGTGTCCTCCTATCAGCTGGAGCACCCAAATGTCTGAAGTGATCCTCTCCCAACCCGGAAGATGGAAGGAGAACCTCCCTCCCTCCTACTGGCTCCTCTGGAAGGTCCAGAGGCTGTGAGACAGGAAAGGAGTCAGGAGGTGTGGGGCAGCACCGCGGCTGAAGCTCCTGTCGCTTTTTTGGGTGGAGGGGGCTTGGCAGCCAGAGGGTCCTGACGTTTATAGGCCTGCCTGCCCTGCGGTTTTGCTTTGCGCCGAGAACCTTTGCGAAAAGGATGCTGCTGACCCTGAGGGGGCCTCTACAAAGAGGTGACAGGCTTTAGAGCAGTACCCTTCTGTTGCAGATCGGTGATGATGTCCTTGACATGCCCACTGAACACCACCAAACCCCTGAAGGGCACATCCTGGATAGCAGACTGCACCTCTGGGACCAATCCTGACACCTGGAGCCAGGTACAACGCTGCAAACCCACGGTAAAAGCTGAGCTCCAACCTGCAGCGCCCACTGCATCGTACGTGGCACAAAGCATGTGCCGACTGGACAAACGAGCAGACCGGACCAGATCTGCCACTTCCTGCTTAGTCTAAGACTCAGGGAGAGTCCAATTTCACTTCCACCTCACTAAGGATCGCCTTCTGGTAATCCTCCATATGAGCAATGTAATTAAGGGCCCTTATACCCAGAATGGAAGAAGCATAGACCTTCCTCCCATACTGGTCCAGAAGACGGGATTCCTTGTCAGGTGGGGATGAGCTCAAATGCTTAGGGTTAGCCGTACGGCCGTGAGAGGAGCTAATCATGACTGAATCGGCTTTGGGATGTGTATTCATCGAATCGACACCCTCCGGAGCCTGGTATAGCCTGTCCGCCTTCCTTGGGAGGGGGGTTAACACTGACAGTTGTTTCCAAATGGTGGAAACAAGGTCCGCATGAGGCTCAATCCAGGGTGGAATCAGCATTGGAGCGGTCTCAGGCAGATACAGATGAGCAGCGAGTTTTTTCCGCTGTGGATCAGGCTCCAAAGATTGCCACTGGTGAACCATCTGGATCTTTCGCAGCAGCTCCAGAAAAGAAGGATCTTCCAGAGGAGATTTTGGAGAAGTCCTGGGCCTGGGCTTGTGTGGAGTGTGTGGCTCGTCTGGATCGGAGCACCCGTCGGAACCAGAATCCAAGGTCTCCGAGGAGGAGGAGGAGGAGGAAGATCCCTTCCGGCGTGGGGGAGGAAGGGACACCTTGGAAAACCCACGGGGAAGCGTGTCCTCCCTGCCCTGGGCTGGAGGCTCGTCTCTGGTGTCAGGCGGGGTGGTGGGGGAGGAGGAGAGTCTCTCGCCTTCGACGACAGAAGTTCGGAACCGGGTCTGGCGTTGGAAGACAGCTCTCCACCTCCCTGGTGAGCTGAGCCTTGGGCTCAGCCCATCAGGAAGCCAGAGTCTCCTTCAGGTCCACTGGCGGCTGAGGGGGAAATGGAGGAGGAGGGGGACAAGGATACTGGGAGTATTCCATATGGCGAGCATCCGTAACCTGATGGCAGGAAGCTTGGCATCGGGTACTGAGGCACCGAGTACTGCGGTGTCTGATAGGCCGGCGTCGGATACTGCGGCACCGGATACTGCGGTCCTGGGTAGGACAGCATCGGATAAGATGAGGTCAGATACCAAGGCACCAGGGGCTCTGACGGAGCAGACGGCCCTGGGAGAGGCCCCGTGGGCGGTCCAGGGATAGGAGGCCCGGCGGGTGTCGGGTCCGGCGTAGGGACAGCGTCCGCCAAGGAAATGTCGGCTGTCGTCAGAAGGGCCAGCATCGGGGCCAGCGTCCGATGGTCCGTCAGTTCATCCGGCCCTGTAGGAGAGAGACCTGACAGAAGCATGCCTGCGTCCACGGTGTCGCCCGGGGAAGGGGGACTAAAATCCCTGGGGTCCAACAGGGGAGACGCGGGGACCTCAGACTGCAGCGGTGAACACTGCTGCGAGCCGGAGACTGTGGACTGGTCGACTGTAATGCTGTGGGTCCATCAGAGGAGCTAACATCTGCCTTACCGGTGGGGTCCGGGTGGGAGTCGGACGAGTCAGCGTCCGACTTATCGGAACCAACGCCTGATGAAAGCTGCGAGGGAGGAGTGGTCTTGGCGGGCATTTGGGAGGCTGTGTGCTGCCCCAAAGGGTCAAGCGACTTAGCAGCCTTGTCCGGGCGGGCATCAGTAGCATGGATGTCTGGCTTACCAGAGCCACTCGAACCAGAAGGCCGCACGGTGGCGGTCTTGCCTGAAGCAGCTCCCACCTTTAACCTGGAGGCTCCCGAGC
This sequence comes from Neoceratodus forsteri, assembly GCA_016271365.2. Lineage (NCBI taxonomy): Eukaryota > Metazoa > Chordata > Ceratodontiformes > Ceratodontidae > Neoceratodus > Neoceratodus forsteri. The sequence goes on along the minus strand of CM057453.1, from coordinate 117,295,515 downwards.
ATGAGTCCGATGGGAGGGTCACCGCTGCCGCCTTGGAAGCCTCAAGACAGCCGTCATGGAGCAGTCGCCGGGGGGGGGGGGACCGTTACCTTTAACACAACGACTCCAGCAGAAGTTGCAGTGGCCATAAAAAAGGAGTCCCGGTCCTTCTCCTTTTTGCAGTGACCCTCAGGGGAAGTAAGGCCTGGCGAAGCTTCTTCAGCTCCTTCTCTATGGAGGACATCTTCTTTATTAGAATGTGGGCCTCCAGGGACTGTTGCCTCCGCCTGCGGGTGGCGGCGCTGAATTTCAGGCAGTGCTGGCACTTCTCCATGGGGTGATCCAGGTCTAGGCAAAAGAGGCACTGGGACTGTCCGTCATTGTGCGGGAGCTGGGCACCACAGGAACCGCACTTGTTCTTGTGCTTGGATGGAGTAGGGGACGAAATAGACGGCAGCTGAAGAAGAACTGATAAAAATTCGAATAAGATTCATTAAGTTAGCGGTAAAAATACAGACGATTGACTGATGAAGCAGTAAATTTACCCGCGAGGCGCTTTCACAAGCTAACGTTGGGAAAGAACTGGGAGGCGGGCGTGGGGGACTGCCTCTTTATACTGACGTCGCATGACGTCGGTCACCTGACGTGGGAGCTGTCCCCCTGCCAGAGACTGCTAGCTAGAAATTTTTCCGCGGGGTCCTGACACCTGCTGGCATCAGTCCTATATTTAATTACCTACTGCAAGAGCCCTCTTGAAGTAATATCAACATAACCACGATCCTAGAGGAACCATTATGTCCTAATGGAGTAGATTATCTCAAAGATCTACTATTATAGTAAGTTAGATATCTCAAAGATCTACAGTTACGGTAAGTATTCTTCAAGAACATCTCCCTCCATGAAAGAGCTACTGGGGTCAAACCAGGCAGAAAGGAAAATAAAAATTTTAAGTAGTAGTCAGTTGTAATTTTTTATTTCTGAAGTATTTTCATTTTTCTGTTTGCTCATTAGAAAGTCTTCTATGTGACAATATTGTGCTGGATCTGTGGAACAGCTTTTAGAATGGTAGCTGACATATCTATCTCTAGTGCCCCCTACTACCTCATCAGCATTGTGATTTCACTGACTGTGACATCACAGGAGACTGACCAGGTAGCCACTGCCAACTGCTGAAACTGGCTGATTTCCGGACACCTGCCACCTCAGCCAATTCCCTCTGCTCCTCAATCAGGGGTCTCCTTGTTGTACCCATGGCCAGATTAAAAACCTCTGACAACTGTGCCTTTGGTGTCGCCGGTCTGGCCCTGTGGAACTCTCTTAACTTGTGCAAGGAAGGCCCTGATGGTCGAGATGTTTAAAAAAGGTTTTAAGGTTCACTCATTCTACTTGGCCTTCCCTGATGAAGGTGACTGACCAGCACTAGTTTAATTTTAGATATGTTATTGTTTTTAATAATTTATGTATGTTGTATGTGTTATGTATGTATCTGTATTACCCTACCTGTTTTATGTAAGGCGCCCAGAGCCTCAGGTATTGGGCGCAGTATAAATAAACCTGCCTTGTCTAGCTACTGAGTGGCTGTTCCTAAGCAGCAGTGATGTCACAGTCAGTGAGGTCAGAATGCTGATGATGTAGTGGGGGGGGGGGAGAGAGGTCAGCTGCCAGGCACAGTGCTGTTCCACACATCACACGTACTAACATCAGGTAAACAATCTTCTAATTAAAAAAAGGAAAAAGAAAAAGTACCTCAGGTACAAAAGGTAATGGATGGCTGCTTTTAAAGACTAATATTAGTTTTAAGCAGTACACTATCTCTAAGTCACATCATAAAATGATTCCCAAGCAATACCAAGCAGAAGGAAGGCAGCATCGAAGGACCCTGAGTAAGGAGACCTTGCAGAACAATAAGGCCAAAGCCAGCACATCTACAAGAGACGATGTCCAGACTGTAGTGTTCAGTAAATGTATGAACAGTACTCATAGTGGCAGCAGCACATATATCAGTAGCAGACACTCTGTGGAAACAAGCCACTGAAGTAGTCACCCCATGGGTGGTGTGAGCATGGACAGGACTGGGAATCTGCTTATCATGCTTCTGGTAACAGAACATAATACTGCAGGCCAACCATTTCAAGGGTCCTGCTTTGAAATGGGAGCACCTCCCATGGGGGGGGGGGGGCGCGGACAAAAACGACAAACAGTTGACTGAACGTTCTACAAGTCTTTGTGCAGTCCAAGTGCCAATGCAGTATCTTGCGGATGTGAAGGGTATGTAAACGATGTTCCTTACTATCCATGAGTCTCAAGAAATGAACAGAAAGGTTGACGGTCTGATTTAGTGTTCTCTCAGACATGATTTTAGGTAAAAAAATGAGAATTAGTATGCAGTTTAACTCTATCCTTGTGAAAAATAAGGAAAGAAAGATCTGCAACCAGAGTCCGCAACTCAGAAATGCATCTAGCAGATATCATGGCCACTGGCAGCAGTGTCTTCCAAGAGAGGAAGTGCAGCTCACAAGTGGCAGCAGGCCCAAAAGGAGGTGCAGCAGGGGTCTCTAGGACCAAATGAAAGTCCCATACAGGAACCGGATCACAGACCAGGGTGAGGGCACAGAATTAGGATTTCTCCAAGGAACCTATAGGAAATCTCAAGCTGGTCCTAAGTCTTGCCATCCATAAGGGCATGAAAAGGCGACACATTGGCCAAGTGGACTTCTACAGAGGAATGCCGGAGACCAGAGTACTTAAGAAGCAAGAGACAGTCCAGCACTAGATTAACTGGACATGTAAAGGGATCCAGGGTATAAGCAGCACACCAGACTATAAAACGTTTCTATTTCTGTGAGTAGGTTGTACTGGCGTAGATGGCCTTCTAGCCACCAAGAGAACAGCAGCAACCACTGGGAAAACCCAGTAGCAGGAGAGCTCTTTGTCCAAAGGCGTTGAGATTGGAGGTGCAGGGACCACAGATCAGGATGCACCAGAACACCCTGCTGCTGTGTGAAAAGTCCTGCTCGCTGATGGAGCAAGACATTGGGAGCACTGCCAACTGCTGAAGCAGAGGGAACCAAATTTGCCTGGGCCAGTATGGGGCCATCAGCATCAGGGTGGTTGGCCTGGCCCTCAGCTTGCCCACAAAACCCTCTGTATGAGAGGGAAATGCAGGGAAGGCATACATGAACCTCCCTCTTTCCAGGAGAGGGACAATGTGTCTCACCAGAAAATTCCAAGCCCTGAAGCAAGTCAGCAGAAACACAGCAGTTTTGTGCTGTACAGAGACACAAACAGGTCTAGGTCTATGCACCCCATTTTACAAAAAGGTCACCCACGATGGAGTCTAAGAGCTCCCACTTGTGCTGGAGTGCCTGGGACCAACTGAGGCAATCTGCCACGGTGTTAAGGGTACCAAGGAGGAACACTGCAGACAGAAACATGTTGCATTCTATCACCCAGTGCCTTTCACTGCTTCTCTGCAAAGAGGACACGAGTGGATTTACCCTCTCAATTGCTGTAGTACATCACCAAATATCTGTCTGTATGGATCAGCAGCTGATGCCCTGGAAGGAGGATGGTGAAGGCCTGTAGACCACGCAGAACAGCCCTCATCTCAAAAGTCCTTCTGTGCACAACCGAATCTACAGGGGTCCAACTGGCCCTAGGTTCTTAAAGGAGAACTGTACTGATCTTCTACAAGTCATTTATCCTCATCAAAGCTGTTTTTTTAAGTACTGGTTAAAATGTTATTGCTACATCTATACAAGCCTTTTACTAACCTCAGTGAGTGCTTCTGCTTTACAATATTGTGGTTAGTACCATTTTAGAACTGTATGATATAGTTTATGTCCCTGTTCCGTCTTCCAGTTGTTGGCACAATGCAGCCATGTTCTGTTATAGAACGCCGTGGCTGAGAGGGACGTCATTATGCAAACAACTGGAAGAGTAGAACAGGCACAAACTGCATCATACAGTTCTAAAATGGTTCTTACCAGCAGCATGCAAATCAGAAAGACCCACAAGGATTACTAAAACGCCTGGATGGCTATAGCAATCACAGAATTTGAACCAGTATTTTAAAAACAGCTTCTGCTGGAAAAAAAATTAGTTATAGATCAGCACAGTTCGCCTTTAAGGGCCCAGATGGGCACACCATCCATCATCACCACCAGCAGTGGTGAAAGACGGAGACATAGGAATCCCATCTTTAGGTTGAGTGGTCCAATACCAAAGCGGGAAGCAATGCAGTGGAGTAGTCATGGGTACTGAGCCCGGTGAAATCATTGAGAGATCCTCATGTGCAGACTTGCCAGAGGGACAGTCAATATGACCATGAGGCTGATAAGCTGCAACCAGGCATCTGGCCAATACAAAGTCACTTGACTAGACAAGCTGCACCTGGGCTATTCGTGCCGTAGCATGATCAGGAGGTAGAAATGCCTGCCCCACCCCCATGTCCAATACAGCCCCTATATATTGCAAGCACTGGCAGGGAATGAGGACCAATTTGGACTTGTAGACCAGGATACCCAACTAGTTGAACAGTTGCCTGGTCCAAAACAGGGTATGCACTATGGTCTCTCATGACGGGGCCCTCAGAAGCCAATCATCTCTACATGGGAAGATATAAAGGCCCTCCCTGAGGGCGGCTGCAGCCATCACATCAAAAACTTTAGTCAAAGCATGCGATGCAGAACAGAAACCAAAACTGACAGTGCGAGCCCTGGAGCATGAACCACAGGTACTCGCAGTGAGACTTGTGGAACTTGACATAAAGGAGATAACATTATTGAATACCTCATAAAACTTTTGTATATTTACTGGTGAGATGTTGTGTGATCTTGTACCTGTATGTACAATTTATGAAATGGATGCTTTTATGTCTGCACAGGACAACTTTATAAATAGGTCCTACGGGCCTAAAGTTCTTATTCTGTCAAAAAATAAAGTTTTAATTAACTATATCTAGAGCAATCATCAATTCCCTTTCAGGAGAAGGAAAGGAGGGACTACAAAGGAACCATTTGGAACTTTTTGTATTCGAGGAACAGATTCAGTCTTCGAAGGTCTAGTATGGGCCTTAAATCCTCAGTCCATTTTGGTACCATGAAGTACTGGGAATAATAAACCAGGTTTCGTTCTGAAACCGGCACAGGTTCCACAGCCCTCTTGCAGAGGAGGGTTTGAAATTCCTCCAGCAGGAGGGCAAGATGTTCTGTAGGGTAATGGTGTAGCAAAGGAGGGGTCTCTGGAGAAACAGAAAGGAACTCTAGGGCATGTCCTAGCTGAACTATCTCCAGGACCCAGGCATCAGTTGTGATCTCCATTTTTGTAAGAAGAGAGAGATTCAGCCTCCCACCAGAACTTTCTAAGGCAATGAGGGTAGAAGAAGAGGGGAGTCAGCAAGCATGGGGGGCAGTGAGAAGAGGGGCGCCAGTAATGGCATGACCTTTTGTAAGTCTGGCATGGGCACCGAAGGCAAGTTTGTGGCCTGTGAAGTGGAAGGCTGAGGTCTCTGGGAACCATGTCCTGGAGCTATGGAATAGCTACGTCTTGGACATGTAGACGACTGACGAAAAGAACCTCTGCCCCTACCTCATGGCTTAGGGTTCAGAATGAAACGGGATCTCAGGGTCATCTTTGAAGACTATAGATGCTGTGGAGCATTTTCTACATCGGAGCCCAACAACTGCTATCCTCTGAATGGGGCATAAGTACTGATTCCTAAACATCAGAGGTAAAGCCCGCCACTGTCAGCCACAAGTGGTGGTAGAGGCAAATCCCAGAAGCTGCAGCTCGGCAGCAGCATCTGAGGCATCATAAGCAGACCTAAGTAGGAGCCTCCCTGTGTCCAGGCCATTGGCAAGTCTGTTGAGCCAATACTTTGTTTTTATACTGGCAGCTGGGGAAGAGTCGTGGAGGTATACACTAGTAGTTGTAGTAAAACTTTTTATTTTTATACAGGGAAAAAAAAATGACATGTCATTTGGATTTTATCAGTCTGGTTTGCAAGACAGTGCTGTACAATATCTAAGTTCCACAAAATAAAATAAATACAAATATACAAAGATTACAAATCGACTCAAGACATAAATAAAATATGTTAAAAGACAAACAGGGAGCAGACCATAATGAAAGAAAGAAGTATCAGTATCACAAGAATTATCTCAAACATGTACAGGTACGTACACAATTTCTTAATACCCTAACAAATTTCCTATTATTTAATTCAGCCCGCACAGGAGGTAGAAGTGTATTCCAGTGTAAGGCTGCCTGGGATTTTACAGTTCAATCTCCAAATCTGTTGGTTCTTCTATCCCGATAAATTTTATTTTGATGTACAGTCCTAGCCAAACACTTCCTAGTGTCTGAAACACTTGAGAACAGCAGCTAGAGAAGTTGTGACCGGAATGATTTACTTTATATTTATGAATAAAAGTTAACCAGTTTTTCTTATGGTCCAATTCAAGGGGCAACCAGTCCAGTCTAGCCAAGAGGGTGCAGTGGTGGGTTCTAAAATCACAGTGGAGAACATACCTAGCTGCCCTATAATAAAGTATATCTAGTTTGTTCAATTATTGTTTTTTCGCAGATCTATAAATAAATTCACCGTATTTAAGAACTGGTAATATAAGTTGTTCCACAAGCTTTTTCCTGTCCTGTAACTTTAGACATCTTGTTGTCTTTTTTTAAGGCTCATAATTTCTTGTTTAATTTATTAATAATCATTTCAATATGTTCACTAAAGGTCAATAAAGGATCGAAAATTACCCCTAGGTAACAATAGGTAACTGCATGTTCTATTAAGGTTTGATTTAATGTATGTATTTGCAGTTTTGAATAAGTTTTGTGCTTACTAGCCACAAAATGTATTATTTTTGTCTTATTCACATTCATCATTAGCTGTGACCTGGTGAACCACTCTTGAACCCTACTAAAGTCAGCCTGGAGTTTCCCCTGGAGATCCCCAAAATTAGACCCGGGTGCCACTTGGGCTGTATCGTCAGCATACAACCTGATGGATGCATGCTGAACTACTGATGGAAAGTCATTATTAAAGATCAAAAACAGCAGGGGTCCTAAAATGGACCCCTATAGAATACCTCTCTGAACAGTCCAGGGTTCAGAGAGATGATATTGTACTTAGACCCTCTGAAAAAGCCTTGTTAAATAAGACAAACCAGTCAGAGGATCCCCAGAGAAACCCAGGTCGACTAACCTCTTGTATAGTGTAAAGTGGTTGACCAGGTCAAAAGCCTTTCAAGAGTCTATAAAGACCACTGCAGTCTCCTTTCCTTCATTCAATGATATACAAATCAAATAATTAAATTCAACCAAGGCCGATGTGGTTGAAAAACCCTCTCAGAAACCAGACTGGTAGCGTGTGAATAGACCACATTTATCCATGCAGTCCCCCCACTTGTTTATTTACCTCTCTCTCTCTCTCTCTCTCCAAACATCTGGAAAGAACAGGCAAAACTGCAATGGGGCGATAATTTTCTGGGACTGCTTTATCACCTGCCTTATAAATTGGTATTATTTTACTTGTTTTCCAGAAAGTTGGAGACTGGCCTGTTTGCAAACTCCAATTAAATATTGATAAGATAGGGGAGGCTATATGTATGCAACCGATATGCTTTGTCTAACATTTTTAGTAATCTCTGCAACCTGTATGTTTGACTAATTGTTTTGTGTATGACCTGGAACCTTTGTAAACGAGTCCCAGGACTCAAAGGTATTAATCCTAAACTGCAATAAATAAATAATAAATAAATATATAGGGGGCAGCTAATTTTAAAAATCATCCCTCTTAAAGTTATCTAGTCCCTGTGGATTTATGTGGATCAATTTTGGATAGTTCCTTTTTCACTTCGGATAGCGTTAACTGCTTAAACCTAAATGGAGGATGCTGAATCGGGGATTCCCTATCCCGCTCAGCAACATCAATTGTATCCGTATTAGCCCGAAGCCCCAGATCCGGAAGATCTATAAAAAAGTCATTTAGAGTATTTGAGAACAAACTAGGTTCATCTGTTAGCACATCTTTTACCCTTATGGTTATGCTTTTCTGCCCCCCACCCCCACCTCCAGGATTGGACAAGTATTTACAATATTCCAAAATGTTTTAGGATCTGAATTATGATCTAACTTGTTGTAGTAATAGTTTATTTTTGCCTTTTTGGTTAATCTTCTACACTCATTTCTTTTAGTTTTAAATACTTTCCAATCAGAGACAGTTTTTGATTTTTTGGCTTTTTCCCAGATTCTGTTCTTAACCCAGATTTTTTTTTTTTTTAAACAACTTTTCCATTATCCATGGGAATCTGGGCAGAGTGTTGAGTTTCATTTTAATTTTAGGAGCATGTACATCACAGATCTTCTGAAAAATAACTGTGAAGTACTCAATAGCGAGGTCTAAGTCTGGTATTAGGGAGCATCTCTCCCATTTCTCCATTCTTATACTATCCAGAAATTTAGATTCAGAAAAGTGCCTCATGTCTCGTGTCCATTTTTGCTTTAAATGTACTTGAGTCATAAATAACTGATGGGAGGGCAAAGAGACCCAGACAGGATTGTGGTCACTAAAATTGGAGGAACCCAGCCCTTCACCCTCTTACTTCTAAAACTTCAGACAAAATTAAATCTAAAACAGATCCACTGGTTGTAGTGTTTATAAATCTTGTAGATGATCGAATCATTTGTGTAAGCCTCATAGCCACTGTAACTTCCATCAGGTGCATGCCCTTATTTTTGACCAATCACAGTTAAAATCCCCCACCATGTTATGATACTGCATAACTCCTCTCTATCCCTCATAGCTCTGTTGTAAGGCAATAATGCAAAAAAGTTTAGAGTTGAGCCCTCTGCTGTTTCTGGGAGCCCTGTTAGCCTTTAGCCTGATGTGAGTCTCTCGGGTCTGGTTCTCAGTGTGCTCCAACTGAAGTTTCAGCACTGTATTTTCCTTGATTGGGCCCACTGCAGATACCTCGGCCTTTTCGGCCATCCCAAACGTTACTGTCAAGGTTTGTTTACTCTCACTCACTTATCTCTCAGGGTGGACAATGCAATTATTGAATATGTCAACTTTTTTGTCCATGTTTGTGTCAGTTTTACATAGTAGTTTTACACTGTGATTCACAGTGGCTAGTGTGGCCTCTGGTGATTCAGCAGCAGCAGTTCCCAGGGCCTCATGGTCATTCGAGCTGGCTTGCTGTTTTGGCTTGAAAAAGACTTTTCCAGCCTGTTTTTCTGGTTGATTTGCTCATCAACCTCCTTGCTCTAATCCCTCATTAGAGAGTAGCAAAATGTGTAGGTTTCTGTGTAAAATAAGTTCATTTTCTGTTTTGTGCTAGACTCGGAGACAAAACTCCTTAAAGCATGTCTGGTCTGGTGCTTGGCTAGCCACGCCTCCTCCTCAAGCCACTGGTTTTATGATGAGAATTATGTGCTATACTGTCCATAAAAAGAAAACAAATGAACACAGTTTTCCATATCTGCATTTCTTCAGGAACAGTTAACTATGGATAACGTGGAGGTATAGATTTTCATTTCTGAAAAAAAGGAACATTACAACTAGCTGCCAATCAGCACACATTTCCTGTCACCTTTAACCATTAATTGTTACTATTAGGGTGCCATACCCCACGCAGGGCATTACATATAGTCTAACAAATCCTATGTGACTTGATCTCGTCCAGCGAGAAGGTAGAATTGACCAGACCCCATTTTACAAATAAAGGTGACCTACCCTCTTTGAATGTCCATCGTTACCATTATAAAAGTCTGTTAAATTATTATTATTTTTTTTAATCAGTACTTTATCTCCCGAAATACTCCCATCTGGACTGGTCCACCCCAGCCTCATCACCAGACTTCCCTGGGACTTACCTCATGCTCCGATGTCCTATGCCACAAGTGCCGAGTCACTGGTGTGTGGGTTGAGGTGGACTGGGCCATCACCCAGCTACAGTCAGGGTTTTCTCACCAATTTCTCTCCAGGCCCACAACACATGCAATGATGCACTGTGCGAGCTCTGCTTCTGCGAAGTTGCCCACCCCCCATGCTAAGCAAGTTGGATCCATTCCCATGCATCCCACCACACTGTCACACAGATTCTTCCAGGTTGTAGTCGCCTAGTGGGATACATTTACTCCCCCCCCACACACACACACACACCACGAGGGGGGGGGGCTGTCCTATGGATGCTCAATTCTCCATCCCTGGCCCAGACACCGAACAACCTAAGCCCATGCCTGAACTCGGGTCACTGTGTGGCAGGAGGCGAAGCACTCCACGCCTCAACCCACCATGCTACAGGACTGGACATGTTAAATTACTGTTTAAGTAAATTATCAACTCTGTGGTTCCTTCCTACATCTAAAATGCTATGTGTTTTCTGACCATCAATGTACAACATTCAAAATGAGAAGGACCAAATCAGTTAGTTTCTATTTTTGTAATTCATTTACCCAGGATAGCCCAGAGGGGATGTAATATCTCATTTTCAGTGGGGGTGGTCCTGCTTTTCAGTTAAAGCTGTATCATCTAAAGGAAACACAAGCCTCAACTTTTTTTTGTTAGTAGTAAACTTTTGTATAGATTGAGACAATTTAATATACTTCTCTTTTCAAAGTTATACCATTTTTTTTTACAATGTAATCAACTGGACTTATTATAGAGAGCAATTCAAAAGCATTACCTGTCAAAGGAACGGAATTGTGCATGCTGTTCAGTCACAGAATCACCGAGAGCACCAAGGAAGGCAGGTGGCACAAGAACAGAGTCTGCAGCTATGCTGTCTGCTGGGGAGCTGACCAGACTTTTCAGAATGTCCTTCACATTCACATTCTTTCCAGATGGTGCAGAAGAGGTAGCCTTGTCAGATTCACTTCCCACCTCACTTTTGCCATCCTGGGACTTTTTGACCTCTGAGGAGAGTGTAGAGAGTACTTCGCTGATAGCATCTGGTCCAGCACTCACACTCTCAGGCCCTGCTCCTGCTACACCATCTGCATGGCTAGCTGAGACCGATACTGCTTCCTCTCCAATCCCTGAGTCTCTTCTCCGAGTCACTGTTGAGCTTTCAGAGTCACTGTGAGTTGCTGATGGAGTTGAGGTTGCTGGAACACTCTCTAGGTCTGAAGTTTAAAAAACAAAATTAAAAAGATTATCAAAAATTACCTTGGGCATTAAACTACCCAGTCAAATTCAACGCAACTATGCTATAATATGCTGTGGAGTAATGCCACTGCATCTCCCAACTACTTCACTGCTATCCCTCTTTTTCCTCACTCTCTCACTATGGGTCATGTTACTAGTGATGCATATTTTCTCCCCATCCTTCCAAAAGAGTGAGTAAACTATTTTCCTAAGGTGTCTGCTACATGCTCAGCAACAGAAGCCAGAATTATAACAAGATATAAGCTTGCACGAGCAAGCTCTAAATCAAACACGGACTGCAGATACAAGAAACAGACCCGGGTGTCATCCAGATATTATTTACACACACGTATATATTTATTAGCACAGCAGCGCTACCATAGTTAGGGTTGAGTAGCCCTTTTAAGGTCAAAGGGTGAAATTTTGCACCTTAGTAACTTTGCCACTGTTAAATGGATGTTCCTGATGTTTGGCAGGTAGGGTTGGACATGACAGATCTTGGGATCTGCCAACATTCGTACTGGTCGGATATATGGCTGCAGAGTTATTAAGCGACAACCGAATAGGCAATTAAATTTTTTTGAGCATTCTTTGTGTGTGTGTGTGTGTGTATATATATATATATATATACATACACACATACATTTTTTTTCCCCCTTTATACCCCCATCTCTGGCTCAATCCCCATCCACTCTCTGACAACCATCCAGTACATACCCCTACCTGTAACTTGGTTCCTGCAGCGAGGCCAGAGGGCCCCCCCGGAGCTGCCAGGGTGGATGGTGACAGGAAGCAGCACAAGAGTATGCTAGACATCATCCTGGTGCAAGTCTTTGCATTTTCCAGGTCCCAGGCCCCTTGACGTTGCTTCACCAGATGTGCACATGCACTGCATGGCAAAGGGGCATAAGATGATGGCCCCACCCCACCAGCCAGCACTTCCTCACTGCACTACCACCTGTGGGCTCCCAGGTAGCAGCAGTGCAGTAGCACCTGCTACCCACCCTCCAGGAAGGAGAACCCCCTCTGGGACGCTCAATCCTCCCACAACTGGCTGTGGCTCATCCCCCAACCTGGGTCACCAATATCACAAGCAGCAGCACTGTCACCGCACAGGCACAGAAACATAGAATTTGATGGCAGATAAGGACTGCTTGGCCCACCTAGTCTGCCCATTTTCCTACCTAACAGATAAGCTGCAGATCCTAGTCAACCAACAGCTTACTTCCTCCTACCACCCCACTAGGACTGCCTTATGCCTGTCCCATGCATTCTTGAATTCCCCCACTGTTCTTGACTCCACAACCTCCTCAGAGAGGCTGTTCCATGCATCCATAACCCTCTCTGTGAAAAAAAACTTCCTCACATTACCTCTGAGCCGCCCCCATCTTCAAATTGTGCCCCTTGTTCTTGCACAGCTCTTTTTCTGAAAAATGCTACCTCTTGGACTTTGTTGATTCCTTGAGTACTTGAAAGTTTCTATCATGTCCCTCTCTCCTTCTTACCTCAAGGGTATACATATTAAGCTCCTTTAATCTTTCTTCGCATGTCTTCTGTGCAGACCCTGCACCATTTTGTGCCCTCCTCTGGACAGCCTCCACTCTGTCTATGTCTTTTGGAGATGGGGTCTCCAGAACTGCACACAGTACTCCAGATGGGGTCTCACCAACTGTCTGTACAGAGGGATAACAACTTCCTGTTTTCTACTATTGATGCCTCTTCCTATGCATCCCAGTATCCCTCCAGCCTTCCTTACTGCCTTCTCACATTGCCTGCCCACCTTTAGGTCATCTGATATAATTATCCCTTTCTATTTTTACTGTTGACAGTATCTCACCCCCCACTGTGTACGCATCCCCTGGGTTTTTGTTTCCCATGTGCATTACCTTGCACTTCTTTGCATTGAATCTGAGCTGCCATACATTTGACCATTCCTCCAACCTTGCCAAGTCCCTTCTCATCCTTTCCACTCCATCTTGTGTATCAACCCTGTTGCAGATCTTTGTGTCATCTGCAAAGAGACATACTTTTCCTTCCAGTTCCTCTGCAATGTCACTTATAAAGACATTAAAAGGACTGGTCCCAGTACTGAACCCTGCGGTGCCGCTAGTAACCCTCCTTTCTTCACTGTGTACTCCATTTACTACTACCTTTGCATCCTGTTGTCTAGCCAATTTTTTTTATCAGGCTACCACCTTGGGACCCACTCAAGGCTGGCTATCTTAGTATTAATCTTTTGTGGGACTGTATCAAATGCCTTGCTAAAATTTAGGTAGGCCATGTCCACAGCCCCTCCTGGTCTACTACTTTGGTCACCCAGTCAAAGAAATCTATTAGATTCATCTGACACGACCTTCCCATCGTGAATCCATGCTGCCTTGGGTCCTGTGCCCCACTGGCCTCTAGGTACTCAACAATTCTTTCCTTCAGAAGTGATTCCATCATTTTCCTACCACTGAGGTCAAACTAACTGGTCTGTAGTTTCCTGCCTCTGTCCTGCTCCCACTTTTGTGAAGGGGAATCACATCTGCCCTCCTCCAGTCCTCAGGTACCACCCCATCCTCCCATGATTTGTTAAAGAGAGTAGTCAGCAGTGTCACTAGTTCTACCCTTAGTTCTTTTAGAATTCTTGGGTGAATCCCATCAGGCCCCATTGCTTTGTCCACCTTCAATTTTATTAGTTCTTTCAGAACCCTTTCTTCTGTAAATGGACTGGTATCGACCCCCGTCTTCAGAGTGTTTCTCTTGTTTGGTTTAGGTAACTCCCCTTCCTCTTCCTTTGTGAACACGGAGTAGAAATATTCGTTCAGTAGCCCTCTACCCACATTCCCTCCCCTTTATTAAGCTTCAGTATCTCTCCTTTGGTCTTTCTTCGCTCCCTAATGTACTTATAAAAGGTTTTATCCCCCTTCTTAACAGAACTGGCTATCCTTTCCTCGGTTTGGGCCTTTGCTATTCTGACTGCCTTCCCAGCCTCTTTCTGCTTTAACTGATAAAGTTCTCTGTCCTGCTCCTTCTGTGTTTCCTTATATTTCCTGAATGCTGTCCTTTTCTCCTTAACCTTCCCTTAACCTTCTCTTTTGAGAACCATAGCGGTTTTTTCCTTTGTTGTGTTTTATTGATTTGCTTTACACAAAGGCTTGTTGCCTCTGTGATGGCTGTTTTGATCACTCCCCATTGTTCCTCCACCCCTCCTTCTTGCCTGTTTGCTAGTGCTTTTCTGAGGCACTCTCTCATTTTCCCAAAGTCAGCCCTCCTAAAGTCCAGTACTCTTGCTTTTGTATGGCTTGATTGTATGGCTGTGTTTATCGTGAACCACACTGTTTGGTGGTCGCTTGTTCCCAGATGGCTACCCACTTCTAAATCTGAGATTCCTTCTCCGTCCCCATTTGAGAGTACCAGGTCTAAGATTGCTTCCTCCCGAGTGGGTTCCAATACTAGCTGTCTGAGGCATGCCCCCTGTAGGGCATCAAGAATGACCATGCTCTTGGATGTGCCTGCAGCAAAGGTGCTCCACTTAACATGTGGCATATTCAGGTCCCCCATCAACAATATCTCCCCTTTTTCTGCCATTCTAAGAAAGCCTTCTATCATTTCCTTGTCCATTCCCTCCCCCTGAGATGGGGGTCTGTTATATATATATATATATATATATATATATATATATATATATGTGTGTGTGTATATATATATATATATATAGGCACTGTCACCTCCATCCTTTGAAAAGTTACTGAGACCCACAGGAAAACGAGGAAAGATCTAACATTCAGACATACTACAGCTTTTATTTCACACTGTATATTTTCAGTGTTAATCTCCCATCATTATTCTTCATTGCCAGGGAAAGCTGGCCTGAAAATAGAAACACTGTCTCTCATCGGGTCATACTGCTTGTCCAGAGGTCAGTTCCAAATCTTTAGCTTATGACATCGCAGTGTGTTAACTGACTATGATGTCACATGCAGAGGGTAATTGCAGTGGTGCCGGCCAGGATGCAGTGCAAAACTGCAGCATACTAAGCTGAGTTTCTGCAGTAAACAAGGCAATTTCAAGGACAGGTAATCCCTTTTGCCATGTAGCAACTCAAGACACTGTGCTGCATCCTCGCAGGAACCACTGTATGTCACACGTAGACAAGCAGCAGCAGATTCCTCTGAATTACAGAGACTGTTTTTAGGTCAAATCTCTTTAGTAATAAAAATGGCTATACCTTTGTCATGGAAGTCATAGATGATTTTCTTTTCTGTTTTTGTGAAAACTCCATGATTTGTGTAACTTTCCATGACAACCCCATGATTTTTGACATTTGCAATGACAACCCCATATTTTGTGGCATTTTTCAGCAAAACACCATAGATTTTGGTGTCTGAATAACATACCTATAATCTGTGCCTCACCACCACAACTTGCTTGGTCCTCCGAGAGCCCCAAAGTGAGATTCTAGGGCTTATACACAAGTCCTGGTCTCCAAGATGGCACACAATGCTGCCTCCTGCCACTGAGCCAGCCTAATGAAGTAATCTTCAAAAACATTTAAATCTTTGCCAATTTGTATACAAATGTCGAACAAGAGGTAATCTGCCTAATACACAATGGATCTATTACCTTCCTCTAATTTTTACTTTGATTTCCATGATAGAAACATAGAAACATAGACTTTGACGGCAGATAAGGACCGCTTGGCCCACCTAGTCTGCCCATTTCCCTACCTAGAGGATAAGCTGCAGATCCTATTTAACCAACAGCCTATTTCATCCTACCCACCCACAAAAATTGCCTTATGTCTGGCCCATGCATTCTTGAATTCTCCCACAGTTTTAGACCCCACAACCTCCTCAGGAAGGCTGTTCCATGCGTCCACCACCCTCTCTGTGAAAAAATACTTCCTCAAATTGCCCCTGAGCCATCCCCCCCATCTTCAAATTGTGTCCCCTTGTTCTTGCACATCTCTTTTTCTGAAAGATGCTACCCTCTTGAACTTTGTTGATTCCACTGAGGTACTTAAACATTTCTGTCATGTCCCCCCTCTCCCTCCTTTCCTCAAGGGTTTACATATTAAGCTCCTTTAGTCTCTCCTCGTATGGCTTCTCTTGCAGACCCTGCACCATTTTAGCTGCCCTTCTCTGAACTGCCTCCATCCTGTCTATGTCCTTGCGGAGATGGGGTCTCCAGAACTGGATGCAGTACTCCAGATGGGGTCTCACCAAATGTCTGTACAGGGGGATAACAACTTCCTGTTTTCTGCTGGTGATTCTTCTCCCTATACATCCCAGTATCCCCCCAGCCCTCCCTACCGCCTTCTCACATTGCTTGCCAACCTTAAGGTCATCTGTTATGATTACCCCCAGGTCCCTTTCCATTTTTGTCGTTGTTACTACCTCCCCCCATTGTGTAATTTTCCCCTGGGTTTTTGTTTCCCAGGTGCATTACTTTGCACTTCTTTGCACTGAATCCAAGCTGCCATACTTCTGATCATTCCTCCAACCTTGCCAAGTCCCTTCTCATCCTTTCCATGCCCCCTTGTGTATCAACCCTGTTGCAGATCTTTGTGTCATCTGCAAAGAGGCATACTTTTCCTTCCAGTCCCTCTGCAATGTCACTTATAAAGACATTAAAAAGGACAGGACCCAGTACTGAACCCTGCGGTACCCCACTAGTAACCCCCTTTCTTCAGAGTGGACTCCATTTACAATTACCTTCTGTGTCCTGTTGTTCAGCCAATGTTTTACCCAGGCTACCACCCTGGGACCCACTCCCAGGCTGGTTAATTTGACTACTAATCTTTTGTGTGGGACTATGTCAAATGCCTTGCTAAAGTCTAGGTAGGCCATGTCCACAGCCCCTCCCTGGTCTACTACTTTGGTCACCCAGTCAAAGAAATCAATTAGATTCATCTGACATGACCTTCCCGCTGTGAACCCATGCTGCCTTGGGTCCTGTGCCCCACTGGCCTCTAGGTACTCAACAATTCTTTCCTTCAGAAGTGATTCCATCACTTTCCCTACCACAGAGGTCAAACTAACAGGTCTGTGGTTTCCTGCCCTGTCTTGCTCCCACTTTTGTGAAGGGAAACACATCCACCTTCTTCCAGTCCTCGGGTACCACACCATCCTCCCATGATCTGTTAAAAAGGGTAGTCAGTGGTGTCACTAGTTCTCTGCTTAATTCTTTTAGAATTCTGGGGTGAATTCCATCTGGTCCCATTGCTTTGTCCACCTTCAGTTTTAGGAGTTCTTTCAGAACCCTTTCTTCAGTGAAAGGACTGGGATCGACCCCCCTTCCCAGAGTGCTTCTGTTAATTGGTTTTGTTTTGTCTAAATGGGCCCTCGATCTCTCAACACTCGACAACGCCCACTGGGCGGCATTCCACCCCACCCACCTTCTCCCCCTGTGCACCCTGCCTCTGTAAAAACCAGCATGTACTCAGCTGTTTCACTGTAATTGCTACTAATTGTATAAAGTATGAAATGATTTCTGTGTAACCCTAGTCAGTGACTTGTATTCTGTAACCTAAAATTGTTCTGTTTGTCCTCAATGTGACGAGGTACCTTTGAAAATAAGCCTCTAGCTTAAAGGTTGTAAGCCAATTTACAGATAAATAAACGTTCCTTAGAAACAGTACTGTTCTCAGAGCTGAAACTTTAAGAAAGCTTCCATAGAAGGGGCAGACCAGGCATTTTTTTTATTGACTGCCACAGCCTTTGGTCCTCTGATTTATTGTGTATTAATTTGGCATTACGCCCAAACAAACTAATTCTTTTTCCCTTAATAATTTGCAGGATGTCCTTGCAGTGCCTGCAAATGAACCTTTTCATAGAAGTGTCTGGTTTAGACAGTTTTCTCTGTGCCAGGAGTTGATTTTAATTTAGGTTTCCACAAGTGGGGCTTCATATACAAAAAGGTTCTGGAAACAGCTGGTTCAGGTCCTACCAAACAGACTTTCTTAAAAGAACGTGGAGTAAACCAGGAACAGGACTATGTAAAGGAGACTAACAGACTAGTTATAATGTAAAGACCAAGCACCGGGACAGGGGTAGATGCTGAAGCCTTTAAAAAAAATAATAATAAATGGATACAGCACTTAAATCATGACTGCATGATCGTCCCAGCAAGTAGACAGTGCTACATACCAGTTACTGTACATAGTTCTGGTAGATACTAAAGGATAAAAATCCACCAGCCATTCTTTGCTAGGCAGGTTTTTCTTAAATTAATTTGGCCTTTAGTTTCTTGGAGAAGCAAAAGTGTAGTTCAAACACATCACATCAAATGTTAAGCCTTCTAGTGTAAATAGGAACTGAGTAAATAAGCTTAAAGAAAATGCAGTTCTGTTACATACGAACAGCTGGCCCGCCGGTGCAAAGGTTAGATTTCCATCTGCAACACTGATGCCCTTAGTTTGGATACAGACTCAGAGCTGGCGGGGGGACTGAGTGACCTAAGGACTGCTCTCCTCCTCCTTGGGGGAGTGACTGGTGCATGATTGACCCTGGCAGAGGCCAGGATGAATACAGCTGCCAGAGCCAAGCTGTCAGGGAGGCATGCCAGAGGTTGTGTGTAGTGCATTACATCACTGAATGCCATGCCTTCGGGAGCCACCGTTATCGAAAATCATTGCTAGCTCAGTCCATGAAACCTCACCCCTTCAGGTCCGTGCCACCACCGTGATGCTTGGCAGGCGACTAACTGAGGGTTTCTGTCCGTGTGGTCCAGTCCTGTGGCCCTACCATGGGGGGGGGGGGGGCCAGGGAAGCCTTCCCGGTGGTGTTTCCGCTGGGATCCTTTTTCAGTCTGTGGGAGCCATGCCCGCCTGACAACCCTGCCCAGAGGGGTAAGCCTGGGTGGATCACCTCTCCAGGTAAGTCTCAGGGGTGATCAGAGGAGTAGGGTGCTGAGCTTCCAGAGGTCTGGTAACCCAAAAAGCATACTAAATAAAATAAAAAATATACATACAAATAAACCAGCAGATAATGGCCTTATGGTCTATCAAGTCTGCTTGTGAGTGTAGGTCTTTCAGTGTTTACTGAGGAGACCCCACAACCCTTCCTCCTATCATGCCCCCCACCTCCCCCATGTAACTTTTTTCTTTACTCTGTCCCATCCTGTCTTTGAAGCCTGTCAGTGTCTTAAGGGAAACCACTTCCTCCAGCAACTCGTTTCACTTAGTAAAGTTACTGATGCTGCTCGTCAGTCACTCTTAAAAATAGGTTAGCAGGGATTGTTCTTCTAAATTTGGTTGACTGGTAACTCCCTCAATTTGGGTAGCAGTTTTAAAATTTGCCATTCACACAATAGTTAAGTGGGTTTCTTCACCTCTCACGCCCCAGTAAACTACACTGTTTAGTATTCATCTCTCTGGCCTTTACATCTTTATTGTTATTTCTCACCATCCCAATCTTTTACCTCTGCTCTCTGTGTTTTGCACATGTCTCTTTTTCCGTCCATACTACTCTTATATCCATCAGTGTAGGTCATGAAGAGGGAATCCTGGGTGCGTGAAACTCCATCCTCATCCGGCAGTTAGTTCTTGTTTTAAAAACAATTAAAGTTTGGCAGCATGCCACTAATGCAAGCAGTGGCAAGCTAAAAGCTTTCAGCTCGCTCAGATGTTTACGAGTAAACATAGCTCTTCTTTGCCCTCTTACTGATCAGAAGTCAATTACTGCACTGTGCACTTTCCCCTAGCCGGTCTGCCAAGTGAGTAAATCACCAAGTCTGGACTTGAAGGCAAGCTCGTGAACAGGATTACACCTTGTCTATTACACTGTGGGTGACCACCCACACTGTTCTTTAAGCAATAAGCCACGAGGGGGTGTGGGTTATCAGGGGATTTACCACGGCTAGAGTGGTTTGCCCATGAGGCGCAGCTGAGTGGGTAAATCCACGCTAGCTATGGTAAATCCCCCGATAACCCACATCCCCCGAGTGGCTTACTGCGATTATACCAGGCGTAAATGATTAAAATATAGAAAAAATTAGTAAAAATAAATGTATTTTTCTTTTTTTATATATTTTTGTACACATGTTCTTCCACCCTACATCAAGTAGTCCTTTGTTGCTCGGTACAATATGAGAGTAAGTGCTGCTGACAGAGAAGACAGAGTGCAGTAAACAACTGAAATGTGGTCTTTTTTTTTTTTTTTAAATATAGTTTTTGGTGCCAGGTTCGGAAATGTTTTTGGCGAGATGAGTGTAAGACAGAAGGAGAGAGAAAGCAGTCTGCGACTACACAACTGGCAGGCACCAACAGTATGTACTCAGAGCGCCAGCAGAGCAACGCAGTGGTCACTGCCTGCTCTGTCTCCTGTCTGGAATGGCTTGTTAGAAGCCAGTTATCCAGGAACGGAAAGACCTTTAGTCCTAGCTGTCTGAGGTGTGCTGCGCACGAGCTTCCAACTGAGGATGTGAGGACCGAGTCCCAGAGGTGTAAGTAAACTGCCTCTAGTCATAGAAAAAGCAAATATTAGAGTTGCTTCTTTCTATGGGTCATGTCACAGTCACTCTGACTGTTCAGCTTTACAGAAGCAGTTTACTTTTTGTTTGTACTGCTGGCATGCAACCAGTTCCAAGGTTGCGATCGGGGTTTATTAGCAGTTTTGAATTTCACGCTGAACTATATTTTTCTTTTGTGGATCAGTAGTTGACAATGGTGAGGCGGGGGTGACTTGCAAGGTAAGAAAAAACGTGTTCTTTATGTGACACACTTGTTTTGAATGAGCAGTTCCAAATTCAGGTTTAAAACTTTTGGTTTACCGTCTCAGTTAGCGGGGAGACAATATGGTGGATTTTGGGTTTGTGTTCAGGAGTCTGACTGTTTTTGTATGTGTGTGGCTGGCTGGCTGGCACCTTTTGTGTGGGTTATCAGGGGATTTACCACGGCAGAAAGGTGCCAGCTAGCCAATCAGAATATAGGATTTTGTGTTTCTTTGGGTGTTCATGGTATAATATTATTTCTTGAACAGGTCCAGATCGTGACTCAGTGGCAGGACCCAAATGCAGTGAGTGACAGCACAAGATGGTTGGCGTTCTGACAGTGGCAAAGGGCTCTAATTATAACAATAAGCTTTAAACTTACTGGCCTGTAACTGGGTATAAATGTTGTTCCTGCACATCAACAGGACTGTTGGAAATTCAGAGCTGTAGTTTTAAGTAAAAGGATAATTTTCCTCTTCTCTGTTTTTACATTATGCTGGATGTCACAATATCCATATCCATCATCAGTCTAAAACAGGAAGTGACAGAAAAAAGTTCTGCTTCCCAGCTGGATCAATATAACCCAAGGATACCTATAGCCTTTCATACAATATCAGCACTGAGACCTCAGCTGACGTCACAACCGACTGAAAAATTCATAGAATGACTAGCACAAAATACAGAGTGGTGAATGGGGAAACATGAAGAATAGGGATGTGGTTCCATTAAGGGATTTTAATGATATCACAAGCCATGAGAGCCCAGCTAGAATGGTTTGATGTCATCAGAATCTCAAAATGGAATTACAGTACTGTTGTGTTATACCCCATTATTTGCTTATAGTGTATGATGGACTTTTTTTTTCCTTTCAACAAAGCAAACAATAAACATTATTCCATTAACATTTTTGTAGACCACACAGAAAGGGAAAAAGTGATCTTCCTGAATATCTCCATAGATCACTACCAATGGGCATGAGCCAGAGGCAACAGAACTCCACTGGTACCAAAGTTTTTCTGGTGGGAGCTGGTGGTGTGAGTAGGCCCTGTGTGTGCATTATTTCACGTGCCCGATGATATTCAGTAGCAGCAGCCCCCAACCACCTCAGTATCTGGCCATAAACTGCATGCATCTTCAGCAAATTTATCTGGAGATGCGTCTGACATGTCCCACACTACTTGCATATGGAGACCCTGGGAGTGGGCTCCCTCCCCAGCAAGGAGGCATCTGTGGTGAGGGTCACCTCTGGCACTGGTGAGGAGAAGGGGAAGTCCTGGAGATTTTCCTTCATGGACCACCACAGCAGGAACAAAACCAGGGGTTTGACCATCTGAATGGGGTGGTTTCGAAGGTGTGATGCTTGAGTCCACTGGGTACTAAGCATCTACTGAATCGTTCACACGTACCGTCTTGCTCACAGGAACTGAGACCACCGAGGGTGCCATAAGTCCCAGGATACATTGTATCAAGTGACCTGGCACAGTGTTGCCTCCATGATGAAGCATGCCCGCCCACCCACCCACACAACTGTACACATTCTGCTGTCTGGAAGAAAGGCCTAAGCTCAGGTTGTGTCCAGGACAACTGCTATGAACAAAACTACCTGGGAGGGTTCCAGCTAAGACTTGGCAGAGTTCAGCAGGACTCCAATGGACACTGGGAACTGAGAGGCAGTGGTCACTGCCTGCTCTGTCTCCTGTCTGGAATGGCTTGTTAGAAGCCAGTTATCCAGGAACGGAAAGACCTTTAGTCCTAGCTGTCTGAGGTGTGCTGCGAATACTGTGAAGGACTTTGAAAAGACCTGCAGCACCATGGAAAGCCGAATGGGTAGGCCTTTGAATTTGAACTGCTGTCCTTCCACACAGAACTGCTGGTATCAGTGGTGGCTGGTGTGCACCAGTATGTGCCAGTATGCATCCCGATGTTGCTTTAGGTACGGTAGCAAGGATCCCAGAGTACCTTCTTGAATTCTTCTCTATCCATGCACATGTTCAGTTTCCTGAAGTCAAGAGTGGGGCATGCTCCCTGATTTCTCTGCTACCAGGAATTAGTGGGAGTAGAACCCTTTGTCTTTTTCCTTTTTAGACTGTAAAAGAGGTAACATGTATGACAAGAAATGAAAATTACGTACCTACTGTAATTCTTGATCTTCCTGTAGATCTTCACCATTCATCACTGATGGGTCTAGCTGGAGGAGCTAGGACTCTGTAGGAAGCTTATAGCTTTGAGCTTTTTAACTTCCTAAGAAGGAGGGCCCAACGTTGTGGATGGCGCCGCCCTCGAGGCTGACATATTATGTGGCGCTCATGGGTTGCCAGTAACCGATGCCAGCTCCTCCACCACCTCAGTTCTGCTAGCTGGAGAGGGAAACTAGAGACAGAGGAAAAGAGAGGAGGGGCAAGGAAGCCCAAGGGATAATAAAGGGAAAAGATATAAACTGAAAAAGGAATAAGCTGGCCACAAGGGGAGGGGTAGGACTCTAGGAGGTCTGGGAGAGGGACCCCAACCACCGGGCAGGCCAAGGGGAGGGTTAAGAAGATGGGATGGAGAAAGAGAAAAGCAAAGAAAGTAGGGAGAAAAGAGAGGGAGAGAGTTTGAGTAAGAACTTGCAATCCAAATGGGAGGGCCTGAAAGAGCTCTCCTGGAAGACCAAGAGGGGGAACCCCACCTCCTCTCTTTTTTTTTTTGTTAGGGGTAAAAAAAAATAAAGCCAAGAGAGAGAGGAATCCGAAGGACAAGCCTCCCAGGCTCAAGAGGTGCTCAAGGCTAGAATGAAACTACAGGACGCCAGAGGCATAGCTGGTTACTGAAACTGTACAGGTGTGAGAATGCCAATGTCATCCCACACAAGGAGCCATACTTCTGGTCCACCAGAGAAAAACGAAGGGGCCATCAGATCTCTCACTCCCTCTCCCCATCACAAAAAGAGGTGTGGACAGGACCCACCCCGGGGTGAGATCCCCACAGAAGGAGACTACCTAATTAGGAAGATCCTAGACCCTGAGAAAGATATTGATTCCCTTGTGCATAGAATCGCTAAAAGGTTTGAAGGTGGACGAATTAAGCCTCTAGAAGTGGCCAGGGATCTCAAGAGGTCCGAGGGGACAATGCCTCATGGGAACCTAGGAGTGGGTTACCAGAGAAGAAGAAAAGTGGAGCAAGCTAAGGCTCCAAGAAGTGGATAGAAAGTCCCCGGAGCCCTTGCGATGAAGACGGGGACTGAAGAATGAGAGCAAGCTTGAACTTCTTGCCTAGGAAGAAAGAGTCATAAAGCCCGAAAAAAAAAAAAACCAAGGACCCCTGGCTTAAGGCACCCTCCAGACAGAGTCTTCATCAAAGTCGTGAGGGGCCCCAAGGAGCCCCTAGTACAAAGAGTGCAAGAGACCATGCTTGCCTTCTCTCCAGAGGTGGCTCCCTGGTGCTTCAGGTGAGGTGTCGGGGAACCTGGAGGTGCCAGCGGGATTACACCCGCAATTGGCTTCAATTAGGGAGAAGGCAAGCGGGGAGGAGGCACTACCCAGGAGACCGGGGCCCAAGAAGGGATGGTGGGTGGGAAGCAGTGATGAATGAAGATATACAGGAAGATAAACTATGGTAGGTACGTAATTTTCAGATCTTCCCTGTATCAATCTTTTTTTTTTTTCCCTTGATTCCTTTGTGTCATCTTACCTTCTCAGTTGGGGTGATCTTATGGTTCCCCTTCATTCTGTCTCAACCCCGGTGGCTCCCGCACCAATCACCGTGCCCGAGCCACTACCTTACTGCCCTCTCATCCTATCCTTGGACACATCGAGGATCCCAACAACGCGGAAGTCCATTCAGGGAGTCGGATCCAGAGGGAGCTACTTAGGAGCGATCAGTGCAGCGCATCGGGGGCAGACCTTCACACGCGCCAGAGGATTGGGGCTGTTTTTCCTCCCCTTAGACCCACAACGTGGACATGCAAGGACATCAATGACAGTGTAGTGCGCACTTCCATGCACCACACGGTGGATGTCTGCCTGCGTCGACCCCCCCTTTTACCCTGCGACTTGCACCAGCATGCTCACGGATGTCCCTCCCCACCCTCTCCAGAGGAAGAGAGTAGTCCCTGAGACACTTGATCTTCCTCCCCTCGGCCAACCCACTGACACCCAAGGTCGCTCCCAATCCCGGGTCATCGGCATGGCACGAGGTGTGACTTCCAGTGCCTCAATCTTCAGCGCCACCGGGCTGGCCCAACCCTGTATCAGTTTTCACCATTCTTCACTGATGGGTGAGTACCAAGCACCACGACTGTGGTACTGGTGCCCCCCCACCCCAAAGGGCTGAATCTTTGCTCAGACTCCTGTGGGGGGGGAAACACAGAGAGGAAGGAGCCCCTTAATAGCCTGGCAATCCAGAGACTGTTCAGGGTGAGGCTGACACTCCCACTGCCTGGGAGAAGGAAAGAGCCCCGACAATTCTCACCACACCCTATGGGAGAAAAAGTGAGCCCCTTGGAAGGAACAGGAAATCACCCTACACCAGGCTAGAGGTGATAACCTTGAGAGGCGTAGCCACGCCATCCACCTAATGCAGACTGCAGTTCCTGCCAGCCTGTAAGCTACCTCACTGGAATCATGGGATGCCCTAGCCTGGTGCCTCGCTAGCTCCAGATCCTGCGCAGAAAGGCAAATTGTTTGCCTGGTCGCCCCGTGTCAGGCAAGGTTGCCAGGAGTTATCCTAGCACCAACCACAGGTGCCTAGCGTAGGCAACCTAGTGTGCCCGGTGCGCCAAGATGTGCAAAAGGAGATGCACTGGGCCAGCCCGGTGGCGATGAAGGCTGAAGCGCTGGACGCCACACCTCGCACTACGCCGGCGACCCGGGTTCGGGAATGAGCCTGAGCCGCTGGGGTCGGTAGAGGGAGAATTGAGCATCCGCTCAAGGACAGCTTTCCTCTCCTCTCGGGAGGGGTGATCCACGTTCGGCGCCTGATCGACCTCTGGTGGAAGTCGGAGGTATGGCAGGCATACAGTGAACTCCTGGGGATGGGAGTGGCGGCATCGGCGGTGACGCCATGATGCCTGGGTGCGCACCATTCCCCAGAACAGGGAAAATCAGCGGCTGGTGTCCTAGATGAAGGAGCATGTTATAAAACAGCGCTACCTTAATAGCGTGTTACATGTAAGCATGCAGCATAAATGGTCGTGCAGCTTAAATGGGTGTTTGACAAGATTCAGGTGTGTTAACTCTGATTATCTTGATTAAATGGGCGCAATGGAACAGTCAAACAACACAGAGGTAAACGAGGATTATCATGAGTAGCAGTGGTGTTTGGAATAATTAGTGAGTAACGAGATTCAGGTGTGATACGACGTCTGCTGATTATCTTGATTACCTGCATCGCAGCAGTAGTGTTAGTGTAGCAGCTGTGTTCGGCATCATGGAAGTTCGCTACATTACAAGTCAGAAAGGAGGTGAACCTGCATTGTGGCAGAGTTTTCGGTATCGCAGAGAATGAATTTATGGTGAGAAGTCGTACTGGAAATGCTTGCAATATGCAAATGGGCACTGTGCTGCTAGGGTACATATCATTGGCGATATAGTTGTGAAAAGTATGGGTGAACACAACCATGTGCCAGACCCTGCAACTGTCATGCCGAAAGAAGCAATTGCACAGATGAAATCAAAAGCTGCTTCCACCACAGAAACCACCCACCAGATCAATGTTGCAGGCCTTAAAACTCCCTCCTAAAGCTGCAGCACAGCTTCCAGCTGTACCTTTGCTAAAAAGAACTGTCCGTAGGAGTCGGCCACCACCTGAACCATTAGATGCTATGTCTCTTGTATCTCCCTTCAAGTACTGTGTTACTAAAACTGGTGAAAAGTTCTTGGTTTTCGATTCTGGACCTGTCAGCGATTGTTTTCTTATATTCTCCACTGCACGAGATCTGGAAACGCTGAAGGAATGTAAGCATCTATTTGCAGATGACTCATTTAAAAGCTGTCCATCCATATTTGGCCAGCTGTACATTATCCACGCTATAAAACTGTGCAGTGTTATCCCTCTTGTGTATGTACTCATGACTTGTCGCAGTGCAGCGACTTACAATAAGGTACTGTCAGAGATAAATGCAATGTGTTCTCCACTCCGTCCTGAAACTGTGCTGATCGACTTTGAGCAGGCCGCTATTAAATCTTTTAGGCAATGTTTCCCTGAAGCACAACTGCGTGGCTGTTTTTTTCATCTGTGCCAATCAGCATGACGAAAAGTGCAGCAGCATAATGAAATCTGTAATCGCTATACGTCCGACCCTGTGTTAGCCCTCCACATCAGATGTTTGCCAGCATTAACTTATGTTCCCAAAGCTGATACTGTCTCCGCGTTTGAAGACGTGATGTCCCAAGAGTTTTTTACTAGCAACTCAGACATACTTGTCCCTCTGTTGGACTAATACAAGGACACTTGGCTGGGTAGTCCACTTGGCACAGGAGGGCGGCGGGGACCAACGTTTGCAATTGATCTGTGGACCTGCTATGATTCTGTTCAATTGGAACTGCCGAGAACAATCAATGCGATGGAAGCATGGCACCGTAAATTCAACCACTTTGTCGGTGACCACCACCCATCAATCTGGCAATTCATTGATTTTTATTAAATGTGAGCAGAGGTACAATACTGCCAGGCTGGAGAAATTAGTAGCAGGCTCTGTTGTTGCAGGCAACCAAAAAAATACAAGTACACCACCAAGCATATTCAGGGTGCAGTGTCACAGTATGGTCAAAGGTCAATGGATGAATATGTTAAGGGAATAGCATACAACTTTCAATTGCAAGCATAGAGTATCCGAGCTTATATCAGCTTATTCATTATTTCGGTACTGTGATTTTTTTTTTTTTTTTTTTTAAAGTGTAGTCCCTGAAATCCAGCAATTGTTATATGAAAAGTATGTTTTTTATAAGTTGACGCTTAAATAAGCAAATGTATGTATTTTTACTCCTTGCCTTATTTATGTTTAAATAAACTCAGTATCTTGAATGAACTGATTACGTCTGTGTTGCTGCAGAACCCAGCGGAACACTAATATATATCTTGGTGCTTAATTGTAAGTGCGCTCATAAACTGCTGCGGTATTTTTAACCTGCCTATATTGTATGCGCTAATTGTGCCTCGCTGTTTTCACACTAACCCCTGCGCAGAGACCCTGATTGCCCACACCTGCCTGGCGATCCTTCTGAAGTCCGACAAAAGCTGAATGTCGGGGTATTGCAGCCCCACCTCATACCCACCTGGGGGGGTATATCAAGGCTCCATGGGGACTCAGCAGTGGACCAGGCAGGTTGTGGAGCGGGGATACTGTGGTGTGTCTCCCGAAGGAGTGGAGACCGGACACTTGGAAGAAGCATAAACAGATATTTAAAAAAAAAATAAAAGGAGGCACACTGCCGGAAAAGCCCTTCTACTCCGGCAGTCAAACTCAGCTAAATCAGAGTCTGGGGGGGGGGGGCGCGGTTGTGCCTTGGGCGATGATGCCCCGAAGGGGTATACAGGAGCTCCACACCCGAAGAGGGGCGGTGCACAGCACCTGGAGACCCCAGGAGTGCGCAATACCTGAGCTAACAGTCCCTTGGGGTTGGAGAAGGGGAAGAGGGATGCTGCCAGATCCAATGAGACGCCTCCATAAAAGTGACTGGCCACTGAAGGATAACAATGTTTTTGGTGCTAAAGGAAAGTACGTGTCGCATGGTCAGGATTGCGGCTTGCAAAGTGGGAGATGTGGAGCTCCCCTAGTATCCCTGACAAGAATCACTGACAGCTGTTGATATCAGTGTTTCAGGACAGGGAGACAGAGGGATCCCTCTTCTTCGGGGGAGGAAGACAAGAAGGCAGAGGAGCCAGGTTCAGAGTCAGGGGCGGCTGGATGCTCAGATCTAAAGATGACCTTGTTCAGGGCTCTGAGGTACCGAGGTAAAGCAGCCACTGACGCCCTGAACAGTTTCCAGGTTGTTGGCTGCGAAGGGCCCCGAGGGGGAGACAGAGGATCCAACGGTGGAGAAGAGGTCTGGTGAGCGAGAGCAGGACCTCTGCTAGGGCTACAAAAATGTGCAGGGGACCCAGCCGAGGTGGGGGGGCTGCACAACTCACCCACTATAGGTCACCCAACTAGATGGGATGGATAAAGTGGTACCCAGGGAAAGGACCCCATGATGGGGTGACTGGAGCTGGTCTTTCCCTTGTGGGTGCCCCTAGCCTCACCTGCTGCAGACCCTATTTGGTCTGGCAAGTGGAGGAGTGAAAGGTCTGCACTGCGGCTCCTCCCAGAGCCACCAGCAGTTCTGGAAGAGTGCCTGCATGCCAACTTCAACCTCCCCACGCCCACCTCCCCAGACAGGGATCTGCTCCTCGGTTGGCCCCTAGTGGCCAAGATAAGGGGCTCCGAAATAAACTCAACACCACAGGCTGTGCCAGAACCTATCCCAGCTCCGGAATCCAACCCAGCACAGCGCACGGTGCCAGAATGGGACCCAGCACCGGAGTCAGCGCCGGACTCCAACATGGCGCTGTCCTCGACGACCCCCTTCCTGGTGTCAGAATCAGTGCTGAAGAAAATTAAGGAGTTTGCCCCAAGGACAAGCTCAGAAAGAGTGGTGACCCATCCCGTTACATCAGAGACCAAACGGCTAGGTGTAGGAGAGCCACGGGACTCCTGAGAGTCGGGCAGATACTCCAGGTCATTCTGATTGTCCTCCTCCTCCTCCGTCTCAGAGGAGCTCAGAGAGACTGCCAAAGAGGTTACCCCCAAAACCCTCCCTCTTCCAGTCCTGTGTGCAGCACTGGAAGTGGACCTAGCACCAACAGCGGAATTGCCTTGTTCACCAAACCCAAGGGAGGTGTTGGGAGCCGAAGTGATTCCAACAGGCAGTACCAAGGACTCCTCAGGCTTGGGCAGAGCATAAAGCTGCAACCGTGACAACTGGGGTGTCTGTGCCTCCAAGAAGGCAGAAGACCGTGAGAACCGACCCCGAGCAGCCCAACTGTCCATCCAACCAAGGCCTGCTCCCCCTTGGTACGTATAGTACCGGAAGGGACCTAGGGGAAGGGCCCAAGGTCCTGGCCTTGGTGTCCCAGGACTGACGCTGCCCTCCGAAGGTGGGAAGATCCCGACCCACTTTCATCAAGCGCACCTCGAGGACCCAGTGGTCCATGGAGAAGCAGGCATCGCAGTTGTCCAACTCGTGTTGTGGACCCAGGCAGGACAGACGGCAACTATGGCGGTTCATCACAGTCATCGGCTTGCCACAGGGGCACCAACGCATTGGGGCATGCCCTACCTTAGATTCTGAACTAGGCCCCAAACTGGACATAATCGTACAAACAAAACTACAAATAACTAAAACACAGACTCAGCACTGTAGAAAATAACAAACAGATAAAAGAAATAAAAACGTTTTTACCAGTTTCTGGCAACTCTAAGGGTTTAAGTAGTAGTGGTGGCAGAGCTTCGGTAGAACTTCGTTTCCGATGTGTGTAGACAAAATGGTGGCTCAGTTCCCACAGGGTGATGCAACTCGATGGTGGGAAAAGAAGAACTGAGGTAGTGGAGGGGCCAGCGTCGGTTACTGGCCAACACGCGAGTGCCACGTAATACGTTGGCCTCGAGGGTAGCGGCGACACCAACGTTGGCCCCTCCTCTTAAGAAGCTAAAAAAGCTTAAAGCTATAAGTTTTCTGCAGGGCCCTAGTGCCTCCGGCTAGACCTACCAATGATGAATGGTGAAGACTGATAAAGGGAAGATCAACAATAACCATACAGTTGGAAAGTGATACAAATTAAAAAGAAACATTTGCTTCAGCCGGTAATAAGACAATGTTGAATTGAGGCAAGAAATTAACTATGGTCCTGATTAGGTGTGCAATCATAGAGCTGTTTATACATTACAGTTCCACGTGTTATTCAATAAGCAGTGGAGATAATGTCCATGGAAGGAGATTCAGCAGAGGTGCCAGTTGGTACCCCAGCATACTACAGTACAAAAGTTGTGTCCTTGTTCATCTAATAAAGAGTCTATCTTTGCCACCATAGATCAAACACTTGCTGCTGGGTATTTAACAATGCTTTCCGTCCCTCCAGTCTATACACATAAATAATCCGTTTATACCACACTGAAACAGCTGGTATTGTGGTGCTCAACCACAATTTGGTTATCACCATTTTTTGCCTGTGTTACAAATATTAGTATAAATTCATAAGGGTTTCCCCTTAACCTTTTTTCAGGAGGGGGTATGGCTATTGGCACAAGTGAAGGAGCCAATACGAGGATTGCTGATGCTCCAAAAATTTCTGCTATTTCTCCTGCTATGGCCTGCCAATAAGGTTCTAACACCAAACAAGCCCCAAATATATGCATTTGGTCTTTACAGGGTTCGCCGGAGCCCTGCCAGAACGCACCCTAAGCCTGACCCAGGTATTTCGCCTAGATGGCAGAGGTGCAACCCTTTGTTTTGTTCTGACTGGCACTTTTTCTACTTCCCTGTTTCTCAGCAGGCCGATAATATCATCCTGTGCCAGTATCTCTGACATATAAGCTGACAAGGGGGATTGCCTCCTGGGAGGACTGTCCAGGGGAGGGGGGTTCCAACAAGTCCAGGGAATACCCATCTCAGATGATCCATTTGTCCATCAAGATAGATTCCTATTGACAGTAAAACTGGTTGAGTCCCCCCCCCCAAACAAAAGAAGACTGGTTCACCTCAGGCAGCTGAATCGGACTTTGGGCTGGAGTTTCAGATGGTGGCACTGAGAGCTTTCCGCGCCTGTACCTTTGGCTGTGCATTCATTTGGGCTTAAGGTAGCTGGGATCTATTTGGGGAGTTTCCTCTGCCCCTGCCACAATAGGACTACTTGTTATGGAAAGAATTATATCCTCTGTCTCCCTGTGGGTTGCAGCGAGTCAGCCTGTAAGTTTTATGAAACACAATTTGACGGCAGATAAGGACCGCTTGGCCCACCTAGTCTGCCCATGTTCCCTACCTACTGTCACACCGTAGACCCTAACTGAGCTCCAGCTTTATACACACACATACATAAACACACACACACACACACACACACTTTCCTTGCTTCTGAGGTTCCCCTATACTTATCCCAGGCCTTCTTAAATCCCATTACAGTTTTTACTCCCACCTCCTGAGGGAGACTGTTCCAGACATCCACCACCCTTTACATGAAAGTGTTTCCTTACATTTCCCTGATTCTACCCCCCTCCAGCTTCATCGCATGACCCCTTGTTCTTGTACATCCATTTCCCTGAAAAAGGCTTCCCTCTCGAACCTTATTTATACCCTTGAGGTATTTGAAGGTCTCTATCATATACCCCCCTCTCCCTCCTTTCCTCTAGTCTGTACATATTGAGGTTCTTTAGTCTCTCCATTTTAGTTGTCGTCTTCTGCACTGCCTCAACTCGAAGTCCTTTCAGAGACGAGGACTCCAGAACTGGACACAGTACTCTAGGTGGGGTCTCACCAGAGACTGATACAGAGGTATCACCACCTCCTTCTTTCTGCTGGTGCTACCTCTCCCTATGCACCCAGCATCCCACTGGCTCTCCCCACTGCCTTGTCACACTGTTTGGCCACCTTTAGGTCATCAGATATGACAGCATCCAGGTCTCTTTCCTGTTTGGTGGTTGCCAGTACCATTCCATCATTTGTACTCTGACACTGTTTCTACACTTCAAGTGTATGATTTTGCATTTTTTTTTTGCATTAAAACTTAGTTGCCACTTTGTAGACCACTCCTCAAGCTTACCTAGATCTCTAGTCATTTTTTCAACCCCCCCCCCCCCGAGTGTCCACTCAATTGCAGATTTTGTGTCATCTGCAAAAAGACAAAAGACATACCTTCCCTTCTAGTCCCTCTGCAATGTTGCTTATAAAGATACTAAAGAGGACTGGTTCCAGCACTGATTCCAGACTCCACAAAGTTGAGGTGATCAGAAATGTGTGCTGGTGCCTACTCAGATCCAAGGATCCCAACTGTGACAGGCTCACTCCAAAAACGAGTGGCACTCAACAACATGAATTATAATATCAATACAAAAAGGTTTATTCAGGACATGGAGGACACTGACTGACTGACTACCCCGGCGCTTCAACCATGTGGGTCTTCCTCAGGGACGTGTGTCTCTAAATACAGACAGACAGATCTCCCTTTTAAACACCACCATTAAAGACATATAACACTAAATATGTGTAATTGGAGGTTTAATGCACAGACGCTGGATGATTTTGAAGGCAGATAAAGTTTCAGAACAAAACCTAGCTGACAGTCCTAGACCTAGAGTAACCTTTTGCAGATGGAGGAATTTAGGTACCTTAATCAAGCCACCTTACTCCACCTTTAGGAAAATCTACAGTGCCTACAGTATCTGGAAACTGGTTACCCCTCCAAGAAAAAAAAAAAGGGTTCTTCACATTCTTCACATGTAAAAACTATAACAAATGTGAATTTGCTAGTGAAGGAAATAAATTTATTAAAGACGATCAATATATAGAGATTTGGGAACTTATCAAATGCAGTACCCAATTTGTAGTTTATGTGCCACGGTGCCCATGTAGTACGTTGGTAAAACAGAAATCTAAAGAAATGTATTCAAGAACACATACGAGCCATAATAAATCAGGATAAAATAAATGCACTGAGTTTTCACTTTAAACGATTTCATAATTTAAATATTGCAGGATTAAAATTTATGGGTTTAGAACATGTGCCTTCCTTAATTAGAGGCAGCAATCACAAAGAATTTCTACAGAAAGAAACCAAATGGATAGTTACATTGAGAACAGAAACACCTGCAGGTCTGAATGAAGTAGAAGATTGCAGCCCTTATTTGTAATCAAACGTGAGCAGCTTCTTGTCTTTATAGACACCTCCATGACTGGGTGAGAGTTAACTGAATTGGGTCTGTTAATTTTATATTTGCTATGAACATACGAAATTTGCCAGCATATAAAGGCCTAGTGGTCTATCACAGTCTGCTCGAATGTGCAGCTAGCAATCCTTATTTTGCAGCTGCCCCTCGCCCTGTCCTAGCCCCTTTTGAAGCAGTCCACTGTTCTACTGCATACCACTTCTGCTGGGAACGCATTCCACCCAGCTACCACCCTCTCCATAAAAAAAGTGTCTCCTCATCTCCTTCCTGGACCCTCCTCCCTCCAGTCTCATATCATGGCCCTGGGTGTCTCTCTCCCCCCCCCCCCCTTATTTTGAACTGTCTGTACCGGTCTTGTTTATTCCTTTTACGTACTTGAAGGTTCCAATTATATTCCCGTCCCTCCTCTCCTCCAGGAAGTACATGTTCAGCTCCCTCAGCCTCCTCTCGTATGGTAAGTCCCCTAGCCCCTTGATCATCTTTGTCACCCTGCTGCACCCCCCTCCTGTAACTTAATGTCCCTCTTCAGATACAGGCGCCAGTACTGGACACAGTACTCCAGGTGCAGTCTAACTAATGATTTATACAGTGGCAGAATCACCTCCCCCCTCCTCGAGGATATACCCCCCTTGCAATGCAACCCAGCATTTTGTTGGCTTTTGCAGCTGCCTTCCTACATTGTACCAGATTGTTCACTGACCCCGTAATGAGCACCCCCAGATCATTCTCCTCCTCTGTCTCGGCTAGTTGCACTCCCCCCAGCTACCTGGTAACTCTTCCTTGGGTTTTTCACCCCAAAATGCAGCACCTTGCACTTTTTGGCATTGAACCCCAGTTGCCAGGTGTCTGACCAGGTTTCTAGCTTTGCCAGATCATCCTTCAACCCCCTGCCATCCCCCCTAGGTCGTCCACCACTGCTCCCATCTTGGTGTCATCAGCAAACAGACTGGTCTTGCTCTTGATGCCCAATGATATGTCTACAATGAACATCCCAAACAACGCTGGTCCCAACAGCGAGCCCTGTGGAACACCGCTTGTCACTACCCTTGGGGATGAGAGCTCCCCACCCATCACCACCCTCTGTTGCCTTCCTTGAAGCCAGTTCCCTACCATCTCACCAGCTTTACACTCGCCCCGTGCCTTCTAACTTACTTCCCAGCTCCCATGAAGCACTGAGTCAAATGCCTTACTGAAGTCCAGGTACAGGATATCCACTGCATGGCCCACTGTCCAATTGCCTAGTTACCCAGACACAGAACTTCACCAGGTCGGTTTGGCAGGATCTGCTAATTACAATGCCATGCTGTCTGCTGTCCTGTAGCCCTACGGCCTTCAGAAGGACCACCAGCCTCTCCTTCAGGATAGTCTCCATCAGCTTACCCACGATAGACGTGAGGCTCACTGGTCTGTAGTTCTTCTGTTCATCCTTGGGGTTGCTCTTGTGGAGGGGCACCACATGAGCCATCCTCCAATCCCGAGGTACACACTCTGAGTGTAGTGAGGCACTGAACAGGCCTGCCAACGGTCCCACCAGGACCTCCGCCAGCTCCTTCAGTACCCTGGGGTGGATGCCATCTAGGCCTGTCACCTTGTCCACCCTCAGTGCCCTCAAACCCTCGAGAACCCTGCCCTCCGTGATTTCCCCGACCATCACCCCCTCCCCGTTTCAGCCCTCTGTCCTTGGGTATCACCACCCCCTTTCTCCTTAGTAAATACCGAGCAGAAGTAATTGTTTAGCACATCTGCCTTATCATCCCCTGCTTCCACCCAACCCCCCTCTTTCCTAATCCTTACTATATGGTTCTTACAGCTCCTTTTCTTCCTGATGTACCTGAAGTCCTTCTCCCTCTTCTTAATGCCCAGCACCAGCCTGAGCTCCGTAGACACCCTGGCTGCCCTAACTGCCCTTGTCGCCTCCCTCGATTCCTTCAGGTACTCCTTCCTGTCCTCCCCTCCCTGTTTTTTTGTACCTCCCAAAGGCAGCTCTTTCCCTTCTTACCTTTTCCATGACCTCCTTGCTCACCCAGCTAGGTTTCTTTGCCCTGGCCTTCTTGCTCTGGGCCTTTCTGCAGGTTCTGGTTGCCTCCACTATCCCCAGCTTCATGAGCTCCCACCTCTGGTTAGTGCCCATACTAGGCAGAATTCTGGCCAGGTACCCTTTTATCACTTTCCCCCATCCTCCCGGAGTCGGCCCTCCTGAAGTCCAGCACCGTTGTGCCGGCTTCCACTCCTTTCTTACTCATATCCAACGTGAATCATACTGAGTGGTGGTCACTCCCCACCAGTGGTTCTTCCACTCTCAGTTCCCTCACAAAATACAGGATACTCACCTGTAACAGGAGTTCTAGGAATGGTATATGTTGTTCATCCACACTTATTGGCAGGTTCTTTGCCGCTTTACATCTTGCCGGAAGGTCTTCAAGCAGGCTCCTCCCACCCACCGGTGGTAAACTCTCGCTCCGCCCATGACACCAGATCTAGCCCGCTGGAAGCTGTCCAGCGCCGGCCGGGAGGTCGAGGTCGTGGTGGATGAACATATACCATTCCTAGAACTCTGTTACAGGTGAGTAACCTGTACTTTAGGGACATGGATATGTTGTTCATCCACACTTATTGGCAGACTCTAGCAGTTCTCTGGGAGGAGGGGAGGCGCATACCCCCTACTTAGGGAATAAAGACTGGAGAACCGAGGCCCCAAACCAGCATCCTGGCATGACCCAAGGTCAATGTGGTAGGGGGTAAATAAGGTATGTGCCGACTTCCAGGTAGGAGCCCTGCAGATATCCTGGATAGGGACATCCCCGGAAGCAGCCACCGATGCAGCGGTATGGCGGGTAAAATGAGCTCTTATCCCTCTGGGAGGCTCCATGCCCGCCCACCTATAGCGTAGATCTATGCAGGAGGTGACCCACCCGCTCATCGTCCGCTTGGCTGCAGGTCTGCCAGGTGCGGCTTCAGTGTAGATGACAAACAGCTGGCGAACCTCTCCCGAACTTCAGCCCTACGCTTTCGGAGAATGCGAGCACTCAACTAGGGTCCAAATGGAGCCTATATTCGGCCTCCGAGGTGTGAATGGGATAGAACACCGGCAGAGTCAACACCCGGTTAAGGTGAAGCTCCGATACCACCTTCAGAACGAACTTCGGGTGGGGCGCAGGACAACCTTGTCCCTGTGGAAGACCAGATAGGGAGACTCGAAGGAAGCGCCTGGAGCTCTCCCATCCTTCTGGTTGATGTGGTAGCCACCAAGAAGGTGTTCTTCCACAACAGGTGGGAGAATCACACCTGTGCATTGGTTCGAATGGCTTGCCCGTGAGCTAAGCCAATACCAGAGGTACATCCCACGGAGATGGAGATTCTCGCACCAGAGGGGAAGTGTGATCAAGGCCTTGGAAAAGCGCCAGACCACCTTTCCTGCGCCACCGACTGCCTTCCCACCCACGCCCGGAGGGCAGAGGTGGCTGCCAGGAGCACCTTAAAGGTCGTTGACCGAAGCCCTTGCTGAAGAAGAAGAAAGGACCACAGGTAGTCCGGAATGCTCGCCGAGGAACAGGAGAAGGGACCAGACCCTACCCTAACACCAAATGGAGAAACTCTTCCATTTGAAGGCATAGCATTATCCGGTTGACTCCTGACGGGGCGCCTCAACAATGTTGAGGACCTCGCCGGAAGACACAAGTCCTGGCAACTAGCCGCACAGGAACCAGGCCGTCAGGTGCAGGGATTGAAGGTCCAGATGGAAAACCTTCCCCTGATAACAGAGATCAGGTCCGGGCAGGATGGAAGCCGCCTCAGGAGCCTGGAGCTGAGACTGAGGAGAACTGGATACCAGAGCTGGCGGAACCAATCTAGGGCTACCAGAATCACCTGCGCCTTGTCCCTCCTCGCCTTGAGAAGCACCTTGTGGATCAAGGGAAATGGGGGGAAGGCGTAGAAGAGGCCCGGGGTCCACGGCCTCAAAAAGCATCCCCCTACAGCGAGCCCTGCTGAGGGAGGCGGCATGAAACAGTCTCGGCTTCACATTCTCCCTGGAGGGAAAAAGGTCCGCCCGAGGCGTGACCCAGTGGGAGAAAGATCTTGTGTTACCTCCGGCAGGAGAGAATCCCTCGTGAGGCGCAGCCCCTATCCGGCGTAGGGCACTGGCCAGGGTGTTGGAGGCTCCTGCCATCGAAATGGCTAGGAAAACCACCTCCAGGCTGCGCACGAGACCATATGTGGAGAACCTCCTTACATAACGGCAAGGAGCACGTCTGGTCCTGGCAGGTTAGGTAGCACATGGTCGTGGTATTGTCCGCCTGGACCTGAACCACTTGACCCCGTATGAACGGAGTGAAGGCGGTGCGAGCTAGGCGGACCGCATGAAGCTCCACCAGGTTGAAATGGAATTGGGACTCCCGAGGGGACCAGAGGCAATGCACTCTGTGCTCCCCTTGATGGGCACCCCAACCCATCAGAGATGCATCGATCAAAGAAGACCATCGACTGGGACAACGGATGCCCTCCTGTGGATGTGCTGGAATGGTCCGCCATTGGAGAGCGTTCCACATCTCCTGGGTCACTGTCACGGGCTGGTCCAAAGGATCGCAGCATTGTGACCGCTGGCTGGCCAGCCCCCACTGAAGGGGATGCATGTACCAACGGGCCCAACAGACCACGCTGGTGCAGGCCGCCACGAGGCGCAGGAAGTCCCGTGCAGGGCACGATTGCCCAATCAGACATGATTGGGTAAAGGAGGAAGAACCTTGGCCCTGTCCACCGGGAGCCGAGCTCTGGCTCGAAGAGTCGAGCTCTGCCCCGATGAAAGGAATCACCTGCTTTGGCACGAGTTCCGACTTGGCTCCATTGAAGAGGAGGCCCATCTGAGAGCAACCTAGAGGGCCAGAACTCCGGACCGCTCCACCTCCGCTCTGGAGGGGGTTGCAATCAGCCAGCTATCCGGGTAGGGGTACACCCGGACCCTTCGGCGCCGCAGGAATGCTGTCACCACTGCTATGCATTGGAGAAGACCCTGGGAGCTGGGAAGAGGCCGAAGGGTATGGCTCGGAACTCGTAAAGAGATCCCTCCGCTCTGAAGAGGAGAAGTCTCTGAAGAAACGGACGGATCGGAACGTGAAGAATGCATCCTGGAAGTCCAGAGAACAGAGCCACATGCTTCGTTTCAAGGATGGGATATCTGAGTCAGAGTGACCATCCAGAAGGTCCGAGACCTTAGGAACTTGTTCAGGTCGTGCAGGTCGAGAATGGGGCGCCAGACCCCTGTCCATTTGGAGACCAGGAAGTACCTGGACACAAACCCCGGGTCTGGCGGAGGATCCGCCACCTTCCTGATCACCTCTTTTTCGAGGAGCGGGGCAATATTATCTCGGCGGGCCAACAGAGGCTGCAGACCCC
Source organism: Neoceratodus forsteri (assembly GCA_016271365.2). NCBI lineage: Eukaryota > Metazoa > Chordata > Ceratodontiformes > Ceratodontidae > Neoceratodus > Neoceratodus forsteri. Next base: position 117,256,399 of record CM057453.1, on the reverse strand, counting down.
GCGGCACCCCGAGGGGCGAAGGCTCAGAAGGGTGGGGCCTGCTCGAACTCCAGAGGCAGGCCCTTTCCTACCACCTCCAACACCCAGCGGTCCGTGGTGATAGCGGACCAGGCGGAAAGGAAGTGGCGGAGCCATCCCCCCACAGGTGGGAGGACCCAGGTAGGGGTGACAAGGCCGGGGGAGACGCCCCTCAGCCCATCACTGAGCAGGCTTGGAGGAGGGACTGGCCGAGGGAGCTCCTGGGCCTTTACCTCCTTGCTTCCCCTTAGAGGAAGCCGCTGGCTTGGGTTCAGGGTACTAAGCACAAGCCTGCTGGCCCTCTTGCTGGTGCTGATGGGCCGGTCATGCCACAGGGGCCGAAGGGGCTTACGCAGAGGTTGCCAGCGGCCTTTGTCCCTCTGGGCGGGGGTGACCGAGTCCAGAGTGGCACTGGACTTCTCGGTCCCCTGGAGGTGTCCCTCCACTCCAGGGCCAAAGAGGTCAGTCCCCAAGAAGGGGATGTCCGCCAACTTGTGCTGGGTATCCGCCGAGAAGGTGGATATCTTCAGCCATGCCCTGTGGCGCATGGCCACCGCGGCCGCTACTGACCTGGCACAGGAATCACCTATGTCCAGAGCAGTCTGAAGCTGCTGCTTAGCCACCACCCTACCCTGGTCCTGCACCTGCCGGACCGCGGTCCGCAGGTCGGGTGGGAGATGAGGTATCACCTCATCCAGAGAGCCCAAGAGGGCGTGGGAGAAGTGTGCCATCAGTGCAGCCGAGCTGGCTTGTCGGAGGCCTAGGGAGGACGCGGCGTAAACCTTGCGCCCGACACAGTCCATCCTTTTGGACTCTTTGTCGGGAGGCCTATCCACATCCCGAGCGTTTACACGAACGCTGGAAGACGTCATCGGTAACTAACCCCTCAGCAGAGGGGTGCTCCGAGAAACCGGGCAAAGAACCGATAGAGACTGCATACTTCCTGGCCATCCTGGCCGAGGGCGCAGGACAGGAAGTAGGCCGCTGCCAAAGCTCCAAGGCTGGGCCGACAATGGCCTCAGCCACAGGGAAGGCCTCCGAGGGTGAATCTCCTCAGTCTAGGATCTCCGTCAGGGGAAAACAGGCCCGTTTGGACACAGGCTCGAGCTGCATCCCGGTGAACTCCGAGATGAGCCTAAGCAGACCCAGGAAGGATGATTGGCTGTCGTCCAAAGACCGGTCCAGGGAGGACTCCAGGCCCACCCACCTGGGGAACACGGAGGAGTCATCGTCGGACTCCGAAGGGTCTGCAAAGAGCTGCCTCAGGTCTGAGCCTCTCTTCACCCGCCAAGGGCGGGCGGGAGTGAGGGTGACCGAAAACCTGTGGGACAGGCCGTGACCCGACCGAGGTTCCACCACAATCGGTGGGGCAGCAAGATTTGGTCGAACAACCGGCCCGGAAGTGGGCACCTCCACTGCAGCGAGCGGTTGCGTCAGCCGTTGAGGCGGCAGCCGCTTGATAGACGGGGAATGAATCAGAGTCGATTGATTCCCGGACAACAGCAACTGCTGCCACATAAACTCCTCATAACGTCGACGCCATCTGCATCTAAGCCTCTCCTCATCCAAGGAGGAAGACAAGGAGGAACGGTGTTGCCACTTAACTCGGTGCCCGACCGAGATCACCGAAGTCGGCGGGAGCGGCTTGATCGAAAAGACCAAGACCGAGACCAAGATCCTCGGTGAAACCGAGGGCGGGTCTGGGAAGGAGCGGGGGACACCAGCTCTTCCCTCGGCTCGGACACTTTGACCGAGGACTGCCACCCCAAAGGCGCAGGCAGAACCTCGTCCTCCACCGGGGAAACCGGCGAAGGGTTGACGGCTCTTCCAGTCGACCACCCGTGTGACGGGTCGAGAAAAAACTCAACTGCGTCGGCGGGAGTCTCGGCCGGCTGGCCTGGCGGGACACCATGAAGCCAGCAGCCTGGCGGCAACCTCGACCCGAAGTCGGCGGTCAGCAGTCGAGAAGAGACCTCTCCCGCTCCCTAGCGCCGATGATGGGACTTACCCTGCGACTCCCTCGACCTGGGCCGAGAGGCAAGTCCCAATGGCCCCTCTCCCTTCGTGGAGAGGGACTGGCGAAGCTCCTTGAACGAAGCCGAATGAGAGGAACTCAGAGAGAGCGGGATAAATGCCGTGACCGAGGAGGAGGGAGATGCAGCCTTGGCCGTCGCCTCCAGGGTGATAGAGTGTTCGAGCTGCTCAGCCGAGTCAGCCATTGCGGACACCGCATGACGAGCCTCTATGGATTTTACCAGCGGGGAAAATTCCTTGAGGCGCCCAAGCCTCAACTGGGCCGCACGATCCTCCAGGACGTTGGTCGAAAGGGCGCAGCACAACTCGCAGACTTGCGGGCCGTGGTCCAAGTCGAGGCAGTATACACACGTGGAGTGCAGATCAGTCCTGGAGATATTCTGCCCACCAGGGCGCCTCCGAGAGACAGAAAACGAATTGTCCATCGCAGCCACGAGGGAAAAGAAGACCGAAGTTTAGAAAACTTCAGAACTAAATTCGGACGAACCGAAGAATCAGGAACCAGTCGAAAAACGCAGAGCGCTAAGGAGGGAACCTGAGCTTCCAAGCGGTAAGGAAGATCTGGCGTCATGGGGCGGAGCCGAGAGTTTTACCACCCGGGTGGGTGGGATGAGCCAGCTTTAAGACCTTCCGGCAAGATTTAAAGTGGCAAGGAACCTGCCAATAAGTGTGGATGAACAACATATCCATGTCCCTAGAACTCCCCATTTGCCAGCACGAGGTCAAGGGTATTTCATAACCTGGTTGGTTCACTGACCATTTGCATCAAGAAGATGTCCTGGAAGGCATCCAGCAGGGCCTGCTCCCTTCTATTCCTGGTTGTTGGGGTACTCCAATCCACTCCTGGCATGTTGAAGTTCCCCACAATCACCACACTACCCTTCTCGCTGGTCCTCCTGATCTGTCCTGCTAGTTCCCCATCTAACTCCTCTGTCTGAGAGGGCAGCCTGTACACCACTCCCATCCTTAGAGTCCTATTCTTAGAATCCTGGATTTGCATCCATAGTGACTCCATACTACCCTCCTCCCCTTCCTCCCGTACACACTTCAGTCCTTCTCTCACATATAGTTCCACCCCCCTCCTTTCCCAATCGCTCTATCCCTATGAAATATTCTGTACCCTGGTATTGACAGGTCCCAGTCATTGTATTGGGTGGCATGTTTTGGGGATGGCCACCATGTCCACCTCCCTCTCTGCTATGAGAGTCTGTAGCTCTGCAGTTTTCTTCCCAAGGTTCCTAGCATCCAGGGTGACCACCTTCCACCCCTTCTACTCCCCCTCCCATCCCCTCCTTTATTAGTATCGCCACTAGTACTTGCCCTTTGTCACTGTTATGGGGGGTAAGCTCATATGGTTTCCCAACCTGTGGTCTCTGCATGTCCCTTGCTCACTTGCCACCCCCGCTCCTAGTTTAAATTCCCAACTATCTCTGTGTACTCCTCCATCCTCTGTTTCAACACTTTCTTTCTCCCTCCTCGCTCAAGTGTAGTCTACCCTTGGCATAGAGACTACTGTCCTTGAGGTCCCTCCCCAGCCCCCACCCCCACCACCACCAGACCATACCCTTTAGCATGACACCAGGTACTTAGCCATTTGTTAAAATCCTTTATTCTCAGCTTTCTTGCTGTGCTTGCCCTGGACACTGAAAGTATATCTGATAAAGTTATTGCTCTTCCATACATTGGTATTTAAAACTCCTCATATTTTATGGTGTTGGCTCTGTAATTAATGTTGAAGTCATATATGGGTCTGATCTCTTTTATTGCCCCCGCCCTCACTTTACAATCACAGAGTTGTGTTTTTTTTTGGGGAGGGAAAAGTGTAATTTATTTTGGCAAATTAATTAAAAAGCACATCTGTCGTCTGACTTCATAACTATACATGAACTTGATATTTATTTTAGTCTTCGGTAACCAGGTAAGGCTCACTAGGCTCAAGTGCCTGTTTTCAGGGGCGACCTTGGAGTACTGGGGAGGTTAAGTGACTTGCTCAGAGTCACACAGTACGCAAGTCAAGGTTGTGGAAATCAAACCCCGCTCTGCTGGATGTATCAATCTCATTCACAGCTCATTACTTTAAACTCTAGGCTATAACACTATTAATGTTATTTGAGAAATAACTGGCAGGAGAAATACATTCTGAACACTGCAGTAACTGTAAAGTACAGTTACGTAAGAACTTACCATAACAGTAGATCTTCGAGAGAAGCTCTTGCAGCAGGTTTCACATTGAGGACTGGTGGCGGTTCCGGCAACTTTTTCTCTAGTAGTACCAACATGGGAACGCTCCTCCCCCCCATATAAAGGAGGAGTTCCCCATGTGCTCCAGTTCTTGAACACCCCCACCCCATCAGGCAAGAAAACGACAAGCAAGTTAGAAACTGACTGTCAACAGACAACCCCTCAAAGATGACAAAATACCTGCCTGAACAGGGCCTGATCCCTGGGGGAAAGTGGACAGGAAATATACCTGCTGCAAGAGCTTCTCTCGAAGATCTACTGTTACGGTAAGTTCTTACGTAACTGTATTATCTTACTTCAAGGAGAAGGTCTTACAGCAGGTTTCACATTAAGGACCGAGTCCCAAGCAGTATAAACTTGTAACAACTCCTGGGAGGGGGAAAAAACAGCAGGAAAAGGACAGCAAGAGAAGGGAAGATCCCTCAGGAAATCGGGCCTTGCAAAACCGTGAGGCTAAACCCTGCTCTGCGTCTGGAAATGAAGTCAAGGCTATAGTGCCTGACGAAGGTATGGACAGAATTCCAGGTAGCAGCAGCACAGATATCTGCCGTTGGTACCCTCTTCAGCGCTGCAAAGGAAGTAGTGATAGCCCTGGTAGAGTGAGCTTCAATTGGCCCCAAAGTCGACCTATTATGCTTCTCGCAACAGTAGGAAATGCAGTGAACCAACCAGCGCGAAAACGTCTGTTTGGTGACCGGGCAACCTACGGACCGTTGGGCAAAGGACACAAAGTGCTGATCAGACTTCCTGTCCACCTTGGTTCTAGCTAGATAACATCTGAGAGCCCTGTGTACATCCAAGGAATGAAGCAGGGCCTCTCCCCTATTAGAGTGCTCTGAGTAATAGACCGGGAGCTGAACTGACTGATTCAAAGTGAGCTCCGAAACCACTTTCGGTAAGAACTTCGGATTGGTGCGGAGATCAACCTTGCCCTTGTGGAAGACAAGGTAGGGTTCCTTACACATGAGTGCTTGATGTTCTGAAATGCTCCTCACCGAAGTAATCGCTACCAAAAGCAGAGTTTTCCAGGAAAGGAAACAGAGCTCCGACTTCATAGCCTGCTCGAACAGGGGAAGAGAAAGCTTCTCCAGGAGGAACAGGAGATCTTAAGGAGGAACAGGGTCCCTGATGGGAGGTCTGATGTGGAGAATACCGTATAAAAAGGCTTTGGAAACCTCCATTTGAGCCACCGTCTTATCCGACACAGATAAATGGTAAGTGGAGATGGCAGCCAGGTGTACTTTGATGGAGGAATAGCTGAGGCCTTTCTCAGAGAGAGAAAGCAAATATTCTAGGACGGTATTAACTGGACAGACCAACGGATCCACTCACTTGGCTGTGGCCCAAATGCAAAAAGCGTTTCCACTTCATAGCGTAAGTGGCCCTGGTGGCAGGTTTTCTTGCCTCAACCAACACCTGAGCAACCTGATCAGACACACCGAAACTGACCTTGGCTAAGTCCCGAGGAGCCAGGCATGTAGGTAAAGAGAACGTAAGTTCGGGTGCAACAAGGACCCCCTGTGCTGCGGACAGTAGGTTAGAGGAGACAGGAAGAGGCATTGGCAACTTTGCCGCTAGATGCTGTAGTAAAGGAAACCAGATTTGACAAGGCCATAGTGGAACAATCAAGATAATGGTGGAAGGTTCCGACTGAGCCTTGAGGAAGACCTTCTGAAGGAGTGGAAGAGGAGGGAAGGCATACAGGAACTTCCCCCTCCAACAGAGAGACAACGTGTCTTGCCAAAAAGCTCCAGGCTCCGGACCTAGCGAGCAAAAACTGAGCAGTTTTGCGTTGGATTGTGACGCGAAAAGGTCCACCTCTGGTGTCCCCCCTAGATGGAAGATGCAATCTGCAACCTCTTGAAGCAATTCCCATTCATGGGCTTGCGATCTTGTCCTGCTGAGAGTGTCGGCTAGCACGTTTTGAAGCCCGGGAACATGCACTGCTGTCAGAAACAGACGATGCTCTAGGACCCAATCCCAAACCCGCATGGCTTCCCTGCAAAGGGGACAGGAATGTGTGCTGCTCTGTTTGTTGATGTAAAACATCATTGAAGTGTTGTCTGTCTGCACAAAGAGATGGCCTGGCACTAAGACCGAGGTCAGGGCATGTAGTGCGTAAAGCCCAGCTTTTATTTCCAGGACACTGATGTGCAGGTTCGCTTCCATGGGAGAGCAGGAACCCTGGGTATGATGGTTCCCCAAGTGTGCGCCCCATCCCTGGGACGAGGTGTCCATGGTCAGGGACTGGGACGGCGCCCTGGATTGGAAGATTTTCGGACGACATCCACCAGCAAAGCTCTCGGCGGACTGGCTACGATATCCTGATCAAGGCGTCCAGGCTGTCTGAAATTTGATCCCACTGGACTCTCAGGGACTACTGAATGGTCCTCGTGCGCAGACGCGCCACAGAGACTGAGACTATGGCAGCAGCCAAGTGGCCCAACAGCCTGAGGAGGAGCCGAGCCGGCACCTTTAAGGCTGATGAGATCTGGGACGCGATGATCCAAATGTGATCCACTCTTTCGGAGGGAAGAAAAACCTTCCTGAGTGTGGTGTCCAGAAGAGCTCCAATGAACTGCACAATCTGAGTAGGGAACAGATGAGACTTGTTCCTGTTGATGGTGATTGCGAGACTCTGTAAAAGTGAGATGGAATCCCTGATAGTTTCCGACAGGACAGACCTGGAGGGAGCCAGGAGGAGTCAGTCGTCCAGGTATGGAAACACAAAATGGCCCTGTCTTCGAAGTGCTGCGGCCATGACCGCACGCACTTGGTGAGGACCCTGGGGGCCACGGAAAGAATGAAGGGGAGGACTCTCAGATAACTTGTGTTTGAAGGCCCTGATAGTGGGCCCCCACACCTGTAGGGAGGCAACTGTGGTGAGAGTCACCTGAAGCTCAAGTTGGGAAATGGGAATCCCTGGAAGAGATTATCCTCCACCTACCACCATGCGAGTGACCGAACCAGGGGTTTGGTCACCTGAATGGGACAAGTCTAAGGGTGTAATGCTTGTGACCACTGTACACTGAACATCCACCGAGTCATTCTTATATGCAACCGTGTCAGGGACACTGTGAACACTGATGAAGCTATCAGACTCAACATGCATTGCACGGAGTGAGCTTGCACACTTTTGCACTCCATAACGTAGCATGCTGTCTGCAGCCTGCTCTCTGGCAGAAAGGCCTAGGCCTTGGTCATATCCAGAAGAGACCCTATGAACAGCATTTGCTGCAGGGGTTACAGCTGAGATTTCTCGAGATTCAGCAGAATCGACATCGAGGTGAGGAACTGAGAGGCAGTGGTCACTACCTATTCCGTCTCCTGCCTGGATGGGCTGGCAATCAGCCAGTCATCCATATAAGGAAAAACTTTGTGTCCTAACTTTCATAGGTGTGCCATGCATACTGCAAAGTACTCTGTGAAGTGTCATGCCGTCGAGGAAAGCCCAAAGGGCAGGACTCTCAACTGGTAATGTTGCCCCAGCATAACAAATAGGAGGTATCCATGGTGAGTGGGGTGTACCAGTATGTGCTGGTATCCATTCTGCATATCCAGGGACACTAGCCATTCCTGAAGTGCTAGAAAGGGAAACAGACAGCCCAGAGAAATCATTAAAGTTTTTCTTAATCCATAAATTTGTTCAGATTTCTGAGGTCAAGAAGGGAGTGCATGCCCAGATTCATTTGGTACCAGGAAGTAGTGGGAGTAGAAGCCTGTGTTTTGTTCTGACTCTATTTATACTGCCCTGTAGCTCAGAAGGCCAGCAATCTTCTGCGCTAGAATCTGTGACATATGGACTAATAAGAAGGTCTGCCTTCTGGGTGGACAGTCTACAGAGATTTCTGTGAAATCCATGGAGTATCCCTCCCAAATGATCCCAAGGACCCACTTCTTTGTCATAACGGACTCCCACTGATGGTAAAACTGGGTGAGGCACCCCTCCCCATGGTTGGGGAGATGAGTGACTTGTCTTGGGCAGCTGACAAGAGGACCAGGGCCGGAGCTTCAGATGGTGGCACTAGGTGTTTTAGGTGCCTGTGCCTTTGGTTGAGCCATTTTCTGAGGCTGGGGAGGCTGAGATTTGTTTTGAGCTCACCTGTCTTTGCCACAGAAGGATTGCTTTTTCTGAAAGAAGCCACCTTCTTTTCCCTTTTGAGGGTTAAACAGAGCTGGCCTGGAAGTCAAAGGTCATTCTAGTTTCAGTAGCTTCATTAAAAATATTTCTCCACCTGCTGTCTGAACAGGGGGAGCATATTGTAAGACTGAAATTTGGTTGCCCAACACTTTACAAATCCTGATGCCACAAACCTGATACAGAAAATCCCGACAGTGGGATCCTGCCCACAGCGGAGTTTGTTATAATAATTAAGGGGGTGCCGGGGCGAAGCTACCCGAAACATGAAAAAAACATCTGCTGCCACTGTCGAGACTTTCTGTGTTGGGCTTGCAACATCAGGATTATGACTGTCGGGCAACTGCCTGTCAGTATTTCACAGTAAATCCCCAAACAGGTAAGTTCCATCAAAGGAAACATTCATAATCTGTTTGACATCCAGGAGAACCCAGAAGTTTGCAGTCAGGAATGCCACCTGATGTCAATGCTTGCAGCAGCAGAAAAAGATGCAGTATCAAAGGCATCCATAGAGGCTTTAAACTGGTGACTTCTGGACTCAATACCTTGCTTGGCAACCAGCAGAATGTCCGGTTTTGCCTCTAGCTCTAGCAGAGACTCTGCCAGTTAACTGGGTGTGCAGTGGCCTCTTGGGGAATAACTGACTTATAATTCTCAGCAAGAATAACAGTGACATCAGCTACAGGTTGGGAGATATACACTGGCTTATCCCTTGGGTGCAGTGTATTTCTTGTCAGCCTGTTTCCAGATGGATGCCATCAGACAAGGTTTTGAATGCAGGTTGAATACAGACTTAAACTGACAGGTATACTGGGAACATATTAAGCCACTCCAGTCGGAGATGTTTACCCTGGTCAATGGCTGTAGGCTTAAAATTAAGTGCTGAATGTACCTTTCTAAGCAAAGCCTGAAAAGTTCATATCTCTCTTAGGCACAGACACAAGACTTGGGTCAGAAGTGATTAGGCAGAATAGTCATCGTTGCCGCCTTCAGAAATCATAAGGTCAGGGTCAGACTCGACCCCCTCTACATACTCCTTGGAGGCAGGGGTCACAAAGGGGTCTGGGTCACATTCCCCCCAATCCATAATGCGGCTACGGAAACACTGGAGACTGGCCCTTGAACTGGAACCAAATCCAGTCCCAGTGGAACCAGTGCCGGGTCTGGCTCTGAAGGGCCCAAGCCAAGCACTGGAACCAGATCTGGTGTCAATTATGCAGCTGGCACAGGAGTGACCGGTAATGGCACTGCAGCTAGCCCCATCCTTACACAGGACGGTGGGGGGCAGCCAGTGGGACAGAAGTCAGTGGCGCAGTCATATGCAAGGACCCAAGGGCTGTTGCCGGAGCCAAACACTCTACTCGGCCCAACAGCTCCGCATGCAGCTTCAATTACGCCAGCCTTGAAGGGCCAGGGACTAGTTCCACTGGCAGAGGCACAGGGCCAGGCACTGCATCCACTGCTCCATAAAAGCTGCCTAGTGGTGGAACTGCCCACTGGAGTCTCCACTTACAGACAGAGGAAGCTCTGGGCCAGAGATTCTGACCTAGTCCACAGGCCCTCAATGACACCACAGGTGATAAGGACCTCCAGTCCCCTAGAGACCGAAGATCTCATGACAGACCTCGCAGAGGGTGACCTTAACCAGTGCAGTTTCTTCCCTTTCCAGTGGGAAGAGGAAGAAGTCAAGGTCGAGCAGCACCAGGACCCCGACCGGGATCAGCCTGCTTGTTTTTGTGACTCCAGGAGGACTGTCCTTCCTGGGCACTCAACCGCCCATGATCAGAACATGTCCATTATGAGGAAACTGGTCCAGACACAGCCCCGTTGCTGGAGCAGCTTGCCTCTAAAGGTTTCTACCGTCCTCCATAGTCTAACTGCTGAGGCTCGGCAGGGCTGAGAGAAACTAACAGAAAAATTATTTGTGACAAATACACTACACTAACACAAAAATAACAAGCTCTAGCTTTAAACACTAAAACTGACATGAACCGAACACTGTTTTTGTATAATGTGAACTGATGTGGTTAAGGACTGGGCCCACAAGCTCAGTCTCCCAGAGCAATGCATGTGCACAGCTTACCTTGGCAGCAGCCCTCTGAAATGTTCTGGCTCCCATGGGGTCCTAGGACCTCTGGGTCAGACCCACTAGCCGTAATTAATGGTGAAGATTGATTCCTGGAAGATCCTCTGCTCCATAAGAGCTGATCAACGGCTGAACTGCCCACTGGAGGCTGTTCTATTGGACAGAGAGGGGCTCAGCGATGGAAACCTTGAGCCTGTAAGCCCAGACAACCCAGAAGTCATTATACGAACAAGTCAGCAGAAGAAGGCCATTTAGTCCATCAAGTCTGCTCGTATTACAGGGTCCACAGCTTGAGCTACTGTCCCTGCCCTCCCTCCTCCCCACTCCCCCCATCCTGTCATCATCATCCCATCATGTCGGAGATGACAGTGAGAAACCTGTGCTCACAGACGTTAAATGCCTCATAAGTCTAGCTTTAAACACTAAAACAGAGAACCGAATGCTGTTGTCGTATAGTCATGAAGTTCCGTCTCCCAGAGGGCAAGTAACATCACTGATGTGCACTCAACAGTGTGAAAAAAAGAACCTAGACAGTTGAGGGCTGGTGCCAAGGTAAGCCTTGTGCTGCGAGCTCCCTCTCGTGGTGCCATGCATGCATGCAGCTTGCCTCGGCACTAGCCCTCCTAAAAAGTCCTGGCTCCCATGGGGTCCTAATGCCTCTGGCTAAGAACCACTAGTGTCAATCAAGGGTGAAGACTGAGTCCTGGAAGATAAGAAAAAATTACTCAGCATAGTAATGTTGTTTCTTCTAATGGAGTCTTGCTGTATTCAGACATAATGCAGTTAGCGCCAGCACCTGAACTGCCCCGGAGAGGAAAGAGTTAACTCCACGCAGAAGCATGGAACGTTGAGATCGAGTTCTGTTTTCAGACCTCTGCCTGTGGTACTTACCAGTGCAACCGTCAGATTCTTACGAGCAACTAACTAACACTAAAATGTGGAAATTGTTTGAACACAAAGGCAAAATACTTTTTGGAGTCCGAAAAAGACTCAAGTCAAGAACCCAAGAAGAAATAAGGTAGTGACAATTCAAACTACGCAACAAAAGAAGGAAAAACATAAGTTACCCCACCAAGGTGGCCGAGTCCAGGGATGCGTTGGACTTTTCGATCCGCTGGAGGTGGCCTTCCACTCCAGGGCCGAACAGGTCAGTCCCCAAGAAGGGGACGTCTGCCAATTTGTGCTTGGTATCCGCCGTGAAGATGGATATCCTCAGCCATACTCTGTGGCGCATGGACACTGCGGCCGCTACTGATCGGGCATAGGAGTCTCCAATGTCTGGAGCCAGCTGCTGTTACGCCACTGCCCTTCCCTGATCCCGCACCTGCTTGACCATAGTCTGCAGGTTGGCCGGGAGATGAGGGATCACTTCATCCAGGGAGCCCATGAGGGCGTGGGAGAAGTGTGCCATCAGCACGGCCGAGCTGGTTTGACGGAGGCCGAGGGAGGACGCAGCGTATACCCTGCGCTCGGCATAGTCCAGCTTTGGACTCCTTGTCGGGGGCTTATCCACATCCCTATAGCGTTCCGGGCTCAGAAAATGCTATCGGTGACCAACCCCTCAGCAGAGAGTGCTCCAAAAAGCGGACAAAGTGCGGTAGGGACTGCATACTTCTTAGCCATCCCTGGCGGGCGCAGGAAGGAAGCGGCAGCTCAAAGCTCCAAGGCTAGGTCAACAATGGCTTCAGCCACCGGAAAGGCCTCCGTGGGGGAATCCCCTCGGTCCAGTATCTCCGTGAGGGGATACCTGGCCCGCTTGGATATACGGGCTCGAGCTGCATCCCGGTGGATTCCGAGATGAGCCGAAGCAGACCCATGAACGACTATGGGCTCTGGTCCATCGACTGCCCCCCAGAGGACTCCAGGTCAAGGGGCCTGAAAAACAGGGAGGAGTCGTCGTCAGACTCCGAGGAGTCTGCGAAGAGCTGCCTGGGGCCTGAGCCACCCTTCACCTGCCGAGGACGGTCAGGAGTGAGGGTGACCGACTACCAGTGGGGCAGACCCTGACCCGACCGAGAGTCCTTGATCAGAGCCCCCAATTTTGGTTGTGGAGGCGGAGATTCCACCACAATTGGTGGGGCAGCTGGTTTCGGCCAAACAACCGGCCCAGGCTTGGGCACCTCGACTACCGCGAGGGGTTGTTTCGGCCTTTCGGGTGACAGCCACTTAATGGCCGGGGAAGGTGACAGCGTCGGCTTGTTCCTGGACAAAAGGAGCTGCTGCCACATAAAGTCCTCATAGCGTTGACGCAATTTGCGCTGAAGCCTCTCCTCTTCCGAGGAGAAAGAATAGGATGAGCGGCACTGCCGCTTTCCTCGGTGCTGAGACCGAGACCGCCGATGTCGGCGGGATCGGCTGGATCGAGACGAGGTCCGAAACCGAGACTCTCAGTGTTTCTGAGGTTGGGTCTGGGAGGGAGCGGGGGACACCTGGCTCCTCCCTCAGCTCGGGAGCCTTGACTGGGGACTCCAGCACAGGAGGCGCAGGCAAGTCCTTGGTTTCCACCGGGGAACCGGTGATGAAGGGTTGTCGGCTTCACCAGTCGACAGCCCGTCCGACGGGTCGAGAAAAATCTTGACTGCGTCGATGGGTGTCTCGGCCGGCTGACCTGACGGGGACACTGTGAAGCCAGCGGCCTTAGCTGCAACCTTGACCGAAGTCGAGTGTCGACTGTCCAGGGAAGGGGACCTCTCCCACTCCCACGAACATCGACGGTGGGACTTACCCTTCAAGTCCTTCTTTCTTGACCGAGAAGAGTGTCCCATTGTCCCTTCTCCCTTCATGGAAAGGGACTGGCAAAGCTCCTTAAAAGAAGCTGTGTAGGAGGATCCCAGAGAGCGGGATAAATGCTGCGACCGAGGAGGATGAGGATGAGGCCTGGGGCTCCTCCTCCTCGATGCCAATCATCTGCTCGAGTTGCTCAGCCAAGCCAGCTGCTGTGGACACCGCCCAACGGGCCTCCTTAGACTTCACCGGCGGGTAGCGCTTCTCGGGACACCCAAGTTGTAACCGGGCAGCGCGGTCTTCAAGGACGTTGGCCAAGAACGATCTACACAACTCGCAGGCCTGCAGGTCATGATCAAGGCCAAGGCAGTAGAGGCACGTGGCGTGTGGGTCCGTCCTGGACATCTTCTGCCCGCATGGGCACCGCTGAAAACCGGGAGTCGATTTGTCCATCGCAGCCGCGAGGGAAGAATTTGACCGAAGTCTTGAGAATTTTAAAACTATTTTCGGGTAAACCGAAGAATTAGGATCCAGTCTATATGCAGAGCATTAAGGAGGGAACCTGAGTTTCCAAGCGGTAAGGAAGATCTGGCGTCATGGGGCACAGCCGAGAGTTTTATCACTCGGGTGGATGGGAGGAGCCAGCTTGAAGACCTTCCGGCAAGATTTAAAGCGGCAAGGAACCTGCTAGACAGTGTGGATGAACAACATATCCATGTCCCTAGAATTTTTTCTTCAAACAACATGAAGTCTTGCTGTATTCAGACATAATGCAGACTACCAAGCAGTTCCTATGGAGAAGGGAATGCAGAACCTACTTTGGGAACAGGCTCTGCAGTACTGCTGTGCCAAACCTAGCATCTCTCCTAGCCTGGATGTCCAGAGAGTAATACTTGATGAATGTACATACTGTTTCCCAGGTGGCTGCTTTACAGAGCTCTAACAAGGGTATATCCAGGGCCCAGAGTTTTCTGCGATTCCGCGGGTGCTGAAAACTGCGGAAATATCCGCGGAATTTGCCGTCACCCACAGAATTTGTGGCCGCCCGCGGAACAAACGTGCCCCCTCTCAAATGTTAGTATGCCACGCTGGGAGCCCACCCCAGCGTGGCAAATTCTTCATCTGCCGACGGGGGTGCCCAATCCCCCGTCGGTTTCACTGCCCTCCCCAAATGTTTCTATGCCACGCTGGGAGCCCATCCCAGCATGGCAAAAACTTCCTTTGCCGACGAGGGTGCCCAATCCACAATCGGCTTCACCGACCCCACCAAGCTGCCTGGTGCCACGCTGGGAGCCCACCCCAGCGTGGCAAATGCTTCATTTGCCGACGGGGGTGCCCAATCACCTGTCGGTTTCACTGCCCCCCCCCAAATGTTTCTATGCCAAGCTGGGAGCCCACCCCAGTGTGGCAAAAACTTCCCTTTGCCGATGGGGCGCCCAATCCCGTCGGCTTCACCATTCCCGCAGCTGCCTGGTGCACGCTGGGAGCCCACCCAGCGTGGCAAAAGTCCCTCCTGTGTGGGAATCCCAAAAAAAAAAAAAAAACTTCCATCGGTGATTCTTTTGCCCCCCAACCCGCACCCACCCTCTGTGTACCCACCTCCCCACACCCCACCTCAACCCATACTTACCTCAGAGCCCAGCGCGATGATCTTCTATGGACCGGGAACACGTCTGCACTCTTCAAAGCCGACAGCGAACTGAAGAAATGCCGGTAAGTTGTATAATGGCATAAATGGATTTTTTTAAACTTTAGTGCATATCTCAGCCATTTCTGGGAATTCTTTCACCAAATTTTCAACATGGGGTTTTTGGGGCCCCACCTCATGAATTGTGACACTGTTATTTCGTTAATCGGTCCCGAAAGGTGGTTCCGCAGTCACTGCATGGAACCATCTTTCCGGAATGATTAACAGAATGACAATGTCACAGTTCATGAGGTAGGCTCAAAAACCCTATGTTGAAAATTTGGTGAAAATATTCCCAAAACGACTGTTTTACGAACGTGCGTTGCAGAATTCCTCATGCAGCCGTAACTGAGACCATTTTTAATATTTTCACTCCAGATTTTCAGTACTGCCATTTTACCACACCTCCTTATGAACAGTACAACTGTCATTTTTCACATTTCACCGAAATGTGTTTTCATTATGTAGCGCATAATGGCGCGGTCGGTGTGTGAAATCAATGTTCTGGACAGATTAAGAAAATCACAGTGATACTGTTCATGAACAGAGGTCTTAAACTGGCTATGTTGAAAATTTGGTGACAAGCCTTAAAATGACTCTGTTCTGGCGTGCATTGTGTCAAATTTATGAAAAAATTAAGGTAAAATGTGCATGAAATTGGTGCCAGTGCGCAGAAGTTCTGTGGCAAATGAAAACCCTGCCGCAGAACTTTGCTCTGATGTGCCGTAGAAAAATCAGGGCCCTGGGTATATCGCTGGCCGCAGCTAGAGTAGCAGCTGTACCCCTAGTCGAGTGAGCCCTCAGGCTTGAAGGGGGTGTTCTACCCAATTTGTCATAGCAAAATTTTATACAGGAAACAGTCCACCTGGCAATAGTTCTCTTAGTGGCAGGCTTACCTTTCCCCACTTCACCATAAGTGAGGAACAATTGAAGACAGTCATTTCTGTGTGCCTTAGTATGCTCTATGTTAGGAGGCAGTATAGCGCAGTGGTTTAAGGCTCTGAGCTGCAAACCTGGATTCAGGGTTTGAATCCCACAGCTCCCACTTGTATACTGTGTGACCCTGAGCAAGTCACTTAACTTCCTTGTGCTCCCAGGTCGCACCTGGAAACAAGCTTCGGCATAGTGTGCCTTTCCTGGTTAAACAATTTCCCTTTCCCTTCCTATGTAGTAGCTAAGTGTCCTTTTAACATCGAAACTGTGTAATCTTCTTTCCCCTGGGGAAGAATGGTCAGTGAAAAATACAGGAAGAGACATAGACTGGTTTAAGTGAAAATCCGATACCACTTTAGGCAAGAACCTCCTATTAGTTCTTACGACCACTTTATCCCTATGGAAGGATATGAAGTCAGGTTCAACTGACAGGGCCTGTAATTCGCTAATCCGCCTGGCAGAAGTAATAGCTACCAGGAACACAGTTTTCTAGGTCAAGTACTTCAATTCGGCCGAAGCCATAGGCTCAAAGGGTGGCTGTATAAGCTGAGCAAGGCAGACATTAAGATCCCAAGGCGGAGTAGGCTCCCTAAAGGGAGGGTTAATGTGAACCAGGCCTTTGAAAAACTTCATGAAAACAGGATGAGATGCCAGGGAAGAGCCCTTCCCTGCTGAAAGGAATGCAGAGACAGCTGCTAGATGAACCTTCAGAGTGGCAAGCCTAAGGCCTAGACTATTCAGATGAGCTAGATAATCTAAGGTTGTGGAAATGCCTGCAGAATCAGGCACAATACCTTTCTGAGAGCACAAAATAGTGAACCTCTTCCATTTGGAATTGTAAGTTTTTCTAGTGGAAGGTTTCCTGGAGACCTTCAGAATATCCAGAACTCCCTGAGAGAGATGTAGAGCTACATATTCTAACTCTTCAAGAGCCAGGCCTTGAGGTTGAGAGACTGGAGATTGGGGTACCAGATCTGCCCCTAGGAGGAGGAGGAGAGAAGACTGTATCTCCTGGGAAGAGACAGGGGACGTGAGACAGCCAAGGACAGCAGTAGAGGATACCAGGTTGTCTGGCCCAATCTGGAGCCACCAGTATCACTGTGCAGGGTTGAGTTCTTATCTTGATCAGAACTCTGAACAGGAGAGGGAAAGGAGGGAAGGCATAGAGAAACCTGCCCTTCCAGTTCAGAATGAGGGCATCCTAGGGAACTGTCCCCAGGAATGGAGGTCTGCAGCAAAACAGAGGAAGCTGATGATTGTCTGGTGCTGCAAATAGATCTATTTCTGGAATGCCCCACTTGGAGAAAATGATCCTCAAAATGTGAGGCTTCAAGGACCATTCATGACGCCCCAGTGAAATCCTGCTCAGGGCATCTGCCAGCACATTGTCCTTCCCTGGAAGATGAACTACTACCAGGGAAGTCTGAAGGGAATAGGCCAGAGACCAAATCTTCATGGCCTCTTTGCACAAGGCCGTGGACCGAGTGCCTCCCTGCTTGTTAATGTACCACATTGTGGTAGTGTTGTCCGTCCTGACTTGGACCACCCTGCCTTTGACTGAATCCGGAAAGGTCTGAAGGGCTAGAAAAATTGCCCTGAGTTCCAGAAGGTTGATATGAAGAAGAGACTCCTACGAGGACCAGATCCCTTGAGCTGTTAGGGCTCCCAGGTGGGCTCCCCAGCCTAGGAGAGAAGCACCCATAGTCAGTACTACTGATGGAAGTTGAGGGAGAAATGGAACCCCTTATCTGAGGTTGTCCTGGTCCAGCCACCACTGGAGAGCCTGGACCACAGTTCGGGTCACTGGAATCAGTCTGGTAAGAGAATATGTTCTCTGTGACCAAAAGGACCTTAGATGGAACTCAATGTCCCGCATCTGCAATCTGGCTCCCTGAACCACTGCAGTGGCGGGCTGCCATGCGGCCCAGGAGTTGGAGGAACTGTCTCGCTGGAACAGAAACCTGAGGCTGAAAGGAGGAAGCGAGGTCTACTAAGGCTTTCACCCTTGCGAGAGGAAGGAAAGCTTTTGCGTGGGTAGTATCCAATTCCACCCCTAGGAAGGTAAGAAGCTGTACTGGTTCGAGGACAGATTTTGGCAGATTGAGAAGAAACTCCAAGGAATGAGCAAGTCCTGAGTGGTTTGCAGAATTGACCTGACCTGGTCTGG
Source organism: Neoceratodus forsteri (assembly GCA_016271365.2). Taxonomy (NCBI): domain Eukaryota; kingdom Metazoa; phylum Chordata; order Ceratodontiformes; family Ceratodontidae; genus Neoceratodus; species Neoceratodus forsteri. The sequence goes on along the minus strand of CM057453.1, from coordinate 117,238,371 downwards.
TCTGAAGACTACCCTACTAGGAGCCAGTCATCCAGATATGGAAAAATGGTGATACCATGTCTTCTGAGGTAAGCCACCACTACTTCCAGGCACTTTGTGAACACCCTTGGAGCTGATGTTAGGCCAAAAGGCATGGCCTTGAACTGATAATGGCCTGAAGGCAACTCGAACCTGAGGTATTTTCTGTGGGAGCACCTTACAGGGATATGGAAGTAGGCATCCTTGAGGTCAAGTGATGCTAGCCAATCTCCTGGCCTTAAAGAGGGAAGGATTATTCCCAGAGTTACCATTTTGAACTCGGGTTCTGAAATGTGTTTGTTCAGATACCTATGATCCATGATGGGTCGCCACTCCCGTTTTCTTTGGGGTGAGGAAGTACCTGGAGCACAGGCCTTTTCCCCTGTGTTGAGTAGGAACCTTCTCTACGGCTCTGAGAGCCAGGAGAGAGGAAACCTCTGCCTCTAGGGCAAGGGTTTCTGAAACTGATGTAGGTGGAAAAGACTTGGCCCTCCTTTTTGAGTACCTTTTGAAGCTGAGGGCTAGTCCCTGGCTTACTACTTCCAGAACCCACTTGTCTGAGGTAACAGACTTCCAGGCCTGAAAGTAGTAAGCCAGCTTGCCTCCTACTGGGATTGGATTGTCGACCCAGGCTGACACCTCAGGGTGTCTGCTTGGCAGGAGCCTTAGATTGGGAGGAAGACGCAGCCCTGCTCATCCCCCTTCTACCCCTCCCTCAGAAAAAAACCCTTTGCGGGTAAGATGAGGAGACCTGGCCTTTGTGAAAAGGCCTGCGCCTGCCCTTGCCCCTAGACTGCTGCTTCTGAGGAGTGGCTTGCCTTTCCTTGGCCTGTGCACTCCTGTAAGTGGTTCTATATTCGTCCATTTTCTTCATGTAAGCCTCTGTCTGCTCCCCAAACAGAGAGTTACCAACTACAGGAAAATCCATAGCCTTAGACTGGGTGTCCTGTGATAAGCTAGTACATCTGAGCCAAGCATGCCTTCTGAGAGACACAGATGTAGCCATGACTCTGGATGCCACATCGTTGGGAGTCGACAGCAGCGTGAAATTGTACTTTGGATGCCTCAATTCAATCCGCAGCCACCTCCTCCAGCTCTCTGGCTAGCTGGGGGGAGGCCTTTTTTAGCCAGTTCCAGAACCGTATCCCACCTGGACTTCTGGTACCTGGCTGTGTAGGCCATATAATTTGCCTGCCCGAGTCCCAAAGAGGATGCCAAGTATAGTTTCTTGGCCATAGCATCGACTTTCCTGGAGTCCTTGTCTGGGGGGTGTGAAGCCAAAGAAGGAATATTTGCCCTGTCACAGGCTGCAGCCTGCACTACCCCAACATGGCTGCTATGTGAATAAAGGAACTCCACAGCTGAGCCTGATAACATGCATCTCCTTTCCATTCTTTTATCTACAGGAGGTAAAGAGTTAGGAGTCTGTAGAATCTTTTTTGTCTGTTTCCCCAAGGACTTGAGAAGGGGAACAGACAACCTTTTGGACTCTGGGAAGTCCATCATCTCCACAAAATCAGGCTCTTCTTCCTCCTCAGCAGCTTCAACCAAAGGGAGCTGGAGGGTTTTAGCCACCTTCTTGTAAAACAAAAAGTGAGAAGGGGATTTAGAAAACCTGGGAGGGGAGACATCAGAGGGTCTGTCTAGGGAGATGTCCAGTTCAATGGGCACATCCAGACCCCCACCGTCATAGTCATTGTCAGGATAGTCTTCGTCTCTCTCCCACTCCTCATAGAAAGCATCCAAATCGTAATCTGAAGGAGCTGGTTCCGACTGGGCCGACCGCCTAACCGGCGGCACTGCTTCGGACGGAACCGGATGAAGCGATTGGACAATACTAATCGCTTTGGCCATCTTATCGGCGGTTGGAGTAAGCGGTACTGGATCCGAACCGGCGGACTTTCGTTTCCTTTTTGACGGAACCGACCCCTCAGAGTCGGCTCTCCTTTTGCCCGAGGAGGTATCGCCTAGGTCAGTAGGCACCTCCCCAGATTCGTCCATAACCGAACCGGGCTGGCCATCCGGGTCTACGGACTTCTGGGCCTCCCTTTCCTTCAACCTACTCAGTCTTTTTTCTAGAGTGGTTTTAGGAAAGTTTTGCAAATTTGGCAGTCTGACTGGAGGTGGTCAAACCCCAGACAATAAACACAGATGAGGTGGGGGGCGCCTTAGCAAAGGCCTCCCCACACTCAGTACAGTGTTGAAACCCAGTGGGACTGGTTTTCTTTTGGGGTTTCTCAGACATGGTCAACCTACCAAAATTACCCTATAGAAGCGTTCAAGCCAGGTAATACCACCCGATCGGTAACAACCGTGTCACGGGTTTGGAAAAGAAACGAGAAAAAGCCTGGTTCTTTTGAAACCGATTGGTAGGGGAACACCACTCTAAAATAATAACTTTAAAATTAGAAGGAAACAAAAGGTCTGTTCCTAACCGGACCGACCGGGAAGAAACCGAAGAAACCAACAATTTCCACAACTTATTTAAAATAAAATACAGTCACTACCTATCTACCACACTACCTGTACCATAGACAGAGGCTGGAAATCCGAAAAAACAATAAAAAATCATTTTTAAACCGAACGCTTTACGTTTACCGAACCGAGCAGAGGAAACTCCAGAGTGACTTCACTGTTGGGCGAAGTAAAAAATCTGACAGTTGTACTGGTAAGTACCACAGACAGAGGTTTGAAAACCGAGCTCAAGCTCAACGTTCCATGCTTCTGCATGGAGTTAACTCTTTCCTCTCCAGGGCAGTTCAAGTGCTGGGGCTAACTGTATTATGTCTGAATACAGCAAGACTTCAAGTTGTTTGAATGGCAGTTTTGTGTTGTGTGGGGATATATAAAGATCCAACATTAGATGACCCCAGTGAGTGAAGTGTTAAGCAACCTGCTGAGAGTCTGCCAGGATGCAGTGTGTGCTGAGCAGAAGTGTGGTGATGATGCATCTGTTGTGTGCTAAGGCTGAGTCCCACACCCTCATGACTTCTCTGCAGAGGGGGTAGGAGTTGGTACTTCCTTCTTTACAAAGATAGTGCATGCCACAAAGGTTGACCATCTGTACCATCAGAGGACAGCCCTGAATGAAAGGGTCAAAGACCAGTAAGCCAAGAAGAGCAGCTCTCATCAAAAGAAAGCTGATGTGGAAAGAGTGATCCAAGAGGGATCACATTCCCTAAACCAAGTGCACCCAGAAGCACCCCGCCATAACATACATGAGGCATCCATGATTTCTAAAGGAGATGGGAGCAGTCCTGCCACCAGTAAATGCCCAACAGAAGTGGCCTGTGACCAGAATAGAATGATCCAGGGATTGTGAAGCCTGGACCCACGATGCAAGAAGCATCCACTGGTGAATGCACATGTGGAAGCATGTAACAGAAAAAGACACAATGGCCTTTGACATGAGACTAAAAGGTATGCATTTCCTAGTATTCTACTACAGAATTCATGTGCTTTTACTGCTCTAATCAAAGGTCTGTTGTACAGTGTCATTATCTTTTATGTTTAACTATTAAATGTTTATCAAACAGGTTGAAAACATAGGAAAATAAAGATTAGATGTACATTTCCCATAAATCTCTAAGCAACTTTATTATTCAAAGATGATGCTCATTATTTATTTAGAATTATTTCATCAGGCTGGCCCGGTGGCGCTGAAGGTTGAGGTGCTGGACGCCACACCTTGCGCCACGCCGGCGACCTGGGATTGAGCATCCACAGACTGCTCTCCTAGTCCTGGGGTGGCACAGGGAATTTCACCATGCTGTAGGGGTCCCTTGGGATGCCCGGGGGCTCTACTAGCATCGGTGACGGTAGAGGGGGAGCACGGCAGACGTCGGAACATTGTGCCCAGACGTAACTGAATGTCCGCGGTCCAGGGGCCAACTGCAGGAAAATGGCTGGGCGTGACTGTGCAGCTTCATGGCTGCGCTCCAAGCCACCCGGAGGACTCTGGAGGAGTCCTGTCGGGGAGGGTCCAGTGCTGTCCTGGCTGGTACAGGCTGAGGGGAAGCCCTCCAGCAGGATGGCATGATGGCTGTCCCGGATCCTCCTGGGTGCAGTTTGAGCTACCCAGCTCTCTGAGGGTGGGCGGAGCCGGCAGCTGGATGCCCCAAGCCGGAGTGTGCCACAGCAGGGGAGAAAAAAATATGACATGATAAAAATAGAATTGTTTCATCAGTCGGCGCCAGGTGATAGAGGATTGCCTGGCACGCTAGTGACCCGGGTTCGTGCTCAAGCCCGGAGTGTCAGGAGCAGAGGCCAGCAGGGAGGGCTCAAGAGTGTCCCTTGGATGCTCTCCTCCCAGGGGGAGGGTGACAGAGGCATCGCCCTTCAGCGGCTCCTTGTGGCCGGATTTGGCTTTGCGCTTTGTGGAATGGATGACCATAGTTGCATGAGCATGAAACAAGGACACTGCAATGTGCCTCCTAAGGGAGCAGGGAAACAGAACACGGAAAATGGCCACCCTTGCCGGCTGGATGACAGCAGCCCGCCTCCCCTGGCAGCTACTCTGGGAAGCCCCCCCGAGTCGACCCACGCCGCCCATCCAAGACTTGAGAGGGTGCCGAAGGGTACCTCGTGCCTCTCCACTGGTGGGCCCCCAACAAAGGGATATATCGGGACAGTCGGCAGCGGGCGGACGGTAGAACAAGGGAGCGTATGGAGGAGAGGACTTGGCCTCCCAAGGAATGGGGCCAGGTTGGAAGGAAGGGGGCATAAAAAGAATATGCAAAAAAAAAAAAAAAAAAGAAAGAATTGTTTCATCAGATAAGCAGAAACAAGAGTTTTAAAATTATAAAGCTGCATTGCATCATACGCTTCCTCTGTAGTAAAAACATTTGAGGGCAGGGCCTACTGAATTATGCAGTCTGTGAAAGGACGCAGATAATGGAATCCTGCACTTTAACAAAATTCTGGTATCCCACAGTGGTTGCAATAGAAGAACAATTTGAAGGTGAACAGCATGCTCATGACTAAAAAGTAAAAAAAAAAAAAAATTTCTAGCCTTTGTGAGCCAAATTTTAAAACCCCTGTGCCCACCCTGTATTCAGAGCCACTTTCAACAGGGCTGCATATCCCCTGTCGTGCCTGTGTTCAATGTTCCAATGGTGGGTGCAGGACATCCCAGACATGTCCATTTATCAGTCCATAAATGCAGCAGCTCAGGGACATAATCAGCTAGACCATCCTGCTTTCTCTCTGCTGACGGAAAGTGCATTCAGAAGCATTAGGTTTCGGAAACAGCCACCCCCTCCACCCCATATCTAAATGGGTGACAAATATAGTGGGGAGCACTGGATGTGCCTGTATTCTGCCCGTTGAAAATCTAGCACCCAGTGTCAGCTAGATGTTGTAAGCACAAGCCTCCTAGATAGGAATATGTGCCTGAGACGAATGGACTTATAACTACGATATGAAAACTACAACCAACCTGCTTTCCCATTTTCCACGCTTCGCAATGACTGGCTGCGCTGGGACGGCCTCCTCTCATTTTGAGGCTCCAAGATGTCCCTGTACTTAGATACCATGAGGACAGAGATGAAGTATACAACAGCCAAGGCCAGAAACTGTGACTGCTTACTATCCTCCTGCAAATAAAAAACACAAAATGATGATATTTAGATTACTTTTTTTTTTTTTTGCTTAACAATGACAGTGTTGGGGGAAGATTCATGCATCTACTCAATAGACTATTCCTCTCCTAATGGCCAAGTCTGAGCATGGTACGAACAGGACTTTACAAATAAAGGATCGGGACAGGAGTCAGACTGACATTCAGACTCAGGTTTCTCAGTGCCGGAAATGGACAGATTTTACTGGGGGGGGATCCCACCACCTTTCATGTAGGATCGATAATACCAGACTCTGTTCTGGGGACACAATTCCTAATTACATGTTGCATTTCAACACATTATTCAGTTTTATGTCTTTTGGTGGGTAAATGTTACACAGCAGCAGTGCTTTTCCATTTTCCACCTGGAACAGAGTTTCTCCACCCCCACTCCCACCCTCCATTTCCATCATTGGGTTTCTCACCCCAAGACCAGCAAAGAGCAGTCCATGTCACAGAGATGAGAGGCTTGGCTCCCAGGGAAGGAGGATGGAGGAAGAAAACAGGACTGGACTGCTCAGCACCCACACATTAACACCCATTACCAACCCACCTCTAAACAGCCTTGGCATCAGCAGTGAAACTATCCTCTCACTTGTCCACTTGGCCAGAGGACCATGTGCAGACATGTCAATTCTCACATCAGGGTGGGGCAAGGGTGAATCCAGGGGACATGGAAACTCAGCCCACATCTGTGGGACTCTTATGAGATCGGAGTTTTTTTGAGGTCAACAGTAATTATTTTGCAGAAAACTTGAAAAAAATCACTGTAAGTTAACATGTTAACAGAATGATCTCACTTATATGGGAAGAAACAAGTGTTCCTATTCAATTTTCTTTCTTTCATCAAGTTGCATTACGAACTTGAGCGTCCACAACTATCTTTCCTATGAAGTTCTAAAGTAACCTTTAAGCACCAGTACTCAGTGTTGGAACTGGAAAACAATTCACTGGAGGAAATCACCACCTTTCATGTAGATCTGAACATATCTGACAGGTCTCGGGATACATTTCCACAATACATGTTGCACTTCAATCAGGTTTGTGCCTTTAGTGGCCACATTTTACACAGAAGAACCCCTTCCCCATTTTGTGTCTAGAACAGAGTCGGACTTAATTTTGCTACTGGAATCGAGTTCCCCTGGTTCTCACCCCACACCTTTACACCACTACCAGTAATAAGTCCAGACGTACTTAGTTAGGGCGGGTGCACTGGTGATCTTATTTGATATGGTGTGCTGGTTGAAATTCATCCTAGTTTGAAGGAGATGTTTGATTTCTCTTGCACAGCATCCTTATGGATATTCTTTTGTACTGTACAAGGTAAACCATTTGTCTGATTCGCAGTTATATGATCCATGTATTCAAATTACTTTATTCTGTGGTGTCCCAAGGCACAAATGGTTGTCTCTAACCTGACCACTAACCTTAAATTAACCTATTACCAAATGCTCAATGGTGGCTCTACCCCAGGGCATGTGCACTGGTAATAAAATGCCATGCCTCATGTTGTACAGAGTTAACGCTATAGGAATGACTATGTGCACTCTGAACTGGTGCCCTGGCTTCTAGCTGCAGCCCCCCCCCCCCCGGGCAGGAGCTGCTGATGCAAACAGTCTCCCCTTCTAGCTTTCTACCAGACTCCCTCAGCCTAAATTACCATCCATCCACTCTTCCATTTATATTCATCACTAGAAATGCTAATTATATTCAGACTTGTAATGTAAACTCAGATCCTAAGTGTACATAATTCAGTAACTACTGTTCACAACGTAATAGCTCAAATACTGTTTTTGTCCCCCCTTGGGCCACTTGTAAAATAGATGTTCCACTTCTATGAGGCTAATCCAGAGTGTGACATTCTAAGATAAAAATAAAATGACAAAGTTGTTTTCTGAAGTGTGGTTGAAAATGGTTGAGAGGTTTCCAAACAGAAATAAAACCAAAGCATACAACATATTCAGCTCCTGAAGAAAAGTCAACACCATACTGTATATGCCGGTTGATTTAAAAAAATGGCAACAGCTCGACAATGATTGAATGCAATTGTGCTGTATAAAGTTTATTTATTTAATATTGGTAACTGGGAGAGGCACACAGAGCTGAGTCTCGTTTCTGGGTGCCACCCAGAGGAAAGGGGAAGGGAAGAAGCACAATTTCAAACAAAATACAACCAGCCTGGTGATGTGATTACAATGATGATGCCATCTGGAGTACTGCATGAAGTTCTGGAGACCCAGTCTCCGCAAAGACATAGACAGGATGGAGGCAGTCCAGAGGAGGGCAACTAAAGTGGTGCAGGGACTGCACCAGAACACATATCAAGAGAGACCTAAGGAGCTTAATATGTATAGCCTCGAGAAGGGAAGGGGGACATGATGGAAACTTTCAAGTACCTCACGGGAATCAACAAAGTCCAAGAGGGAAGCATCTTTCATAAAAAGAGGTGTGCAAGAACAAGGGGGCACAATTTTGAAGCTAGAGGGGGGACGGCTCAGAGGTAATGTGAGGAAGTACTTTTTCACTGAGAGGGTTGTGGAGTCAAAAACAGTAGTGGAATTCAAGAATGCATGGGACAGGCATAAGGCAAATCTAGGGGATGGAAGTAGGAAGAAGTAGGCTGTTGGTTAGCTAGGATCTGCAGCTTATCCATTAGGTAGAGAAATGGGCAGACTGGGTGGGCCAAGCGGTCCTTATCTTCCGTCAAATTCTATGTCTCTATGTTTCATTAAGAGCATTAGCTGTTGCAATACAGGCAAAATGGCAAAACACTGTATATAGACGACAAATAAATTGGCATACAAATCATCTGTGCACATTGGGCAACCTCAAAAAATGCACAGTGCTTGAATGATGGGAGGCTGGGCTGCTGCTGAAAGGTGGAGTCAAGACAGGTTGATAAACTAAACGAGGTTGCCAGAACTATGAGGTTAGGGAGGAGGGAGAGATATGGGGTGGTCAAAAGCTAGGCAAGGGTAAGGAAAGGTTCAGGAAAAAGGTTGGCAGGAGCAGGAGGAGGAGTTGCATCTGGCATCTAATGGAGGGAAGGGAGGAGGAGAAGAGACAGATGGAGGAAGTTTAAATGGTGCCTGAGGAAGGGGAGGCAGTATGACAAAGCAGATTTCCCAGCAGAAGAGTGTGGGTGGGGAAGGGAGAAGGTGTGAGGGTCCCCGAGTACAGGGGGTAAGAGGGGATGAGGAGAGGAGAGGGGATAGATATGAGGGAGTGACCCAAACCAGTATTTAGAGATGAGGGAAGCACAGTGGGACTAGTAATTTGAGGGAGAGCGGATAGGGAGGAGTAAAGGAGCAGTGGGGGGTATGAGAGGGTAAGCTGGTAGCAAAGCGCCAGAAGGTGTTGCAGAACGTGTCCAGTCTGGCAAGGAAGGTGGAGGGGGCAGTGTCATAAACCATATCTGCATAGTCGAAAACCAGGAGAACCATTTTTTAATCAGTTCCCGGCAGATCTGAGGAGCGGCACCGAGTTTGGGCCAGGATTTGGCATGGATAGCATCAATGTGGGCAGAGTAGTCAAGCCTGCTGTCTAACCACACACTGAGGTACTTATAAGTTGGGACTACATCAAGTGGTGTGCCATCCAGTGTGGAGAAAATGGAGGGGGGTAACCTGGGCCAGCTTCTGGCTGGTAACAAAGGTCACAGGCAGTTTTTTTTGTGTTGACCCTAAATTGAATTGGACTGGACCCTGGGTAGAACATCATGAAAGCCTTGCTGGAGCAAGATTTCCAGAGATGCAGTCAAGGGACCGAAGGTGTAGAGAACTGTGCCATCTGCATACATGTGAATTGGCACAGGTGGAGGGGAGGTCATTTAGGAAGATGGAAAAGAGGACTGGACCAAGAATGGAGCCCCGTGGGACCCCAGTACTGATAGGGAAGGGTGGTGAGATGGCACCTCCTACCTGTACTGTTGACTGTCCGAGAGGTATGAACAGAACCAGCTGACAGCGGGGACTGAGAGGTCAGCAGAGCTCAGTTTATCCAGGAGAAGCGAGTGGGACACCGAATCAAAGACTTTGGCCAGACTGATGAAAATGGTTGCCATGATGTAACCCTAACCTATCACTGAGGCGATGCAGTCAGTGAACTTAAGTAGGCAGGAGATGGTGGAACGACCCTTCCTAAAGACGTACTGGAAGGGGGAGAGGAAACTGGAGATGTGGAGGAAGTCTGCAAGTCATGTGTAGGGAAGTTTCTACAGCAGATTTGCATGAGAAGGATGGAGTACTACAAGGGAGGGGTTCACATATCTGCAGCGGAGGAAGAGAAGATCTGGAAGTGAATCACTAGCGACATGAAGCACTCCACACAGTGCAAAAAAAGTGTCAGCAAGGGCAAACAGGATGTTAGGGTGCATAGCTAGGGGGATCAGCAGTAGGCAACAGGAGGTTATATTGCCCTTATACAGGTCACTGGTGAGGTCACATCTAGAGTATGGAGTACGATACTGGTGCCTCCACCTCAAAAAGGACAGACTGCTAGAGACGGTCCAGAGGATGGCAACAAAGATGACTGCAGGTCTGCAGGGTAAGGAATATGAAGAGAGGTTGAAAGCACTGAACACGTACTCCCAGGAGAAGAGGGGACATGACTGAGACCTTCAAGTATTTGAAAGGGATAAACAGGGTGGATAAGGAGGGTCACTACTTTAGGGCTAAGTGGCAGCCAGAACACAAGGGGACACAGTCTTAAGCTGGAGGAGGTTAGGAGGGAGTTTAGGAAGCGCTTCTTCAAAGAGATGGTGGTGGCCAGTTGGAATGCTCCACCAGATGAGGCGGTCTTGAGTCGGCCTGTTGGCGCAGTGGTAGCACTACCGCTAGCAACGCCGCTGACCTAGGTTCAGGAACAAGCTCAGGTCATCATGGGCCGGCTGGGGGGAGGAGATTTGAGCATCCGAGAGGGGTGGGAGGGTGCAGTCTTCCACCACAATACACTTCAGAAAAACATAATCCCCAAAATCTATATTATTTGTATAATGAAGTGTTAGCTAGTAAAGATAACAAGAGAGATCTTGGTATCATTGTTGATTCAAATCTAAATTTTGATCTTCATATTACAAGTACTATTAGTAAAGCCAAGAAAATCTGGTGGGCAATAATATAACTTCTAAAGATCCAAATATTCTGCTGCCCCTTTACCGGGCCTATGTTAGACCACATTTTGATTACGTCTCTCAATTATGGAGCCCATTTAAGCAGAAAGATATACTTAGACTAGAAAGACTTCAAAGAAGAGTTACAAAATTGGTTTGTTCAGATAAAACTTTGTCCTATGGTGAAAGACTCTCAAAATGTAATCTAATGTCTCTGCAACAGCAGCAACTTAGAGGGGACCTTCTATTTATTACATGGGACATTATACATGACACATAAGTAACACTAGAATGTGAGTTTGATTTTAAACAAGTAGCTATCAACACTAGAGGCCATCCGCTTCAACTGATTAGAAACAAATTTAAATTAATAAAAAAAGGGCTTATTTTTTTCTCGCAAAGAAGTGTAGGCCCCTGGAACAGTTTGCCAACATCAGTTATTGTCAGTCAAAATAAAAATACATTTAAAAACAGGTTGGATATTTTTTTGGGGGGGTTCATATACAATTTAACCTACTATATGTAGCTTAAAGAACTAGATGGGGTACACAGCCTTTTGCTCCCATTCAGTCCTTAGTATGATCCTTGGTATGACTTGGGTGACCACCGGTGGCAGTGTGGATGGAAGGACAGTGGGAGGGAGGAGACGCCGTTGACATCAACAACCAGATGCACGCACAGCATGGGCAGGATCACCTTGTGTCCACGAATGATTTGTCTCCTGGATAAAGGCAGGAAGCCAGGAAAATGGCCCAGGCACCTCCGTGATGAAGACAGCAGCAGCTTCCAGATCTCCGTCTCCGCAGCACAGCAGCTTGATGAAATGCGCAGTTTCAGGGGAATTGGGGAGCCCTTCTCAACCCCGCCTGGGAGGGAGGGGGGCTGGGGGAGGCTCAGGGGGTGACCGGTGGACCTGAGGGATAAGGAAGAGCTGGAGTGAAGGAAGTAAAAAGAAAGGGGAAATTGTTTAGCCAAGAAAGACACACTAAGCCAAAGTTTGTTTACAGGTGCAACCTGAAAGCACAAGGAAGTTTAGTGACTTGCTCTGGGTCACACAGTATGCAAGTGGGGGCTGATGGGATTCAAACCCAGATCTCCAGGTTTGCAGCTCAGTGCCCTTAACCACTATACTATACAATTAGAAAAGAAAATAAGAGGTGGTCTCGTTAAAGACAGTAGGCGGCCTCAAGAGAGGCTGGGATAGACATAAGGGGAAGGTGAGGGTCACGGGAGGGATAGATGGAATGGATGGGTGGAGTGGAGAGGGAGCAGGGTCAGCAGCTCAGGTTGTGAACCCTGCAATATGAGCAGTCTAGATAGACCAAATGATCTTATTCTGCTGGTTTCTTTGTATGTTCATATGAAGGGAGGAAGGAGACAGGGCGGAAGCTACCAGGAATGAAGGGACCACACCCTTTATGGAGGGTGAGAACCTTGACACTCTTCCAAGACTGAGGGACAGTCCAAAGGGTGAAGGAGAGATTTAGGAGGTGATTAAAGGGGGGGGGGGAGGAGAAGGCAGATGGAGTAGTTTAGGGTCAGACCCATCCAGGCTAGATTTGTAGGGGTCGAGTGAGGAAAGGGTTAGCAGGGTCTCCTGGGGCGTAACAAGGGGAAGCAAACACCGGGGGTGGTGAGGAGAAGGGGAAAGCACAAGTGATAGAAAAATACTCACTGAAGTGAGCAGCAACAGAGAGAGGGTCAGGCAATGGATGAGCAACTAACCATGAGGCCTTGGGGAGAGGACCAGGCTGGGGGGTCAAAAAGGGACTGAATCAACTTCCAGAATTTAGCTGGGGGATTAAGATTATTTTGGAGGCTGGCTGTAAAGTAGATGGACTTGCCAGCATGAACAGCCTTAGTGCAATAGTTCCTAAGCACCCTGTAGGAAAGGAGGGCCAACAGGGAGTGGTATAATTTGTTCCTGGCCAGACTTGGACACAGGCCATGAGCAAGTTGTTGAGATCAAAGGTGATAAAGTGGTATTGAGAGGGTGTAATCCTGGAGTTCCTGATGGGGATGTGCTTGTCCCAGATAGAAATAAACACTGAATGGGAGAGGGTCTCGTATCAATGTCTGGGGTGGTGAGCATGAGGGGGGCCAGTCAGTTGCAGCCAGGTCGCTCAGCAGAGTCTCTCTGTTCAGAGACTGAAGGAACCTGGACCAGCTGTACTTTGGAAAGAAGGGCAGCAGACAGACTTTACTGACAAAAAAAGTCATGTAGTGGTCGCTGTAGGCATCCAGCAACATACGTGCTGCAAATTACATGAATATTTTATTACACGAAGAGATTACATCCAACATTGTATTCTGCGATTCATTCATTACTGTTATTCCTGAAACACAGCAGTTTCCACTTATCCAGGTCATATTTAATGAAGATTATAAACATATATTTATTTAAGAACCCACTAAAAGGCCCCTGACAAGAACTTACGACATCTCTGAAGACTACAGCACGAAGGCGGTTAATATCCATGTCCTGCAAGAGTCTGTCAAGATCTCGTAATGGAGAAACACCACCAGTCACCATGTCAACTGGACTCTAATGGAGAGGAAAGCAACAGTTACAAAAATTGTCCAACAGTAGTGAATGAATTCTCTAAAACAGAATGTTTGTTGGCTGAAACAAAACTATTTCTGCAACAGGAACTTCTCTCTCTTATTAATGATTCAGTTACCCACAATAGCCCAGCTAAGCTGCAACACATCTCGTTATCAGAGAGAACTGCTTCTGCTCAATTTTACTGCTGGGTGGACTGAAGAATGAAGACATTACAGCAGTAGTTTTGAGCCGCTGTGTTGGTACAGTGGTAGCGTTACCACTTGTGATGCTGGTGACACAGGCTCAGGAACGAGCCTGGGTCATCGGGGGCCAGCTTGTGGGGGAGGAGGCTCAAGCGTTCCAGGGGATGCTCTATTCCTTGTGGGGAGGGAAGCTATACTGTACCAACACTGCCACCTGTGGATGCACAGGTGGAAGTGCATGGTCAGAGACGTAAGGGAAGGGAGGACGCTGTTAGGCGCTTGACTGAGGAATGCGTTCGCACACAGCCAGCCTGGATTTATGTTCTCGTACCAGCATCCTCAAAGGTAAGTGGGAAACTAAGAGGCTATTCTCCGAACACCACAAGGTTCTTGACAGCCGCCAGCCACAACGGTCCCAAAAGACAGTACTTCCATCAATACTGCAGGTAAAGAGTTCAAAAAAGTATATCTGGGAGCCAAAAAAAGGAGCAGTTCATGCTATAGCAAGGATTTGGTTCATATGTGTATCTATTCCATTTCAGATAATCCATTTTTGCCTTCTTGTAGGATACCCTTTCCCCCATTTCGAGTCTGTTTGAGGTGGGTGCATTGAAATAAAGGGCAGCTATCCCTGGTTTTCATATATAGTCATTTCTATTCTTCATTCAGTGCTCAACATAGTGCTTCCTGTGACCAAAATGAACTAGCATGCAGCACAAATTGCTCCTTGAACTTACGGGACACTAGAGACATAAGAGCTAACTCCACACCACAGAATGTCTCCATTAACATGGGCAGTATGGCACCACATAAATGGACTGAGAAACAAAAATGAACAGCAGAAATTAACATCGGCAAATGCAAATAAGTTTACAATAAAATACATTTATTTTTTAAATGGGCTGCTGCTTTCAAGCAGTACTCCATATTAGCCAAAATAAATTGTCATGTGCTGCTGCTCTTACAAAGTCAAGTCAGCAGAATCTGTACATGAATAGCGGTGTTTCAGAAAAGTAAAAAAAAAAAAAAAAAACAGAACTCTAAAACTTTTTTATTTTAATAAGGGGTTAAAACACAAAAGGCTGTGCATTATATAAAGACAATGCTCAAGCCAGGGATTTAATGCACTCTTCAGGTACTGAGAAGGCAGAAGGTGTAGCCAAGTGACTTTGCACCCTGGAATGTACATTAAGCAAACAATAACACCCAACAGGGTGGGCAGGACTGGGCTATGCCAGACCACCCAGGGGTATAAAGAGGCCAGACACTGCAGGCAGGGGGCCTTATAGCACTTGGAAGGCCCAGTATAGCACATACCGCCCACCCTGGAGGGTACTACAATGCTTAGAAAATAGGCTTCATGTGGCATTTGTTATGGGACTTATAAATAAAATAAAAACATCATACAACAATAAGAACCAATCTTAAGCCTTTTTTTTTTTTAAACAAAGTAGCCCCTCTTCTTGTATACCCACTAGTAGAGGGCACTGCAGTGTTTGGTAGCTGTCACCTCAGTGGAAGCAATTCTCTTTCTGCCTTGCCCACCCATCTTTTCAGGTTTGTAGAGAGGAAGCTGCCACCCTCCTCACATTATCATTATGCTCTATTAAGCTTTCACTCCCCACTCAGTTAACCCTGTGCTCCAATATCTGTTTATGCGATGTGGAGAGGAGTGGCGTTGTCCAGGAATATAGTAGGATTGGGCAGGACGGCAGCATGTGGTCACAGCACAAGATTAGCGGGAATGGTCGAAGAACCGATAGAGTGACTGCTGCAGCGGTCTGAAAAACAGAAATATTAGTCTCCCAGTAAAGTAGCAGCATTGCTACCACCTGCCAGGCTGGCAATCCGGGTTCAGGAATGGACTAAGGTCAACGGGGTCATCTAGCGGAGATGGATGAGTGTCTGGAGGAGTGCTTTCCTCTTCCTGAGGGGGTATGTCCTATCTGTCCCACTGCTGACTGCCACCAGGCAGAAGCCTTGTGTCAGTGCAGGCTGGCGTGGTACGTAACAGGGAGAAGTCACCGTTTTGGCATGGTGTGTGTGTGCCTCCACATGGCACGCACCACTGCTTGTCTAGGGTTGGGGGCAGGACTACAGAAAATGGGGTAGTCTGGACTGATGAAGTCCTGCCTACCTTCCCTTGACCTGGGCCGCTAGCCAATCATCCAAATCTAGATTATGATTCTGGGGTGGGAGTGGGGACAGCCCTCCCCTCCCTGGCCCCACTGCAGGGGAAATCTGTGGGGGAACTCCGTTGAGTCAGGGTGATGGGCACCACTTGAGGGAGGCAGGGATGGGGCTGACAGCTCTTGCAGGAAAAAAGCTTGACAGCTGACTTGAAGTGTGCATTAAATATCTGGCTTGAACATTGTCTTTATAAATATTATTCAAAATGGAGCTGTGAATCTGGCGAACATTCTATGGAATAAAGCTGCTAATTTTGCCCAGCCCTAGTGGTAGCAAAGACCATAACTCCAACAGGACCACATTTTGCTGATCTGATTTTCATGGGCCCACTTATCCATGCAGAAAGAGGGTTGCAAACCTTTCCCTCAAAAATGCAAAGCTGTTGTGGGAGCACAGGAAAAGAGGTGGGGCCATAATGCAAACAGGCCATAGGGCTACTCTCCACCCACAGCAGGCCTCACTAGCCTTCCTGCACTCTTCTGTATGCCCTGTTTATTACCTACGAAAATAAGGTAGCAATGGGGTTACAGGAGTATGAGCAGGTCAGTCTGGCATGCCTGTTAACATCCAAATTGGAAATCTGCGTTGCACCACACTAGTGTGAAAACCCCAACTGTGACTGGGCCCTAGAGGCATGAAAATAATGTTTCCAACCCCTGTCAGTACGCACCAAATGTTTTTAAACATCCTGGCAGCTGCAGTAGGTTGTGCAAGAATGGCTGGTACATTTCTGGTACCGTGATGCTCTGAAACACAGCCAGAAAGAGTAATATTTGGTGCATAAGGACCATTAGACCATGCCGTCTTGGGGACGCTAGAGAGATGAGCTCTAGACAGGACCCTTTCCTCAGCAACTCTGCACATCGATGCTGCAAAGCAAGCAAGCAAACTTTCTCCAAATCTGTAACTTCGTCCGCTATTCTGCAGATTCAGGTTCCAGAAACCTTGACCAGCATTTTGATACTGAACTTGCCATGGGTAAGCCCAAAATCCAATAGGGAGCCCAAAAGCCAGCAGCTCAAAAACCAGGGAAGGCTGGGTAAGCCTTAAGCCACAAGAAGACAGTCTCTTGGGACCAACAATAGAACCTCCCTGGCAGCAGATGATAAAATCTATGTGTCCCATGGATTCAAAAATTGAGAAGACCCTTACTCCCAAGCTGGAAAAACATGGCTATTAAGGAACTGGTGCACTCGGTGGCTGAGAATAGAAAAAAAAGTCAACAACCAACCAAGCAACTGCGACCACGCTGACTCAAGAGAACAGGCAGCTCAGGGGAAGATTAGACACCCTAGAAAATTAAATCCGCTCTTGTAACCTAAGGTTGGTCGAGGTACCAGAGGGAGTGGGGAGCACAAATCTCCTTGATTTTCTTATTGGGTGGCTCAGGACTTCAGTAGCCGTACCAGAAACTTTTGACTGGTGTTCCCTACAGCAAGTTTACAGCGTGAACCCAAGTGCAGCCTGCAGATCTGACCCAGCTAAGACTGTCCTGCTAAGAACCACCAGGGCCGACAACAGGGACACTTCTTGTGGTGTCTTGCACTGCATGCCTGCTTGCAATAAAAGAACTAGACAAAGCTTTTTCCAGACCTCCCCTTTCAAACTAGGGCTCAGAGAAAATGTTTTGACATAGTTCAGCAACATCTCCGAGCCCTAGGCATCGTGCATTTTGTATTCCTTATTGCAAGACTTCGAACAACATATGGAGAAAAGACATGGCAATTCAGCAACCCAAAAGACACGGGTCAGTGGCTAGAAAATGCCAAGGCCGAGTTCACCACCAAGTCTGCTACAGGATCACCCAATGGAGGAGACAAGTCAAGAGAAGACTGACCCAATCCATCAAAGGATTTCAAGGCAGAATGTCATTTTTTTCATGCTGATATTCCGACTGGGATACCAATCCTCCTGGCCTCCACTCTGCAGTTTACTCTACAGCATGTTTATTTGGATAAATGGAATACCAGAGTTCAAGATGGAATACCAAACTTGGGCTTTTGGTATTCCGCCTCCCACACCAGATTATTTTCTTAATTTTTACCACAGGGGGATTCTGTGTTAACTTCAGGACTCAAGACACAGTTATTTACAGATCACCAGTTTTGGTGCTTTCCTTAAGCCCCCCAGTGGCAGCTTACCTCTAAAGAACTTCTAAAGTTCACTTCTTTTACTTTTTTAAGGCTCTACAACTAAGGGAAGGGATCTCAGATCCTCCGTCAGAGGAGACGGGTGCTCAATCTCTTCCCCTTTCTGGTCCCCGGTTTGAGCAGGCACTACCCCAGCGCTCTCACGTTTTGTAATGTATTATTAGTTTTGAGAAAGTGCAGGGGCATGCTGTATTGACAGTAATGGGATCCTGTTTTTTAAATACTATTTTTTTATGTTTTAGAGGGCCACTAGAGTCAAATCAAAGCCACGGCTCAACTAACAAAACCCTTGCTAGCTGAGCCGTGGCTTTGATTTCACTCCTGTGGCCCTTTAAACTACAAAAACAGTATTTAAAACAGGCTCCATTACTATCAATACAGTGCACCCCTCCGCTCTCCAAATGAATACATCACAAAGCGCTGAGCATCGGGTGGCACCTCGTCAATCAGGGACCAGGAAGGAGAAGATGGGCAGTCGGTTCCACCGAGAATTTATTACATCTTCCTTAGTTATAGAGGCTATAAAAAATTCTGAGAAGTAGACTTCGAAGTCCTTTAGAGATAGGCTTCTGCTGGGAGTTCTTGAAGAAATATTTAAAATGATCACGACTGGTGCTCCTTAAGGTGTATGTACCATTGTTATGCTGTGGAAGTATTTCTGGAACTTTGGAAGGGCCAGCTGCTCGTTTATTTCAGTAAGTGACTACTCCATTCTCTTAATAATGTGATCCTCTACAAGCAGGGGACGTGTGGGAATATTTTTGTCTAAGCTACTGGTTAGGATAAACCATAGAACATTCTTGAATAAACCAAAAATAATTTTAAGTGATCTAAAATAATTGATGGGGAAAGATATAGCTTTGGAATAACCCAGAGCAAAAAAAAATGTACATTTTTCAAAAACTCCATACATACCTTTTAGCTAATGGGCTTTTTTGTAATGCTCTTTCTATTCCTGCTAATTTTTATACGTGTTTAAAAAGAACACATCTACTACATCAGGATAAATTGAAATATATTATAACAAACATTTCATTTATTCAAATGGAATGATACTAAAACTGTGTGAGAAAAAGTATGCAAAAAGGAGGGGGTTCCAATTGGTCCAATTTGCATCCTATACACCAATAGGAGAGGAGAGCAAAACTAAAAACAAACAACTGGAAAGCCTCTGGTTTAGCAGAATTATAAGACTGTCCCAATGTCAAATTATGACAATTAGTGTGCAGCTGTAAAGCAGGCCCGCTGGCACAGCGGGAGCGCTACCGCTCGCGATGCTGTTGACCCGGGTTCGGGAACAAGCCCAGGGAGTCTGAGGGACAGCAGGGGGAGGAGGCTGTGCATCCCAGGGACTGCTTGCCTTCTCCGGAGAGGGAGGGGGTTTGTGGCTCGGAACTTGACTGGGTCCAGGAGGAGGCCTGACAGCAAGTGCCCACCCATGCTACATGGGGAACGGCATGACGGACACCAGCAGTGATGCCTTGATGTTGGAGCGCACAGCACGCCCACACAGAAAAATGGAAAACTTGCTCTCCAGGTGCTGGGTAGTCAGAGCGCCTGGTGAGGACCCAACAGCTCCCACCTGCCTGTCCCAATCGCCGGACCCGACGGGGACTAAAGGTTCAGGGTGTACGGGCCCCACCTCGTCCTTGCCTAGGGGTCAAATCTTGCCTACATGGGAGTACCGGCAGGGCTCCAGATAGGTGCAGGGGCAGACACCACAGGCGTTTCCCAAAGGTGCAGGGCTTGGAGAGCCGGGGAGGGGGAAAAATGCAAGTTAAACAAAAAAAAGTGTGCAGCTGTACCATTAATGTGCTATATATCAGAGGTGCCCATATGCTGTAAAATGAATCAATCTGCACATTATGTGGTACCCTCTCTCAATTTAAAGTTACCCTTAGGAGCAGGACTTGCCTTAGCTGCTGCAGATGTTCCTGTTCCCATAAGACTCTGTATGGTTTTCTGGTCCTTTTTATTCTCTGCCCCAGATTTTGAACGAGAATGCTGTTGACATTCCAAGCAATTTCGTACAGCCACACAACAAACTATCAAAGGAAAAACACATACAGTTACACCTCAAAAATCACTATAGTGAATTTTGTAAAAAAAAGCATAACAAGGATATCATTTGCTTTGGCACAGCACATGCTCTACCACACCTTTTTGTGCAGATCGATAGTTGTTTTTTTTTATACTGATTTGTGTGCCTTCTGTCCTTGTACTCCAGCTCCTATTCCAACATGTACGATATCCTGTATGTATTTAAATGCCACTCCCTTTCATCCTTGTGGTTTTGTCTCTGCAGCAAGCCTAACTTTCCTAGGATCCAATATACAAATGAGCTGTTTCCTGGCTTAACACAAGCCACTAGACCAACACAAACCGGTGGAGTGTGACGGAGGCTCGGGTATAAACTTTGCTAGCCCCAACCCATTTTTCCCTGGGGGGGGGGTTCTCAAACTTCCCTACTACTGGCATAATAGTAGGGCTACCCCATTACAATGCCATTGGGTGATGTTTAGGAAGGAGCCAGGACCATCAGGGACTGCTTGTGGGAGGAGGACCATGCATCCTAGAAGATGCTCACCTCTCCTCTGGGATGGAAAGGTTCTGTCTTCTGCTGCGATACTGCCACCATGGTGACCACAGGTGGTAGTGCACTCAGTGAACCACATGGAAGTGGGACATCACTGATGTTGATGCACTGATACACACTGCGTGCATATGCCCGTGACATTCTTGTCCACAACATCCTGTGGCGTGGGGAGAAACAAAGAAAATGGTCCCAGACTGACAACGATAGGCCCCACAACATTAATAAACACGCCTCCTGATGAGACACAGAAGATTTTGGGGTAAATCCTTTCTCACTGTCCCCGTCTAGCATGAAAGCCATGGTTTCGTGGAGGACGGCGACTGTATGTAGGTGTGACAGGGGCCAGGTGTGCCTTGGGAGTTTCTGAGGGAGAAGGGCACTGGACAGACAGGAATGGGGCATAAGAAAAAATTACTCACCTTAGTAATGTTGTTTCTTCTAATGGAGTCTTGCTATATTATGACATATGCAGTTTGACGGAGCCTTCGAACCGCCCGGAGGTGAAAGAGTTAACTTTCCATGCCAGGCATGGAATCTTGAGTGCGAGTCTGGTTGAGAACTCTGTCTGTTGTTCTTCAAACTCAAACTGTCAGATCTTTACGAGCAAAACTCACTAAGATTCTGTGTGGAAGCTGTAAACCTACACTAGCCAACTGGCTACTAAAATATACACATTTTTGGTCCCAAAACAAAGACTCAAGTCAGGGATCCAAAAATAAAAACAGAATACCCAAACACCCCAAAACAGGGTGAAAAACAAGGTGGGCATCTACTAAGTGCCAACACTGGGCTGCCCACCCACATCCCAAAAGCAGAGGTTCTGAGAGGGGCAGGCAGGGGAGGTCATAATATAGCAAGACTCCATTAGAAGAAACAACATTACTAAGGTGAGTAATTTTTTCTTCAAACAACATGAAGTCTTGCTATATTATGACATATGCAGACTACACAGCAGTACCTCCATGGAGGAGGGACAGAACCTACTTAGGAAATAGGCTCTGAAGCACAGTTGTGCCAAACCGAGCATCACTCCTAGCCTGGATGTCCAGGGAGTAATGCTTGGTGAAAGTGTGAACTGTTTTCCAGGTAGCTGCTTGACATATCTCTATGATAGGGATGTCCCTGGCTGCAGCCAGGGACGCAGCTGTACCTCTGGTAGAGTGAGCCCTCAGGCCTGAAGGGGGAACCTTACCCAGTTTTTGATAACAAAATTGGGTACAAGAGACAATCCACCTGACAATGGATCTTTTAGTGGCAGGTTTCCCTTTACCAACCTCACCATAAGTGAGGAACAGTTGGAGGGAGTCAAACCTGTGACCCTTGGTACGCTCTATGTAGTAACTAAGGGCTCTCTTCACATCTAAGCTGTGCAGCCTCTTCTTGCCAGAGGAGGAATGGTCAGTGAAGTACACTGGAAGAGATATAGATTGATTAAGGTGGAAATCTGAAACCACCTTAGGCAAGAACTTCCTGTTAGTCCTGAGGATCACCTTATCTCTGTGAAAAGAGATAAAATCAGACTCCACTGACAAAGCTTGTAATTCACTTATGCATCTGGCAGAAGTGATGGCTACCAGAAACACAGTTTTCCAAGTCAAGTACCTAAGCTCTGCTGAAGACAAAGGCTCAAAAGGGGTTTCATAAGCTGAGCAATGCAAACATTAAGATCCCAGGCGGAGCAGGGTCCCTGAATGGAGGGTTGGTGTGAAGCAATCCCTTGAAAACTTGGAGAATACAAGGTGAGCAGAAGAGAAGAGGGCTTTCCTGCTGATATAAAAGCAGAGACAGCTGCCAAGTGCACTTTCAGGGTAGCTGGCCTCAGTCCCAAAGTATTTAAGTGGACCATATAATCCAGGACTGTGGGCAAACCAGCAGATTCTGGGGAAATATGCTTCCAGAGCACCATATGGAAAACCTTCTCCATTTAGAATTATAAGTAGCCCTGGTGGAAGGCTTCAAGAAGCTTTCTAAGATATCGAGTACACCTTGAGAAAGGTGTAGGTCAGCAAACTC
The DNA here is from genome assembly GCA_016271365.2 of Neoceratodus forsteri. Lineage (NCBI taxonomy): Eukaryota > Metazoa > Chordata > Ceratodontiformes > Ceratodontidae > Neoceratodus > Neoceratodus forsteri. The sequence continues at coordinate 117,215,929 of CM057453.1, read as the reverse complement.
TAACTCTTCAAGAGCCAGGCCTTGAGGGATTTGAGATTGGTACCAAACTCTCCCTGGGCACAGGTTAACAGACTGTGATTCCTGGGAAGACACAGGGAAGGTGGACTGCTAAGGACAGAAGGAGGATACCAGGGCTGTCTGGCCCAATCTGGAGCAATCAGAATCATCTTGCAAGGCTGAGATCTGATTTTGACTAGCACCTTGAACAAGAGAGGGAAGGGCATAGAAACTTCCTTCCAGTTGAGAAGGAAGGCATCCAGAGGGACTGAGCCAACACTGGGGCCTGCAGCAAAATAGCGGAAGTTGGTGACTGTCTGGGCTGCAAAAGATCATCTGAGGGTGCCCCACCTGGCAAATACTACCTCCAGTACTAGGGATCCAGAGACCATTCGTGTGATGGCCCTGGAAATCCTGCTGAGAGCATCTGCCAGGACATTGTCCTTGCCTGGAGGTGAACTGCCATGAGGGAGTGTTCAGGGAATAAGCCAGAGACCACAACTTCATTGCCTCAGTGCACAAGGCCAAAAACCGCGGTTCCCTTGCTTGTTGATGTACCACATTGTAGTGGTGTTGTCCGTTTCGACCTGTACCACTTTTGTTCTGAACAGATGCAGAAAAACCTGAAGTGCTAGAAAACTGCTCTGAGTTCCAACAGATTGATGTGGAGCAGAGATTCCTGAGGGGACCACAATCCCTGGGTGGTGAGATTGCCCATGTGAGCTCCCCACCCCAAGAGGGACGCATCTGTAGTAAGGGTCAAGGAGTGAGATTGAGGGATGAAGGGAACCCCTTGTCTCAGATTGCTCTGATCCTGCCACCACTGTAGGGCCTGGATCAGGGTACGAGTTACTGGGATCAATTTGGTTAGAGGATCTCTCCTTTGAGACCAGAAGGCTCTCAAATGGAACTGAATGTCCCTCATCTGAAATCTTGCTCCCTGCACTACTGCTGTGGAGGCAGCCATGTGCCCTAGGAGCTGCAGAAAATGCCTTGCTGGTCGAGAGACCTGTAGAGTGAAGGAAGAGGCCAGAGCCTCCAGGGTCTTTGCTCTTTCTAGAGGGAGGAAAGCTCTGGCCTGCTTTGTGTCCAGTTCTGCGCCTATGAAGGTGAGTAGCTGAACAGGCTCTAGAACTGACTTTGGGAGATTGAGAAGGAAACCTAGAGACGAAGCAGCTGCTGGTAACCTGAAGGTGTAATTTGACTTGGTCTGGAGACTGGCCCACTATGAGCCAGTCGTCCAGGTAAGGAAAGATGGCAATCTTTGCCTTCTTAAATGAGCAACTGCTACTGCCAGGCATTTTGTGAATACCCTTGGGGCAGAGGTGAGGCTGAAGGGCATTGCTCTGAACTGGTAATGGCCTGAGGGCAGTTCGAATCTGAGGTACTTTCGGTGGGAGCTTCTGATGAGAACATGGAAGTAGGCATCCTTGAGGTCCAGGGACGCTAGCCAGTCCCCTGGCCTTAGAGAGGGTAAAATAATTCCCAGAGTCACCATTTGAATTTTGGTTTTAAAAGGTGCTTGTTTAGGTATCTGAGATCCAGGATGGGCCGCCATTCTCCTGTCTTTTTTGGGGTAAGGAAGTACCTGGAGTACAGTACTTTGCCCTGGTGTAGGGGAGGTACCCTTTCTAAAGCTCTGAGAGCCAGGAGGGTTGAGACTTCTGTTTCCAGAGCGAGAGCCTCTGATGGATTTGCAAGTGGAAAGGATCTGGTTCTCATCTTTGGAAATTTTTTGAAGCTGAGAACCAGTCCCTGGCTTACTACTTCCAGGACCCACTTGTCTGATGTTAAAGACTCCCAGTCCTGGACGAAGTAAGCCAGCCTGCCCCCTACAGGTAATGGAGAATCGGCCCTGGCCCTCCCATCACGATGCCTGTTTGGTGGGAGCAGGCCTGCTTGTACCCCGTCTGCCTCTCCCTCTGAAGAACCCCCTCTGGGCATAGGCTGAAGAGGAGGCCTGGGCTTGGTAAAAAGGTCTGTGAAAAGGCCTGCCCCTGCCCCTGGAAAGCTGCCTCTGAGGAGTGGCCTGCCTTTCCTTGGCCTGTGCACTCCTATAAGTGGTCCTATGCTCATCCATTTTCTTCATGTAATTTTCTGTCTGCTCCCCAAACAGAGAGTTACCCACAACAGGAAAATCCATGGCCTTAGCCTGGGTATCCTGTGACAGGCTAGTACACCTGAGCCAAGCCATTCTGCGAAAATCCACAGATGTAGCCATGACTCTTGAAGATACATCATTAGAGTCCACTGCAGCATGGAATTGCACCTTGGATGCCTCAATACCATCAGCAGCCACCTGCTCCAGCTCCTTGGCAAGCTGGCCAGGGACCTGTTTCGCTAGAGCCATAACAGTATCCCATCTGGATTTCTGGTATCTTGCAACATAGGCCATATAATTTGCCTGCCTGAGTTCCAAGGATGCTGCCATGTACTGTTTCTTTGCCATGGCATCAATCCTCCTGGAGTCCTTGTCAGGGGGGTGTGAAGCCAAGGGAATATTTGCCTTATCACAGGCTGCAGCCTGCACCACCCCAACATGGCTGCATTGTTGTGAAAGGAACTCCGTATCAGGGCCTGACAATGTGTACCTCTTGTCCATTTTTTATCCACAGGAGATATAGTGTGAGGAACTTTTAAAATTTTTATTGTCTGTCTCCTAAAAGATTTATGTAAAGGAATAGACAATCTCCTAGACTCTGGGATATCCATCATTTCTACATAGTCAGGCTCCTCCTGTTCATCCACAGCTTCCTCCAAAGGGAGCTGGAGAGTTTCAGCCACTTTCTTATAAAACATAAAATGAGAAGGGGACTCAGAAAGCCTAGGGGGAGACACTCCTGAAGGTCTGTCTGGGGAGATGTCCGGTTCCATGGGCACATCCAGACTTTCAAAATCACATTCACTCTCTTCATAATCTTCCTCCCCCTCCTCCGGTTCATAAAATTCCTCTTTATCATATTCTTGAACCGGTGGCACCGACCGAACCGACCACTTACTTGATGGTGCTGGTTCAGTCGGAACTGGGGAACGCGACTGGACAATTTTGATCACTTTGGCTATCTCTGCAGCGGTTGGAGAAGGAAATTTTGGCTCCACACCTGCTGATTTTCTAGTCCTTTTTGCTGGGACTGACTCCTCCGAGTCAGCCCTCCATTTGCCCGAGGAAGTCTCGCCCTGGTCAGAGGGCACTCCCTCCGGTTCGGCTGGCACCGAACCGGGCTGGCCATCCGGGTCAGCGGACTTTTTGGCCTCTCGTTCCCTGAGCCTACCAACTCTTTTATCCACGGTAGCTGCAGGGAAATTCTTGCAAATCTGGCAGTCTGCATTGAGGTGGTCAAACCCCAGACAACAAACACATGTGGTGTGTGGGTCAGCCTTGGCAAAGGCTTCCCCACAGACACTACAGTGCTGAACACCAGTGGGCCCAGTTTTTATTTTGGGTTTCTCAGACATAGTGCCAGCCTAACCAAAAACTTGCCCGTTTACGGCAATCCGCCAAGTAAGACACCCTTATCGGTTCCCAACCGTGTCACGGGTCGTGGAAAAAACCGTAATGAAATCCGTTTTTTTTTTTTGAACCAATAAGAACTGGGATCCGCACTCTAAATGCAATTTAATAAAGTTTAACAACAACTTGATAGGTTCAAACCGAACCGATAATATCGTTTGCAAGTTCCACACAGAAATAATGTAAAACCTATCTATTACTTACGATACCACAGACAGAGCTTGAACCGACCGGTTGCGGTTAAAATATATACAAAATGCGGTTTAAAAACCGAGAAATTACACTTTTTAACCGACAAAATGAACCGAGCAGCAGGAGAAATCTCCGGAGCGACTGTTCAGTGAGGCAGAGTAAAGAATCTGACAGTTTGAGTTTGAAGAACAACAGACAGAGTTCTCAACCGAGCTCGCGCTCAAGATTCCATGTCTGGCATGGAAAGTTAACTCTTTCACCTCCGGAGCAGTTCGAAGGCTGGGTCAAACTGCATATGTCATAATATAGCAAGACTTCACGTTGTTTGAAACAGAACATATTGGGAAAAAAAAATTCCTCGTTGAGCAACTACCCTCACCACACCTAGCCTTCGTGGAGAGGGACAGAATCATTCCCTCAAAACTGGCTGGGGCTAACCTGAGTTAAGGAAATAATATCCTTGAAAACTACTGCCTGTGTGACTAATTCACATCTATGTCTTGGCCTCTCTAAGCAAGCCAATTTGTTCAATCGATTTTTACACCTTGTAAAGCTGATCTAATTCATAATTGTTACTGTACAATTTGTAACTACTGTATGTACAGATCAGTGTGGAGTTGCTGTGCCTCTCTTTCACCTCACTTGTTCATATTGTTTTAAATTGTCCACCCATATTCTTAACCTCCCAGATCGTGCCTGAAAAGAGAATTTCTTGTCAAATGTACTTACCCAGTGAACAAAAACTAAATAAATCATGAAGTCGCCCATGCTATCAACAGTACTCCATCTACCTACTCAAGCTGCAGTAAGTCCACCCCTTCACCCCCAACCCCTACCCCACCCCGAGTCTTCACAGTGTGCTCTGGACTCCACTAGCTGGTGCAGCAATCGGCTCAGAATGCACAAATGGGACTTCCACATGATAGTGCAACTGCAGCGCCCCCCGGCCCACCAACATCACCAGGTCGACCATCCATAGAACTTTTTAAATAAAGCATAGAATGCAACAAACATAAATAGTTCTAAATTTAGTTTTTTTTTTCCCTATGTTTTCTCTCATGGTCTGCATGGAGACAGCTATCAGTCATGTTCCCCTATAGCAGGGCCCGGGGGAGGGAGGGATGCATCCCCCCCCCCCATATACGTATCCAGATAGCTGGCGGCCTGGTCATTCTGTGGGTCAGAGGAGAGCGAGAATAGCTTCATTAAGCCTGTCCTAGCACTTTATTTCTATTTTCTCCCAACCCCCTGTGACGCGCGTGTGTGTGTGTGTGCGCGTGCTCACGAGTGTGTAGGCACGCACACACTCTGGAGCCAAAGCCCTTCTCACTGAGTAGTCTGCAGCCTGCACCAACACTGGGCCTCCACCCAGTGGTAGTCAAAGGCCGAGATGACTTGTCATCCCTTCCCGGGAGAGAAGAGCTGTCCCTGGCACACCCCCAGGCAACCCCAAGTGACAGAGTCCATTCCTTAACCATGGCTGCCAGTGTGGCGGCAGGTGACGTGCTAGTGCCTCAGCTCTCTGCACCACTGGGCTGAACGTTTAGTATTATTCAAATAATACAATAAATGAAGGGATAACTATAGCCGAACACATTTAGATAAGCTAAAGGAATGTTCAAATTTGCACAAAAATGAAGGAGTCAATAGCGCTGCGCAGTCGCACTGCTGCTCTAGTTACCTAGGTTGGGGAAATGAGCATGACTTGATGAAGGGGGGGGTTGCCTCCTCAGCGATTGTGTAGAATATCAGACCACCTTGGGCTCTACGCTATTAGCGTAGCGCTCCAATTATGCTACTTGCCCACTGGCATGCTCCACGCCAGGTTAGCCTGTCAGTTATTTTTTATTAATTTATTTGAGTTGGGGGGCTTTGCCTCCCACACCCCCATGCTAAAAAAAAACAAGAGGGGTGTGGGGGAAGAGCCCCACAACTCAAACTGACAAAACCTCACTTATGGTACACTCTATGCCACCTTAGACTGTCGGGTTGTTTTTTTATTAGTGTATCTGAGTTGGAGGGCATTTCCCACACCCCAATTAAAAACGAAAAACAAAGGTGTGCGGTGCAGACCTCAGCTCAAATAAACTAACAAAACTACATCAACAGCAAGCATGCGATGAAAGTAGCCTAGCGTAGCTACAGTACAGCACAGCATGCACGCAATGAAACTACGCTGTATTCTCTGTAGCTTTACGCTATGCTAAAAGTGGTGGTCCGGTATTCTATACAATCGCCACCTACACTCTGCTGTGCTATCACTACCAGGGAGTCCACAGGTAGTGGAAGCAAACACAGAGGCAACATTATGGCAAGAAGACTCCGCATTCTCAGTGATGCATATGCCCACTAAGTGCTTGCATCACCAGTCAGTGCCTTCAATTTGGGAAGGAAGTAATAAGACAGAAAAAAAAAAAAAAACACACGATCACGGCAGGATGACACCCCAAACTACACGCACTGCCGAAAAAGCTACAGGGACCTCAGTGCTGGGTTTGGTCCTCGCTAGGACAAGTTCCCCGCTACCGGTGGTCTCGCTCTGGGGCAGTATGCCATGGGGCATTTGAAGGCCCCAGGTACATCCCGAGGAAAGAGGGTAATGAGGCTGGGAGGGCAGGACCTGGCTGAAGGAGGGCTGCTGGCTGGAAGGAGCATAAATACAGGTTACTCACCTGTAACAGGAGTTCTAGGAATGGTATATGTTGTTCATCCACACTTATTGGCAGGTTCCTTGCCGCTTTAAATCTTGCCGGAAGGTCTTCAAGCTAGCTCCTCCCACCCACCTGGGTGGTAAAACTCTCGGCTCCGCCCCATGATGCCAGATCTGGCCCGCTGGAAGCTCAGGTTGTGCGTCGAAGCCGGGGAGGTCGGGTGGGTTCGTGTGGATGAACAACATACCATTCCTAGAACTCCTGTTACAGGTGAGTAACCTGTATTTCTAGGGACACGGATATGTTGTTCATCCACACTATTGGCAGACTCTAGCAGTTCTCCGGGAGGAGAGAGGAGGCAAAGCGCACACCCCTACATGCCAGGGAACAGAGATTGAGAACCGAGGCCCCAAAACCAGCATCCCGACGTGACTCAAGGTTGATGTGGTAGTGGGTAATAAAGGTGTGTGCTGACTTCCAGGTAGCAGCCCTGCAGATTTCCTGGATAGGGACATCCCTGGAAGCAGCCACCAATGCAGCAGTATGGCGGGTAGAATGAGCTCTTATCCCTCTGGGAGGCTCCATGCCCGCCAACTCATAGCAGAGATTTATGCAGGAGGTGACCCATCTGCCTATCGTCCGCTTGGCTGCAGGTCTGCCAGGTGCGGCTTCAGCGTAGGTGACAAACAGCTGGCGAACCTCTCCCCGAATTTCAGCCGTGCGCTCCTTATAATAAGCGAGCGCCCTTCTAGGGTCCAGAGTATGGAGCCTATATTCGGCCTCCGAGGTGTGATTGGGGTAGAACACCGGCAGAGTCAACACCTGATTAAGGTGAAACTCCGACACCACCTTCGGAAGGAATTTCGGGTGGGGGCGTAGGACAACCTTGTCCCTGTGGAAGACCAGGTAAGGAGACTCGATGCTAAGCACCTGGAGTTCTCCCATCCTTCTGGCTGGACGTGATAGCCACCAGAGAAGGCGGTCTTCCCACGACAGGTGGGGAGACCACACCTGTGCATTGATTGAAAAGCTTGCCCATGAGCTTTGCCAGTACCAGCAGTAAATCCCACAGAGGTGGGGGTTCCCGCACTGGAGGAAATGTGATCAAGGCCCTTAAAGAAGCGCCTAATTACTCTTTTCCTGTGCCACTGACTGTTGACCGCCCATACTCCTGTAAGCAGAGATGGCTGCCAGGGTGCACCTTAAGGTTGTCGACCTAAGCCCTTGACTAGAAAAGGACCATAAATAGTCCAAAATACTTGCCACAGGACACGAGAAAGGTCCAACCCTTTTTCCCCGACACCAAATGGAGAACCTCTTCCATTTGAAGCATAGCATTTTCTGGTCGACTCTTACGGGATGCCTCAACGACGCTGAGGACCCTCGTCGGAAAGACCCAAGGCCTGGAACTCTAGCCGCCAGGAACCAGGGTCATTGTGGGTGCAGGGATTGAAGATCCGGATGGAACACCTTCCCTGATTGACTGAGAGCAGGTCCGGGCGAGCTGGAAGCTGCCGCGGAGTCCTGGAGCTGAGACTGAGGAGATCTGGGTACCAGAACCGGTGAGGCCAGTCTGGGGCTATCAGAATCACCTGCGCCTTGTCCCTCCTCGCTTTCAGCAGGACCCTGTGAATCAGGGGAGCGGGGAAAGGCGTAAAAGAGGCCCGGGGTCCACGGCCTCGAGAAGGCATCCCCCTGCAGCGAGCCCTGCTGAGGGGGGCGGGCATGAAACAGCCTCAGCTTCGCGTTCTCCCTGGAGGCAAACAGATCCACCAGAGGTGTGCCCCAGCGGGAGAACAGGTCTTGTACTATCTCCGGCAGGAGAGACCACTCGTGCGATGCAGCCCCTATCCGGCTCAGGGCATCGGCCAGGGTGTTGGAGGCTCCTGCCACATGAATGGCCAGGAGATCCGCCTCCAGGCTGCGCACAAGTGACCAGATGCGGAGAGCTTCCTTGCATAATAGCATGGAGCGCGTCCCGCCCTGGCGGTTTAGATAGTACATGGTCGTGGTGTTGTCCGTCTGGACCCGGACCACTTGACCCCGGAGAAAAGGAGCAAAGGCGGTGAGAGCTAGGCGGACCGCACGGAGCTCCAGCAGGTTGATATGGCATCGGGACTCCCGTGGGGACCAGAGGCCGTGCACTCGGTATTCCCCCAGATGGGCACCCCAACCCATCAAAGATGCGTCGGTCGTTAGAGAGACCGTCGGCTCGGGGCAGACAAACGGGATACCCTCCTGCAGATGGGAAGGAACGGTCCACCACTGGAGAGCGTTCCACATCTCCTGGGTCGTCCACACACGCTGGTCCAAAGGATCGCAGCGCTGAGACCACTGGCTGGCCAGTCCCCACTGGAGGGACATGTAACGGTAGCGGACCCTACGCTGGTACAGGCGCCATGAGACCCAGCAGTCACGGGAAGTCCAGGGCAGCGCGATTGCCCAACCAGAAATGATTGGGCAAAGGAGGTAAGAACCTCGGCCCTGTCCGCCGGGAGCCGTGCTGTGGCTCAAAGAGAGTCGAGCTCTGCCCCGATGAAAATTATCACCTGCTTCGGCTCGAGTTCCGACTTGGCCTCGTTGACCAGGAGGCCGAGTTGAGAGCAAACCTGGAGGGCCAGATCCCTGGACCGCTCCACCTCCGACCTGGAGGGGGCTGCTATCAGCCAATCGTCCAGGTAAGGGTACACCCGGACCCCTCGGCGCCGCAGGAATGCTGTCACCACTGCCATGCACTTGGTGAAGACCCTGGGAGCTGGAGAGAGGCCGAAGGGCATGGCCTGGAACTCGAAAAGGGATCCCTCCGCCCTGAAGCGGAGGAATCTCTGATGAGACGGACGGAAAGGGACGTGAAAGAACGCGTCCTGAAAGTCCAGAGAACAAAACCACACGCCGTGTTCCAGAGATGGTATTATCTGAGCCAGAGTGACCATTCTGAAGGTTCGAGACCTTAGGAACTTGTTCAGGTTGTGTAGGTCGAGAATGGGGCGCCAGCCCCCCATCCGTTTCGGGACCAGGAAGTACCTGGACACGAACCCGGTTCTGATGGGGGTCCTCTCTATCTCTTTATCACCCCTTTCTGAAGGAGAAGGGCGATATCGCCTCGACGAGCCTTCAGAGAGTCTGGGGACTCGAAGCCCCTTGGGGCGACGGCTCTGAAGGGTGGAACCCGTCAATTCCAGAGGCAGGCCTTCCACCACCTTCCGAACCCACCTGTCCGTGGAACAGCGGACCAGGCGGAAAGGAAGTGCGGAGCCGTCCTTCACGGGGGAACCAGGGGCGGTGACGGGATGAGGCGACACCCCTCAGCCCGTCACTGTGCAGGCTTGGAGGAAGGACCGGCCGAGGGACCACCAGGGCCTCTTCCTCCTTGCTTCCTATTAGAGGAAGCTGACAGGCTTGGGCTTGAACACATGGTCTAGCCTGCTGGCCCTGACGCTGATGGAGCGCAGCGGGAGCAGAGGGCGAAAGGGCTTAGGCTGGGCTTACGGCCCTTGTCCCTCTGGCGCTGCGGACGAACAGTCCAAGGTGGCATTGGACTTTCGATCCTCTGGAGGTGACCTTCCACTCCAGGGCCGAAGAGGTCAGTTCCCAGGAAAGGAACATCCGTGAGCTTGTGCTGGGTATCCGAGGTGAAAGTGGATATCCTCAGCCACGCCCGCTGGCGCATAGCCACTGCGGCCGCCACTGACCAGGCACAAGAATCTCCAATATCCAGCGCAGTCTGGAGCTGCTGCTTAGCTACTGCCCTGGTCCCGCACCTGCTTAACTGTGGTCTGCAGGTCCGCAGGAAGATGAGGGACGACCTCATCCAGGGAGCCCAACAGGGCATGGGAAAAATGTGCCATCAAGACGGCCGAACTGGCCTGACGAAGGCCGAGGGAGGAAGCAGCATACACTTTCCGCCCAGTATAGTCCAGTTTCTTGGACTCTTTGTCGGGCGGTTTGTCCACGTCCCTGGCATTTCCGGCTCGCCGGAAAACCCTGTCCGTGACCAACCCCTCAGCCGAAGGGTGTTCGGAAAAGCCGGACAGAGAGCCTGTGGGAACCGCATACTTTCTGGCCATCCTGGCCGAAGGCGCAGGACAGGAAGCCGGACGCTGCCACAATTCCAGGGCCGGGCCAACAATGGCTTCAGCCACTGGAAAGGCCTCCGTAGGAGAATCCCCTCGGTCCAGAATCTCAGTGAGGGGATATCTAGCCCGTTTGGACACGGGTTCGAGCTTCATCCCAGTGGATTCTGAGATGAGCCTGAGTAGTCCAAGGAAGGACGAAGGGCTATCGTCCATCGACTGCCCCCCAGAGGATTCCAAGTCTAGGCGCTTGGAAAACAGGGAGGAGTCATCGTCCGACTCAGACGAGTCGTTGAATAGCTGCCTAGAGCCGCGCCACCCTCCGTGCGAGGCTTATCGGGATGAGGGTGACCGACAGCCTATGGGAAGGCCAGAGCCGGCCGCGAACTTTTGTCGGGGCCCCGACTGTCGGTTGAGGCGGGCGGTTCCGCAGTGTGGTGGGGCAGCAGGAGTAGATCTGAACAACCGGCCTGAAACAGGCTCTCGACCACAGCGAGGGGTTGTTTGCCGTCCCGTGACAACCATTTATGGCCGGAGAAGAGGCCTGAGCAGACTTGTTCCCAGCCAAAATTAGTTGTTGCCACATAAGATCCTCATATTTTCGGCGCAACTTACGGCGAAGCCTCCCCTCGTCCGAGGAGGAGGAAGATGAGGAAAAGCGGCGGCGCCGCTTACCCGTGAATGCAGACCAGGACCGCCTGCTGTCGACGGGATCGGCTAGACCGCGAAGATGTCCGAGACCGAGAATCTCGGCAAGGCCGAGGTCGGCGCGGCGGGGAGCCGAGGATCGGCAATCCCCTCGGTTCGGTTGACAAATCCGACGGCTTGGGAACCAGAGGAACAGATGAGCCGACGGTATCCACAATCCTCGCCGGGGGAACCGGGGAGGAGGGAATTTCGGCTTCTCCAGCCGACAACCCGTCTAACGGGTCGAGAAAAATCTCGACCACGTCGGCGGGAGTCTCGGTCACCTGGCCTGACGGGGGCACCGTGAAGCCAGTGGCGAAACCCGACCGAACCAGGCTGTCGACAAGGGAGGAGATCTTTCCCGCTCCCAAAGCGTCGGCGATGGGACTTACCCTTACTTTTCTTCGACCGATGAAACGGTCCAGAAGAAGTTGGACCCTCGCCTTTGGTCGAGAGGGTCAAGCAAAGCTCCTTAAAAGAAGCCGAATAGGAGGACCCAAGCGAGAGCGGAACGAATGACGCAGCCGAAGATGTAACGGCATGAGCCGCCTCCTCCTCGAGGGCGATCATCTGCTCAAGTTATTCTGCGGACACCGCCAGTCGGGCCTCCTTGGATTTGACCGGGGGAAATCTCCTTTCCGGGCGCCCAAGTTGGAGACGGGCAGCGCGATCCTCAGGGCGTGGAGCCGAGAAAGATGAGCACAGTTCGCCAGGCCTGCGGGTGGTGCACCAGGCCTGGAGCAGTAAGCGCCGTGGAGTGCGGATCAATCCGAGACATCTTCTGCCTGCAGGCATCTCCGAAAACCGAGTCGATTTGTCCATCGCAGCCAGCGAGGGAAGAAGACAAGTGGTAAAAGTTTTTTTTTTTTTTGAAAATTTTTTAAAGTCGAAGAATTAGGCCCCAAAGCTTAATTGCAGAGCGTTAAGGAGGGAACCTGAGCTTCCAAGCGGTAAGGAAGATCTGGCGTCATGGGGCGGAGCCGAGAGTTTTACCACCCGGGTGGGTGGGAGGAGCTAGCTTGAAGACCTTCCAGCAAGATTTAAAGCGGCAAGGAACCTGCCAATAAGTGTGGATGAACAACATATCCATGTCCCTAGAAAGGGTAATTAAAAACAAATGAAAAAGGAAAAGGGTATTTTAGTTTACTGCCATGGCACAGACACAGTGATGCTAAGAGAGCTTGCAAAAATCAGTTCATCTACCAGACTTAACCTCTGAAGGAATGTTACTGAAGTTTCTATAGTTTTCAGGGACTGCTCGGTGGAAGGAGCATAAAGGGTAATAAAAAACAAATGAAAAATAAAAAGGGTATTTTAATTTACTGCCCTGGCACTGCCATTTCAGAGTTCTTACTTTACACAACATGAAATGTTATACTGAATCTTTGCAGTTTTCTTCCGATGACATATAACAAATGTAAACTGTGACAGTGTCAGATGAAGAGTGTCATTCTGGTTATCTCAGAGAAGATTTTTCCATTCAAAAATGTATTATGCACTATGGCAAACCTAGTGAAACCTGGTTACAGCCACTCATCAGATTCAACAAAAAGCACAAAGCAGAGCTTACTTTATAAAATATTAACACTATAAAATCATGTTTACAGAAGCAGGGTGGTTTTAGGTGTTCATATCAATGCATATCAGTTCTGAAACTTGCAGTGTGTTATCAGTTAAAAGCAACTTCACTTTTATTCAGCCAGTTGACATGCCAGCATGGTATATTTAGCATCAGCCACTTCTTCTGTACGGGGAAAAAAACATTTCCTACTTCTCTACTACCATCTATCTGCTTGATGTTACTGCTCTGGATATGAATATTAAAGGGGAAAAGTCATCACAAAGGGCCCCACACTCAAGTGTGAGGCTGGTATCAATGTGCTGCACGTGTGCATAAGCATTTTGGTTTGCTTTCTGTTTACCGTAGTATAACAACTGGGGAGCGTTTTCTCCCATAGGGAAACCTGGTTATAACTCACCCATTATAACCTGCAAGTTATAACGATGAGCATACGCCGGGTTTCCCTCGCTCCGCGCATGGTCCAGCTGCTGCACTTCTCTTCCTTGACACCAGCCCCACTCCCCAGTGCTGGACTGTTCACCGCCATCCAGAGTCGGCAGTAAGCTGATTTCAAAAAATAATATTAACTGGGCAAAAATAAATAAATAAAAGACAATAAAACTAAACTTTCATCCGGGCTGCTTTTTAAAAAAGTAAATGTTTCTTTTGTGAGCCACTACAGACTAGGCTGATACCTGACCAGTCCGCAGCTCCATAGGGATGTCTGTTTATTTTATATAATGGCTGTGGTGAAAAAATGATCCCCAGCAATTATACAAAATAAAGGCTGGGCAGGTGTGTAAAATTCAAACTGTACACACACCCTTGGTGAGCGATTCCTTTATAAACCCCTTGAGCTTCACTCCCAGGGTTTATGTGGCATCCCACACCTCGGTGTGTGTAAAATTCTCGTTATAACCACCTACCCAGCCATTATTCTAGATATAGTGGATTTTATCAGACTAATCTGCTTAACTGTCAGCAGACATCTTGAGTTATAACAAATCCCAGAATCCCCCACAGCTGACAGCAGAGCAGTAGGCAGCAGTGGGGGATTTAATAGCCTCCAGTGCATGCTAGAATTTATTTCAGCTGTGATCTTTTGTTTGCTGGTCCCGCTGTCCTCTCTGGGCTATGTACAAACACAGAGGACTGTATCTGACCCCCGGGAGAAAAGCAGAACCGGAAAACATCTGAGTGGAGATTATTAAATACTCTAACATCCACTGCCAGCTACTGAGTCTCTGAAATCTGTGGTAACAGAAGGTGTCTGCCTACAAGTAAGCAAAATGAGTCTGATACAATCTACTATACTACAGTAAAAAGAAAGTAAACCAAAATGTTTTTACATACGAAGTGCACACTGGGATCAGACCACCACTTGGGAGTGGGGCCCTTTGTGATGACAGTTCCCCTTTATAATAAATGGCAAGCTACTGTCTGCCACGTAGAAGAAACGATAAAAAGTGGCACTTAAACGAACAAAAGTTATAAGCTACCACGGAGATTCCATTTGTCTTAAGGGTCTTGTTTTGTGACAGGCTTGGACTTCATAGCTAGAGTGTAAACTCATGCAATAACCTACCTAAGCGAAGACACTGTCGTAGGATTCCTCCAGAGGCCATGTTCTTCTCAGCCTCAATCTCAGTGAAGCTAAGAGAGCTTGCAAAAATCAGCACATCTACAAGACTTATCAACCTCTGGAGGAACGTTACTGAAGCCTCTATTGTGAGTCCTTGGGTTGGTTCAATGTTCTCCAATTCATGCTGGGGAAGAAAGAAAAGGAAATATTATGACATACACAGCAGGCCAAACTGTGGTTCTTGACTTTTTATTTTAACCGGAGTACATATTCTTACATATTGCATGCACATGATATTTAAGCCTCAACATCTTCAGCATGGCCCAATAACTAGTAGAACAGTTAACTGGCTGACAACACAACACGGTGCTGCAACATAAGTATCTAAAAACCAATATATCTAAAACCTAATTACTGTGAATGCATTTCCAAACTTGTCAGCACATCACTGCTATGCTGCATCTCCTCATTTGAGGACTGAAAAAGATAACATTTAAAAAAAATAATTTATTTAAACAAAAATCAACTGGGGGGAAACTGTGAAATCAGGTAGCGGCTGATAAGAGGCTAGACAGAAATACATTACGGAGTAACTGTGTCAACAGTCTAGAAGAGTAGATAAAAAATAAACAGTAAGAAAACTCAAGGATCCTGTTTTTTTTCTCTCAATGTCAGTGAAAGCAAATACATACTATCTCAGGCAAATCAACCACTGAAATCAAGGATTTCTTCAACTTGACTCAACCATCTAATATAGATACACAGACACAGCCGACAGATAAGACCAAGGGTCCATCCAGTTTGCCTGAGTAAATAGTCCTCCCGCATCTCATGACCTTATTTCCTGAAGCGTTATCTACCCTTGCCCACCCTGCTGAATCCCCTGCCTCCCTAGTTCCTCCTAGTTGAACTATCAGTCCCTGCACCCTGTCCCAATTGGTTCTGAACCTATTTACCATCCCTGCCCCCACCACTTCTGCCTGTAATGTGTTCCACGGTTCCACTATCCTATCAGTGAAATTGAACTTCATGACATTCCTCCTGAATTTTCCACCTACCAGCCTCCATTCATGTACCCTTGTGAGTACATCCTTATTCCTGTTAAACAGGCCTTCGCTGCTCACTATGCCAACACTATTATTATTCATAGTACTAATATACTCAATACAGCCCAGTCTGCTGCCAAATGAAAACCAATGGTTCAAAAGAAAACTCAGAACTTCCACAGTGGGCTAGCACAGATCAAGTAGCAAGCATCAAGATACTGCCTCAGCCTGCCGGGGGCAGAAGTCAGAATCATGATGCAAACCAAGGTATCCCACATTGTGGTACAAAGTGGCACTGTGGGCACCACTGAGTTTGGTACACTATTTATGCCTATTTCTCAAAGAGGATGGTGCTTTTTGATGGGGCCCAAGGAGACGTAACCATCTTTGCTCAAGCTCAAAGGCACCCTGATCTCCACCTCCAGAATAGCCATGATGGGAGTACTCATCAAGATCTTCAAACACCACAGCTCGATGGTGAAGGAATTTCGGCTCCAGGGCCTGCCACTTATGGCAATTCCTGAAACCATGCACTACACCGAGGCAGGATAGACAATTGTTATGTCCATCAGTTACAGACATGGTAGCAAGGAGAACACACCTCAAGTATGACTTCAGCATTGTTCTTACTTGCCAAGGGGATGGTGACAGAGGAAGAAAGTGGAAGAAAAACCTCTAAACATCAGTAAAACAATGAGAACTTGACTGGGTTCAAGGCCTACTTTGCAAATGGATAAAACCTTTTACTAAAGTTGCCACTTGCACAAGAAAACAAAAAAAACCTACAAATGCAAATCTGCCTGTAAAGAGGAGCACTTCTTTCAGTGGAATAAATGATCTGGACTGAAGAATGGAAGGGCAGTAACTTGAGGATGGGGTCAGATCTAAATAGGGTTCCAACTAACTGCTTTCCAAATACACTGGCTCCAGCCCAGTGGACGCTGTCAGTGTAGATGCATGAAAAACCAAATTGAACTAAACATTTAATCTATGTACTGTAAGGATGTCATCTCAGCATGGGACTTCAATGACAGTAAATCATTACTTACTGTAACGGATGTAGCAGCAGACAGTAGAGGTAAGATCCCACCACAGGCCATGATCAGACTGTCCACAACTTGCGATATCAGGTGAACAGTGTTGTGGACAAAGATTACATTCTCACTGCTGTTCACAAAGTCCATGACTGTCTTTGTAGAATGACTGTTCAAAAATAAAGCATTTTTGATTACAAACTCACTCAAATTCTACTAAATAACATGCATTCTTTAACAGCTCTACCATTGGAGTAAGTTTGAAGATCATTGCCAGCACAGTCACAAAACTATAGCCCCTAAGTATTTAGTGAAATCACAGTGTCAGTGGCTTAGTAGGTAGCACACTCGCCTCTGAGGCCGGGAGATCAGAGGGCTGTGGGTTCAGTTCCCACATCTGGCACTTGGGTTAATATCCCAGTACTGACATTGTAGTGCAGCATGAGAGGAGTGCTGCACTTCTGAGGTGCCGTCTTTCGGATGAGACGTTAAACCGAGGTCCCATCTGCCTAGATTGGTGGTAGTTCAGGTGAATGTTAAAGATCCCATGGCACTTCTCAAAAAGAGTAGGGGGAATTTCCCCAGTGTCCTGGCCAAATTTCCCTCATTCACTACAAATATCACCAACAGCTTAATCTGGTTCAAGGTCAGTTGGCATTCATCTGTATCCCCCTCCCCCGGGTCCTGCCTGAAAATAGGCAGGATTTGTCTAGTGCACTTACCCGGTCAACAAAAACTAAATAAATAAATAAATCTGACAGGCCACATCCCCTAAGGAAGAAACTGTGGGTCACACCCCAAATTTCTTCTTCATTTCATTTATTAGGATAAACCACAGAGTAGAGCTCATTTACAATAAAATCCTATATGTTTGGCAAGTATAAAACAGTTACATTTTATAAATGGGACAAACGTACACAGAAATTTCAAGTTTGCAATATCAAACACATAATAAAATTCAAGTCACTTGACTGTAACATGCATATGTCACAGGTAGATGGTTCAATACACCATTTGCTAATCTCAGCCTTGGACTGCTTCCTTGTAGAAAGACTGAAATTTATTTGGTAACATGTTCCAAAGGGCACGAACAAAATAGCAGTAAGCCAGCTTCCTTATCAAAGAGTGTAATTTGGGAATATTAAGTTCTAAGAAAACAGAGGAGTATAAACTTGGATGTACCACTCTTCTATTCAAATGGCACCTAACCTCGTGCCTCAATAGTATGCTTTGCTATCCTTCCAACTTGGATGATAATTCACCTTACGATCAGAAAGTGACAGGCTGAATATATACTGTAAAATGAGGTGGCCGACTCTGCAGTTACATCATGACCCAGGGGAGACACTAAAAGGGCCACAATACTGTATGATTCCGTGGTGCCCTCTGTTACTGTGACAAATTTAATGACGACTTACCTTATGCCCTAAAATTTATAGCAGATAGAGTACTTCACGAGCTGGAAATGAGCCGAATAAGCCCTATTAAACATCAACCTCATTCAGCAGGGAGATGAGGCTAAGATTAATTTGGCAGACAGTACCCCTTGTGGCAGAAAGCATGTTGCTCCTCAAATATCAAGAGGTATCACGCCATCTTTGTTGGCTCCACGATAGTGACGGACTTGAAAATCTTCCCTCTGATGGTAGTCACAAAACCACTGCCCAAAAAACAAGTTGCAGAAATAAAAAGAAAACTAAAAGAAAAAACATGTCTCCAAAAAATGTTTTTAGGATAACTCTGATAAATCTATACCACTTAATGGTCTATGAGTCAACAATGAGAAACAGCAGAGAATGTAAAGCAAAGATTCGGAATAGCTTTTTTAATGTACCATTGTTCTTTATCAAACACAAATACAAAAGGGCTTGTAGTATGTTTCTGCTGAGACGTACATGGAGGTAGGCGAGAGAAAGGGTGCAGTAAGCTTTTCGAACTACTACTGATTTTTTCCTTGTTCCTTTCAAAATGTATACCCCAAAGCAGGTGGGATCACCTCATCACAAAGACAAATCAGTGACTGTGTTTGCAGTCTCCAACCTTATTATTCATGTGAGAAGAGGGGGATGCAGATTTGTTGACTGAAACCGCTAGTCTGAAACCCCTAGTCTTTTTTTTTTTTTATTAGTATTTTATTGATTTTTGTACCTCTGTTTTTTGCCTATCCCCATCTTGGCATGCGCACGTTGTGCTATGAGACGCCCTCCCCTCAGGACACCCACTCCCACCTATGCCGTCACCGGACCTACACCCTGCAGCAACAGAACTACGGGGGGGGGGGGGGATGACAACCTCCCTGGGAGAGGACAGCTGCCATTAGGTGGCTCGATCCTACTCCCTCCTCCATGCCAGCTCACCAACAACCCTTGGTCGCTCTGAAAACCAGGTCGCCGGCATGGCGCGAGGTAAGGTGTCCAGAGCCTCAACCCTCAGCACCACCGGGCCGGCGCAACCCCTAGTCATTTTACTACTTGGAGTACATACAGATTTGTGTGCTTAGGGTAAGGGAAGACGGAAAGGCTAACAAAACTGTAGTCCTATTCAGGCTCATTTCTCTATGTAGCACTATAGGGCTGGGCATTAATTTTGTGGACTAAGGATTCCCCAAATTAGTCCTTATTTAGGCTGCAGCTGAAAATGAATATTTAGCTTTATATATACTGCAGTAAGCTGGCCTTCTTTAACAGAGTCAGTCAATCAGAGGAGACTAGCTATTCAGATGAAGACCCTTCCCAATGACTGGTTAGTTATGCTTCAGAGTATTTCACTTTTCTGTTTCGAAATCAGGTACAGTGAGGATGCCATCTGAGCTACTAGCCTGAAACCCTGAACATCTGGTCCTGAAGTTTTGGGATAGAGGCAGAATTTTATTTATTTAGTTGTTTGTGACCAGGAAAGGAAATCCGGACTTCCGGTGACGTCACCGCTTTGGATGGCTGACTGATTTCAACAGCTCGCAAGGTCGCTGCAAACAAAACCAAAAAAAAAATAAAAAGCTTGGTCAAATCAACTACCCTCACAAAGCGGGTCCACCGTTACACATGGCAGCAGCTAAAATGAGGCAGAGAGGTACGCAGGCAGCTAAAATTAAAGCAATGATGCAAACAGATGGAAAACGAGGCCCACCAGAATCGCGCCCGCCCAACGTCTCCTGTAACCAGCCTCGTGGATTCGGAAGATGGACTGGAAAGCCCAGATCCACGAGAAATTATGGGCAAACTTGATGGTATCATCAAGACACTTCAGCAAGCGGACATCCGCAGTATTGACAAACGGACCAAGGCAGAGGAACAGGCAATAGGCACTCTTGCGGACTCAACCAGCCAGCACAACCGGGCCATCCTCTACCTCCTGACTAGAGAGCATGAGCTGCAAGTCAAGCTGGACGATCAGGAGAATAGGGCCCGAAGAAACAATTTTCAGATTTACGGGGTACCAGAGGGGACAGAGGACTCCTTCTCCTACTATGAAGGAGTTTATTACTCACCTTTTGGAGAATGTACTGAAAATTACCCCCGAAGTGCCATACGTGGTAGAACGAGCTCACAGATCCCTGGTACAAAAACCAAAAGAACAAAATGCAGCACTGCGGTTAATCGTGGTCAGAATGCTCAACTATAGAGATAGACAGGCTATTCTACAAAAGGCATGGAAACAGAGAGAAGTGTTCCTGGACTCCCAGAGACTATTTCGACCAGGACTTTTCAGACCATTTAAACACTCAGAGAAAACAAGTGAAGAAAGTAATAAAGATGGGCAGAGAAAAGGGAATCAAAATACAATTACAATATCCAGCTCGCATGCGCATCTTCACGGAGACAGGCCCTCAACTTTTTGAGTCACTGTACGACGCGGCCTCAACCTTACGGAGCATGGGAATGAAGATACCAGACCTCCGTTCCACCGCCCTGGAACAAGAAATAACCAAGGTGGCATGGTGTCGGGCGGGAAAACCCAGAAGAGCTTGGCCATCAGCTATCTCCTGGCCCTCACATCTGAGTGCAGACCTCCAAGATATCCTAGGAAGAGAATCTGCAGCGTCCACAACGGAGACCAAGGCACAGGACTATGGACCCACATCTCAAACATGAACATGTACAGTAAGACATTTCTAAGGCTATAGCTTCAGTTTGATTAGTTTAATGTTATCTGCCCTACCCCCCCCCCAAGCTGGTCAGATCTGTGAATGACCGCAGACATGGAGGGGAATGCACACAAGAGGTTATTTGGGGATTATATGGAAATGTTTTATTAAGGTTTCTCCTTAATAGGAGGTGGGAGGAGGGGAAGATTTCAAAGAAGGGGATTACTGCTAACAAAAGGGAAGTGCAGACGGGGCTGAAATGGAAGCAATTTTCATGTAGTTAAAACAACAAGATCCTAATTCTGCCACCCTAGTTGCAGCAAGGGAATTAGAACTAGAGAAAATGATTTTATCACAAAGAGTGAATGGGCCAAGCAAGTTATTGAAGGTCGCGGCGACACGGAAAGCTGGCCCTCAGCCCCAGGCCTCTCCATATCATAGGTCTCATCCTCCATGCTCGATGGGTTGGGGATTGAAGTGACATCTTTACTTACTTACTGACTTTTTACAGTCAGGCTGGTCACACCATACACAGGCATATTAGCAGCAGCTAATGAAGCTCCGGAATTTAAAGGAGCAATACCTAGGAAGTACATAATGAAAAAAGTTGAACAGCGATGTTTAAAGTTGTGGTATTTTTACTATTGTATTTTATATCAGTTACTAGCCCCAGTTAGGCCTAATGGTTACTTTTATAGGCTGGTACCTAATCGAAGCATTACAAATACTATACTGGTGCTGAGGAAAAAGAGAGAGTTAAAGAAAAGGAAAAACAGAACGAAAAAGGAGGGGCACTTGAGAAACTCTTGCAGGAAAATTAACAAAAAATGGGTACGCTAAACATTACTTCCTTGAATGTTCAAGGTATTAACTCCCCTGCAAAAAGAACAAAGATTCTTTTCTACCTTAAAAAACTCCATTCAGATATAGGGTTTTAAAAAAGAAAAGACTGCCCCCCCCCCAAAAAAAAAAAACTGGCAAGATCATGGGTGGGTAAGGTGGTGGGGGCATCGCACTCAACTAGGGAAAAAACTGGAGTGGCTATCCTGATAGGGAAGCATGTTCCTCTGAAGATTGTGAGGGAGGATCGGGCCCTGGAGGGGATATTTGTTGAGGTAACAGGCAAGATATTTTCTCAACGAATCCACTTGATAAATATATACGGTCCCAACAGAGACGATCACCACTTTTTGAAACAGGTATTCCAAAGAATAGCAGGATTGGGAGAGGGCATGGTGTTAATAGGAGGAGACTTCAACTATGTAATCTCCCCAGGTTTAGACTGCTCTTCACAGAAGTTCATCACAAATAGAAATATGACAAGAACAGTCAAGGCGGCAAACAGAGAATTATCACTAACCGAGGTATGGCGGGAAACCCACCCCAGTGAGAAAGATTACACTTTTTATTCTAATCCCAATAAAACCTATGCACGCATAGACTACTTCTTGTGTAGTACAGTGGATTTGCACATAGTCACAGGCTGTACAATCCAATCCAAGATACTCTCAGATCACTCGGCCGTGATTTTGGAGATCAGACTGGGGGATTGGGAGAAAAAGACCTTCTCGAGGATGAATACCTCAGTTCTAGGTAGAGAAGAGTTTAGGGAGAAAATAAAATCAGTAATACAATTGTATCAGACACACATTAACATTAAGGACACAGAGATAAAGTGGTACTGGGATGGCCTTAAGGCAGTAGTGCGAGGAGAGATCATCACTTACTCCTCTAGGCTTAAAAAGGCTCGTATGGAGAGACAAATAAAATTAGAAAAGCAACTACACAAGCGGGAGGCAGAACATAAAGCAAAGGGCTCAAGAGACATGTTGAAACAACTAGAACAGACAAGGAAGGAATTACAAGAAATATGGGATACACAACTTGAAGGTAAACTTAGATACACAAACCAGGCTTATTATGAACAGGGAAATAAAGCAAGCAGGTTGTTGGCCTTTAGGCTGCGTAGAAAACAGACGGACAGAAATATAAAATGCATTCAGACTAAATACAATAACAAAGTAACGGATAATTACTCTCCTAAACAGATTGCAGAAGCCTTTAAAAAATACTACATCGATCTATATAAACCTGAAGGGGAAGAAAATATGTTCTCTCAAAGTGTGGGGTTTCTAAGTAAACTGACTCTCCCAAAGCTAACAGAAGAAGCTAGATTGATGTTAGAGTCCCCCATGACCCTCCAGGAAATCAGAGAAACAATAAAATCTCTCAAAAAAGGTAAGTCCCCAGGCCAAGATGGCTTCAACTCAGAGTTCTATCAGATTTTCTCAGACTGCCTAGCCCCAGTTTTGTTAGATCTCTTCAATGCCTGTGAGATGGAGACGAGTTTACCCCATACATGGAGAGATGCCATTATTGTAGTTCTCCCCAAAGAAGGCAAACCTCTGGAACAATGTTCCTCATACAGGCCTATATCCCTACTAAACACAGATTCCAAGATATTTACAAAACATTTAGCCACCAGACTCAATAAATGCTTACCGGATCTTATACACCCAGACCAATCGGGGTTTGTCCCTTATAGACACATACAGGAAAACATAAGGCAGTGCGTAAATGTAATAGGATCAGGGAACAAAAAGAAAAATCCTCAAATAGCCATAGCAATAGACGCAGAGAAAGCATTTGATCGCTTAAGATGGGACTACTTAGAAGCTGTATTAGCAACATTTGGGTTCGGGCCCCAGTTCCTAACCTGGATTAAAGCAGTATATTGTAAACCACAAGCAAGAGTGAGGGTCAGTGGCTCTATTTCCACCTCGCTCTCCATAAACAGGGGAACAAGGCAGGGCTGTCCTCTATCCCCACTGTTATTCGCCCTCAGAATCGAACCCTTGGCTGAAGCAGTCCGATCTAATCCCAACATTGAGGGTATAAGGGTAGAGGGGGATAGAAAATAAAATATCATTGTACGCAGATGATACCATGCTTTATCTGGGGGACCCAGAGCGCTCCTTCCCAGTATTATTTCAGACTATCTCGTCCTATAGTCAGATATCAGGGTTTAAAATTAACCCTGACAAAACAGAAGTCTTGCTTATCAGTGGGACCAATACACCCAGACTGTCCCAGCTGATTCCCTTCAGATGGGTGACAACAAATATTAGATATTCAGGGATTCGTATCCCTGTGCAACTGAACCAACTACACAAACTCAATTACGGGAAGCTATTAAAGAGTGTGTTTACAGACTTAAAAAGATGGAAAATCCCACCCCTCAGTCTAGTGGGGAGAATAGAGGCAATTCGCATGAATGTGCTACCCAGGTTCTTGTTTTTGTTCAGTAGTCTACGGATTCATATCCCAGCAATAGAATGGAAAAAATTAATAAGGCCGTATGGCACTTTATATGGGGGAAATCACAAAGCTCGGGTGGCTTGGAGAACGCTGATGAAACCTAAACTACAAGGAGGTTTGGGACTACCTAACTACTACTTAATAGCACAACTAACCCCCTGGACGGTATATTGCTCAAAGGAAACCCCTCAAGCATGGAGGGATAATGAAATCGAAGGCACCTCAAGATTAGACCCACTAAAGGATTTTTCAGAGTTACCAGGGCTCGATGTAGCCTTCACTAAATGGAAACATTTGGGTTTGGTGCGCTTTGAACAATTTGTAAAACAAAATAGAGTGAAATCATTTGTAGAGATGGAGACTGAGTTCGGGATACAAAAAGCCCACTTTTTTAGATATTTACAAGTGAGGTCTATCCTCTCGCAGAATAATAATTTAGAAACGGTACAACAGGCCCCACACCCGGGTGGTAGAAGGAATAACTAAAGCAGTGCAAAACCCAACAGAACCTAAATTAATTACTAAGGAGTTACCAAAATTCTATGGCAATTGACACCTGAAAAGTCAGACAGACTGGGAAAGGAAAGCTGGAATCCAGAAAGATCAACAAGGGTGGCAGTCCATATGGGAAGGGGGTTTTAAGACATCAGCCTCACCAAACTGGAAGGAATTTAGGTGGAAAGTTGTAGCTAGATTATTTCAACACTCCCACCAGAACGAAGCACTATGGAGCCACACACTCAGATGAATGTTGGAGGAAATGTGGGAAAGTTGGGATGCACCACCATATTTTCTGGTCCTGCCCCAAGATCTCACAGTACTGGGGGGAGGTTACAGCCAAATTTATACAGGTAACAGAAAGTCAAATACAACCCACCTTTGAGCATATGGTCCTGGGGCTCCCAGTAGTAAAAAGAGGATCAAATAGAAAGAAAAGCTTTATTTGGCATCCTATTGGCGGCCGGCGCTAAGGCTATCACCAGAAAAGGCTAGACCCCACCCTGAAAGATTGGATGGACATAGTAAAAGAAACTGAGAGATCAGAAAGGGTCACCGCAGAATTGCATCTGCAAAAAGAAAAATTCATGGGAGTGTGGCTGCCATTTATGCACTTGGTGGAAGAAACAGATGGTACTTCAGTGCTCTCTCAGCAAGCCTCTGTAAAATAAGTAGTAGTGTATGTAGACTACTTCAAAAAGCAAAAAAAAAGGTAATAAATTGGATTAAATATCCAGCCAAGACCCTATGTTAAAGTTTATAAGTTGTTAATGTTATTAAAATATGTTATTAATTCCAGACAATGGAAAAATTTGGATAAGCACAAAGAACAGGGTGCTCACCTGTAACAGTAGTTCTAGGAGTGGTATATGTTGTTCATCCACACTCTCTGGCATGTCCCTTTCCCCTTTAAATCTCGCCGGAAAGTATTCAAGCTGGCTCCTCCCACCCACCCGGGTGGTAAATACCTCGGCTCCGCCCCATGATGCCAGATCTTAGCCCGCTGGAAGCAAGGTGATGTGCCTAAAGCTGGGGAGGTCAGATGGGTGCGTGTGGATGAACAACATATACCACTCCTAGAACTACTGTTACAGGTGAGTAACCTGTTCTAGGAGCGTGGATATGTTGCTCATCCACACTCTCTGGCAGACTCCAAGCAGTTCTCCAGGAGGAGGGAGGCAAGGTGCACACCCCTATTTAGGAAACAAGAGATTGGAGAACCAAGGCCCCAAAACCAGCATCCCGGCGTGACTCAAGGTCGATGTGGTAGTGGGTAATGAAGGTGTTTGCTGACTTCCAGGTAGCAGCCCGACAGATTTCCTGAATAGGGATGTCCCTGGAAGCAGCCACCAATATAGCACTATGGCAGGTAGAATGAGCTCTTATCCCTCTGGGAGGCTCCTTGCCTGCTAACTTATAGCACAGACCTATGTATGATGTAATCCATCTAGCAATGGTCTGCTTCACAGCAGGTCTGCTAGAAGTGGCTTCAGCGTAGGTGACAAAACAGCTGGCTAACCTCACCCCGACTCCGCTGTCCTCCTTATAATATGAGAGCGCACGCCTATGTCCAGAGTATGGAGCCAGTACTGCCGCCCAAGGTGAAAAGTTAGGGTAGTATACTGGCAGAGTCAACACCTGGTTAAGGTGAAACTCTGACACCACCTTCGGAAGGAATTTCGGGTGGGGCACAGGACAACTTTGTCCCTGTGAAAGACCAGATAAGGGGAGTCCACCGAAAGCGCCTGGAGTTCCCCTGTCCTTCTGGCTGACGTGATAGCCACCAGGAAAGTCGTCTTCTATGACAAGTGTGAGAGCTCACACTTGTGCATGGATTTGAATAGCTTGCCCATGAGCTTTGCCAAAACCAGCAAGAGATCCCACGGAGGTGGGGGTTCACGCACTGGAGGGGATATGTGATCCAGGCCTTTGAGAAAGCGCCCAACCACTGTCTCCTGTGCCAATGTTCACTGACCGCCCGCTACCGTAGCAGAAATGGCTGCCAGGTGCACCTTTAAGGGTTCGATGATCAGACCCCTTTGAGAGAGACCAAAGGTAGTCTAAAATGTTAGCCACAGAACAGGATAAGGGGTCCAGACTCTTACCCTGACACCAAATGGAAAACCTTTTCCATTTGAAGGCATAACATTTCCTGGTCGATTCCTTACGAGATGCCTCCACCACAGTGCAGACATCGTCGGAAAGACCTAGAGCCTGGAACTCTAGTCGCTCAGGTACCAGGCTGAGAGGTGCAGGGATTGAAGGTCTGGATGGAAGACCTTCCCCTGGTTCAATATCATCAGGTCCGGGCATGTACAAAGCCGCTCTGGGGGCCCTGCAGCTGAATCTGAGGAGATCTGGATACCAGAACTGGCGGGGCCATTCATTTTCTGTCCGCAGGGACACCGGCGAAATCCAGGGGATGACTTGTCCTCCATGTCCGATGCGCTCGGATCGGTATCGTAAACTCTGATGAGTTTTAAAGAAAGCGATTGAGGTGAAAACTGTCGTTGAGAATCCAGGGCCTATGAACTGCAGAAGTAGCACGAGGGAACCTGAATCTTCCAGCGGAAAGGAAGATCTGGCGTCATGGGGTGGAGCTGAGGTGTTTACCACCCGGGTGGGTGGGAGGAGCCAGCTTGAAGACTTTCCGGAGAGAGATTTAAAGGGGAAAGGGACATGCCAGAGAGTGTGGATGAACAACATATCCACGCTCCTAGAAGCCTTTATTCACAGATGGAGTATACAGTGGTACAATGATGATTAACATTAGGAAAAGCAACATGGACTGAGAAATGAGAAAAGACAGAGGTAACAAGCGGACGGATTAACTTCTGACAATGTGGACTATATCTGCAGAACCTCTAAAGTCTGTACCATTATGAACTTGTAATCTGAATATTATTTATTTATTTGAAATAATCAGAATTGCAATCTTTTGAGTCATAGACTCTTTTGCAAAGGCTCCACGTCAGGTAAAACAACAAAACAAGACACAATACAGCTACATGTACAGAAGTGAATAAAAATGCAGGTTAGACAATCAAGGCTTCTATTAACATAGCAGGAAACATCAACTGGGAGCATGGGGGAGTCCCTGGGAACAAAGTTAAGACGGTATACAAATTCGTAGGGTCATAAGGGACCCAGGGTCAAATATCTGCATAACGGGACATGTAAGATTGGGAGCCTTGGGAGGTAGGCACGTACCAGTCAACTAAAAGAGAAGGGGGTTACTGCGACCGAGTAGTTCCAGGGTAAACTGACTCAGGAGATGGAGAGGGGGAGGGATAGGGATGGGAGGGGTTAATTACAGACACAAGCTGAGGAGTCGAGGAGTAGGGTTTTGAGACCTGACTTAAATTGGTTGAGACTGTGAGTCAAAGAGATGGAGGGCAGGAGGCTGTTCAGCCAGAGAGGGGCCCGGTAGCAGAAGGATCTTTGACCGAGAGATGTTCTACTGTGGGGGATAATCAGGCTGGGGTTAGATGCGTGCCATTGTGTCCGCCTATGGTGGGTTGTGCATAAAACTGGGAGGAGGCCGAGAGGGGATAGTTTTAGTTGCATCTTTTTTGCCATAAGGCAGGTGAAATATTTAAGTGTGCCTTGGAAGGTTAGCCATCCAGTGTGTTCATAGAGCTCACAGGTATGGGTTAACTTGTCACAGTCCGAGACTAAGCGGCAGGCTTTATTAAGGGTGAGGTTGATGTTGCGCAGGGCAGTTTGATCTGCAGACCTCGTGAATGACTATCCCGTAGTCTACCAAGGATGATGGATTGAGGAGGATACAAGCTAGGGCATGGCAAGGGGGGTAGGCAGTGCATGTGTCTAAAAAGGATCCTGAGTCGCATGTTGATAGAGGAGGAGACCTGTTGGATATGGGTGTGGAAGGTGAGTTGGGTGTCTAAGGTGACTCCGAGATATTTAAAACAAGAGACCTGCTCCAAGGCAGAGCCATGGGTGTTTGTTATTACTAGGGGCACGTGACAGTGTAGGCTTTGGCGGTGTGCGAAGATCATGGACTTCGTTTTGTTGTTGTTGATAATAAGGCGGTGATCTGAAAACCAGGTTTCTAGCTCCCTGAAGTGACCCTGCAGGGCTAGTTGAAGAGAGTTGGGATGTGGGTGTTTCCAGTAAACTACTGCAACATCAGCATTGAGCAGTAAGTGACCACTGCAGGATTTAGGCAGGGAGTTAAGTAAGAGTGTGAATAGCAGAGTGCCTAGAATTGACCCCTGCGGGACTCCAGCACGAACCAGCTTGCGTGTGGAGATAGTTGTGTTAATCTTGACTTGCTGCGACCGACCGGAGAGGTAATCCTTGAACCAGGCGGTGACCTCTGGGGAAAAGTTAAGGGATGGAAGGGTATGAAGTAATAATTCATAATCGACAATATCAAATGCTTTGGTCAGATCAACGTAGCCAGCCCCCACAACAGATCCAGATGGTCGGTAAGCTGATCCGAAACTATTTTTTCAAGAGCCTTAGAGAGGGGTGGGAGGATTGAAATTGGTCTATAGTTGGTAGCTGCCGTGGGGTCCCCGTCCTTTAGTATGGGTGTTATCACTGCTCCCTTCCAAGCTGAGGGGAATTGGCTGAGGCATAAGGATAGGCTGAGGATTTTGGTGAGAAGGGGGAGAGTCACATCCAGGGACAACCTTATGAGTTTGAGGTCCAGTGTGTCCGAGCTATAGCGAGAATTCACCAGAGCTTTGGTGAGGTAGCGTTTTGCCTCATTACAGGAGATTACTCTTAGCCTAAAGGGTGGAGGGGTGTTGATGGCCGAGGTGATGGCGGGGTGGGGGGAGGTCGGGTCAAAGAAGTTAGGTGGAAGGATATACAAGAGGTCAGAGAACGAGGTGTTGAGGGCTTCGGAGATACGCGTGGGGTCCTGGGTAGTAATCCCATTTACTGTAATCTGGGTTGGGGGAGGGGAAGACAGGTTTCCCACAAAACTCCTTGATGTTACTCCAGAAAGTTTTCCCGGAGCCCCAGGTGATGGTGAGGGTGCGTTTATAGTATGCAGCTTTGGCTTGCCTGATGGCGCAGGTGTATTTGTTACGAGCCACTCTGTACAGTTGCCTGTCATACAAGAGCTGAGAAGCAAGGCCCTTATGCCACAGGTTATCCCTGTGCAGCATCAGATCAAGCAGCGATTGGGAGATCCAAGGGGTGTTTCTTTTTTTGACTACTCGTTTAGTGAAGGGTGCGAATATATCACAGGCTGCATTGAAGGTAGCTATGAAGTAGGTGACAGCTGTGGCTACAGATTGCACAGTATGTATTGGGAACCAGTCGCGGGATGATAGGTAAGACTTTAAACGTGGTAAGGCACCTTTTTTTAGACGTCTGTGTTGAGTGACACTGGGGGGAGGGGGCGGGGGAATTTTGGCGGACCATAGGCATGTCACAGGTGAGTGGTCACTAATTGAGTCCAGGAGCACAGTGACTTGGGAGATGTTACTAGGTCTGTTAGTGAAGATGAGGTCTATTCGGGTTGCAGTCCCAGTTCTAGCGTCACGTCTGGTCGGGGAGCTGACGACCTGGGTGAGGTCACAGGCAAGGGCAGCATCCTTGCTGGGGGATGAAGTGGATGCCAGCCAGTTGACATTGAAGTCTCCTAGTAAAATGACTTCACTCCTAGGAGGGAGGTGGGAGATAGTGTCCAGTACTGACTCAAAAGCGAGCTTTTGGTTGCTAGGGGGAATGTACACCACTATAATGTAAAGGGTTTTACCCAGGTTGCCCAGACTGAACTTGACTGTCAGGGTCTGGGCTCCATGCATAGGTGGTGGTGTGTTGATCTCAAGGGATGGACAGGAGGATTTACGTAGATGGCACAGCCACCTCCCCTCTTGCTAGCCCTGTCTGCTCAGTAGAGGGTGTAATCACAGAAGGTGACCACCCTGTTAGGTATCTTATCCGAAAGCCAGGTCTCAGATAGAGCTAAGACATGGGGTGAGTGTTGGGCTAGCCAGCCTTGGAAAGGGTGAGTTTTCTTGGGAGACTGCAGATATTAAGAGTTGCCAGTAGGAGGCTGCCATGGTTGTTGTTTGGCGAGACAGTAGAGTGAGGTGGTACAGGGTTGGGGTGTATATTACCTGAAAGTAACAGGAGGAGGAGAGCGTGACGTAGGAGGGCTAGCTTGAGCATTTTTGGAGTGGCCCGGTTAGTCTGGGAAACAGTGGGTTTTCTAATGTGCGTGGTTGGGATAGGGAGGGTGCGTACGAGGTGGATTATCAAAGTGATAGGATGGGAGGTACCTGGGAGATCACTATCCAGAGGGTAAGGGGGTTGATGTTTGAGGAGTATCAGAGTAGTTGTGCAGCGTGAGTTCTGTGGCGATGGGGACAGCGTATAAGGGCTATGATGGAGTAGAACACGAGGGGCATGTAACTTGGGGGGCCACATGTGTAGTCAAATTGAGCAAGATATGGATTGAACCGGGTAATTTGGTGTGGTTGGTAGTGTGACAGCCGTGTTTCCAGTCGCACTAATGGGGAGAGCTAGGTGGGGAGCTGATAGAGGCAAAGAGGACAAGCATCACTAATAGTGGGAACAATATGTTATAGGGGAGGTTTGAATGAATGAGAGGCCACTAGTGGTGAGCTGGTATAAGCTGCTGCTGGAGAAGTGGGCTGTTATGTAAATTTCGTAATGTGATCACAAGACAAGATCCCATATAAGTGCGAGCCAACCATGGGTGGTGGTGGGGAGCCGAACAGTTCGGCGAGGTGATCCTCACTGCATCTGTGTGAGCACGTGTATCAACAGTCGCAGCTTTCAGGGGCAGTGCAGATCACTGTACCTTGGTAGAGTTTTCGGCTCCTGCTGGGCTGTGGAGGAGAGCTTGCAGAGCCCTCACGACCTCCAACGACTTCAGGGACAGCTGGGGAGAGTTTTCGGCTCCTGCTGGGCTGTGGGGGAGAGCTTGCAGAGCCCTCACGACCTCCGACAACCTCGGGGACAGCTGGGGAGAGTTTTCGGCTTCTGCTGGGCTGTGGGGGAGAGCTTGCAGAGCCCTCATGACCTCAGACGACTTCGGAGACAGCTGGGGGATTAGACGTGGATATAGATCAGTAACCAGTGATGAATGAATCTGTGCAAATATGAAAATAAAGCAAGTTTAAAAAAAAAAAAAAAAAGGGAAAGGAAGGGAAAGCCAGGCAATTCTGCCAATTTTCAGCCTCATCCCAGGGGGTGGGGGGGGGGTGGATACAGATGCAAACTGACTGAAATACAACCAGATTAGGCTATTGGTGGTATTTTCTAGTGAACAAGGGAAATTTGGTCAGGACACTGAGGAATTCCCCTGCTACTCTTTTCAAAACGTGCCATGGGATCTTTAACATCCTCCTGAACAACCATCAAAACAGGCAGATGGAACCTCGCTTTAACGTCTCTTCCGAGAAAGGGGACATCAGGATTGCAGCACCCCTCTCATCCTGTGCCACAGTATCAATACTAGGTTTACCCCAAGTTCCTGGTGTGGGGCTAGAACCTGCGACCATCGTACCTTACGACTTTGGAGATGAGCGTGCAACCTACTTAGCCACTGATACTGCCAGCATAGCATGTTTTGGTCATGAGAAGAAACTGGGCCCGGCAACTTATCAATCATCAAAACCAAGCTCTCTTTTCAGGGCCGAATGTCAGGTATTTGAAAAGATTTTTGAACAAATCTCTCAGCTGTGCTAGCTGGAAGAAAAGGCATTTCTTTTTGCCCATAAACCCCATTCGGTTTGCTGTCAGAAGAAGTTAAGGGCACTAAACTGAATGGATTAAAAACACAGGGGCTACAATGTTCCAAGCATTGCCTAGTCTCCAAAGCTTGAGTCCATTCTTCCCTTGTGGATGGAGCCATAAGCCTCCTCCTGTCCAGTCACCACCTTAGAATCAATTCAGTAAGGGGCTGGTTACATTAACAGCTTTTCTTCAAAATAACATGCACAAGGTAAAGGTGGTGCTCCCAGCTATAACAACATGATTTCTCAAAAAGCCACCTCCCATTAATGAGACTGAACACGGAGCTACTAAAAAAAGTACTTTATTACACCAACACCAGATACCTGATGCGTTTCGGACACCAAGCCCTTTATCAAAGGTTAAAGAAATACTCAAGAAGACATCAGTTAAACACTAATCCAAACATGACGTCATAATGGCATATTCACATTTCATTGGACACCATAATTATTGCACAAATTCAAAAATTCACACATTAAATATACTTAAATTCAGCATAAAGTGCAGACACTATAACATATATAAACATTCATGCATAAAAATTCTTACAAAACTTATAAAAATTAATTATTTATCTCTCTCAGCTCCAGATATGGTTTGAGTTCCAAATTCGCATTGATGCCTGTTTTTTTGTGCCCTCAATCTGAGGATCCATCCATTTTCTTTCCTCAGGATCTTATTCCGAAAGTTACTAACCCTCTGATCGAAAAAAACGTTTTCAATTTCCATAAATTTAAACATGTACGTATCATTTTCTTTTTCTAAAACGTGTTGCAGCTGAATATGTGATATCTTTTCTCTCTATCGCTCGAATGTGCTCTATCTAGCACTCTTACTTTGAATGCCTTCTCTGTTTTCCCCACATAAAATGCTCCACAATTACATTTTGGCAAGTAAATCACTCCTCGGGTATTGCACGTTATTAGTGGTCTAATTTCAAAATGTTTCTCATCCTGTACAAAAGATTCCTTTCCTTGATCCACATATTTACATGCCGTGCAATTCTTACATTGCACACACCCTTTGCTGTTAGTTAACCAATTCTTGGTATGTCCCACCTGTACTGGAAAATGACTCCTTACAAATGTGTCTCTTAAGGTAGGAGCATGCCTATAAGACATAATCGGGTTAGATAGGGCATGTTGTAAACCCCCTTCACAAGACAAAACATTCCAATGTCTCTGAATAATTTTTTCAATTTCCTTATTGTGTGCACTAAAAGTTGTAACATAGTGAAAATGGTTGTTGCCATTTTCTCTTTTTCCTGTAGTAGTTTCCTCCTTTCTTTAGTAGCTGTTACTTCATATGCCATTTCTATAGTTTTTTGTGTATAACCTCTATCTAACAGCCTTTTTTTCAAATCGTGTGCCCCCTTTTCATAATCTTCTACTCTACTGCAATTTTGTTTAATCCTTAAAAATTGTCCCTTAGGGACATTTTCCACTGTGTCTTGGATGGCAGCTTGTAGCATACAACAGTGTGCTACCATCTGTCTCTTTTCTAAAAAAATCCGTACTAACCCGTCCCTCATTTTCCTTCATAATTGTTACACCCATGTAGGTAATATGTTCATTACTTGCAGCATATGAAAATCTAAGGTTCCTATTCGTTCCGTGTAAGTATTCAACAAACTCCTGCTACATCTTTGATAAAATAAAGTAATAAAGTATTTTTTTTAGTAGCTCCGTGTTCAGTCTCATTAATGGGGGTGTGTGTGCCACAGCTTTTTGATAAATTACATTAACAGCTCACTGAAATCACACGCTCTTCAGACAACTGTTTAAAGAGATACAAAATCGTTCCTCCCCATCACATGCATTAATCCATTATCAAACATCAGTAATCGATCAGTAAAAACACATCACCACCAGCCTGCTCAATGGCACAGTGCACAACTGTATTAGTGGCCCGGGTTTGGGAGCAAGCCCAAAATGCAGGCACATAGCTAGGAAGGGCTGCCAGTGCACCCCAGTCCAGGAGGGAGGCATCACGCTTCTGTGGCACTGGTGATCCCTGTAGTGGGGCCCTCCCTTCAACCAAAGTAGACGCTGAATGTCAGCGAGCTACACACACACGGCTAACTTTGGCACAGCAGCAGGATGTAGTGGGAGACAGCAAGGGTAAAAACCACAATGCTGTTTCAGTGATGGCTGCTGGCACTTGCAGGACCTACACTGTGTTGATCCTGAAGTGGGGCTGGGAGGTCACCAGACAAGTATGGCTGGAGGACTGTCAGTAAGGGATAAAACATTGTATTTAAAACGAAAACCATCACCACAGGGTGCACTCTGGTAACAGTATATGATAAGCATGCCCACGAACCTTCTCCACATTTGAACGTCAGTCTCTATTGAAAACAGCAAGTCTGTTAGCAAGCGTTGGTGCATGTGTGACCATTTGTACTCAGGAATCCGAAACATAGGGGGCCTTGAAGCAGCAGACTCCCTTCTCTGTCCATCAGACATGGCAATTTGCACATCTCCTGTTGGCTGTCTTAATGCCTGCACAGATGAAAGTGAACAAAACCAGTAAGAACCCCTCAAGAGATTGTCAAAGCCCTATAAAACCACATCTAAAGATTATGAAATAACTTCACATAGCAGCTCTGAAAAAATAAAAAAAAAAGATTAAAATGAAAAATACCTACTCATCGTAATTCTTGATCTTCACCACTGATTCACACTAGTAGGTCTGAGCTGGAAGTGTTAGGAACCCACAGGAGCCAGAACTTTTCAGGAGGACTGCCACCGTATGCTGTGTGTATGTGAGGCGCTCACCGCACAGGCTTACCTCAGCACACAACCCTCAACCACCTCAGTATTTTTTTTGTTCATTTGTTTTATACCAAGGAGGTGCAGCATAACCTAATGAGTACTTATGCACTTAAACTAAGAGCATAAAATAGCCCTGGTGACCCGTGTAAGTAGGGTCAACAAATTAGTACTGTAACACCGTGTCTTCACAGCCTAACCAAGAACAAGGGGTGAAAACCAATAAACATACTGGAGGGAGCCAGGGGGATTGGGGGCAAGTGTGTGAATCAATAGTGAAGATATTCCTAGAAGATCAAGAATTATGGTGAGTACATACTTTTCTTATCTTCTAGTAATCAGTCTTCACTATTGATTCCCATTAGTGTGTCAGAATACCAAGCTCAGACAACATCCCTTAGGCTAGCGCCATAGGAGCCAAGGGCTCACTCAGGATAATAATTCAGGACTGTCCTGCCTAAGGTGGCATGCTGCATGGCATGGATATCCAGGGAACAATCCTTAACAAAAGTGTGCACTGTGCTTCAAGCTGCAGCTCTGTAAATATCACCAAGAGGCACAGAGCGAATCTCTGCTAGGGATGTGACAACCTCTCCGGTGGAGCTGGCACGTACCTGGCTCTCCAGCTTGACCTGAGCCACGCTATGGCAGTGGTGCAGGCAGCTGACAATCCAGGCAGAACTGCACTTGACTGTAACAGGATGTCCATTCTGACTGGGATCAAAGGAGACAAAGAGCTGTTTGGATTGCCTGAAGTCCTTAGTTCTGTCGAGGTAAAACGTAAAGACCCTTTCTAGCATCGAGGGAATTAAGAGGGGCAAAGTAGGTTGTCTGCACTAGTGGCTGATTAAAATAGAACTCCGATACCACTTTTGGTCAAAACTTGGGGTGTGCCAGCCCGCCGGCGCAGAGGCAGGGCGTCCGTCTGCAACGCCGATGATCTGGGTTTGGACATGGACTCGGGATATTGGAGAGCCGGCTGGGGGGTTGAGCATCCTAGACACTGCTCTTCTTCTCTGGGGGAGGGGGTAGAGTGTCTGGCACACCACAGACCTCTGGTGGAGGGGCTGGAAGACATTTGTGCCAGCACTTTTCACCTGAAAGGGGTGGGGCAGACGTGGTTTGTCACTGCACGTCCCCGGCCCCAGGTACTGCTGCCACACTTGCAAAAATTCCAGCCCCCCCAGCATGATGCCCTGTTCCGCCACCGCCACTGCTGCCAACAGTGTCCACCAAGGGGAGGGTAAGTGAGGGCACATTTCGACAGACCATGGGGAGGGGGGTGCCCAGCAGAGGAGGGGTGGCACATGGGATGGGGGGATGGCACATGGGTGGAGCTGAGCTCCCTTCGGGGAGGGGGGTGGACTACACAAATGAAAATAGAAAAAAGAAACTTGGGATGTATCTAAAGGACCACCATGTCCGTATGGTAAACAGTATACAGAGGATCTGTGATTATGGCATGGATTTCAGACACTGCGAGTAGAGATGATGGCTGTGATAAATGCAGCTTTTGAGTGAGCATGTCTAACACAAGGCTGACATCCGAGGCAGTCACTGGCTTCCTAACAGGAGACTGTGTGTGCAAACTCCCCTTAAGGAACCTCTTGAATAGTGGCAGCTGTGCCAGGTAAACAATACCAACGGGCTTGTGGTATGCAGATATGGCACAAAGGTGTACCTTTACTGTAAAATACTGCAAACCAGTATCAGAAAGGTCCAGCAAGTATTCCAGAACCTTGTCAAGTGGTCACCCAAGGGGTCCATGTGGATTTTGGAGCACCAAATGGAAAATCTTTTTCAATTGACCAGGTAAATTTTCCTATTGGAAGGCTTATGAGAGGCCTAAAGTATTTCAGAGATCCTCGGAGATGCCTTGTAGGTGTTCACTTCTATCTCTTCAGAAGCCAGGCCTGAAGATGAAGGGAAAGTAGACTGGGATGGACCAGGTGACCCTGAGTCAGCAGGTCTGTCCTGAGTGGAAAAATTATTGAATTGCTGACAGAGGAAACCACATCTGTCAATGCCAACAGAAGTCAACCAAAATCATCTCGTCCCTGTGTACTTCCAATTTGAGCAATAACCTCTGCATTAGAGGGATTCATGGGAATGCATACAGAAATAGATCTTGCCATTGCAATCTGACTGCATCCTGACAAGACGCCATGTCCTGGATTTCTGGAGCAGACTCGAGGCAGTCTGGCATTAGGTGGGGATGCAAAAAGATCCACATCTGGGGCACCCCACTCGTCAAACAGCAATTTCATGATGTCTGGAGTTACTGACCACTCGTGAGGCTCGGCCCCTGTTTGGCTGAGCTTGTCTACTAAAGTGTTCTGAACTCCTGGCAGATAAATCACTTCAAGCAGGATCCCTTGCACCAGACAACATTCCTACACTCTCACTGCCTCCCTGCAGAGAGGATAAGTGTGTGTGCCTCTCTGCTTCTTGATGTAGAACATGACAGACTTGCTGTCTGTCTGTCTGGAGGACTGTTTTGTGGCCGACTAGGTCCACTACGGCCTTCAGGGCATACCAAAATGAAAATGATGTACCTACTGTAATTCTTGATCTTCTCTTGTATCTTCACCATTCATTACTGATTGGGTGTCAGCTGGAAGTAGCGCACCTACAGGAAGATTTTTTTTTTTTTTGAGTCAGCTCATGAGCGCCACCCATGAGAGCCCTTGTCGTCATGCCCGAGGCAGCTGATAAGCGCCACAGGACCCTCCTCCATCTCAGTTCTGGTAGCTGAGAGGCCAGAAAAGGTTGAAGGAAAAAAGGGGAGAGTGAGGCAAGAGAGCCGAGGGATAGATAAAGGAAAGGATATAAACTGAAAAAGGAATAAGCCGGTAGAGGACAGATGGAAGAGGGAGAATACCTACCCTAAGGGACCGCAGGGCCTCTCATCTGGGGCCGCTCTAGGGAGGAACAGATAAAGAGAAAAGGAAGAGGAAAGAGAAGAGAGAAGGGATGTTGAGAGGGGAGAACACTGCCCATAGGTATATTGGTTGAGAGGGTTATAAGCTCGGAACCAAAAACCAAGGGAGCAAGAATCCCTTCTAATAGGACTGAGAAAGGTTCAGCTGAACCGCTTGTAGGATTGGACACAAAGGGCAGGTTCTCTATAATCGCATCATCCTAACCCCCTACACTCTAGCTGAGAGCTTACAGACTGCCTGGACAGAAACTGTTCCGGAAAAGAGCGCCCAACTATGAGGAGGGGGGTAAGCCCCTTAGCACCTTGTTAAGTGCCAACACCGAAGTATGTGGGTAGGGGTTAGGCCCTACAACAGGCAGCTTTGTATGAAGGACAGAGCGGGTACTCTATCGAACTGCCAGAAGGCAAGGCAAGGGCAGCAGCTCTAGGTTAAGAAGTGCAGAAGCACCAACTAGAAGGAGCTGACAATTAATAATGCCCACCAGGGGGAACCTTAATTTTGAGGCCGAGCCACAAGGGACGGTCTCTTTATCTGTGAGCTGAGTATCGTGGCTAAGGAGCCCAGAGGTCACCCCTAGGGGCAGTCAGTAAAAGTTCCCTCAGAATAGGTGAAAAATCCCCACTCGTTCCTCTTTACCTTGAGGAAAAGAGATCCGTCCATAGAAAAATGGAAACCAGAATTTTTTTTTTTTTTTGGCATAAAGGCCAAAGAAAGGGAGAGGAACGAGACGGGAAGGGGAGACGCCGCAGTAGGAGGCCACTGAGGGGGAAGGTGGGTGGGTATCAGTAATGAATGGTGAAGATACAAGAGAAGATCAAGAATTACGTAGGTACGTAATTTCATATCTTCCTTGTCAAATTTCACCATTCA
Source organism: Neoceratodus forsteri (assembly GCA_016271365.2). Classification (NCBI taxonomy): domain Eukaryota; kingdom Metazoa; phylum Chordata; order Ceratodontiformes; family Ceratodontidae; genus Neoceratodus; species Neoceratodus forsteri. The sequence continues at coordinate 117,177,366 of CM057453.1, read as the reverse complement.
TTACTGCTAAGTGAGTACTAAGCTCACTCCGGGGAGGAGGGAAGAAACCCTAAAGGAGCAAGACCCCCAGCCTCCTGTTGGTGAGAAACAGAAGGGGAAGACCCTGGGCTAATTGAGTGAGAAGCCTATGGTGGGGGAGAGCTAGGAGGTGTCCCCCGAGGACAGGGAGACGGAGGAAGCCCCTGCAGAAGTCTCCTAGCTCTGAAGGAAAAGAGACTGTTCCCCCGGAAAGCGGAGCGAATCACCCTACGCCGGGCCAGGGATGACAACCTTGATAGATGAAGCCATGCCGTCCATCTAATACAGATCGCTGTCCCTGCAAGCCTGGAAGCCACCTCATTGGTGTCATAAGATGCCCTTGCTTGGTGTCTTGCCAGCTCCAGGCCTATAGCAGAGAGGGAAATAGCTTGTCTGGTTTGCTCCGTATCAGGCATTGATGCTAAGATTTGGGAAAGCATCGACCATAAATGCCTACTGTAGGCAGCATGGTGAGACTGATGTGATGCAATGCATAACATCGCACGAGAGGAAGAGAACAGCCTTCGCCCCCACCGGTCAAACTGTAGAGAATCTGAGTCCGGTGGACGGTCGTGCGCCAGGCGGCGCCCGGAGGGAGTTTCTAGGTATGCCAATCCCAAAGGTGGGTTGGGGAGAGTACCTAGAGATTCCAATGGGGCACAATACCTTCGTTCGAAGTCTGCCGGGGCTGGAGAAAGGGTGGCTGGCGACTGCCAGGAACGGACAGACACCTCCTGGAAAGGAACAGGCCAGGATTTTTATTTTTATTTATTTATTTAGTTTTTGTTGACCGGGTAAGTGCTCTAAACAAATCCTGCCTATTTTCAGGCATGACCTGGGGGAGAGGGATACAGATGAATGCCAACTAACCTTGAACCAGATTAAGCTGTTGGTGGTATTTTTAGTGAATGAGGGAAATTTGGCCAGGACACCGGGGAAATTCCCCTACTCTTTTCGATAAGTGCCATGGGATCTTTAACATCCAGCTGAACTACCACCAATCCAGGCAGAAGTGACCTCGGTTTAACGTCTCATCGAAAGACGACACCTCAGTAGTACAGCACCTCTCTCATGCTGTACTACAGTGTCAGTATTGGGATATTAACCCAAGTGCCAGATATGGGAACTGAACCCACAGCCCTCTGATCTCCCGGCCTCAAAGGCGAGTGTGCTACCTACTGAGACACTGACACTGACTGATAGTACCACCAAATGCTGGGCACTGAATTCACGCATCTCCCGTTCGGTATTGTCTCGCCTAACATAGGAGATTCGAAGATCCCTCACCATCCTCGAAAGGAATCGCTGATATTCAGTGAAATCAGCATCGTCGGAGAGATGAGCAGTGGGTTCCTCTCCCTCAGAGGAGGGAGACGAGGATGATGGAGAGCTCGAATGTCCAGAGGACTCCTGCGGCGGTGTGGATAGGTGAATCACCCGCTCATGCATGTAACTAACATATGAGGGAAAGGCCGCCGCAGAGCCTCTGAACGTCTCCCAGGGTAACGGGCCCGTGGGACCGACATGGCCTGGGAGAGAGGGTGGATTGGCTGCAGAGTAATGGGAGAGGGGCACCTACGGCGAGGCAACTGACCTCTGCTGAGGCTCTGGAATCAGGGGAACAGAGCCTGAGCTGGCAGGATACCAGACAACAAACCAGGTCGGAGAACGGAACCCTGGGGATGTGAAGCCTGGAAGAGCCTAGAAGGGGATCCTCCCCTGTGACGAACCTGGGGCTGTATAGATCCAGAAGAGCATCCCACAGCAACGCCACCAGAGGGGTCTCTGGGGCTCAAAAGGGAAAGACGAGGCCCGGCGCTACAGCTCCTACCCGCCCCCCCCCCGAGGGGAGGAAGGTGAAGACCGAGGCACCTGAGTCCCATCTCTCGACCTCCCAGACTCCGAGAATGGCCTCCTCCTCGACCCCAGTGATCCCCCACCCCGAGGGGGTGCAGCAGCACCAGGATCGCCAGCTGCGACAAACCCCTCAGGAGGGAGAGTCCCTCCCTCCACCTCCGATCCATCCCCCTCCAGGGACACCAGACCACCCCCAGCCTGGGAGGCCTCAGGGGAGGACAGCAGCGGAGATGCTGGGCCGCCTAGCACTTTGTCCCACTGGAGACCCTGACTCCTAAGAGTCAAGGTGCCAGGATGGGGTCCACATCTGAATCATCCTCCAAGGAGTAGGAAGAGACCAGCTGGACCACAATACTGGCAACCTCGGGGGTCTCCAGTGAAATGGCACCAGTGGTGGCGCCGGATGACCCCGGACCACCCCCGCAACGCCTAGATCCGGCCCCAACTCCCTAACGGCACCGGCCAGACCCATGGCACTGGGACCCGACTCAGCACCGCCAAAAGAAACGACCGGGCCCACGACACCAAGAGCCAACACGGCGCTGGAAGGCGGCGTCGAGGGTCCACCGATGCTGGGCCCAGCAGACCTGGGCCTCAACACTGGGGGAGCCTGCACCTTCAAGGAGGTGACTGCTGAGGCGGTGTCCCCACCACGGCCCCGGAAGGGACCTCAGCATTCCTCCGACACGCTAGAAAAAGCTTCTCTCGCAAGAGAAGATGAGGAAGGCCGCCTTCCTCCTCTACAGACCGATAGGCTGAAAGGGGACCCGAGGAAGGGTCTAGAGACTTTACCTGGGAATCCCTGGAGCGGCGCCATCCCCAGAAAGTCAGCAGCGCCTTGCTGATCTTAAACGCGCAGACTTCCAGGATGTGATGGTCCATCGAGAAACAGGTGTCAAACGCATCCATACTGTGGTTGGGTCCCAGGCAACGGAGACAAACATCATGCCGGTCCGTGATGGAAAAATGCCGGCCACAGGAGCACCGACGAATAGGGGCACGGCCCGCCATTGACTTACGTTTTGGCCCTGAACCTGATATGATGCAAAAATATTAAGACTAAAACAGCAAAGCTCTCGGAGCCGTCGAAAAAAGTGAGGAAAAAGAATGGTCTTACCAGTGACTGCGTCGAGAAAAACAGGAGGAGGAGTCTGGAAAGGTCGATGAAGCAACTAGGCCTAAAACTGAATCTGACCGCATAGCAGGTGTAGCCTCGACAGCAGGAGAAACAGAACTGAGATGGAGGAGGAGGAGTCTGCGGCGCCTAACGGCCACCGACATGACGAGCCTGTGAGGTGCGCCGCTGGAGCAGACTAAAAACAAAAAAAATTCTCCCGTCGCAGGTGCGCGCCTCCGGCTGACACCCAATCAGTAATGAATGGTGAAGATTGACAAGGGAAGATCAGCTCACATCTCCAAAACACTGATGTGGAATTGAGACTCTGATGGGTCGCAGATCCTTTATGTATGGAGGCCCTGACAACGGGCTCCCCATTCCAACAAAGAGGCATCTGTGGTAAGAGTCACCCGAGGCTCCAGTTGAAAGAAGGGAAAGCCCTGGAGGAGACCATCCTCCACTGACAACCATGCGAGCGACTGAACCAGTGGCTTGGTCACCTGAATGGGTTAGATCTGGGGATGTGATGCTTGTGTCCACTGTGCATCCACTGAGTCATCTTCATGTGCAACCAAGCCAGGAGCACTGTGAACACTGAGGAGGCTATCAGACCCAGCAGGCATCGTATGGAGTGGACTTGAACAGATTTGCACTCCATGGTGTAGCAGGCCATCTGCAGAATTGTCTGCTCTCTCTCTGGAAGGAAGGCTTGGGCATTGGTTACGTCCAGGAGAGCTGCTATGAACAGCAGCTGCTGTGAGGGATCGAGCGGAGACTTATCTAGATACAGCAGAACCCTCCACTGAGGTGTAGAACTGAGAGATAGTGGCCAATACCTGTTCCGACTCCTGCTTAGATAGACTGGTTGTCTGCTAGTCGTCCCAAGTATGGGTAAACCTGGAGTCCCATTTTTTTCAGATGCACTGCAAGTATTGCAAAGCACTTTGTAAAGATCTGAGGCATCGAGGACAGTCTACATGGCAGGACTCTTAACTGGAAATGCTGCCCTAGCATGATAAATCAGATGCATCTGTGGTGGCTGAGCTGCACCAGAATATCTTGGTATGCATCCTGCATATCCAAGGAGGCTAACCAATACAAAGGCTTCATGAAGGAAAGCAGTGATCCCAAAGAAATTATTCTGAATTTTTATCAATCCATGAATTTGTTCAGATTTCAGAGACTGATAATGGGGCACATGCCCCGGATTTCGTTGGTATGAGGAAGCAGTGGGAGTAGAAGCCTGTGATTCAGTAGGCTCGTTCACAGTGCACCTTGCCCCAACGACTCATTTTTATTCGTTCAAAAAAACGAATAAAACATTAAAGAACCCCGTTCACACGGCATCGATGTTGCTGCTGCCCTTTTCCTTTCCAGTGATTTGACTGCTGTTCCAGTCACTGTTGGTTTCATAGGTAATTTTTAGTGGTGCAGGTGGTTTGGCTGTTCAGACGGCACAGAAAACCACCTACACCACTCTGCAAACCCAGGGAAAGAGAGAACATGGATGCAACACCATGCAACGAAAAAGTGCCCAAACGGTAGCGCTCACACATGGGCAGGAGCAACGAGCTGGCCGTTGTAAGCCATTGACAACGGCTCACAATCAGTCATGTGAATGAGCTTACTGACTCCAGCACCACCTCCACTGCCTGTTGCTCAGAAGGCCCGCAATCTCCTGTGCCAGAAGCTCCAACGTATGAGCTGATAAGAGGGGCTGCCTTCTGGGTGGATAATATGGAGGATTTCTGTAAAAATCCAGGGAGTATCCCTCCCAGATGATCCTGAGGACCAACTTCTCTGTCATAATGGATGCTCACTGACAGTAAAACTAGGTGAGGCGTGCACTCCCACCACCCCCACTGGGAAAGAGTGGCCTACCTCAGGCAACCAAGGCAGTACCGGGGCTGAAGCTTCAGAGGGTGGCATTAGGTGCTTTTGGTGCCTGTGTTTTGACTGCACCTTCTTCTGAGGCTGGGAAGGCCGAGATTTGTTCTGGGCTCCTTTGCCTTTTCCACAACAGGACTACTTTTTCTGAAAGAAAACTGTCTTCTTCCCTTCTGAGGGTTGGCCGGAGCTGGTATGGAAGTCTTAAGGTAGTCCTAGTTTCCTGAGATGCCTTAAGAGACTTCAAGCTCCAAAGGGTATACTCTTATTTGAAAAATGCCCTTGGTAGCTAGCAACCACATGCCTAAGGTAGCTGCTACATAAGATCATTTGCCCACAGTGTCACTCTTGCATGAATCCTTGTCAATATGGTGTGCACTGACCTAATGGGGGAGAATGGCCTTGTCATTCTCAGCGAGAATAACAATGGCCACAGCTATAGGTTGAGAAACACACACTGGCCTACCCTTAGGGCAGTGTATTTCTTGTCTATCTGCTTGCAAAAAGATGCTGCTGAAGTAGGTCTACTCCAGATTGTATCAGACAGGTATTAATAATATGCAGAAGGAACAAGAGGAGCTAACCTGACTGGCAAGGTAGAAACATTTAATCACTGCAGATGGAGACGTTTACCTTGGTCAATGGCTGTAGGCTCAAAATTAAGTGTAAAATGCATATTTCCGAGCAAAGCCCAGAAAGTTAGATCCTCCTAAGGCACAGTAGTGGGCCTGGATCCAAAGAGTCCAGGCTAAAGAAAAAGCCATCGTCACTGACCTCAGAAATGATGAGGTCAGGGTCAGACTTGTCCCCCTTTACATTCTCCCCAGAGGAAGGGTTGTAGAGAGAGGCAGATTACAGGCCCTCTAATCCAGAAAGTGGCCTTGGCAACACCAGCGAAACCAGCCCCAAAGGACGAGGGCCAGTGCCAATGGCTGTGCCAGAACCAAATCCACTGATGGGGAAACCCCTGGTACCAACGGTGAGACCAGTGGCTCAGCAGGCTGCACACTCGCCTCTTAGGCTGGAAGATCAAAAGGCTGTGGGTTCTATCCCCAGTCTAGGCATTTGGGTTAAATCCTAATACTGACACTGTAGTGCAGTATAAGGGGGGTGCTTGTGGCACAGGCTTATCTTGGCACTGTCCCTGAATCACCTCAGTTTTTTCCCCACCATCGAGTGTACATCAGTGATGATGTCTCTCACCCGCCAGGAGTCAGAACTTCATGTTTATAAGACAACAGCATTCATTTTGTCTCAGTTTTAGTGTTTAAAGCTAGAGTTTATTTTTTGTGTCTGATCATTGATTTTACAAAATTATTTCTGACATTTTCTCTCAGCCCTACTGACTCAGTGGTCAGTGGCCATGGAGGATGACAGTAGGGAGCCTACTGAGGTTGACTGCTCCGGCAGCAGGGCCGTCTCCAGTCCACTTTCCTCATTGAGGAAGGGTTCTGACCAAGGGCAGTTCAGTACCAGGGGAGGGAGGACAGCCCCCCTGGAAGCACAAAAAGAAGCGGGTTCCATTCCTGGTCCGGGTCAGGTTCTTCCTGCCACTCGGCCTCGAGGTCTTTCCTTTTCCATTGGAAGGGGAAGAAACATTGCCACTCAAGGTCACCTTCTGTGAGGTCTGCTGTGGAAACTTCAGCCTCTCGGAGCCAGAGGCTGTCACCAGCACCACCGTTGTCACTAGGTGCCTTTGATTCTAAGAGGTCATGGTCTCAGGCCTAATCTATAATAGAAAGAATCTTGACCTGTCTTTTTTCTACAGCACGGTAGTTTCAAAGCTAGCCTTCTACATGCTCTAGTAACAATGGAACGTCTAGAATTCCACTTGACCAACTCACCCAAGTTTTGCGGTACACAAACAATTAATCTTCCAGGCCTAACATCCATGTAAATAACCTGTCTGCTGGCTAAGAGTCATAATAATAATAATTTTTATTTATAAGGCACCTTTCAGTTATCAAGGCGCCATACATAAATAACAGTTAAAACATTATAAAGAATTCAGCCAGACCAAAACATTAAACCAGTCAGTATTCTGGAAATGCAATATCCCACAAAAAGATCTTCAAACCCGTCTTAAAGTCCACAGAGGTGCACTCATGCAACCGACGGGGTAGAGAGTTCCAAAGGGTGGGGGCAACATATGAAAAAGCCTGAGCACCAGAAGATTTCAAATACACCCTTGGAACCTCTAGCAACCCCTTGTCGGCCGAGCGGAATGATCGATCAGAGTGACAGGGAATTAGAAGTTCTTTCAGACAGATTGGGCCCAGATCGTGTAATGCTTTGAAAGTCAGCAAGCCGACTTTAAAGGTGATCCGCCACCAAAATTGGCAGCCAGTGCAGTTCGCGCAGTACCAGAGTAATGTGACAGGATCTACCAGAACCCATCAAAAGCCAGGCTGCAGCATTCTGCACTAGCTGCAGGCGACGGATTTCAACCCCAGAAAGCCCTAGATAAAGGGAGTTGCAATAATCCAAGTGCGAGGACACGAAGGCATGGACTAAAGTTGGCAGGTCGGTAGACGGAACAAGATGCCAAATCCTGGCAATGTTCCTAAGATGATAAAAGGAAGTCTTGATGACTGCTGACACCTGTGAATGCAGTGTCAGCCTATCGTCAAGAACTACCCCCAGGTTCAGCACCTGTTCAGAGGCCGGGAGAGAAACGCCTCCAAGAAAAATTCTGGAAGACACAACATCACCCGACCCACCTATCTGTCAGCCCAGGTCCACAACCAGTACCTCAGTCTTATCAGAGTTCAACCTCAGCCAGCTAGAATTCATCCACTCCTGGATTTCTCTTAGACAGCTATTAAAGACCAAGAGAGCTCCCTCCTGGTCGGGGGCCAAAGAAAGGTAGAGCTGGGTATCATCTGCATAACAGTGAAACCTCAACCCATACTTCCTTACAATGTCTCAGATGGGTAGCATATACACCGCAAACAACATGGGTGACAATACTGAACCCTGAGGCACCCCACACGACAAAGCCGTTGAGTCCAAGGAAAAAAACCCGGACACAACTCTTTGTGATCTCCCAGTGAGGAATGATGTGAACCATCTTAAGACGGTTCTGGATATTCCACAAAGCAGCCTCAGGCATTCTATCAACACCATGTGATCTACGGTGTCGAACGCTGAAGAACGGTCGAGGAGAACCAAGATGGAACGGCTCTTCCGATCTCTAGCCATCAAGAGATCATTAAGCACCCGAACCAGCGTTGTCTCGGTGCTATGTCTTTTACGAAATCTGGACTGGAGGGGTTCACAGACATCATGGATGGTCAAGTGGTCCTCCAGTTGTGCAGCCATTACTTTCTCAATCACCTTCCCAACAAAGGGAAGATTAGAGATAGGTCTGCAGTTTTCGAGATGGTCAGGGTCCAAGGTAGCTTTCTTCAAGAGGGCTGTCACCACCGCCTCTTTCAGGGAGCTAGGAAACTCACCAGATTCCAAGGAGCACCTGACTATCTGCACAAGGACTGGACCGATGATGTCAATACAATCCAAAATTAGGGAGGTCAGTCCAGGGTCCAAACTACAGCATGTAGGGCGCATATGCTGGGATGATCCTCATGGCATCCATGAACTCCAGCTGACTGAAGGAACTCTAGGAAAACTGGGGCACCTTGATCTCACACCGGTCCACGGCAGCCCCCCTAGAGTGTGATAGCAGCAGTTCCGCTCTAATGTTGGCCACCTTATTTGCAAAGAACTGAGCAAGCTCATCGCACTCCAATTGCGTAAAAGCTTTCCGAACATGCAGACAGGCTGAGCTGGCAGATTTGCAATGTAATAAACAGTATATGTGCGACTATCCACTGATAGGTTATAATCACATCTACAAGTACTGTTCAAAAGTATTTCAACTCTATGCAACGCAGTCTTACCAGCAGAGGAATATACCACTAACCTATACTCAAATACTTGAATAACATGAGTCAAGATAATTTGTTTGTGAGCTTCTATAGTTAAATTTGATCTATTCCGAAAGAGAATACCAGATTTCACATTTACAGATTTAACCAGGGCATCAATATGCTCTAAGTATGAAAAACTAAAATGCAGTACAACTCCTAGATGTCAGTAAGAATCTACTTGTTCCAACAACTGATCACTAAGGGTCTTGATTTGCAAAGACTGTTCCACTGAAATATTCCTTTTACTATAAAACTGCATACATTTAATTTTTTTCCATTTAGGTGTAACTTCATTACCTCAACCCACCTTTGTATATTGTCAAAGCCCCTTGTAATATATAATTTATGGCAGCAAGAGTTTTGTTCTTGTCAAACAACACAGTATCATCTGCATATAGCAGAATTTGAGTTGGTTCAACAGCACACGGGAGCTCATCCAGAAATAAACCAAATAATAACTGACCTAAAATGGATCCTTGTTGGACACCCCGATTTACGAGAAGAACAGTAACAAACAAACAAAAAAGACCCACATTTCCACTTTTTCTCTAATAAGCAGTAGACCTAAGGTATTTCTTTGCTGAACTCAGGCCTCCCACATGACAGACCACAGCATTAGCATTAAGTCACTGAACCAGCATTCATTTTGACTTTTTTACATTGCAGTAACAAACTGCAATCAATGCATCCGTTTCTGAACAGTCACCCTCAAATTGGACAGCTCTGCCTGTTTTTTATCTAAACATGGCAGTTGACAGTATGTTTGAGACAGAGCTGAATTCTGGTTTGTTTTTTAGAAACAAGTTTTGGTTTCTTTCATGTCTGTTGAAACAGGTCCAAGCACCATTTTAGTGAGGTACCACATAAATAAAGTCCCACACAGCTACAGGATATGAACAATGCTTCTTTCCACTTCATTTTAGAGCATTTAAAATGAAATCAAGTTTAACTCTGTGTCAAAACATTGGCAAATACCAACAATAGGGCAAAAACCGGGCCTGTTGTGCAGGGTATTAAATAAGCCAAAAAAAATGATTAGCGGTTTTATACGTGAAAGTGCTAATCCATTGTAAAAATACATAGCACTTGGCACAGAATGGTTAGCAAAATTTAAAAATATCTATCATTTTATTAACTTTGTCTATTGTGCCATAGACTCACTGAAAAAAAAAAAAAAAAAAAAAGGTTAGCAATCTACTACTATGCATCTTTGGAAATTGTTAGCATTACACCGTTTTGTGTAGTGTTTTGCTGTGCTATACCAGCTATTTAATACCATGTTGTGGTTTGTCAGTGTCCTTTTAAACAATGAATCCAACAGCCATTCTAATCCATCATGTTTCATAGCATGCCCAAATGACTAGTTAATATAAACAAGGCTAGTACACATTACCTCAAATGAAGGAGCCTGTGTTTGTGTGGGTTCTTGATTTGAGCTGGCTCTAAGTTCTAGCCTTTCAGTATCAGATATAACACTGGAAACATCGAGTTTAGCTATTTTTATTTCCGTGGCTGCTGCTCCTTCATAAGTGTTTTTAGCTGCATCTCTGACACCATTACTGTTGGATTCAGGGGTGCTACTTTCCACTGGTACATCAGGCTTACTACTGGCCACTGAATTGGCCTGTTTTACTTCTTCTTTGAGCTTAGAACCAGCTTCTGCTGATACAGAGGTAGACTGTGTTGCTGTCATGTCTGCCGAGGTTTTATCATCATTGAATTCCGAGACTGAAGTGTCACCAGGTTCTTCCTTTGGAACAGTCTCTGGTTCTGCTGGTAACTTCTCAGCATCTGTCACATTACTGCTCTCAGTCTGTGGTTCTGAAAGTGACTTCTCAGCATCTGTCACATTACTGCTCTCAGTCTGTGGTTCTGAAAGTGACTTCTCAGCATCTGTCACATTACTGCTCTCAGTCTGTGGTTCTGAAGGTGACTTCTCAGCATCTGTCACGTTACTGCTCTGCATTTCACTGGCCAATGGCTCTGGAGATTCTGCGGCTGAAGAATGATTCTCCTCTTTTTGTTCAGCACCCTTCACTTCTTCAGCTACTGTATCTAACTTTTCAGAAGCCTCTAAAGGAACACCTTCAAGAAATGCCCATGCTGATTCAGCACTCTCCGCACTTATAGTCGTAATCTCACTTGTGTTCTCATCTATACAAACTTCAGTTGAATCAACTCTGAGCGCTTCAGAATCCTCATCAGTCTTGACTTGTTCCACAGGTCCTGAAGCTGACTCATCTGCTATGCTTGGAATGTTCTCATTTTCCCCATCTGTCTTTTCCATTTCATTAGCTACTGAACTGGTTCTTTGGTTCTCTCCATAGTTATGCTCAGGGCCTGTTCTCTGTGTTGTATCCTCCACACACGGGCCGTCGATAACAGCAGCAGCAGAATCGGTGATCTCCTTAATTTTCAAACTTTCAGTTCCTGTTTCTTTGATGTCACTGCTGATCCCAGAGATTGTTCTTACAGGGCTTAAAGGCCCCTGTCCAATCATTTCATCCTCTTGTCTTTGGTACTCTCTAAACATTCTTGAAAGACTTTCTTTATGCAATTCAAAAGTGACCTGAAAAATAAATGAGATTGAAATATTAGTGTAATTTTATATACAGAGTTTTTTAAAATTTGTACTTTACTGTTTTTATGGCATACAGGGAACTGACAATGATTCAATGCACTCGCGTACTTGGTGCACGGACATCCAACATTCCAAGGCCATGACGCCTAATGTTAGTATGGCCAGCTGAGTTAGAAATCTGAACCTAACTGTAGATGGGGTTATAGATAAAGAAGCCAAGAAGGGTGTTATGTTGAAGCAAACTATCTCAGACATGGTAGCAATAAGTAATTCCGTCACCATTCACACTGCATGCATTCTGCAAAGTCCAGGGCATTCACTGACAGAAAAACTGCTACAAGGAATCTGCTTCCTAACAGAGATTGGCCCGGATATTCAGAGGGGTTGCACCTGGCACAACAGAGCGCTGTGCTGCGCAACTCACTGCGCCTCCCCAGTGATATTGAAAGGGCTGCCAGGCTAGCAAATCCTGATGCACCGGGGTGCAATGTAATTGTATGCGGCGCAGATGCAGGGAGCATGCCCATGCATATGTGGCACATCCCAATATTCAGCCCGGGATGTGCAGCGCATATGCTGGCGCAACCCTGCAGTGCGCCAGAACAAATCCCGGCCACCCACAGGTGGACTGCTGTACTGCATGGTGCAACACAGCAGCCGCCACATATGGGTGGCCACCTGCCCACCCAGAACACTGTCAGCAAGCACCCGCAAACCCCTAGTGGTGTAGTGGTCCCCCCTTCCACCCGAGTCCCCGAGATATTTATAAAGGACCATCCCTAGTGGTCTAGTGGTCCCCCATCCCCTGAGATATGTACAATTGTTTGCCTTGTTTGAACCTGTACTGGAATGTTTGCCTGTATTGTTGTACTGTACCCTCCCGGGTCGTGCCTGAAAATAGCCATTGCTATGGCTAGTGCACTTACCGGGTAAACAAAAACTAAATAAATAAATGACCATCCCTGGTGGTCTAGTGGTCCCCCTCCCACCTGATCCCCTGAGAAATGTACAAAAGACCATCCCTGGTGGTCTAGTGGACCCCGCCCGTTGCGCGATCGCAGTGCAGCTCCCTCAAAGAATTCCATGGTGATCCAGTGGCACCTCCACCCCTCCCACACACACGGACCTTGCCTACCCCACTCTCCCCCACCCGGCCATCGGCGAGCGGCTGCAACCTGCCCATACCGCCCGCTGCCCGTCAATTGACAGGTACAGTATGGCTGTAAGCCCACTGGTCCCCAGTGTGGACCAATGGGCTTGCAAGGCATACTGTACTAGACAGTCCCAAATATGTGAAGTCACTGGGATTACAGCCCATACTGTACCTGTCATTCAGCGGGCGGGCTGCAGCCACCCGCCGATGATTGGGGGCGGGATGAGCAAGTGGTCAATAATGAGTGAAGATCGGGACTCTGTGGAGGGGGGGGCCACTAGACTACCAGGGATTTCTATGTTTGACATATACCACGCTCGCAGCTACATGAGGGGATGTCCCGGGATCCCCACTGCATACATCATGCTGTGCAGGGTGCCAGGTGCAAGTCGCCAGGCTGCCCTGCACAAGGCATGCAAATGGGGTCATAATGACATGCGAATGGCCCCATTTGCACCTTGCATATTTTATGGCCTCATTTGCATGCCCCCTGCTGAATATCGCGGGTGATGCACCTAGCGTAACTGCACTTGCATGGCGCATCCCTGTGCTCCCTATCTGTGGCTTGTGCCAGTGTAGTGCCACTGTGCCATGTGCAGTATGTGCACCAACCTTGCCATATTCAATGGTGCTGCGCCATGGAGCATCACCGTTGAATATCACCTGGCCAAGGCCCTGGCACATCCCAGTTGCGCTGCACCCAGTCTAAACATCCGGGCCATTGTATATAATATTTATTTTTTTTGTTAAGAGAAAATGGAAAATATCAAAAAAGCTGTATCTAAAGTATCAGTGCAATCTAACATATGACAGATCAGACATTAGTTTATGGCTATAGAAGTTTCTGGCATCTTCAAATTCAATTTACTTGTATGGGCCTCAATTCTGTCTTTTTGTTAAATGTCAAACAATTCTATCATGACAAAAAAAGCATGGTTCCTGCCTGCCTTTACACTTCTGTGCTGTCCACTCAGCTGGCTGACCTGTTTCCGTACAGTCCACATAAGGACAGTGTCACTCAGGATGTCTTAGCAGTTGTGCATTGTCCCCGGCTGGCTTAGAAATGCCATGATGCCCAGCCTTAGATGCTGCTGGTAGTTGGTTGCATTTTCATGGAAGAGATCCAACTCCCCACCTTGGTGGTGTCTAGACTCAGTAGGGGTGGCAGCCTACTCACTGCCATTGTACCTGCTGCCCTCTGCAAGAGGCAGCAACAGACACAGAGAGTAACCCCATAATATCCTGCCCCATCCAGTGCTTAAAGAATGATTGTGGAATGGGGAGGTGAGAGGGATTATACCACAGCTGATGCGCCTGACAGACTCATATAACCAGTCCCAGGTCATTCTCACATATGCAGACGTGAGTGCAGCCATGCCAGGTCATTCTCACACATGCAAACTTGAGTTACAGTCCTGTCAGGTCATTCTCGGATACAAAGAAGCCAGCAGAAGAAGGCCATTTGGTCTATCAAGTCTGCTCGTACTGCAGGGTCCACAGCTTGAGCTACTGTCCCTGCCCTCCCTCCTCCCCACTCCTCCCATCCTCCCTACCCATGATCCTTACTTCCCCCTATGCCTATCCTAGCCACTCTTAAAGCTGCCCACTGTCTTCAATGAGATGACCTCTTCCGGCAGCGCATTCCAAGTGTCCACCACCCTCTCTGCGAAGAAGTGCTTTCTGACCTCCTTCCTAAACCTCCCACCCTCAAGCTTAAGACTGTGCAAACTTTTGCAAACAAAGACATATGCAAACTTTAGTTGCAGCCATGCCAGGTCATTCTCACATATGCAAACTTGAGTTGCAGCCACACAGGGGGCTTTCCCTCCAGCATGTCTGGGTTGAGTAATCTGGCCACAGACCAAGAAGTGAGCTGTGAAACCAACCAGCAGACATGTGAACAGGATAAAGTAGTAGCAGAAAGGACGCAGAATATCCAGTGGCGATGGTGGTAGGTAAAGGAAAAAAGTAAATAAAAAAATATACATTTCACAGTAGGTGTGACAAATAAACATACTGCACAGTACAGAAATCATAAAAGCAAACTGTACTGGCATGCTAGTATTAGATGTGATTTTGTGGGACAACTGATTTTTGTTAAAAAAAAATTAAGCAGTAAGTTGCTTAGGTATGTCATTGAGAACAAGTGCCAACTTATAAGCCATGCCCACAGATGTAAAGACATCCTAAATTAAGGTCCGTTAGTTGGCACGTTAAAGTGCTTGGTAATGCTCAACTATACTGCTTTCACAAACCTGTGGCAACTCAGTATACCGTGGCTTTCACCAGCCTGTGGTAACTCAGTATACTTTGGTACAAAACAAAAACGAAAATTATGTATGCACTGTAACCGATTTTCCAGAATAGCTTCACCGTTCATTCCCACTTAGGAGTCTAAGCTCGAGGCGCTCGGACCCTGCAGGAGCCAAGTCTTCTGCAGCATAGGGGATCATCATTGGTGCCAGTGCCACCCACAAGACAGACAGTGGCATCGCATTCGTGGGTTGGCAAGTAAACAACACTGGCCCCCTTCCTTCCTCAGTTCTGTTTGCCAGTAGAGAAACTATTAGGCGAGAAAAAGAGAGAGGGCTATAGACTCCCAGCCCAAAGGGACAGGAAAAGGATATAAAGTCACAAAAATAATAAAACCCGACTACCAACTAAGAGAAATGAAGGAACGAGCCTAAATGTCATGAGGAAGCAGGTGTAAGAGTAGGAGCCTACTAACCACCTGGACAGGAAGGTGGAGGGAGGTTAGCAGCCCTGACATATAGCTCTGGCTGGGCTAGAGAGAGAGATCCAGATGAATCTCAAGGATAGGATGGCAGAAGCCAATTTAGGGAAAAGGTCTTGTGGTCGTAGAGGACAAAGACCTAACATTAAAACAAAATCCATAAGACGGCAGAAAAGTTGGAGGAGACCAAGAGCACTGCTGTCATCCTCTTGCCACTCCAGGGAGTGAGGAGAAAGAGAAACGAGTTAGTTTGACCTCAGTGGTAGGGAAAATGATGGAATCACTTCTGAAGGAAAGAACTGTTGAGTAGAGGCCAGTGGGGCACAGGACCCAAGGCAGCATGGATTCACGATGGGAAGGTCGTGTCAGACGAATCTAATAGATTTCTTTGACTGGGTTACCAAAGTAGTAGACCAGGGAGGGGCTGTGGACATGGCCTACCTAGATTTTAGCAAGGCATTTGATACAGTCCACACAAAAGATTAATACACAAGACAGCCAGCCTTGGAGTGGGTCCCAAGGTGGTAGCCTGGATAAAAAATTGGCTAGACAACAGGACTCAAAGGGTAGTAGTAAATGGATTACACAGTGACAAAGGAGGGTTACTAGCGGGGTACACTGGGGTTCAGTACTGGGACGGTCCTTTTAATGTCTTTATAAGTGACATTGCAGAGGAACTGGAAGGAAAAGTATGTCTCTTTGCAGATGACACAAAGATCTGCAACAGGGTTGATACACAAGATGGAGTGGAAAGGATGAGAAGGGACTTGGCAAGGTTGGAGGAATGGTCAAATGTATGGCAGCTCAGATTCAATGCAAAGAAGTGAAGGTAATGCACAAGGGAACAAAAACCCGGGAAAGGCGTACACAATGGGGGTGAGATACTGACAACAGTAAAAATAGAAAGGGACCTGGGGTAATTATATCAGATGACCTAAAGGTGGGCAAGCAATGTGAGAAGGCAGTAAGGAAGGCTGGGGGATACTGGGATGCATAGGAAGAGGCATCAATAGTAGAAAACAGGAAGTTGTTATCCCTCTGTACAGACAGTTGGTGAGACCCCATCTGGAGTACAGTGTGCAGTTCTGGAGACCCCATCTCCGCAAAGACATAGACAGAGTGGAGGCTGTCCAGAGGAGGGCAACCAAAATGGTGCAGGGTCTGCACCAGAAGACATATGAAGAAAGACTAAAGGAGCTTAATATGTATACCCTTGAGGAAAGAAGGGAGAGAGGGACATGATAGAAATTTTCAAGTACTTCAAGGAATTAACAAAGTCCAAGAGGGAGCATCTTCCAGAAAAGAGATGTGCAAGAACAAGGGGGCACAATTTGAAGATAGAAGGGGGATGGCTCAGAGGTAATGTGAGGAAGTATTTTTTCACTGAGAGGGTTGTGGATGCATGGAACAGCCTCCCTGAAGAGGTCGTGGGGTCAAGAACAGTGGGGGACTTCAAGAATGCATGGGACAGGCATAGGGCAGTCCTAGTGGGGGGTAGGAGGAATTAAGCTGTTGGTTAACTAGGATCTGCAGCTTATCTGTTAGGTAGGAAAATGGGCAGACTAGGTGGGCCAAGCGGTCCTTATCTGCCGTCAAATTCTATGTTTCTATGTAAACGAGCAGTAAAGACACAAGACCTGGGTAAGGGGCAGAAAGCAGCTTGACAGGCTGAGTATATAGAAAAATAATGTCAAAAACCGCCTAACATCTTCCCCTCCTAACACTAGAGATGAAGGCTGTGCCTTGATATGAGGTTATACTACCAGGAGACAGAGGCTGGAGGCATCTTCAGGATGGAGAATGAGGTATCACAGCTTAAGTGAATACCGGTTCAGTACCAGGGGAGCAGAGTAGTAGATGCAAAACGAAATGTTTTTTGGGGGGGAAAAGGGAAGACCCTCATCCCTGTTTCCCCCCCTCAAAACAAGTCAAAACCAGGGCATTTGAAGTAGGCAAGACAGCCTGATTCCAGAAAGGACAGACAGAGCTACCTTTCCACAGGAGGGCTGTGAGGGATTGGCAAGAGGAGGTCCCTCCCGCGCCCCGAGTGGCACCCACGGATCCCGGCGGCATCAGCGCCGCCACCGCCAACATCACCAAGGTTGTCCTCCCGCCCTCCTGGTTCTCTTCCCCGGAGCCCACTTCAGATCCTTCCCGCGCCCCGAGCAGTGCCCATGGACCCTGGCGTCATCAGCGCCGCCACCGCCAACATCACCGAAGCTTTCCTCCCGCCCTCCTGGTTCTCTTCCCCAGAGCCCACTTCAGGTAACTACCGCAGCTACTCCCACAAGCCGCCCAGCTTCTAGCGCCTCCCCGATTGGTGCGCTTACCATCCTGCCAGCCCCTGATTGGACCAACGCTCAGCCCTCAGCAGCTGATTGGTGCGCCTTTTCTACCAGGCCAGCCAAGCTGCTTCCCTGCCCGAGGAGCCCTCCAGCCGGTTCGCCGTTGCAGCCACTCGCCTGGGACTGCTTCAGAGTCTTCTACGAACTTGTGTGCTATTTTTGGACTGGGAATTATTTATTGTTGTGCCCTGCACTCAGCGCAAAAACACTGTAATATAAATCTTGCCGTTTCCATATCAAGCTCTGGGATACTGATCTGCTTAAGGGTAGTGATACAGTCCTTTTGTTAAAATTACTCAGTTCTGTGATACTGATCCATTTAAGGATAGTGATACAGTCTGTCTGTTAAATTTTTACAGTCTATGCACCCCTTGCTACTGCAAGGCTACCTAGCTAGTAATTTGTATCTAACCTCAGCATTACCCTGTGTTGCATAAAACCCTGATGTGTCTCCTATTTCTCCTAAGCAGCCTACCATCTTCCTCCTGACTAATCCTTAATCCCTGTTTCGCGCTTCCTGGCACCTGACTTTCTCTGTTTTCTTCCCCTGCTATCACTCCTGCACTAAGCTCTCTGTCTGTAGCCAGCCCTATCCCATCTAACAGCACTGGCTCACCTGAATTGCTAATTCTGCCCTTCTGTCCCTAGTTCGCACCCCTACCCCATCTACTACCGCCAGCCTGTCTCCTGCCTTCCTTTGTTCACCTCGACCGCTTAGTTAAACTCCTGTTTTTCCTTGTCTCCCCCCCAGGTCCTTCCTGCGCCCCGAGCAGCGCCCACGGATCCCCGCGGCATCAGCGCCGCCACCGTTGACATCACTGAAGCCTTCCTCCCACCCTCCTAGTTCTCTTCCCCGGAGCCCACTTCAGGTAACTACCACAGCTACACCCGCAAGCCGCCCAGCTTCTAGCACCTCCCCGATTGGTGCGCTTACCGTCCTGCCGGCCCCTGATTGGACTAACGCTCAGCCCTCAGCATCTGATTGGTGGGCCTTTTCTACTGGGCCAGCTAAGCTGCTTCCCTGCCCGAGGAGCTCTCCAGCCGTTCGCCGGAGTGGCAGCTAGCCTGGGACTGCTTCAGAGTCTTCTACGAACTTGTGTGCTATTTGTCCCATCCCACCCCCGACCACCTATTAAATACGCTTACTTGCCCCCTTTCTACCAACTCCAATCCCTTCCAAACAATTACTACTCCCCCCCTCCCAGATACCTTCCTAGGCATCCTCGTATCCACTCCTCTTCTTACTATGCCTCGCTTCTGTGTCTCCTCCCAACCCCCTCTATGCCTCCTACACTACTGGCTACAGTGCTACATTCAGTAGGATTTCTACTCTCATTCTTCTCCATCCTACTCTTTCTACCCCTTCTAACACCCCCTCTAAGTTGCTACCCTGCACTCCCCCACCTCCGCTGAACTGATTCACCCTATATTTGGCCCCTATATGTCCACAGCTACTCTCCCAGATACTGTCTGGTCCTGTTTCCCCATGATCCCCACTACCTCACTCTACTCCTGTGGCCGCCTCCTGGTCTCCCTATATCAAAGCAGATCTCATTTTCTCCATACTACTCACTCTACTGCTTTCCCTAAGCGGCATTCGCCAAAAACTCTGTGCCCTCACTTATTTCGTCACCATCTAATCCTTGCCCTACTACTGCTGGCTGCAGGGGATATCCACCCAAATCCCGGTTCAACAACTACCCCTAACCATAGTAACACCTTGCCTCACCCCGCAGCCAAGGCCACCTCCGCCAGTCATTCTGGCTCCCTCCCCCGTGGATTACGCTCTCCACTCCAATATCTGCAGCCTAGCCCCAAGCTCGATTAGCTCCAGGTTCTAGCCGCCCACCATGCCCTTGATATAATCATCATATCCGAGACCTGGCTAAATCCAAACCTCCCTGATCCAGCCATCGCTATTCCAGGGTTCACAATCACTCGACAAGACCAACCCACCAGAGGTGGAGGGTTGGCTATCTACACCAGCTCAGCGTTACACTTTTCTGTCACTCTCTCAAAAACTGAACCCAAGACCTACGAGCTGCTCATGCTGAAACTGTCCCCTCCCTCCTCACTCCCCATCTTCGTGGCTGGAATTTACTGCTGCCCTGGCACCCCAGCCGTAACAATTACCAACATCCTGAGCCAACTGGCATCCCTTGCCCAGTCGGATGAACTATATGTCTTGGGCGACTTTAATCACAACTGGTCAGATCCCACCTTTAACAAAACCCGAATCGAGATATCCACGCTCAACCTTACCCGAACCATTCTGGAACCCACCTGGTCAAACCATAAGTCCAGTAATGACTCCCTTCTTGATTGGGTGCTTACATCCCATCCCCATCGCATCGTCAGCTCTGGCCTTCTCCCAGACTCCATTAGCGATCACCACCCAACATACCTGGTCCGCAAAATCCACCGAATTAAATCCCCTCCAAAATTTATATTTCAACGGGCATATAAATACCTAAATCTCTCCCCTCTCCTGGAAGAGTTAGCTCACTCCAACTGGGACCCAATCCTAAGTTGCTCCAACATGGATACTGCCCTCACGCACTTCAAGAACACCTTCCTCAGCACTTGGGACAATCATGCCCCCTTGCGCCATGCTAGGGTTAGAGTGTTGCACCTTCCCTGGATATCTTCCGAGCTGAAAGCCTGCCAGCAAGCCCATGACAGGGCGTGGCGAACCTACAAATCCATGCTCCTCCCAGGTGACAATATCACCTACCACATGCTCCGAAACAAATGCACAAAGGCCATCCGCATAGCTAAGGCTGAATATTTTAACTCCACCCTAAACTCAAATCTTGGGAGGCCGTCTAAGTTTTGGAAAGTCATCAACTCCCTTTTCTCCCCCCCAACAACAACAAATCCCCCCTCCTCTCCTTCTCGCCCAAGGGACCCTACTCTCCGACCCACTGTCAGTAGCCTCTGAGTTCAAGTCCTACTTCACTACTTGTGCTACGTCCCTCCTGGACTCCCTTCCTCCAGTAACCTCACCCAGTCCCCTGACAGCTACCCCCCTTCCTCCTAGCCAGAACCCTTTTTCTTTCAGACACATCTCCCCCACTGAAACCTTAGATGCCCTTCACTCCCTGAACCCCACCAAAGGCAAATCCCCAGATGGCCTCGACAACAAACTCCTTTTCCTATCTGCCCCGGCCATCGCTATTCCCCTAGCTGCCCTGCTAAATCTATCATTCACCACTGAGTCTCTCCCCTCAGAATGGAAACATGCCACTGTCATTCCTCTACCAAAAGGAGGTGACCCTACCTCCGCTGCTAACTACCGCCCTATCTCCCTCCTTGCCAAACTCCAGAAACACCTAGTACCATCACAGCTTGCCCGATTTCTCTCCGAAATGAACTCCTCCACTCCATTCCAGTCCGGTTTTAGGAAGAACCACTCCACCACGACCTCCCTACTAAGACTCATGGACTTCATCCTCTCTGGAATGGACAAAGGACATCTCACCGCCACTATCTTTATCGACCTAGCCAAAGCTTTCGATACAGTATCTCACTCCCTCCTACAGTCCTGCCTAGCTGGTGCTGGTCTATCGCCTTCGGCCATAAGTTGATTCAATGCCTATCTACAAAATAGAACCCAATCTACAAAAATAACTGACTGCACCTCCCCCCTGCTCCCCATTACTACTGATGTTCCCCAGGGCTCAGTCCTCGGCCCCATCCTCTTCTCCATCCTACTAAATGATCTGCCTATGGCCTGCTCCACTACCTCAATACACATGTATGCTGATGACACGGTCCTCTTTACTTCTGGCCGCTCCCATGAAGAAGTCACTGCTAATCTCCAGACCGATTTTAACAAAGTACAACACTGGTTCAACTCCAACCAGCTCTCCCTTAATGCTAAGAAAACAGTCTCTATATCTTTCAGCACTAGACAGAGACTATCCAGACTTACTTCCCCCCTACTCATCCGTACCCTAAATACCACCACCCTGGAAGATGTGCCCTCCTTTAGGTACCTAGGGGTCTGGCTTGACCACCACCTCTCCTTCTCCACTCACATGGACGCCATCCTATCTAAACTGCATCCCAAGCTCAGTGCCCTTTATCGAAACTGCGCTAGTCTCCCGCTTCCGGTGAGACGCAAAATAGTCCAGAAAATTATTCTCCCTTCCTCCGATTACTGTGATGTCATCTATAGCTCTGCCTCCAAGTCCACCTTATCCAAACTGGACCCTCTCTTCAATGCCTACTGCCGCTTCGCTCTCGATTCGCACCCCACACACATCACTGCAAGCTCTACCATTCACTGGCCCTCCCATCCCTGAGCAACCGACGTCTGCTTCACAGTGCTAAATTTGCTTCTAACTTCTGGCTCGGTTCCCTCCCACCCTACCTTGCTTCCTCCCTATTTTTTCCACCTCCACCCGCCCATGCCCTCAGGTCCACTGATTCCAGGCTATTAGCTATCCCTCATCGTAGAACCTCCGCAGGCCAATCGTCCTTCTCTTACCACCTCCCTAAATTCTGGAATGACCTGCCGGCCCAAACCCGACATTCTTCCTCTAAACACCCTCCATCCTCCACCCTCTCTAACTTCCTCGCACCCATTTGTACCAGCCCCTGACCCTCCCCCGCCTGTCTCTTTCCCCCAACCGATCCCCTCCTCCTTACACGCCTAACCAGTGGCTGGGCCGTTCACCTAAATGACTGGCCTATAAACTTACCCTAACAATCCTTGCACTTACCCACTCTTGGCATACCCTGCTCCACCCCTTACTGCTCCCATCAACGTTTCCTCCCTAAGTCAACCCCTGCTCACTTCCCAGTGACCGGCTCCCTTTTTCTGTCCCCTTCCCCTGGCCCCAGTCTCGTGCTCCCAGTTCGCACCGATAACCCGGTGCATTTCTCTCCCCATTCTCTAGATACAGGCACTTATGTAACCTTGTATAGTTAATGCTAATCAACAAGTCATGCCACCCCCCATGTGGCACAAGTATGTAGTGCTACTGCTTGTTTAGGTCTGGCTAGCTACATTCATCCATGTAACCACTGTTTTGTTTTGCTTGACTAATCTCAACCATTGTTTGTACTATGATTACTCCTCCCATGTACCCCTCCCCCCAGGTCGCACCGTGAGACTAGCATTGTTTTGCTCAGTGTGCCTCTCCTGGTGAAACATTTTCAATAAATAAATAAATAAAATGTACCCATAAAGACAGGGTGAGCTGCTCAGAGGCCCTGACTCTTACATGAGCAGGGGATGGTGGGCATGTAAATGAATGGTGAAGATATTCTGGAAGATCAACAATTAAAGTGAGCACATAATTTTCATATTTTCCAAGAATCAGTCATCACCATCCATTTACACTTATGGGTCAGAGTACAGAACAGTTACATACTTACTATAACAGCAGATCTTAGACAGAATCTCTTCCATTAGGCCCCACCTTTGGAAATATACTTGCATCAGTGCTAAGATCACATGGAAACTTTTGCTAGCTGGGGGCCACCCACGACGACGTCATAGGTCACTGTTCACATAAACGTGGGTGTCCCCATCTCTCCTTCCCGCAGGACATTAGACTCAGTGGACTCCCATTTCTGGAGAACCAGGAGATCAAACCTGCACCAAGCATATTAGGTGAGAAATAGTGCTGGACATAACAGCCACAAATAAGGCAGAAATATGTGATGCCACCTTTACTAAATAAGAGAAGAGGGATGGAGGGGGGCACAACACAGTCTAATGCAAGAGATTCTCTCGAAGATCTACTGTTATGGTAAGTACACAACTGTTCAAGCTTCTTCAAGGATATCTCTTCCATTAGGCTACACCCTTGTAACGAGTCCCAAAAGCTAATTGGAGATTTGTACAGGCTGATTCAAGACAGCAGGCCTTGCATTACAGCAAGGTCAAAACCTACTCGTCTATGAGAGACTATATCTTGACTGTAATGTTTAGTGAAGGTGTGAACAGCGCTCCATGTGGCTGCAGCATAAATGTCAGCAGCAGAAACATTTCTTAAACAACACAAGTGGCCATACCCCTTGTGGAGTGACCATGAACTATACCAGGAAGTTCCTTACCATACTTCCTATAACTGAGTGTAATACAACGTGCCAGCCATTTGGACAGGCACTGTTTAGACACAGGTATGGCCTCTTTCCCAGGGGTGAGGGAAACAAAAAGCTAAGAGGACATTTTACATTCCTTGGTGTGATCCACAAAGTATCTCAATATCCTAAGAACATTCAAAGTATGGACCAATGCCTCACCCTGATTGGCATGCTCAGAGTATTAAACAAGAAGGTTTATCGTTTGATTCAATGTAAACTCAGATACCCCCTTCAATAAAAACTTGGTACACAAAGCAACTCCGTCTTTGTGGTTGACTGGCATAATAAGGCTTGGCAGAAGAAGCAGGGTACTGCTTGTCTGCCTTTTTTGGTACAGCAGGCAATGAATTAGGCCTGTACTATGCAGCAAATGTAGCATCCTCCAATGCAGGGTAAACTGGAGGAATAATAATGGCTGGAGTACAAGATCCCTCCAAAGACTCCATCAGATTTTTCTTTGTGGAGTCCTCCTCCTCCACAGCAAAGATAATGGCATTTTGCATTTGCTGCAGCATAGACTGAAATGTAGGATCCTCTGGAGGAGATCCTGGGGTATATACCACAGAATCCTTACTACAGGAAGAAAGGACAGAACTGGAATATGGTGCATACTGTTCTCCCTCATAACCTCCTTCTTCCTCATTATCCTCCTCCATACTGAGGTCAGGATTACATTCCACCTCATTGTCACACTCCCTAACGACAACGGAAATGGAGGATCATGCTGGTGATGCCGGCAGTGGTTGAGAAGGAAGTTATCTGTGGTGTACCAGAACATGGCGTCAATGGCAGCTACGAGCCAGTAACACCGATCGACGATAAAAGACGCTGGCATGGTAAAATATGTTGTCATATCTCAGAAATTGACACCGGGACTGCTTGAGTGTCGACAGCACCCTGGCCAGGGGCCATGACAACTGAAGTCAACGATGGCAGGCCATGACCCATCGATGACTGTGATGTACCATCCATAGTAGGTACAGCACTTCATGAACCAAGCTGCAACCCTGATGTCTCATCAGTAGTGGTGGTGGTGGTGGGGGGGGGGTGGCAGCTGGCATCATTGCTGTCAGAGAAGTCAATAATGAAGTCTGAGTACCTGAAAGCCGTAGCTGCAATCAGGACCTCACCAGGGAAGATGATCTCTTTTTATCCCTACGCTTGTGCTTATGGTGCAACAACGAAGAGGGGTAAGGACAACGACCGATCCCTCTCCCAGTCCTCAGGCTTTGTCAGCTGTGATTCAGTTGATGGGGCAGGCAATGCAGATTTCTGACTTTGTGCATTCTCCATAGCTGCTAAAGTTTTCTCTAGGAGAAATTTTTCCAGGGCTTTCTTTCAGCATCACCTAGCAACTTGGTTAAACCTCTGGCTGATCTCACAGGTTCTAACGTTGAGAGGGAGGCCTAGGTAGCAGACACTCGCCTCATGTGTATAGTCTTTAAAAATCTTCTATCTGCACTCACAGTACCTAAATAAGGTGGCGGCTTTCGGCAGCATGCAGAGACGATGGAACACTAAGTTAAAGAAAATAAAAGAACACGGCAACAGCTAGTGGTTTCCACAGCAGGTTCAAGGAGTATGATCGACAGTAGAAAAAAAATGGACAGAGATGGGGCTACCTACGTTTATATAGACACTGACACATGACAAACTGTGGGCGGCCCCAAGCTAGCAAAACTTTCCATGTGGTGCTAGCGCTGACTCAGGTATAGTTCCAAAGGTGTGGCCTAATGGAATAGGTATCTTCGAAGAAGATCAAGCTTTCCCCAAAATATGGGAGGAACTGGCTCATCCTGAGGGGAAAAAACACCTCCCCTCAGCCCTCTGTGGGGGATGATAATGACCGGAGGGCAGGGACTCCTTACAGGTCAAGAAGGACTAGAGATGGGCGAAGTTGTGAAACTTCACTCTGCGAATTAATCTGAAAATTTAGCACAATTCGCAGATTAATTTGTGGCCACGAATTGAAAAGTTCCACCCGCGAAGTGCAGAATTTTGCCCGTGAATGCCAAAAATTCACCATTTGCTGGTGAAATTCTGCACTTTGCAGAGAAATTTCACCATAAAAACTGGCTAAGTCGGGTAGGCAAATTTCCCAACTTTGCCAGAACTTTGCTGGTGAATTTAAACTTCATTGCATCGCTAGGAGGGACCTAAGACAGGTGAGAGGCAGGAGGAGGCTCCCGTGGCCTGGGAGCAGGAGGGTGCCTTGATAACTCTCACCTGATCCTGCAAGAGAAGAAATGAGTCCCCTAGTAGTGCGAGTGAGCACCCTATGCTGGGGCCAGGGGTGCCAACCGGGAGAAGTGAAGCCATGCTGTTCACCAAATGCAGAATGCAGTTCCCACCAGCCTGGAAGCTACCTCACTGGCATCATAAAATGCCCTTGCTCTGTGCCTTGCCAGCTCCAGGCCCTGGACACGAAGGTGAATGGCCTCAGCTGCCTTGCAATCCAGCATGGATGCCAAGAGCTGACTCAGCGCTGCCCATAGGCATTTGCCATAAGCCCCTTGGTGTGCCTGATGTGCAGAAATGCACATCACAATGCATGCCACCGCAAAAACTCTCCTACTCCAAGCACTGATGTCTGCAGATTCGGTGTTTTGCGGCAGGGGGTGTCATGCACTGGGCACCTTGGCCCAGAGGGAATCTGCAGCACCAAAATCCCTGCGGTGGGGTGAGGGATAGTACCTGGAGACCCTACATTGAGGGATAGTACCTGGAAACACTACAGGAGCACATTATGTGCGCTGGACATCCCAAGGGACTGAAGAGGGGCAACACTTGAATGCCTCCGTAAACAGCGGGGGCCATGAAGGGATGAGACTATTGTCACTGCTGTATTCACAAGAAATGACAGTGCCAGGGTAGCAGTACTACGACCTACTAAAGGCTGAAGACTCAATTCCTGCATTATCTCTGAAAGGAATTGATGGTGCTAAGAGTACTCGGCATCAGAGGAGAGATGGACTGAAAAATCCTCTTCCTCGGAGGAGGAAGTGGGAGATTAGCAGCTGGATTCAGGTAGCTGCAATGCTGTAACTCAGGCCTAAAAACAGCCCAATCAGGTCTGAGGTGAAATTGGAGGAACACACCAGGTACTGATCTGACCTGGCCCAGGTCATGGGCCCCAGAGGACCAGAAATACCTGGGCGAGACGGAGGCAAAGGAGGATGAAGGTCATGGATCATAAGGCAAGGTTCTCTGCCAGGGTTGCGAGAATGCTCAGGGGACCTCGCCTGGAGGGAGGGCCTAGTTAACTCGCCCATCTGCAAACTACCAACGTCAGTGGACCAGTCAAGATGGTGCCCTTGGGGGAAACCTGCAGGTGGGAAGAACAGAGCTGCATGCGCCCCCTGGGACAGCATTGATTCCCATCAGTGACAGGACTAGATGGTTCAAGAGAGTACCTGAGCCCTGGACTAGCGCTTAGACCCCTGCCAAAGCTTCCACCACCTCTGGACAGGGGTGATTCACAGGCTCAGTGCCCTGCCTCATCTCCTCGCCAGTACTGCCCCTGCCCCAAGCTCAGACACTAGGACCAGGCCTCTACTATAGCTGGCCCCAGATCTGAGCTAGTGGCAACCTCCCACCTTCATGAATGGTGCTGGAATCAGATCCGGCACCAGGAACAGCACCAAAACCTGAACTGGTGCCACAAACGGCACCAGTGTAGTCCCCAGCACCAGCCTCAGGGGGCAACTCAAGAAGAGGCCACCACCTTGAGACATGCTCAGAACCAGGCCCAGAAAGGCCTCCATCCTCGCCAACCCTCTCTGCAGGCCCCAAGTTGGCATATCATCCTCCCCCAGGTTATCCGACCGCTCAGGGGAAGAAATGACAATAACCTCAGGGTCTATGGAGGAGACAGCTTCGAAATCCTTCCCTCTTCCAGCACCACGACTGGTGCCAGAAGGGGGCCTTGTCTTATGGCCGACACCGCACCACTTACTGGTGGCAGCGTTAGTACATGGAGCTGGGGCAACACCAGCATGCACCATCGAGGTGCCCACTGATGTAGACCCAGCATACAGCTTCAGCCTCACCACCATGCGCATCCACTGCACCAAAGGGCCGACAGACTGGGAGAATTGCTCAGCTGACATCTCAGAGAAAAAGTACAGTTATGTAAGAACTTACTGTAACAGTAGATCTTCGAGAGAGGCTCTTGTAGTAGGTAATTACATATAGGACTGATGCCGGCCGGCGTCAGGACCTGACAGAAAAATTTCTAGCTAGCAGTCTCTGGCGGGGGGACCACCCCCACATCAGGTGACCGATGTCATGCGGAGTCAGTAAAAGGGGCGGTCCCTCATGCCTGCCTTCCAGTTCTTTCCCGCCAAATGACAAAAGGCAAGATGAGAGAGAAGCAGATAGTTCCCCTCCTGGAAAAGGGGTTGAAAAAGCTTAGGGGGATGGAGGGTGGCAAGGTATTACTGCAAGAGCCTCTCTCGAAGATCTACTGTTACGGTAAGTTCTTACATAACTGTGCTGTCTTACTTCAAGAGGGCTCTTGCAGTAGGTAATTACATATAGGACTGAGTCCCAAGCAGTCTGGAACAAGGAGAAGCAAACGGGAGGAGGAAAGCTACTCAGAAGTAGACCCTCTGGTTGTGAAGGCCTTAGGAAAGGAGGCCTTGCAAAATAGCCAGCCTGAAGCCTGCTCTACGATGAGAGGCAATGTGCAAACTGTAATGTTTCATAAAGGTATGGACAGAAGTCCAAGTGGCGGCTGCACAAATGTCAGCCACTGACACATTCTTGAAACAAACTGCAGAAGCAGCGACCCCTCTGGTGGAGTGGCCTCTAACTTGACCGGGCAGAGTCTTCTTGTACTTGTCATAACAGAAAGTGATACAATGAGCCAACCATTTCGATAGGCATTGCTTAGAAACAGCACTGCCTTCTCTTTTATGAGCCAAAGAGACGGACAGTTGATTAGCCTTTCTGAGATCCTTCGTCCTGTTGGTGTAGTATCTCAGAATTCGGTGAACATCCAAAGTATGCAGGAGGTACTCTCCATGATTACAGTGCTGCATAAAAAAGGCAGGCAACTCTATGGATTGATTCAGCATCGATTCTGCTACCACCTTAGGGAGAAACTTAGGGCTGGCACGCAGAGCCACACGTTCCTCGTGAAAAATCAAACACGGGATTTTACACATCAGGTCCTGGAGCTCGGAAATCCGTCGAGCAGAAATAATGGCCACTAGGAAGAGAGTCTTCCAAGAAAGGAACTTTAGGTCTTCTGAGGCTGCTGGCTCGAAGGGAGGCAGAGTAAGCTTCTCTAAAATGAAATTCAGATCCCAAGGAGGGGCAGAAACCCGGATAGGGGGTCGTAAGTGAAGGACCCCTCTCAAAAAGGTCTTAGAGACCTCCAGCTGAGCAAACATTCTGTCTGCAAAGGGGACATGATAGGCTGAAATGGCCACCATGTGAACCTTTAAGGATTAATGGCTGAGACCCAGATCAAAGAGGTGTCGCAGGTAATCCAGAAGTCGGCCGACAGAGTACGAGAAGGGCTCGTCATCATTGTAGGCGGCCCAAATAGAGAACTGCTTCCATTTCCTGGCATAAGTAGATCTGGTTGAAGGTTTCCTGGCCTCCACCAGAATCTCAGCTACTCAGGGGGAAAACCCCAAATCGGGCTTGAGCTACGTCTGCAGGAGCCACGCGTGCAACTGAAGGGACTTGAGGCCTGGATGGACCAGGGTCCCCTGATCCTGGGTCAGCAAAAATAGCAACACAGGAAGAGGAAGAGAAGGTTCCTCTTGAGCACTGTTGCAGAAGAGAGAACCAAAATTGCCTGGGGCAAAAAGGAGCAATCAGAATCATTCGAGCTCCTTCCGAACAGAGTTTCTGCAAGACCCTCAATCAGTGGAATCGGGGGAGGCAGGCATAGATGAATCTGCCCTTTCAGTCTAGAGACAGAGCGTCTCTCAAAAAAAATGCCACGCCCTGGAGCGAGCGAGCAGAAGACAGGAAGTTTTGCATTTTGAGGGTATGTAAACAGGTCTACCTGTGGAGTGCCCCAGTGCAGGAAGATGCTGTCTACGACCCCCTGATGCAGTTCCCATTCGTGAGCTAGAGCAGATGACCAGCTGAGCCTGTCTGCCAGCGTTTTCTCGACCCCCGGGATGTGAGATACTGTGAGGTGAAGGTTGTGCTGCACTGCCCAATCCCAGACTCGCATCGCCTCTCTGCAAAGGGGGTAAGAACGAGTTCCTCCCTGTTTGTTGATGTACCAGACCACACACATATTGTCCATCTGTACAGCTAGGTGACCGGGAGACAGATACAGATGCAGAGCCTGAAGAGCATACAGCACTGCCCTTAGTTCGAGCACACTGATGTGAAGGGACTTCTCAAGCTTGGACCAGGAGCCCTGGGTCCTGTGCTGACCGAGATGGGCTCCCCAACCCTCACCGGAGGCGTCCATAGTCAGCGTCTGCGAGGGGGGAGAAAGACCAAAGGGAACTCCCTGGCAGAGGTTCTCCTGAACTATCCACCACGGCAAGTCCCGAGCCATGGAAGTGGAGATCAGGACAAGTTGATCCAAGTCATCCACTGGCTGATCCCATTGAGACCGAAGCGTCCACTGAGAGATTCTCATGTGGAGCCGAGCGCAAAGGACTGTCAGAATCACAGCCGCCATTAGCCTGAGGAGGCGAAGGACTGACCTGGCGATGACCCGCCTGCAGCTGGACAACAGGCTGACCTGGGTCTGGAGAGTGGCTGCTCTGTCCGGTGGCAGGAAGGCTATGTCCAGGATCACCCCGATAAATTGGAGCCTCTGGGACGGGATCAGATGGGACTTGGCCTGGTTGATGGTAATACCCAGGCAGGCAAAGACCTGCTGGGTAAGGTAAAGGAAGCGCAGGAGTTTCTCCCTTGACGGGGCTGCCAGGAGCCAATCGTCCAGGTACGGGAAAACCTGCACCCCCTAGGCACACAGGTAGGCTGCTACCACAGAAAGGCATTTGGTGAATACCTGGGGCTCCAAGGAAAGACCAAATGGGAGGGCCTTGAACTGGTAGTGGTCCCCCTGGAACGCAAAACGCAGGTATTTGCGGTGGGAAGGGCGGACAGGGATATGCAGATAAGCATCCTGCATATCCAAAGCGCATAGCCACTGTCCCGGCCGGAGAAGAGGCAGGAGGCTCTGCAGCAACAGCTTCCTGAAACTCTTGTATTCCACGAACAAGTTCAGGGAGCTGAGGTTGAGAATCGGCCTTGCGTCCCCTGTTTTCTTCGGCACCAGGAAGAAATGGGAATAGTACCCCATTCCCTGAAGAGGAATGGGGATGGGTTCTATCACCTCCTTCAAGAGAAGGGAGGAAATTTCTTCCTGGACCAGAAGAAGATGCTCCTGCGAGTATGACGACCTTGGGGGAGGGTGTCGAGGGGGTTTCTGAAGAAACTCTATTGAGTGTCCCTCTGCTATGAATTGGAGCACCCAGGAATCTGACGTTCTCCTCTCCCACCCCGGGAGGTGGAGGGAAAACCGGAGAGGAAAGGAGTCAGGTAGTGTGGGGCAGCATCGTGGCTGAAGCTCATGCTGCTTTTTTGGGCAGTGGGGGCTTGGCAGTCGGAGGGGCCAGACATTTATTGGCCTGAAGAGCATACAGCACTGCCCTTAGTTCGAGCACACTGATGTGAAGGGACTTCTCAAGCTTGGACCAGGAGCCCTGGGTCCTGTGAGGACCGAGATGGGCTCCCCAACCCTCACCGGAGGCGTCCATAGTCAGCGTCTGTGAGGGGGGAGAAAGACCAAAGGGAACTCCCTGGCAGAGGTTCTCCTGAACCATCCACCACTGCAAGTCCCGAGCCATGGAAGTGGAGATCAGGACAAGTTGATCCAAGTCATCCACTGGCTGATCCCATTGAGACCGAAGCGTCCACTGAGAGATTCTCATGTGGAGCTGAGCGCGAGGGACTGTCAGAATCGCAGCCGCCATTAGCCTGAGGAGGCGAAGGACTGACCTGGCGATGACCCGCCTGCGGCTGGACAACAGGCTGACCTGGGTCTGGAGAGTGGCCGCTCTGTCCGGTGGCAGGAAGGCCATGCCAGAGGTCGTGTCCAGGATCACCCCGATAAATTGGAGCCTCTGGGACGGGATCAGATGGGACTTGGCCTGGTTGATGGTAATACCCAGGCAGGCAAAGACCTGCTGGGTAAGGTAAAGGAAGCGCAGGAGTTCCTCCCTGGACGGGGCTGCCAGGAGCCAATCGTCCAGGTACGGGAAAACCTGCACCCCCTAGGCACACAGGTAGGCTGCTACCACGGAAAGGCATTTGGTGAATACCCGGGGCTCCAAGGAAAGACCAAATGGGAGGGGCCTTGAACTGGTAGTGGTTCCCCTGGAAAGCAAAACGCAGGTATTTGCGGTGGGAAGGGCAGATAGGGATATGCAGGTAAGCATCCTGCATATCCAAAGCGCATAGCCATTGTCCTGGCTGGAGAAGAGGCAGGAGGCTCTGCAGCAACAGCATCCTGAACCTCTTGTACTCCACGAACAAGTTCAGGGAGCTGAGGTTGAGAATCAGCCTTGCGTCCCCTGTTTTCTTCGGGACAAGGAAGAAACGGGAATAGTACCCCATTCCTTGAAGAGGAATGGAGATGGGTTCTATCACCTCCTTCAAGAGAAAGGAGGAAATTTCTTCCTGGACCAGAAGAAGATGCTCCTGCGAGTACGACGACCTTGGGGGAGGGTGTCGAGGGGGTTTCTGAAGAAACTCTATTGAGTGTCCCTCTGCAATGAGTTGGACCACCCAGGAATCTGACGTTCTCCTCTCCCATCCCAGGAGGTGGAGGGAAAACGGAGAGGAAAGGAGTCAGGTGGTGTGGGGCTGCATCGCGGCTGAAGCTCATGCTGCTTTTTTGGGCAGTGGGGGCTTGGCAGCCGGAGGGGCCCATTTATTGACCTGCTTTCTCTGCGACTTCATCCTTTGCCGATTCCACCTGCGAAAGGGATGATGCTGCGCTGGAGGGGGATTGTACATGGAGTCCACAGACTTCAGTGCAGTCCCCTTCTCCTGCAGATCGGTGATAATGTCCTTGACATCACCACTGAACGGCACCGAACCACGGAAGGGCACTTCCTGAATATTGGACTGCACTTCCGGGACCAAACCTGACACACGGAGCCAAGCATGACACCGTAAGCCTACAGCAAAAGCCGAGCTCCTACCAGCAGTGTCCACTGCATTGTACGTGGCATGAAGCATATGCTGACTGGCTGAACCAGCAGAATGGACAAGGTCAGCAACTTCCTTTTTAACCTGAGAGTCAGGAAGGGAGTCAAACTTGGATTCCACTTCACTAAGAATTGCCTTCTGGTAATCCCCATGTGACTGACATAGTTCAGGGCCCTAATACCAAGAGTGGAAGAAGCACAGATCTTCTTGCCGTATTGGTCCAGGAGACGGGATTCTTTGTCAGGTGGAGACGAGCGCAAATGCTTCGGATTAGCTGACCGGCCGTGAGCGGCACTACTCACAACCCAGTCAGCTCGAGGGTGAGAATCAAGGAAGTCAACACCCTCGGTAGCCTGGTATAGCCTATTAGACTTCCGAGGAAGAGGGGCTATAGCTGACGGTTGCTTCCAAAATGGTGGAAACTAGGTCAGCATGAGGCTCAATCCAGGGTGGCACCAAGGTCTGAGCGGTCTCGAGCAGATCCAGGTGTTCAGCGAGTTTCTTATGCTGTGGGTCCGGCTCCAAGGCGTGCCACTTATGAACTTCCTGGATTTTGTGCAGCAACTCCGAGAAAGAAGGATCCTGCAGAGAAGATTTCGGAGGAGTCCTAGGCCTGGGTTTGGTTGGAGAGCGTGGCTCGTCGTCCGGGTCGGAACAACCGGAGTCATCCGAGGTGTCCAAGGAGGAAGAAGAAGAATACTCCCTTTCCCAGCGCGAGGTAGGAAAGGACCCCTTAGGAAGCCCTTGAGGAAGCTTGTCCTGCCCCACCCTGGAACCAAAAGGCTCGCCCCTGGTATCCGGAGGTGGGGAGGGAGTCTGTCATCTGGGGCATACGGGAGCCGGAACTGGCACAGTCATCGGGAGACGACTCTCCACCTCTCTGGTGAGCTCAGCCTTGGCCTCAGCCCACCAGGAGGCCAGAGTCTCCTTCAAGTCCATCGGTGGCTGAAGTAAGAGGGTCCGAAGTCGGCTCAGCCGCCGCGCAGGCATCCGGCTCATCAGCGGAGTCTGGGCGGACGTCGGAGGAGCCAGTGTCCGACTTAGCGGATCCATTGCCCGAGGCAGGTCGCAAAGGAGGGGCAACCTGGTGGGCCGGGAGAGTGGTCGTGCGCTGCCTCGGAGGGTCGAGTGACTTATCAACTGTCTCCGTGAGGGCGTCAGAGGAGCGGACATCCGGCTTACTGGGGCCGCTCGAACCAGTAGGCTGCACAATGACGGCTTTACCGGGAGCAGAGGCCTCCAACAGCCCAGAGGCACCCGAAGGGCCCGAGGATGGGCAGGCCAATGCCACCTTGGAAACTTCAAAGATGGCCGTCGTGGAGTGGTCTCCCGCGGGGGACGTTACCTGGATCACAGCGACTCCAGCTGGAGTCGTGGTGGAAGAGGAGGCCGTCTCGATGCTTCTCCTTGTCCTTCTTCTTACGATGGCTTTTGGGGGAAATGGGACACCTGCCGGAGATTTTTCAACTCCTTCTCCATGAAGGACATATTTTTCTTGAGGACATGGGCCTCCAGGGAGTGCTGCCTCAGTCTGCGGGTGGCAACATTAAATTTAAGGCAGTGCTGGCACTTCTCCACCTGATGGTCCAGGCTCAGACAGAAGAGGCACTGGGAATGGTCGTCCTTGTGCGGGAGTTGGGAGGGCGCCACACGAGTCGCACTTATTTTTGTGCTCGGAGGGTGTAGGGGACGACATACACCAACAAAAGGCTGACGATTAAGTAGAATGATATCGAAAAAATGATGGTAAATACCACCGGAGACAGAGCTGATGAGTGTTGAACTTTATCACGAGGCGCTGACACGAGCCAACGGTGGGAAAGAACTAGATGTTGGGCATGGGGGACCGCCCCTTTATACTGACGCCGCATGATGTTGGTCACCTGACCTGGGGGCCGTCCCCCGGCAGAGACTGCTCGCTAGAAATTTTTCCGTCGTGTCCTGACGCCGGCCGGCATCTGTCCTGTATGTAATTACCACTGCAACAGCCCTCTCGAAGTAAGATCTATCCATTCACCTGAGTCTCTGCCGCAGGGCCTCTATCATCTCAGTGAGGCAAGCACATGGAGTACCCTGGTCTTCCTCGGTATACACAGTACAGAGAAGGGGCAAGTGGAAGAGTCCAGGGACCTTACCTTGGCATCCCTGGTGCAATGCCTGCCTCTGAAGGTGGGTGGATCATGGCCACACCTCCACATGTGCTGCTTGACAGTGCAGTAGTCCACAGAGAAGCAGGTGTCACACCTATTCATATCATGGCTAGTTTCAAGGCAGGCCCAGCAATCATCATGCCGATCCTGAATGATGATATGACCTCTTTAGAGGCACCGACACATAGCAGGACCGCTGCAATACTACTACTTCGGTTTGGCCTTGTTGCCCTTATGCTCCTCAGGACCAGAAAGGGCGATGTGGAAAAAACAATGAAAATCAGGGAAAAGTTCAGTGCTGCAAGAAAGAACAGCGTCGAACTAAAGCGGCGATGAACTAAGGAAGAGGTAAGGCAGTTTTGGTGATGAAGCTCCCACAGTGCACACGCGACAGTGGGCAGAACAGAGGAAGGGAGGGGGCCAGCATCAGTTACTAGCCAACCAACAAGCATGACATCACTATATCTGCCTTGTGGGCCGCGCCGGCACCGACATCAGTCCTCTACACTGCAGAACAATTTGCTCCTGCTGGGACCTAGCACCTCTGGCTTAGACCCATAATTGGGAATGAATAGTGAAGATTGATTCTTGAAAGATCTGGTTGCTCTTTTTTTTTTTCCCCACTTATACAATAGGAACTTGTTGTATGATTCAAGATCAAATGGGAGGATATAAATGCCAGCCTCCCAAGCTAATAATGGATCTCATATTGGGTATTCCTCATCTTTAAGATCCTGGCTATTAGCCAACAGTATTTACTTAAGTATTAAAGTACTCCAAGGGTTGGGTTACCATCAGTCTCTCTAAACCCACAGAGGTCATGAGGTAGGAGTCAAGTGCTGTATGCTCCAAAGGTTAGATTAACAAGGGCATCCCAACCCATGGAGTCCCTTAATGCAACTATAAAGGTAAAACATTTTTCTTTTTTACCCGAGTGTTTCAAAACACTGAATTCTAATCATTTTATCACATATAAGATTTTCCAGCCCTTAATGTAATCCTTCAGAATGCATGTAAGCCAATCAGAATGCTCCATGTTTTATAATGAACAAAAACATATATATTAAGTGGCATAAAGTGGTAGCCATGGCCATGCTATTTCTAACACTGGTTACACGGCTAACCATAGGTTAATGACTGTTCTGGGTTAATGCATCTTAACCTCTGCCTAAAGAAGTTTTTGTAAACTGTGGCAGTTCTTGAGTAGCCACAATGCTGCTGATTAGCATAACCCTGCCTTCCTTTGTAAGCAAATTTGTGTGGTCCTCACCTAGAGCCGTTTCACTGAGCTCTGGCTAGCCAAGACAGACAGTTATAACTAGCAATGATGGGGGTAGCAAGGACTACGCCCATAGCTGCCACTGTACATCTGCAATCAAGGTTTTTATATTATGTATGTGCTGACTCACAGGCACGGCCTATAACTTCCTACATAGTCTTAATTTTTTCTCTATGTAGTTTGTCTTCGAAGCCTCTGACAAAAAAAGGTCTCCATTTAAATAAATAACAGGGACGATGTCTCGCTGACACAGTGACAGTTCTGCCACTCGTGGCACCAGTGACCTGGGTACGCAATCTAAGCCTGGTACATCAGAGGGCCAGCAGAAAGAGGAGGACTGAACATGTTCTCCTCCTCCAAAGTGGGGTGTTTTTGAGGCCCAGTGCAACACCACCATCTTTGTGACCCCAGATGGTGGTGCAGCAGGTAAGCTCCTGGAACTGGGATGCCAATGGACTAGCGTGACATGCATCACACGTACACATCCGCACCCAGCATCAGTGTCCCAGGGAGGGGCAGAATCTAAGGAAAACCCCTGTGAGGTGCAGCAGGAAGATGCAGGTTCACCCTCCAGCCCTGCCTACCACTGCTCCACTGAGGTTTCCTAAGGACCCCCCCTCCCACCACCACCACCTGAGGTTCCTATCATGCGGAAATGAAGGTAAGTGCTGAAGATGGGCTTTATCAGAGCTAGAAGTGGTCAATAGTAGCAGAAACTGGCAGCTCTAGAAAGAAAAATAATAGAAAATAAATTCTAAGTAATAAGGCACGACGGGGTGTGCACTGCACAGATGGGGCATAGTAAGGCACAAAGCCCCTGGAAGAGCAGTTAGATCTACAGAAGGCACAACCCAGCATACCCCAGAATGTCTTATTTTGCTTATAAAATGGGTCTCTGTATTTTGCATATATGGAAAAAATATAATTAAGTAGTTTAAATACTGAAAAGTAACATCTTTGATTTAATCTTGTCTAAAGTCATTCTTCACCTGCAGGAACATTGTTTGTACAAGTTCTTTACTGAGTGACATACAGTACCATCAGGAAAGACAAACAATCTAAAGTTACACTACATCACAAATCTTTGACTCAGTATAGAGACAAAAGGACTGATACATGCATATAGCAGTATCCAGCATTACAGATTTTAAAAATGGATTCGTGCCAGCCCAGTGGTGCTAAAGGCTGAGGCGCTGGACGCCACACCTCGCGCTACGCCGGCGACCTGGGTTCAGGAACAAGCCCGGGTAGTCAGGGTCAGCAGGGATGGGAAAGGATTGAGCGTCCAGAGGACTGTTCTCCTTTCCCGGGGAAGGGGGGGCGCTTAGGCTGGCCGCTATTATGGTGTCCCCTAGCAGAGGCTGGGGGCACTACACCAGAGGCTTGCAGTGTAGCAGGGTTAGAGCCATGGCAGGAAGTCCAATGGGGGTAAACGGGAGCGCGTATCCAGTGTGCAGGAGTCCACTGCACGTCCAAGGCTCAGGGGGAAACCAGAACATGGAAAAAGGAGCCCGATCCTGGTAGGCCGTGTGGGGCTCAGGAGCTCCCAAAATGTTGAGTGTGCCAGCTGACCTTGGGAGTTCCCTCGCGTCTCTGGATATCCACACAGAATAGAATGGCAGTCCTGGGGAGGTGCAGATGTCTGGTCTCAGAGGGAGCATGGCCAATCGAGAGTCAGGACTGAGTCTACGACAGGGCGGGATGGAGGTAAGCCGAGTGCCCCCACCTGAGTGTGTCTGGGATTGAGTGTGTGGGGGATAAATAAATTGTAAACAAAAAGGATTCATTCTCTGGCAGCCGAGATCACCCATGTAATACAGAGACCATCTCTACCTGGAAGAGCCCTGCTGCCCCTGTATTATCACAGACTCAAAAGACAGGTATCGTATGGACCAAGGCCATCTAAAAGTCCAGCCGGATTCCCCACAAGCTACTATGAGATATTTTATTTAATAGGGAAAATCAGCCCTGTTCTAGGGCATTTTCAACAGGCTCCAGATTTCTAAATATTTCTTCTGTTGTTTTAGAATGCTGTACTGCATTTTTTTTCCACCCTCATACAGTCAAGTAATGAATTACACCAGTGAGATGCAGAAGGGGTTTTCCTCTGGCAGCCAGTGTTGAACAAGCATGTGCTTGCCTATTGCTAAACCCAGTATCCAGTGTCTGTGGCTGTGGTGGTCACTCTGGACATGCCATGTACTTCCTCTCAACAACACGGTGTCCAGTTTCCTTTCATATCCATATGACATATCAAATGATATGGGAAGGTGTAAATATTTCCCTTCAAAATGCTTGTACCTTTGGGCATGCCCAACTCAGAAGTAGAATGGATCCCACTGCCGACTGACACTTGGAGCAGAGAACCTGCAGGAACTTGCGTATTTTTTTTTTTTTTTTTAAATTGCAATTTTATTGTTATTCCACTTTTACATTAAAAAAACCCAAATAAAGTTACAAAACTAAAAAGTTACCTAAATAAAAAAATAAATATTACAGTCATACAACTATACATAAAACAACCTTTTGCTCATTTCCTTCTCCTTATAAAGGTCTTATACTTAATTACGCTATTGACCTTGAAAATCATCTAGCTATCTCCTTTCGCTGTTAGAGGGGGGTCCAAGTTAGTTTAACATCCACTTACCCTCTCCATTTATACATTCCCTTCAACCATCCAGCCATCTTTGTACTCCCTACTCACAGAATATGGGCCCAGCTCAAGAGATAGCACCTTAGAAGATAGGGAAGAGATAGGGAAAAAAAACACCCCCAAACCCCTCCTCTCCCCTTCCCTCCCTCCCTCCTCCCTTCCTTCCTCCCTCCCTTCTAACAAACAACCACTACTACTAATCTAAACCTATACTCTCTCCCTCCCCCTCCCCCACACGGTGGTTATTAAAATATTATCTTCTTCCAGGGCCATGTCGTCGCCTCTTCAGCGTGCTTTCTGTTCCTTTGACCCTGACACTACCTTCTCTAGATTCTCTCAGGGCCATCTAGCATTTCATTATCCAGGACCTCCATAATATCTATCCCTTCTCTAGCTCGAGAGAACTCAAAAAAGGGAAACCAGCGAGATTTAAATTGCTCAGTCCTTGAATTTCGGCTAGCAGTAAGCCTCTCCATTCTCTTAATCTGATTACAGCTTTCCAGCCATTGTTCTTCTCCTGGAGGGGCCCCATTTAACCATAACCTCGTGATTGCTTTCTGGGCCGCTGCCACGAGGATGGGGAACAAATATTGTGCCTTAGGACCCTTGAGACCAGGAGGAGGTTCCCCCAGCATCAGATACCGGGCCTCCTCTGGAATATCTATTTGGAATATTTGCCCCATATCTCGAGCCACCTGACTCCAAAAACTTTTAATTTTAGGACAGCTCCAGAAAATATGTTCATATGTGCCCAGTTGCCCACACTCCCTCCAACACCTATCAGAGGAGGCCTGGGCAAAATGCTTAGTTATCTCTGGTGCTCTGAAAAATCTCACCAACACTTGCCATTGTGCATTTTTTTTTTATTATATTTACTTTATTTAGGATTTTCATAAGACTTACAAGTCGATTGGTTATGACAATATTAATTTCATACTGTTCCTTATTTGTATTACAGTACAGCATTATTTACATTCCATAATGTGTAATAATAGCTTTACATCCAATCTCTGTTCTCAAAATAGTATCAAATCTAATTTCGTAAGTTGTTTCAATTATGCTTTTTCTTTTATGAAAGGTAGGCAGCCTCAAATGTAAACACCTAGGGCTGTCCACCTACTCGTAATAAGCAACCAAACAAAATGTAACTAGCAGAGAGCTCTGTGTCTTTTTGAGTTGGGCGACATTCACATAAGTTCCTCTGTTTTGAGGGGCAAGACTTTGAGGACATAACTATATTCTTGGGTACTCACTCTTCAAGCATGTATGTACGACTCTCTGTGATTCGGGGTCTGGTTTTGTTTGATCATAGCCTTGGGTTGAATGGGGCAATCAAAGTTTTCCTTTTAGTTAACTTCTTAATTTTCTGTTTCAGTTAGTATTTCCCACTTAGTCCATCTCTCTATAAATTTGCCTGTCTGGTCTCTTACTGCATACGACAGCCTCTCCATTTCTTGTACATCTTCCACTATGCGTCTCCATTCATGTTTACTTGGGGGGTGGGGTTAAGCCATTTCTTTGTTATGGCCTTACTTGTCGCTACCACCAATCTTGCCCATAGATATCTGTTATTGATACCCCTTACCTCTCTTGGTAGGAGGCCCAGTATTAGGTATTGTATATGCAGAGGTGATGTTATCTGAAAAAGTCTCTGTATTGTAGTCCCCACATCTGTTACAAATGTTTGTATTTTTGAGCAGGAGAAGAATATGTGGGTATGGGTCACCCCTTCTACTCCGCACTGTCTCCAGCATTTTCCCCACCCCTCTCTCCCCACTGTGCCTTAATCTGTGGGGTAACAAAGTATCGAATTCGTATTCTCCATGCGAACTCCTGCCATTTTGGGGATGAGGTGGTCTGGGCTGCTATTCGCCAGATGGTTTGCCATTCTTTGTTTGTCAAGTTGCACCCCGCTTCCTCCTTCCATTTTTTAATAATATGGTCTACTACAGCTTCCCTATTGGATGTGAGGAATTTATAAATGTGAGAAATGGCTCCCTTAGAGTCAGTATTCTTTAATAGTTGTTCAGTGCTTATGTTTCCCTCTCCTGCAACCTGAATATTTTGTGATTTTCGCATTTGTGTTTGTGTGTAATTGTGCATCTGGACTTACCTGAATCAATCTGTTTCTAACCAGTGGCAGTTTCCTCCTTGCATTGTTTGTTTAATGGTTTGAAAGCCCCTCCTGGCTTGCTGTTTGAACCAGCCATCCATTATACCTGGTTGAAATTACTCACTGTGTATTAACCATCTATCTCTTCATATTCTGGGGTGTTTGTGAAAAGCTTCAGTGGCCTTTAATGTAACATTTACGGCTGTGTACTTTCAGCCCTGTTCCTGCTGTAATGGCCTGTCCTCATTATTATTGCCTCGGGTTTACTATCTGCTAACTGATCCACTTCCAGTGCACACCAGTGGGCAGTGGCCTGTAATGTACCCCACTGTAATGCCCATCTCACTTGGGCTGCTAGTCAATACTCTTCTAGGCCTGGAACTGCCCGTCGCCCCCATTTCCCAAGCTTGTAGAACCCTTCCTCCTTTCCTTTATCGGCCCAAATAAACATGGACAATAGTTGTTGGGTATTTTGAACCATTGTTTAGAGAGTGCCACTGGTGCACACTGGAAGAGGTATAAAAGGCGTGGAAGTATATTAATTTTTATGGAGTAAATCCTGGCGTGCTGTGGAGGAGGAATTATTTCCCATCTTTTAATGTCTTTTTATTTTTTTCAGAGGAGGGAGATAGTTATCCTGATATAGGTATTGGTTTGTTGTATATAAAGTTACTCCCAAGTATTTCAAATTCGTTAAGGTCCATCTCATTTGGTATTTCCTCATAATTTGGTCCAACGGGTTGTATCTAAATGTTAGTATTTCAGTTTTTGCTTGGTTCAGTGTGTAACCAGAAACTGAAGTGAATTATATTAGTCTATCCATCAATTTTGGAATAGATTTATCTGGGTTAGCTAAAAACATTAGCACACCATCTGCATATAGGCCTATTTTATGTTCACCTCTCCCCAACCGAATCCGCTGTATGTCTTTGCCCTGTATTAACTGTTGTGCTACGGGCTCTATTTATAAGGCAAAAAGTAGGGGAGAAAGGGGGCACTGTCTTGTGCCTCTTCCAAGTTGTATTCTATTGGATATTTGTCTGTTTGCTCTAATGTATGCAGTTGGGTTTTCATATAACTGAAAAAAATTTTTTTTGAAGTATTCCCCTATCCAAAACCAGTAAGCACGTCCTGTAAAAATGGCTATTCCACCTTATCAAATGCCTTTTCGGCGTCCAGGCTCATGATCACTGCCTCTGTGTTAGATGCATGTGGGTGGTTTATCACATTCATTGCTCTCCTTACATTGTCTGCCACTTGTCCTCCTACAATGAATCCTGTTTGATCTATAGTTATTATTCTGGGCAGTAAAGGTTCTAATCTTTTGGCCAATATGGAAGTTATTATTTGTAATCTATATTTAATATTGAGATGGGCCTAAATGAGGTGCATCTAGTGGGGTCTTTTCCTGGTTAGGGATTACTGAAATTACCGCTAGAGTCCAAGGGGGGCGCGGTTACCTTCCGAGTCCATGACCTCTCCTTTTTAAATAATAAGAGGCGCTCACCGGCTTCACAAATTTTGTTATAAAATTCCATGGGGAATCCATCCACCCCGGCGTTTCCCAGTTTTGCCCCTCCCTATGGCTCCCTGAATCTCTTCTGCTGTAACAGGGCTTACTAGAGATTGGGCCATATGTTCTGTTATTTTGGGTAGGTTTAATTGTTTCAAATATTGTTCCGTCTTCTCTTTCTGTATAGTTAAAGCAGGGGGTATATAGCTCTGTATAGAAATTTGCGAAGGCACTCAGTATTTCTGTTGAGTTGGTGGCCATGCTGCCATTTTCTGGGTGCTGTACTTTGGTGATCCGGGCCTTCACTCTTCTTACCCTTAGTCTACATGCTAGCAGCTCAGGAGCTCTGGGTCCCCCTTCAGAGTATTTCTGTTTTAGAGATTGAATGTTTCTCTCAGTTTTGTAGTTTAAAAAGGTATTGAGTTCTTTTTTGAGCTCCTTAAGTTCCCTCCCTCTTTGTTGGTTTATTTGTAATTGCTGTTGTATTTCAAGGGCCTGTATTTGTTCTATTTATTGTTGCGTCTCTCTTCCTTCTCTGCTTCTGCCTGGCAACTGCTATGGCTATTGGTTTACCTCTAAGAATTGCTTTAATTGTGTCCCACATTATATTCATCTTAACCTCCAAGTCTTCATGATCTTTTAATGTCTGTTCTATTAGGTGTAGGATTTCTTTTAAAACTTCCTTATCTTTCAGCAGGGCTAGGTTCAGTCTCCAGAAGGTGTTGGGGATGATATTTTGCAATTGAATTTCCATTATGGTGCATTTTTTTTAATTACTTAGGACATTTGTTCTATTGTGGCCCTTGCAGTTGCAGTATTTTATAAGTGCAGTACTGTGGTTCTGCATGTGTAACCTCTACCCCCCGGACATACGGAGACACACATAAAGTTGTTTGCATTTATTTTAGGTTAAACTTCCTTGTTCATTTACCTTTTTCCTTTTTCTTCTTTACTTTGGTTTAGTTGCTGGAGCAAGTAAGTGTGAGAGAGTGATGTATCATGTGTAGGGAGAAAGGTTCGCAACAGCTATGGGGGAATGATAAAGAAGCAGGCTTCGGTCAGGATTCTCGAGGTACTGATAAATACTGATGACTAATTAGTTAATTTCCATGACTCGACAGAGCCAGGCACTGTGTGTTTTAATTGCGTCTGTGTAGCTATCGGGAGAGAGGCAATCGGAAACAAGCAAGCAGTGGCAAGGGGAGGGTGGAAAAGATGGAGATAGTTAAGAATTTCACATGAAATTGCTAAGATATCATAATTATGGCAATATTACAGCACTATGCACGAGGACAGACAGAGTTTCCAAAAATCAGTAGGAGAGGAATAGGAATGTACAGGCCACTG
Organism: Neoceratodus forsteri; assembly: GCA_016271365.2. Classification (NCBI taxonomy): domain Eukaryota; kingdom Metazoa; phylum Chordata; order Ceratodontiformes; family Ceratodontidae; genus Neoceratodus; species Neoceratodus forsteri. The sequence continues at coordinate 117,133,390 of CM057453.1, read as the reverse complement.
GCTGTGTCTGTGAGGATGCTCAGGTTTGAAAACAACAAAAAATTGATGGTGGATATAATTATGAACGAACTGAAGATCCTAAAGTGTGCACACGGATTTAATTCATATTTGTATGAACAAAATCAATAGCTAACACACCTTTGTATCCACATAGGGTCCGATTAGTAGTGTTACTAATCTACTTATTTTCTTTTGCCCCACCCCCCCTTTTTTTTTTTGTGCTTCTTGCTTCCCTCGTTCTTTCTCTCCATATCTTCCACTTGTCAGTTTGGCAGCAACACACTGGGTGAAAATCTGACCCAAGAGCTCTGGCCAAACTGATTCGAGCTGCACTAAAGAATTTTATCCAAGTTTTTTTTTTTTTTTTTAATTATTATTATATTTTACAATTTTTGAGTACAATGAATGTTCTCTTTTACATATAAAAAAATGCATGTGCAATAATACCTTTAAAGAGAAGCTCCATTTAACGTTATCAGACAAGACATTCAGCCTTAATCATTTAAGACTGAAGCAGAGTGAAATCAATTTGGCAACATTTCTTGTTTTTAACTAGTACACTGTAAATATTTTACAGGGCGCATTTGTTATGGAATGTTTTTTCTTGCATCTTTGTATTTGTGTATTTATGCTTATGCACATTGTTGGCATAGATTTCACAAATGCATGTGTTTTTAAATGTAGTCTGTATGTAGGAGGACCTCTGGTCTCAGGACTATAATGTAATCACTAGCTACAAGTATTTAAGCACCTCCTGCAAATCTGTTCTTCACCTTTGATTAGGATCTACTAAGGATACAAAATACGTCCGGTGTCTGAGTATGTCACTTTTTAATTAATAAAGAAGTGTGACTTCATACAGTGAAGTTGTGAGTGGCATTTATCTGTCAGAAGAGGTGGTGAGTGGCCAGTTTTTTTGTATCTATACTGCACTAATGTATCACAGAGCACTGCCGGCCTGGTGCGGCTTTTCTTCTGTTTTGCTAGTAATCGAGAGAACCAAACAAAACCTTTTGGATATAATTATGAAAAGGATGTGGTATATAGATGTATCAGGGAAAAGTATCTCTATCCAGAATGTGCTCAGGGTATGCTAGATTTAAGCATTCCAAACTCAAGAAACTTACTTGCGATATTTAACAGCAACAAAAAAAGAGGAGCTTAAGAAAAGCTTACACAAATTTGAGATTTCAACAGATGTTCTTAATTACAAAGGGTAGGGATCCTGGCTTCCCTAACAACCTGAGAGCTTGCCTAAACAGTCATCAGGAAGTTGAAGACGCAAGTCATTACTTATTTTCTTACCCCCTGTTTTCAGACACCTATGGAGAAGTGGATAGGACCCCTACTAAGAGGAATAGATTCAAAGAACAATTTAATTGTAAAAAGCAGTCTGCTGAAATCAAATTCAAGTTCAATACAAAGGAGAAAACTTCACTCTTGAAGCCAAAAGGATTAGTATGCCTGTCTGTTTCCAGTAATCTTTTTAAATTAGTTTGCTTTTCACTATAAGCCTATCCGAGTGACCCAAGAATGCCTTGACTGCGATGCGCAGATTGTTAAGTGAAGTACTGAATTTAAGGGCCACAGCATTACTAAGTTCACTGAGATGCTGTAACGTACATAATGGCAATGTACTAGTTTAATTATTAAGTAGGTTGAAGTCCACAGGATAGAGGATCCAGGGATTTGCCATGGGTTGCTGTTACTGGTGCCTCCCAACTCGCATAATGTCCCTGTCTTCCGCTCCTCCTCCCTGGTGCCCAAACACCTTTCAGTAGCACATGGAAGTGCATCCCCCACTGCCCCCAAAGTGAACCAACCCGCCCACATAATGCTGTACATCGGGTCAGACTGGCCTTCATGGGAGCCACTTATGTTCTGAGGTCTCTGCATATGTGAATCAGGTCCTCTGCACACCTGCAGTCACTCTATGCACTCTTATGGAGGTGTGGAAGTCCCCCTGTGGTTGGCCAAGGGAGCTTGATCCCTCCGCAGGACACTGCCACATACAGCAGATGCCAAAAGAGGCTATGCCTAAATCTGAGCAAGTGGGAAGAGCCGAGGAGAAAGCCAGGTTGAAGTCCCACGGCCATCTCTCTGACAGCCGGGGCTCTGAGGGATCCTCTGGTCTAGTAGCAACTGGCAGTAGATCCTAGTCCACATACTGGACTGCCTTGGGGGGGGGGCCTCACCCTTGTGCCCCCTTCCACCGGGGACAGACCTGTAACAGATGCCAGGTTGAGCTGGGTCCCAAGGAGGATTGGGGGCTAACAGGCCTCATCAGGGTATAGCACTGTGTGCAAGGTACATCCTTGGAAGCCTACCAGGGCTGGGAGAAAACGCACCCTACTATTTACCACAGCCTGTTTATGAGACAGGAGCCAGGTCTAAAGAGTGGCTGAAGAGCAAGGTCTAATTATGCAGGGGGAATCCAAGGTACTGGTCTTCCTGATCACTCATAAGCCATGCACATGGGAAGGAAAGCTTCGGAGGGGGAAGCAGCAAAATGGAGGGAAGCTGGAATGATGTATAGAACTGCTTTCCCTGCACACCTTGTTTGCAAATAAAGATAAACAATACAATTACATGGACCCTAGGGCTTCAGGGAATTTAGCTGCTAAGCTCCCAAAACTTCACAGTCTTGTGGCAGGAGGACAACATTCAGATGAGGACAGTGACAACTAGTGACTTAATAATGCACAGAGTTAAATTTCCATTATGATCGCCATCATCAGTGTTGGTTCAGCTTTGCAGGACTTCTGAGACCATGAAATACATGGACTGAGACCACAGAACTTTATTTTGACAACTTTTTTGTTACACTGGTACAGTTTTCATATATCAGTATTGTAAAATATCTTAAGAAATGCATGACATACAACAGGAATGTTCGTAAGCACTTTTTCACAGACCTAGTGGTGGACAAGTGAATGCGCTGCTAGAGGAATAATACAGGATAAATCAGTCGGTGAACGGCTTCAAGAGGGGACGGGGTAAGCATATGGGATTAGTTAAAAGGGGAATGGTGGGCAGAGTGAAGGGGGAGGGATGGCCACTAGGGCCACTGCAGTGTAGTTAGGTAGGGTGGGCAGACTGGATGGGCCAGTAGGCCTTTTTCCGTCATCAGTGTCTATGTGTAACCCCCAATACAAGTGTTTCACACACTGGGGGGGGGGGGGATGTTTAATCCTAGGCCCTCAGAGTGCGGGTGACATGTTCCATGATCTAAACATTAACTGCTCAAGTGCAAATTTGTTCTCCATTTTTTGCTCCTCTAGGTCCGTGTCCCCTTCCCTTGGCATCCCCTACCTCTGTCCAATAACCCATAGCATGCACCCCACAGTTAGACCCCCAGGACAGAGGCTGATCCTGGTGGTGACCGTATCCACAAGTCTGTAGCGACGCCCAGTTGGCCAAAGTGGGACACAGCGGACGGCGACTTCATTCTGCAGTCAGCACTGGCATTTCCTCTTTCTTGTGTCCCAAGGACACCTCATGTCATGACGGGTTCCCGCTGCCAATGTCAGATATGTACCCTTCCCATTTCTGTTGCTCTTCACTTCACCTTCCTCCATGGTCACCCAGGAGGAGGTGATAGTGGGGAGCCGGAATCCTCCCCCCTTCCACAGGAAGGCAGCATCTGCTCAGACACAACCCCCAAGTTGAGCCTCAATGCCCAGGGTTCTCTCCAGAACTTGAGTTGTCAGCGCACAAGTGGTAGTGCTAACCCTAAACCGCAGGGCCAGCAAGTGTATGTCTTAACAGGACTGATTTATAAAATCAACATAGGAAGTGGGGCCGGTTGGCTAAAATGGCAGCACCCATAATACTAGTTTTGCGTCATGTGGACACTTCAAGATGGCGGGGCTGTCTTGTCTCTCAGGGCTGGGGAAGCCAAGGTAGAAAGAAAAATGCATCAGTGTCACTTAACTACTTTACATTCTCAGGTTTCCATTCCACAGTTACTAGGGTTATGATACTGATGCTCATATGCCTGGCATACAACTGCTCATCAGAATTTTGGAATAATCATTGGTGAGAACATCCATTACCATTCAGTCGTCTGCCCTGTAAGTTCATTATTTACCTGTTTCAGTGTTTGATTCAGGTTATGCCATTGTGTGGTCTGAAACGACATTAAAATTGTTTGCAGCTTCTTTAAATGTTTGACAATAAGGACCCAAATATACTGCAATTTTGAAGTGGATTAAATGTGCGAACAATGGGGGAAAAGTGAATAGCCATGAACTATGAATTATTATGATGAGCTACCTGGCACCAGCAACTCGAGTCTGGAAGGGAACCCAGAGCACTGGAGGCTTGGCTGGGGAGAGGATGTGTGTCTGAGCAGGTAGCCACCTGGGGTCAAGCAGATCACCGTATGGTGTGGTTCAATGTGAGAACAGTGGAGGAGTCAAACCACACAAAAGCAAGGGACCTGGATTTCAAGGGGGCCGACTTTGCAAAGTTAGAGGAATGTCTTAAGAAAGCACTGGCAGGGAAGGAGATGAGGGGTACAGGGACAACAGGCAAGTCTTAAGGGAGTCATAGTGGAGGCAACAAGCCTTTGCATTAGGCAAGTAAGCAAAACAAAGAGAAGGAAACAAAACACTGTGGTTCTCTAAGGAACAGGCCATGAATGTAAGGATGAAAAGGCTGGCACTCAGGAGGTACAAGGAAACATAGAGGAAGGAAGACATGGAACTGCAAATCTCGAAAAGCAGAGGGAGGCGGCGAAAGCAGTTAGGCACGCAAAGGCGCAAATGGAAGAAAAACAGCCCAGGCAATAAAGAAAGGGGACAAGAACTTTTTCAGGTACATTAGTGAAAGAAAAAAGACTAGGTGTGGGATTGTGAGACTAAAAAGGGGAGTGTGCAGAGGGGGGCCAAGAAAAAGCAGCAATCCTGAACACCTATTTTTGTTCAGTATTCACAGAAGAAGGGGAAGGGGAGAGACCACAGTTAGGGGATTGTGAGAGGCTAGGGTAACAAAGGATACTTGCAAGGAGAGGTGTTCTTCATTAACAGATCTTTTTATTCACTGGAACCAGCAAATGCACAAATTAACTAAACAAAAACGAACTGCACGATAAAGAAATAAAAATAGATGCAGGACAAAACAGGCAGAAAATTCCATTATCTAGGCAGTAATACATTCCAATGCTACCTTCTTCTCGATGCTTACAACACAGCACCCAAACTCCATCTGCCTACACAAAGAAAAAATCTGGCATATAAAGGGTGCAAGTGAATTTGATTGGTTCTCCTAACAGTCAATCACATAGTAGTTTTAAACTTCCAAACAAACTCATTTATTTAGGTCTAAAATCAGACTTAGAACATCCTAAACCTTCAATTTACATGAATAATTTAAACTAAATTCTTTCCCTTGAATTAATCCCACTTCTAAACTCAATTTTGAAATGCTGACAGACTCCGCCCAGATTCTCTGCATAAAAATAGAGAGAGAGAGGCCGGCCGGCTCCTATAGAGCAGCGAAACAGGGCAAGTCCTTTCGGCGTTTCACTACGTTTTCCCCAAAAGGATTTTTGAAGAACAAGAGCAGAATTCAGACCCTTTTAAGTCCATTTTTAAAGGAGGGAAAAGACTTCTTTTAAATGAAAGACGACCGCAGTTTAGTTTGAAATCTTTTTTTATTTTCGGAAACTGAAACGCAAAATGCAGCTGCACGAATGTGCGCACAGACGAGAAGGAAAGGGGCAATTAACGAAACGTTTGAAAACTCAAAAACTACAAATCCTAGGTAAGTGCTCATACTAAATGCTGGAACGTCCCAACGGGAACATACACGGGCTGCTTTATTTTAGGAAAGGGTCTCTCGAAGACCCGAAACAAAACGAAGTAAACCGGGTTCTATTTTTACTTTGCAACGGAAAACGGCAAGTAATCTATTGCATCCCAAAGTGTTCTAACTAAACATATTACATCTCTACTTAATAAAAGAACTCTTCTGGGATTGGGGAGTTGAAACAAAGTTGTATATTATAGAGAGGCATGGTGAATAATATATAAATGTAGAAGTTTTTTTTGAGATCCTACACAATATTAACCCAAAATAAAAAGCATTACTTCAAGCGATTACGTCTTCCTGAATAAAAGACAAAGTTTTATAAATGAATAGTCTGTAATAGATGGCCAGGCTATTACAAGCTATCCACCTAGATATCACAAATAACAAGAAAAAGCACAAAGACTAACGAAGACAGCATTCATTCCACAAGACAGCAAAATTAAAAAAAAAAAAAACAAAAATGATAAAGGGTTTGACCTATAGGAGCCTCTTTCACATTCCTCCCCCTTCTGATGGAGCCACAGCCCACCTTCTCCATGGCTCCACCCCGGGGTCCCTTAATATTACAAATACTAACAAGTAAGAGGAAGACAAACATCCTCTAAATCATTATTCTTCATTACCCCGGGGTTAAGTGAACATCCCTCTTTCTTCGCATATCTTGAAAGAAAATCCACATTACTGTTTGTAATTCCCTTTCAGTGTTTTATTATAAAACGATAGGGTTGCAGTGAAAGGTACCACCGCATAACCTGAGGATTCTTATCTTTCATATTATGCAACCAGCATAACAGATTATGATCCGTCCAGATTACAAATTCTGTACCCCATAAATAAAACCGTAGGGCTTCAACAGCCCATTTAATGGCCAAGCACTCCTTCTCAATGGTTGAATACTTGGTCTCTCGTTCATGTAATTTCCGACTAACATACATGACGGGGTGTTCTTCTCCTTTAATATTTTGCGTTAACACTGCTCCAATACCCTGGTTTGAGGCGTCGGTTTGCAAGATAAAGGGGCTGAAAAATCGGGTGTATGGAGAACGGGTGAAGAGCATAAAAGAGATTTTATAGTACAAAAAGCTTCCTCACACTTAGGACTCCACACTATTTTATCTGGGCTACGTTTTCGTGTTAAATCGGACAGAGGTCCGGTTATAGTTGAAAAGGCAGGAATAAACAGTCTATAATAGCCTGCTAATCCTAAAAAGGCTCACACATCCTTTTTTGTTTTAGGTGTGGGACATGTTGCCACCGCATCAACTTTAGTTATCTCAGGCTTTACACAGCCTTTTCCAATCAGGAATCCAAGGTACTTAGTTTCTTGCATACCCATAGTACACTTTTCTGGATTTATGGTAAGTCCAGCATTGGAAATAGCTGCTAAAACCTCTGATAAGTGGAATAAATGCTCTTTCCATGTTGGGCTGAATACCACTACGTCATCCTAATATGCTGCACTATAAGCAGTATAAGGTGCTAGAATTTTATCCATAATTCTTTGAAATGTAGCGGGGGCCCCATGTAACCCAAAAGGCATTACAGTGAACTGGAATAATCCTAATGGTGTACTGAATGCTGTTTTATCCCGTGCTTCTGGGTCCAAAGGTATTTGCCAATACCCTTTTATTAAATCAAGAGTAGAAAAGTATTGGGCATTACCTAAATGATCCAATATGTCATCAATTCGGGGCATAGGGTAGCTATCAAATTTAGAAATGGCATTCAGGCGACGGAAATCTAGACATAAACGTACTCCTCTTTCTTTCTTTTTTACAACCACCAAAGGAAACCTCCAGTCACTACGAGAAGGTTCTATAATCCCCATTTCCTTCATTTTTTTTTAATTCATGGTTTACAGATTCCCTAACCTTCTCAGGAAGACAGTAGGATTTTTGGCGAATAGGCATATTTTGAGAAACTATGATGTTATGTGTCTCCCCTCATATTTTCCCTGGTGTCCCCTTAAAAGTGATTTTATGTGATTGTATTAGAGACAATAACTCCATTGTTTGTTGAGGAGTTAGCTCTGGATTTATACAGATTTCTTTGAGATCCCCTTTTGCTTCCAGTCTACGATAGGCTAAATCAAGTTCACTATTATTCATTTCTGGATAGACATGCCCACATACTTCAGGTCTTCTTTCATTCCAAGATTTTAATAGGTTCACATGATAAATACGTTTCTTATTAAGTTTATCATGTACATTAATTTCATAGGTGACAGGTCCAACCTTACGGATTACTTTATTAGGGACCTTGCCACTTCATTAATAACTTATTTGCAGATGAGGGTAGTAATAATAATACCTGGTCCCCCCTCTAAAAATAACTTAGAAACTTCCTGCTTAGCTCTCGCAAATGCAACTGCCGCTAGCCTTAGTGTAAAATATATATATATATATATATATATATATATATATATATATATATATATATATATATACACACTCTGTTTGACAATGCTCACTGAGCGCCCCTTCCTTTCCCTACTTATTCCTCCTCCCTATCTCCCTCCCTTCTACCCCCACCAGCTCTCCCCGACCATAAGTTTTGCACCTTTTGTTATCTTTAGCTCGTTGGAGATTGTACTCTATTGTAACAAAATTGTAATTGAACTGTAACTTTTTTGTTGTAAGTACTGTGTCCCTTGTACTACTGTTCTGATGTCCTCTTTGTGATGAGGTACCTTTGTAAATGAGCCTCTGGCTCAAAGGTTTCTAAACTGATGTTTAACTAAATAAATAAATAAATAAATAGTCCCTGTGCCTTTATCATATTGTTGTTTTTGTATTGTCTGTTGTCTCTGATTAGTAGCATGAGCCAATTGACTATATTTTTTTATTCGTTCCCTCAATTGGTGTAGGTATTCAGGGGGGCATTTATTTTGAGTTTCTTTATTATCTTCCCACCATTCTTTTATTATATCCAGGGGCCCTCTTGGGTTTTTCCCATATAACAACTCAAAAGGGGAAAACCCGGTTGAAGCTTGGGGCACCTCACGGTAAGCAAACATTAAATACGGGAGATAAGTATCCCATTGCCTTCCTTCATCCTGGATAAACTTTTGAATCATCTTTTTCATAGTTTGGTTGAAGCATTCTACCCGACCGTCGGTTTGGGGATGATAAGGTTTTGTTCGAATAGCCTCAATACCCAACGTCTGGTATAACCGCATCAATACCTTAATACAGAAGTTAGTACCTCTGTGTGTGAGTATCTCTTGAGGAATACCTACTCTACTAAAAATCTTTCCCAGTTCCTCAGCAATTCTAGTGGCGGTGATAGTTCAGAGGGGTACCGCCTCCGGATATTTAGTAGCATAATCACATACCACTAGAATGTACTGGTTTCCTTTAGAGCTTTTCTGCACTGGTCCTACAATATCCATTGCAATTCTCTGGAAGGGAGTAACGAACAAAGGGCATAGATTATGCCAGTGCTGTCTTTTAAAAACCTTTGCCACTTTTGGCACTCTGAACAACTTTACAATAACTAGCAACTTGCTCATGAATTCCAGGCCAAAAAACCTGTGTAATAACCTACTCAGGGTACGGTCTCTCCTCAAATGGTCATTGTAGAATATCATGAGCCAGTTTCACAAAAGGAACGATACTTTTCAGGGACTAACAGTTGTTCAGCCTGTTCTTTTGTTCTAGGATTAACACAGACCCTATACATCAGACCATTTTTCATTTGAAATTTGCTTATATTTCCCTGAGTCTTGTCCTGGGAAGAGAACAACATTTTTAGAGCCTCATTCTCCTGTTGTAACTTTACAAAATTATCTCTTTCACATTCCATATCACTTTCCCTCTGGAATCATAAGATTGGCTATCAGTCCATTTTTGCTTCTCGCTTCTTCTCTGTCTTCTGCTTTTCTTGTCTTTCCCTGGTTCTCCATAAATGTCCTTTTCAAAAGGAAAATGATGCTCTAAAATGTCATTTTGTTGATGAGGGTAACTCTGTGACCTGGTTACTACAGCGCATATGTTTGAAGACACCAAAGACTGAAAAGAGGGACTGTCATGTCCGATTATAACTGGTACAGGGAGGTTGGGCACCACACCTACTTTTAAAGTCTGTACCTGCCCTTGTATAATCAATTCTGTTTCTTCTAGAGGATAAGAGTGAGTGTCACCATGGATACATGTCACTTTTGTAAATGGATTGTCTGAAGAAGGGGCTGCACTCAATAACTGTGATTGTATAAGAGTCTGTTTACTTCCCAAGTCTAGCAAACCTAAGACTTTGTGCTGCCCCACTTGTACCGGTACCACAAACTGCCCCCAGTTAGCTAGAGCTAAATGTGTTTGTTCCACCTTTTTCTGAGGACAATACCTTGCAATGTGTCCCTTAGATGTGCATTCGTGACACACAATGTCTGGGTTATACCCTCTTCCTGTTTTACTGGTGCCTTGTGCAGTGGAAACATGAATATTCCCCACCGTAGTAGTAGTAGGGGTTCTTACCGGCTGGTGGGGATGGACCTGATGAAAAGTCCTCTGTCTTTGGGGTCATGCAGTAATATAATCCTCAGCCAGACGAATAGCGGTTTCTGAGGTCTCTGGGCGATGCTCTTTAACCCAAAGTTGAACATCGGATGGAAGTACGCGTAAAAATTGTTCTAGAACTATAGTCTCAATAATTTGGTCTGTAGTCCGGGTATTGGGTTGTAGCCATTTAACACATAAATCTTTCAACTGTGTGTAGGTATCTTGAGGATTATCAACTGTGGTGTATTTGAATGAACGGAATCTCTGACGATAAGTCTCAGTATTTATATCATATAGCTTTAAAATAGCTTGCTTTACCCGGTCATAGTTATTCACATCTACCATGTCCACTCGGCTATAAGCAAGTTGAGCCTTCCCGGTCAAATAAGGTGCTAGCCGAATTACCCACTGGTCCCTGGGCCAATTACAGGCTATTGCCACCTCTCAAAGGTCAACAGATAAGCTTCTATGTCATCGGTACCTGTTAATTTGGCTATTTTAATGTCCTTCTGGCTCCCTCCAGGGATAGCAGGGGCTCGCCCAGTACCCAACGCTTGGAAAGCCCTTAAGGTATCATTCCATCTGGCCTCATATTCTCTCCGGTCTGTATCCCTCTGTCTCTCAATTTCCAGCTGCCTGGTACAAAGCCATCTTAACAAGTCTTGTGGTTCTTCAGGGAGGTGTTCTTCCTCAACACCTCCACTGGCTTGCTCCAGTCCCTCATTCTTGGGTACCTCCATTTGACGTGTATCCGGAACCTTTCTCCGAGTCACTGTTTCCAGACCTGAGAGCAAGGGTATTTGATATTTGGCTGTCACCGATCTGGTATGCACTCTCTGCGGTTCTGGTTGATCTGTCAGGTGAATGTCCTCTCGAACCCGTAACATCAGGTATCCACCGACCTTGGAACAGGTCTTTACGTTGGTTACCTCAACCAGCCAAGATCCCACTTCTCACACCAATGTGAGAGGCTAGGGTAACAAAGGATACTTGCAAGGAGAGGTGTTCTTCATTAACAGATCTTTTTATTCACTGGAACCAGCAAATGCACAAATTAACTAAACAAAAACGAACTGCACGATAAAGAAATAAAAATAGATGCAGGACAAAACAGGCAGAAAATTCCATTATCTAGGCAGTAATACATTCCAATGCTACCTTCTTCTCGATGCTTACAACACAGCACCCAAACTCCATCTGCCTACACAAAGAAAAAATCTGGCATATAAAGGGTGCAAGTGAATTTGATTGGTTCTCCTAACAGTCAATCACATAATAGTTTTAAACTTCCAAACAAACTCATTTATTTAGGTCTAAAATCAGACTTAGAACATCCTAAACCTTCAATTTACATGAATAATTTAAACTAAATTCTTTCCCTTGAATTAATCCCACTTCTAAACAATTTTGAAACGCTGACAGACTCCGCCCAGATTCTCTGCATAAAAATAGAGAGAGAGAGAGAGAGAGAGGCCGGCCGGCTTCTAAAGAGCAGAGAAACAGGACGAGTCCTTTCGGCGTTTCACTACGTTTTCCCCAAAAGGATTTTTGAAGAACAAGAGCAGAATTCAGACCCTTTTAAGTCCATTTTTAAAGGAGGGAAAAGACTTCTGTTAAATGAAAGACAACCGCAGTTTAGTTTTAAATCTTTTTTTTATTTTCGGAAACCGAAACGCAAAATGCAGCTGCACGAATGTGCACACAGACGAGAAGGAAACGGGCAATTAACGGAACACTTGAAAACTAAAAAACTACAAATCCTAGGTAAGTGCTCATACTAAATGCTGGAACATCCCAACGGGAACATACACGGGCTGCTTTATTTTAGGAAAGGGTCTCTCGAAGACCCGAAACAAAACGAAGTAAACCGGGGTTCTATTTTTACTTTGCAACGGAAAACGGCAAGTAATCTATTGCATTCCAAAGTGTTCTAACTAAACACATTACATCTCTACTTAATAAAAGAACTCTTCTGGGATTGGGGAGCTGACACAAAGTTGTATATTATAGAGAGGCATGAGGCGAATAATATAAATGTAAAAGGCTTTTTTTTTTTTTTGAGATCCTACCACAATATTAAGCCAAAATAAAAAAGGCATTACCTCAATGTGATTACGTCTTCCTGAATAAAAGACAAAGTTTTATAAATGAATAGTCTGTAATAGATGGCCAGGCTATTACAAGCTATCCACCTAGATATCCACAAATAACAAGAGAAAAAAAAAACGCACAAAGACTAACGAAGACAGCATTCATTCCACAAGACAGCAAAAATAAAAAAATAAAAAACGATAAAGGGTTTGACTCATAGGAGCCCCCCCCCCTTTCACAGGGATAGAAGCACCAATGGAAGGGAGAGAGGTGGACAACAGTCCATTTACGAAGGACAGAGTCCTAGAAAAACTCGCAAATCTGAAAGTGGACAAGGCAATGGGACCAGATGGGTTACATCCCAGAGTATTAAAAGAACTTGGGGAGGTGCTGGCAGCACCACTGACAGCCCTGTTCAACAAATCACTGGAAACAGGTGTGGTACCGAAGGACTGGAGGAGGGCAAATGTAGTCCCTCTCACAAAGTGGGAGCAGGGAGGAGGCTGGCAATTACAGGCCAGTCAGCCTGTCCTTGGTGGTGGAGAAATCAATGAAATCTATACTAAAAGAAAGGATTGTGATACAGCTTGAATCCAGCAGAGCACAGGATCTGAGACAACATGGATTCACAGCGGGAAGGTCTTATCACACTAATCTGACTGATTTCTTTAACTGGGTGACCAGAGAAGTAGATCAGGGAGGGGCAGTGGACATGGCCTACCTGGATTTCAGCAAGGCTTCAACACCATCCCACATAGGAGACTTGTAAACAAGTTCAGCAGCCTGTCAGTGAGTCCCAGAGTGGTAAATTGGGTCAGAAATTGACTGAGCGACAGGACACAGAGAGTAGTGGTGAATGAAGTTCAATCCCAAGAGAGAGGGGGTGACCAGCGGGGTGCCACAGGGATCAGTGCTGGGACCAGTCCTCTTTAATGTCTTCATAAGTGACATTGCAGAATGGCTGGAAGGGAAGGTTTGCCTATTTGTAAATGACATGAAGATCTACAACAGGGTTGACACTCCAGGAGTGGAGAAAATGAGAAGGGACCTAAGCAAGCTTGAGGAGTGGTCGAAGGTGTAGCAGCTAAGATTCAATGCAAAGAAGTGCAAGATCAAGCACTTGGGGGCACAGAATTACAGGAGAGGAGTACATGATGGGCAAGGAGATACTGGCAGCCACCAGATAGGAAAGGTACCTGAGAGTAATCATATCTGGTGATCTAAACATTGCCAAACAATTTGAGAAGGCTGTGGGGAGAGAGTCAGTGGGATGCCAGGGTGCACAGGGAGAGGTATCACCAGCAGAAGGAAGGAGGTGGTGATGCCACTGTACAGAACAATGGTGAGACCTCATTGAGTACTGTGTCCAATTCAGGAGGCCAAATCTCCGGAAGGACATAGATAGATTAGAAGCAGTTCAGAGAAGGGCAACCAGAAGTCATATAAGAGATACTAGAGGACCTCAATACATATTCCCTGGAAGAGAGAAGAGGGATATGACAGAGACTTTCAAATACCTCAAGGGTATCAATAAGGTACAAGAGGGTAGCAACTTTCAGATAAGAATATGTTCAAGAGCAAGGGGTCATAATATGAGAATAGAGGAGGCAGACTCAGGGGTAACATGAGGAAGTATTTTTTTCACAGAAAGGGTGGTGGATGCATGGAACAGCCTCCCTGTAGAGGTTGTGGGGGAAAATATGGTAAGGGAATTCAAGAATGCATGGGACAGACACAAGGGAACCCTAGCGACAGGAAAGAGAGGGTAAGCCACAGATCAATTAGGAACTGCAGTATATGAAATAGGCAAGGAAAATGGGCAGACTGGGTGGGGCAGGCTGTCCTTATCTGTCGTCAAATTCTCTTTCTATGTTAATGCTCCTAATTTCATTAGAGCATTGGCTACATTTTGACTAAGTGTTTTTTAATACACTAATTTAAATGTGATAGCTCTTCCTGTGGTTCAACTAAGGAATATACAGAGAATAACTAACCCCTAAAGTGTTAATAACCTGCGAGTTCTGAACACTAAGGGGGTTTTATTCTGCATAATACAACAGAGAGCACATTTCCCAAACAGTAAGTATTAATACAGTTTTCTCCTTTACAGAGCAACTCGCAGCTTTTTTTTTTTTTTTTTTTATGAAGCAGTTTAAGCGAGAGCGGTCATTTTGAAGCAGCAGATTAGTTTGTGCAGCTGTGTTTGTTGGGACGCTCAGTTCCTGCTCCAAGCATCACTAAGGCTGAAGTGCAAGAGTGATTACAGCATGGGTGAAAAGTGGTTCTTCACATTCCAAAGTGTTAACTAATTCTGATTGCTTCCACTGAGAAAAGTTTCTCTTAACATTTTCAACAACTTTTCAAAAAACCACTGGGGGAAACATGCTTACTGTGTATTATGACACAACAGTTTATTTATTGACTTAAAATATATCTTAGCTTATGATCTGCTGTTCCGTGGATGCATATAAATGCCTGTGTTTTTATTACAAAACACAATTTGAAACAACATTTTAAAAAGCAACTGGCTCCTAAAATAAAAGGCTTGGAATGATTCCATTTGCAACAGGCAAGTTTAGCTTTAGTGTTTTCTAATTTTTTTCTTACTACTTCAGTGATTTCAGAAACTTAAAAACAACCATTTGTCAATGCTGAATGTTCGCAGCATGTATTGCTGTTGTACCGGGTCTTGTTTGTACACAGTTTCACTATACATTTACCCAGGACAGAGCAGCTGAGACGCAATGTCTCATTTTCAATGGTGTCCTGCTTTACACATTATTAGATTGTTATTACTTGAGAGGGCAGTTGAAAGGCAATATTTACTTTTAAGTGGGCTCCCATATTTTGATCCCAAATTTCCAGCAGTTTTTTTATGATCTGATATTATGATCAAAATAGGTGGAATCTTTAAAATCCCATCCGAAAGGTGATTTTACTGTTCAACTGTGGAAACAAGTTACGGAGGGGATTTGAAAAATGACACCTGCCATGTTCAGGAGGTGAGGTAGCACAATGTTGAACATTATGGGCCAAAAACTGCAAAATATAAAGTTGTCAGTAAATGTTGGAACAATTAATTTCCTCATAACTTAGTTGGTTTTTCACATTTTTACTCCAAATTTTCAACATAATCTTTTTATGACCACCTTCTGAGCATGACTGGTCATTTATAAAACAATGGCTGAAACAACATTTTGCGCCACAAGTATTGAAACACATTTTGGTAGGGTCTGAGAAATGACAGCTGTCACATTCATGTGGTGGTGTGAAAAAATGGCTATGTTGAAAAGTTGCGGTCAAAATACTGAAAATTACAATAACGAGTGTGTCTTGAAAAATTGCAATGCAGACTCATAACTTTGTAGTTTTCTCATATTTTTACCACAGATCTTCAACACAACCCCTTCTTATTACTCCACATAGCCTTCTAATGAGCCCACCTCATGAACAAGGGCAGAGCACATTTTCAAATCCTGCCAAAAGGTGATTTTGGACACAAGGGTGAAAACACATTTTGGCCAGGATTTGAAAAATGACAGCTGTCACATTCATGAAGTGCTGTGAAGAAATAGCTTTGTTGAAAATTTGGGATCAAAATATTGAAAATTACCAAAGTTCAAAACCTGCGTTCATAAATTTCAATGTAGGCTAATAACTTTTTTTTTTATATATATTTTTACCACAAATTTTTATCATACCCTACTTATGACCCCACATCATAAACAAGGGCAGAGAACATTTTCAAGGCCTACCCAAAAGGTGATTTCGTGCAGCGACCGCAAAATCACCTTTTGGGACAGATTTGCCTAATTTCAATGGCACTATTCACGAGGTGGGGTCCCAAAAAGCATGTTGAAAAACTGGGGCAAAAATATTAAAAAATGGCCAAGTTATGCCACGAAGTTCAAAACCCCACTGAAATACACTGAACCGCGTATCTGATTTCCTCAGTTCACAGTCCGACTTAGAAGAGTGAAGACATGTCTGTGGTCCAGAGAGAATTACAACATTGGACCCCCATTGGGTAAGTAAGGGTGTGGGGAGTGTGTGTGTGTGTGTGGGGGGGGTGGTACTGAGTGGGAGGGTCAGGTGAGGGGAACTAACAGCACAACAGACATTGATGAGGTTTTCTTTTACTGGGTTTATTAAAAAAGCAGCGAGAATGATTTCTTTATTTCAGCTGGCGTACTGGGGGATTAGGCACCCCCAGTGTTGGTGTTATGTTGGTCGGGGGAGGGGTGGTAGGTGCTGAGTGGAGGGTCTGATGGGTAGACAGTAAAGGGTGGCAGAAACAGACAATGGATGCTTTTCTTTTTTTTTACAGGCTTTATACATATTTAAAAAACCTACGGGGGATGGTTTTCTTCATTTCTGGTGGTGACACTGGGGGATTTGGCACCCCCAGTGTCAGTGTTATGTTTGTGGAGTTGGTGGGTGCTGAGATGGAGGTCGGAGTGGGGGAGACAGTTATGGGGGTGCCAGCAACAGACATCGATGGATGGTGTTCTCTGTTACAAGGTGTTAATTTCTCAGCAGGCTGACCTTGACAGATCAGCTATACATGCTGGGCGGTGCAGATCAAAGGAAAGAGCCAACCTATGACTGGGTCGGCTCTTTCCTTTGAAATACATGAAGTTTCTGCCCAGCAAGACAATACTGTCATGATCCACCTGGCTGATGACTGGTGTGACACTGACAAGCCCCTTCCAGACCACTTAGCATTGGACTGACAGGGTCACACAGGGGTTCAGTTACTTTATTTTTTGTGGAAGTCAAATACTTCTATGAGTCAAAATCTGGCAGTCATTCCAATTTTTTGGAAGTCAAAATATTTCCCAGACCCCACAGTTTAAAAGCCAGTATTCTAAGAAGGATCAATTTATGGATGTTAACACAAATATTAGTGGTAAAATACAATTTCTTTTACAAAAATCCATAATTTCTTAACTTCTGTGCCTTCAGTTTTGGAAGTCATCCAATTTTGCTTTTTACATTTGAAAGTCAATAACTTTCTCCTCATTTATTTAGGAAGTTTTTGCCTTATTTTTGGGAGTTAAATACTCCCAAATAGAGTTAACTGAAACCCTGGTGTCACACCCCTCAAAAGCCACTATCCTAACAAAATGTTTGCAGTATGTACACACATGACGAACATAAAAAGTATCTGACTGCCTCCAACTGATGTCACGCTTTCTGTTTGTGATGTCACTGCCAAAGGTCTTTTGACATCAGTTGGGGATAGTCAAAAGCTTTTTCTATATACTTTTTGGATAGGCTAACAAAATGTATTATAAACCTTAAAAAGGAATTATCATTAAATATTAGTAGTAGTAGCAATATATTTTATTCAGGACAATGCCATGAAATGAATAAAACACCATTGAGCGAACTCATTTGCAAGGTGATCCACTTACACATTCATACAGTTGCCTTACACACATTCACATTATACATAAAGTACAAAAAACATTTTACATATAATCAATAAATATAATATATACATCGAGTCAATATACCCAACAATCCATAAAACAATATTTAGGAATTTCTAGATGTTGCTACCAGACAATACTGTGCATGACTTTGGTTGTTAAACCATGACTTGATAGGTTTCTTTTTATTTATTGTGCAAGGATCTCTTAGTTCAATAGGAAGTTGATTCCACACTGTCCCACCCCTACATTTAACTGAATGTCTCCCTATGTCTAATCTAACTTTGGGTACATTAAATTCTAGACCAGCAGCAGACCTCAGATTCAATGGTATTGACCTGAGTGAAAAAAGGTCAGTAACATGTTGAGGGACAGTCCCTTTTAAAACCTTTACCATTAATAGTGAAAATATGTAAATCCTTCCTTTCATTCAGTATTAACCAGTTTAGCTTTTGATACATCAAGCAATGGTGTGTTCTGGGGTGTATACCCAAAACATGATGAGCCAGCCTATCACAGATTGTATCAATAGAATTCAATAAAGTTTTAGTAGCCCCAACATATAAAAACTCCCCATAGTCTATGACTGGAATAATAGTACTATTGACCAACTTAAGTCTAGCGTCAGTATCCAGGTAACTTTTCACTCTATACATTGCTCCAATTATTTTGTGAATGCTCCCCACTAATGATTGGATGTGTGTGTCCCACTTTAGTCGGCTGTCTAACCACATTATTAAATATCTGTAACATGTCGTAGCTTTTAAGTGATCACCGGCTTTACTTTAATCTTTAAATTGTAATTCTTATAATTCCTAGACCTACTAAACAGGATTTGTTTTTTTTGTTTTTTTTTTACATTTAATTTCATAGATTGCAATTCGAAAAAGTTTTGTACATGTGTAAAAGCTACCTGTAGCCTTTCCCGTACCAGATCAACAGAGTTTCCACCAGCGTAAATCACCGTATCATCAGCGTAAAGATGAAAATCAACATTCATACTGCAAAATTTAAGTTCATTAACATATATGTTGAAAAGTAGAGGCCCCAGTATTGACCCCTGGGGCACTCCAGAATGAACATATTTAAGAGAAGAATCTGATGAACCCAGTGATGCATACTGTTGCCTGTCTAGGATGTAGGAGCCGAAGCATTCCACAACCTTAGGGGAAATGTTCAGTTCCCTCAGCCTAGACAGAAGGGTAACGTGATTAAGTGTGTCGAAGGCTTTTGACAGGTCTATAAAAATAGCACGTCAGAAGCCCGCAATCCAAATCATCATGTATGTCCCCTACAACCTTAACTAAAGCAGTCTGAGTACTGTGATTAATTCTGAACCCAGACTGCCTACAATTTAGTTTTTTCCCCAGATTCCAAAAAATGGGCAAACTGGCGAGATACCAAATGCTCAAAGATCTTTGGGATCTGGGACAAAAGTGAAATTGGTCTATAATTTCCAATATCCATTTTAGCACCTGATTTATGTATAGGAATTACCTTAGCTATTTTCCAATGGTCTGGGAA
Organism: Neoceratodus forsteri; assembly: GCA_016271365.2. Lineage (NCBI taxonomy): Eukaryota > Metazoa > Chordata > Ceratodontiformes > Ceratodontidae > Neoceratodus > Neoceratodus forsteri. Next base: position 117,114,030 of record CM057453.1, on the reverse strand, counting down.
CTCTGCAGTTTGAAAGGAGAGGTTAAAAATATATGATAACAGATATGCAATAACTGGAGCTGCATACCGAAGTAATTTTGATGGTATTCCATCAAAACCAATGGATTTTTTTGTATCCAGTTTCAGAAGTTCAAATTGTATGTCCTCGACCGATACATTTGTAAACGTAAATGTTGGGTCCCCTTGTAAGAACTCAATGTGTTCTTTAGAGGAAAGCCATTTTTGTAAGAATGACTGTGTTTGAAGATTTTCATTCCACAGAGTTCCAGATTCAAGGAAGAAATCATTGAATGCTTCAGCCGCCTCAGGACTAGGTGACATATACCGATTATTAATCAAATAATTACCTTCATATTTAGTTTTATGGATACCCATTAACACCAATATAATGCTCCAAAAAGCTCCCTTATTAGCTTTATTATTCATAGATAATTATTTGTTTTAATTGTTGACCAGGTAGGCACACTGAGTCTAGAAGTCCCTTTTTCAGTGGCTACGGGGAGGGGGGCAGAGATAATGAGGGAAAGAAGGGTGGGTCACCCTGGGAGCCGGGAACAAGGCCCCCATTAGGGTGGGAGTAATCTACAGACCCTCCCCCCATCACAGGGACTGAAGACAGATGAACTCATAGAAACCATCTCGACGATGGCAAACAAAAGCGAGTTACTGCTGGTCGGGGACTTCAATCTGCCAGATGTAGATTGGTCCTCATACGCAGCAACATCAGAACAAAGCCAGGCATCCTATCTGCACTGCGGGGAGCAGGACTGAACCAACTGGTGGACTCACCAACCAGAGAAAATGTGATCCTGGACCTGTTGCAAACAGTAGCAGAATCTCAGACATTCATGTGGGGACCAATCTGGGGATCAGTAACCACAGGTCAGTCTGGCTCTCTGTGAACAAAGTAGACGACACGAGTCGCACAAAAATCAAGATACTTGATTTCCGGAAAGCATACTTTACCAAAATGAAATCCAGAATCAAATCAATGTTGAAAATCGGTAACATGGGGGAAGTGGAAGTCTGCTGCTAAGACATTGAAAATGCTTTAACTACACTTACAGAACAATGTGCAAGACAGATCAGAAAATCCAACAGAAGGAAGAACCCCTCTCTGCTTCTCCAAAGTAGAAGAGACCAAAATCAAAGGAAAAAAGAGGGTTTTTAAGCAATACAAGGAGATGAAAAAAAGAGACAAGGAAGAATACAGGACAAACTCAAGGAGGCAGGAAAGGTGATTCGGATTGCCAAAGCTCAGACAGAGAAGAAAATAGTGCAGGGGGTTAAGAAGGCAGATAAAACTTTCTATAGATACATACGAGAAAAAAGATTACCGGGGGACAGTTCAACTAAAAATAAAGGAGGGCCAGCTATTAGAGAAAGACGAGGACAAAGCAGAGTTATTAAATGAATTCTTCTGCTCAGTCCTCACAATTGAAGGTAGTGGAAAAGGACCTTCACTGGGCAAGGCAGAACATAATACTAGAGGGGCAGACAACCCCCTTCTCAAGGGAGAGGATCCTAGAAGAACTTAGTAAACTTAAGGTGGATAAAGACATGGGTCCAGATAGTATTCACCCCTAGGGTACTGAAAGAGCTTCAGTAAGAAATTGTTGCACCACTAGCTGAGATATTCAGTAAGTCACTGGAAAGTGGCAGAGTACCTCAGGACTGGGAAAGGATGACAGTAGTGCCCTTGCACAAAAGTGGAAGCAAGGAAAAGGCAGGAATCTACAGCCCAGCCAGCCTGACCTCAGTAGTGGGGAAAATTATGGCGTCACTGCTGAAGGAGAGAACAGTGGAATACCTAAAGGAAAGTGAAAACCTAGACCCCAGGCAGCATGGCTTCACTGTCAGGCGCTCGTGACAAACAAACATGATTGATTTCTTTGAGTGGGTCACCAAAACAGTAGACCAAGGTAGGGCAGTGGTGCATCTGGACTTCAGCAAAGCCTTTGACACTGTCCCTCACAGGAGACTAGCAAATAAACTGGAACACACAAGCAGTCAAAAGATAGTCAGTTGGATATAAAACTGGCTACAGAATAGGACCCAAAGAGTTTTGATCAACGGGTCATTATCAAAGGAGGGCGGAGTGACAAGTGGCGCACCACAAGAGTCAGTGCTTGGTCCAGTCTTCAACATATTTATCAGCGACATCACTGATAGGCTAGAGGGGAAGGTTTGCCTTTTCGCAGATGATACAAAGCTCTGCAACAGGGTGGACACACAGGAGGGAGCCTCAGGCATGATGGAGGATCTCAGAAAACTGAAAGAATGGTCCAGAAATTGGCAGTTAAAGTTTAAAGCCAAAAACTGCAAGGTAATGCACCTGGGAAAATGGAACTGAGGAAATAAGTACATGCTAGAAGGCCACCAATTAAAGACAAAGATGGAATGAGACCTAGGGATGATTATTACTGATGACGTAAAGGTAGGAAAAGAATGTGAGAAAGCAGCACAGAAAGCCTGTGGCATCCTCGGGTGCATAGGCAGGGGTATTATGAGCAGGAAGCAGGAGGTTATCATGCCACTACAGATCCTTGGTGAGGCTGCACCTGGAATACTGCGGCCAGTTCTGGAGGCTTCAACTGAAGAAGGACATTGACTTGTTGGTGACGGTAGAGAGAAGGGCTAACGAAGATGGTGCAGGGGCTGCACCAGAAGCCATATGTGACAAGACTCAAGGAGTTGAATTTATTCTGCCTGGAGCACAGAAGAAATAGGGGAGACATGATAGAAACATTCACATACATCACGGAAATTAACACAACTCAGAAGGGAACTCTATTACAGGAAAACAGGACAGCATGTACAAGAGGGCACAACTTGCTGTTGGTGGGAAGTAGGTTTAAAATCAACTCCAGGAAGCACCTTTTCACTGAGAGAGTGATAGACCCATGGAACAAACTGCCACCAAAGGTGGTGGCATCAAAGACAGTTAGGGAATTCAAGCTAGCATGGGACAGGCATTGTGGGCAGCTCAGAAAGAAAAATAACTAGGGGGGTAGCCACAATTAGGCAGACTAGACGGATCACGTGGTCCCCAACTGTCAACTAATTTCTTATGTTTTCATGGTAACCAACTGAAATTGATCCAGATTAAGCTGTTGGTGTTTTTTTATTAGTGAATGGGGGAAATCTGGCCAGGACACTGGGGAAATTCCCCTACTCTTTTCAAGAAGTGCCATGGGATCTTTAACACCCACCTGAACCACCACCAGAACAGGCAGATGGGACCTCAGCTTAATGTCTCATCCGAAAGAAGCCCCTCACAAATACAGCATCCCTCTCATGATGAACTACAGTGTCAGTATTGGGATTTTCCCCAAGCGCCTGATGTGGGGCTAGAACCCTTTCGATCTTCCAGGCTCAGAGGCAAGTGTGCAACCTGCTAAGCCACTGACACTGATAAGGAACATTAAACATTAAAAGCATTACCTCTTGTAAAATTGCAGTAAATGAAATGTTATGTTTATTTAAGTAAATGCTGCAGTATATAACTGCTCTTCAAGATTAATTTCACCGGAAACTGGTATTTTGCTACAGTAAGGAAAGTGGGATACTGGACTGGCATTTGGCAACATGTAATTTGCATTTCATACAATCCCCAAGAGAAATAGTTCTGCATACCTGTCATCAATAAAAATCCAAACAAGTTAAACTGTTAGCGAAGGCAGTGTGATTCAGCGGTTTCAGCACAGAATTGTGAACCACAGCCACAGTCTGTATCACCCTTACCAAGCCACTTAACCTCCCTGGGATTCAGTCCCCTCAGCTGCATTACTGGGAAGAAAGAGGACCCCAGAAAAAAAATGAGATGCTGCAGTTAGCTGGGATAGCCTGGGCACATAAAATACTGTAAAATACAACTAACCAAAATACATTACAGCTAGAATATTATAAATAATTCAAAATGCAAATGAAGCCCCCAAAAAAAAAATCATTCTTACATTTTATGTAGTCTGCATCAGGCTAACCATTCTTTTTCTGGAGTGGGGACTCATTAAATGCTATGAATTTCTTTCAGCAAAAACAACATCAGTCATCAGGCCATCATGGTACTTGCCATTCAGGCCTGAGAATCCCTCTGGAATGCAAGCCTTGGATTTGCTGTGTAACTCATGCTGTCAGAGAATGTAGATAGGAGGAGAAAAAGCTGCTACTCAGTGTTGACACTGTAAAGCAGTGTTGGGGAGGATGCTGCCCTGAAGCAGTTGTTGAGCTTAAGAGGAGACATTACATCAAGGTCTCTTCTGCCCAATTTAGGGGGGGTGGTCCAGGTGGATCTAAAAGATCACATGGCGAGTACTGAAATTAGCAGGTGATTAAATTGGTGTCCTGACCACCCTTCCCTCTAACAACTCCCCCCCCCCCCAAAAAAATAGTATTTATTTGTAAACTTTGACGAGGAAAGGCACACTAATCTATGATAGCTTGATTCCAGGTGCGTCTCGTGGGGTGAGTTACAAAGAACAGTTTTACTGACAGGGAATGTTGACTAGGACATCACGGAAACTCACCTACTCTTCCTGTAGGGGGATCCCCAGCCATTTTGCTTTGAGTCAGAATGGATGATAAGGAAGAAGGAAGGTGCAGTGCTGCTGCAGCAGAGGGAATGAGTGAGAGGGTCTCCCTCTCCCATTCCCGTGCCCTTAGGAGACCCAAACTGCTGCTGATGAAAGTGACGGTACTGGTAATGAAAGTGGACAAGGTGGATGTTACTGCTCCTAATCTGGAGACTGCAGGTGTTAAACTGACCACGGAAGGTATGTCATTTGAGGAGCAAGAAGAGCAGTTAAAACAGGCACTAGAGGAAAAAACGCCATTCTTACCTGCCCTCATTGCTGAAGAAGCAGCAAAATATTGTGAAAGCTGGCAGAATTAAGTACACTTAAACAAAGTGCCAGTGAGAATCTTGCTTCATATTAAATTTAAGACATCCCATCTCAGCTGTTTACCCAGACGCCAGCTGACAACCCAGGTGTTAACCCTGACTGTGTCAATGCTCAGACCCTGAAAACAGCGGAATCTGAAAAGCATATGTCGGTGCTCTGCACACCTGGTAATTCACATCTGAGCCTGTGGTGCCTGATTTTGTAGTCTGAAACGAGCGCCAGCATGAGAAGGGAACACCGGGGGAGTTTGCTGAACAGAAAAACCTGAAACAGATGACTTACAGAACACAAATTCACCACGCAGCAGTAGTGAGGGCTACAGGTAGAGGCAGGTTTCAAGAAGATGGTGAGGTTCCAACTATGTCCAGAGCTTCAGCTTTCAACAGACGAGGTAGAGCACTAGGGCTGAGACATGAAAGAAGACAGCAATAAAGGGCAGAATCTGGACAAAACGAATCTCCCTGGTCAGTGGAATCGGTGTTGATAGCAGCCGACTGGGTAAAAGGACCTGACAGAGTACTTTGGCTGCCAAACAATGAAATGACAGACTGGAACTTGTAGTATGCATAATGTGAGTAAAACTCAAATGGAAGAAAAGGGTGAGGGTGAAAATACACAGACTGAGGATGCAAATCGTAATCACAGTCAGTGCAATAATTTTGAACTGAATAAAATGAGGGACAGAACATATATAAATACAATGCTTCCTGAAGGATTAGTTAAAAAATGCAGAACAAGGGTATGAATCAACAAAGGACTGCTCTAGACAGAACAGAGCATACTCAGCAAGATACAGATGAGTGTGGGCAGAACTCCCAAATAGAGGAGGGTACTGAATCACTCAGATACTGACTCTCCCCCATGGGCATACACTGAAAATGGCTGATTTGTGTAATATGAAGAAAGAACCAGCACGGGGCCCAACGTTGTTTGATTACAATACACAGGACAGTCAGAGGTCACTCCCGATAGAGTGTTTGTTATAAGACATTTGTTAAAAGATTCAAGTGTTTTTTTTTTGTTTTTTTTCATGAATTATATGCTATAATCCATGTGACAGGAGAGCAAGCTTTTGAAATTAGCCTTAAAACAAGGCACCAGACAGATTTTGGGTTAAATATGAAAAACGTAAAGATACACAATTATGGTCTTTTACTGCAATACCCCTCTCTAAACCAGCTATCAAGACAATAACACTTGTTTAGGAATGAAGGTGTTGAAATTTCTGATATATGTATTGGCTTAAAAAACGCTGTGAGTAGATCTGTCAGTATTCGCTGCATATGCGCCCAGGGTCTGGAACTCTCTTCCAACTAGCACTCGCTCCTCTCCGTCGCACCAGAGCTTTAAAGCCTCCCTCTGGGGTTTTCTCAAAACCGCTGCCACCTGTCTCTGCACTAGACAAACCCTCTCAGCCTGAGATGCCCCAACTAACTGAGATGCTACCTAAACATTACGACTTGGGCAGAGCACAACTGTGCTCATACTCCTCCTGTTCTCACAGCATATATAAAAATGGACCACTTAGGCCCACCGGCAAAACAGGGTGAGCACTAAAACTGTGCACTCCTTTCTCTCGCACTGGGCCCACTCTATCCCAACTGTGGTGACTCCTTATTCTAACTGCTAGCCTTACAACTTACTGCCTGGAGTGATGAAGTCACACTGCACTTCTTCCTACTGACTGCAATGTTTAATACTGTATTGTAATACCTGTTTTTGGTATTGTTGTCTTACAATGTCCCTGTGTTCTGGTCACTTTATATTAACTCTTCACTACTATTTGCCTGATGAAATCTGATGCTTGTAAAGTCCCTGTTGTGCCAATTCTATGTAATATAATCCTCCACTTGTATTTGCCTGATGTTCATGTATGTACCTTGTAATGTACCTTGTAATCTCCCGGGTTGCACCTGAAAATAGGCACTTGGCTGTCTAGTGTGCTTACCCGGTTAACAAAAGCAAATAAATAAATCCATCAATTCTGAGCAGGTATGGATAGGGGATGGAAGATACGGGTGACATTAAGACAAACAAACATGGGAATTTGTCATCTACCCACTACTTTTTATCTGGGGCGGTAAAGAGGCTCATGCTACTACCCAGGGCAACTCCGTTCTTACAAATGTGGGTCAAGGTTGTGTTTAAATTCAGCATGTAATGTGGAAAGATGCAATATGTGCTTTGAATATGGCCATTCAAGCCAAAGTTGCCCGAATTCTTTTAAATGTAATCTGTGTGAGAAACTGGGGGCACTCATACAGGCATTGTCCCTGGGCCTCGCATAACAGAAGTGGCAGTATTAACCAGGATGACCTTACTGGGAAGGGACAGGTGCAAGGAGTGGCTAGGGCTGCAACCAGGAAAGAGATGGAATGACAGAAAAGAACAGACCACACATAAGAAGGTACAAGTCACGGTGACGAAATTACAAGAGAAGCCTAGGAGCATAACAGATACAATGGGAAAGGGACGCACAATGTCGGAGAAGCAGGGAAATCAAGTTAAAGAACATGAAACTCAAGGAGACTGGGTAAGGGACAAAGAGGAACAATTAGCTACAGTAGAACAGGGTGACAGCCCTTCCCCGCCTCCCCCAGAAGAGGAACCCATGCAGATTATTCAAGAGAAATCAAGGGGGAAAAGGAAATGTAAACAAAGTCCGTCTAATCCAATTGTGGTTAAGAACAGGTTTGAAGCCTTATGGAAAAACCAGCAGTGGGAAGATACAGAGGAGGAGGAGGAGGAGGAGGATGGGGACTCGGAGGCCTCCCTGTGTCTTCAGTGATAGGTACTCCATCTAAACAAGTAGCAGTAACACAAAGAGCAGGTATGCAGCATAACCGAACACAAGTCCAGAAAAGCCCCCCCCAAAAAAAAAAACACCTGACTAATATGTGTACGGGGTCACATTTTCTCCTTTAACATTGAATGTAAATAATGATAAAACACACCAGAAAAGAGGGACCACTATTGCCACAGTAGAGTCCCTACATAGCAACATTTTATTTTTTCAAAATACTTAGATACTAACTAAATACGGAATAAATGCCATTAAAAGATTATGGCCATATGGGCCTTCTTACTGATCACAAGGGACTGACCATTGTGACGGGGCAGCAATATTACTGAAAGGCTATGAATTTCAGGTTACAAGATTAACAAAAATAGAACCTGGCAGAGCTGTTTTGGTAGATATACAATATAATAAACATGCCTTTCGACTTATAACTGGATGTGCGCCCCACCTAAAAAAAACCAAAACAGCTAGAGTAGCTTTATTTCATGGTGTTAGGCCTTAACTACATACCAGGAAGTTTGTCATATGGGGGATTTTAACTATGCAGTATCTCTGACTGACTGGTGGGGGCTAAAATATATAGTGATTCAACATATTTAAAAGATATGATAACAGTTGCAGAATTACAGGATTGCGGTTTGAGGTATGCCCCAGCAACTTATATCAGGGGTGGGCCTTGCCACTAAAATGTTATTTTTGTGTCTCGTAATAGTCAAGTTGAAGGAACCAGAACAGTGGCAACAGAGACCTCACACCATATGGCAGTTACGTGTGCTTACAGGATAGGTCAGCATGCTTCTCAGGCCCCACCTCCATGGCACTTAAACAGAGAATTATTAAGGCATCCAGAAATTCATGGAAAATGTCAAGAATTTTTTTCAGCTAGATTGTATTAGCTGCTTGTGATAATTTTTCACAATGGTGGGAGGATACAAAGAAAGATTTAAAACACCTATTTTAATCACAATGTAGGCAATTGCAAACAGCACAGTATTTGATATATTTACAATTAAGGAGCAATTTCAGCCGGCCTGGTAGCACGGAGGGTTGAGGCGTTGGACGCCACATCTCACGCCATGCCAGCGACCTGGGTTTGGGAACGAGCCCGGGCCATCGGGGGTCGGCGGGGAAGGAGAGGATTAAGCGTCCGGAGTACACCTCTCCTCTCCTGTGAGGAGAGGGGTTGTGCTCCCACCGAATGACTGCCCCCAGGTACAGGCCTTTGGGAAGTGCGGGTCTGTAGGGCACACAGAAGGGGTGGGTGCTGCAGGACTTCCGCACACCTCCACGAATGCATGTCTGGCATGTGCACCCCAGCAACGGGGATTGGGGAGAAAATGGAGGAAAATTAAATCCTCTGGTTGCAGGATGAAGCCCGACTCCTGCAGGCTCCGCTCCCGGGGTGGGCCAAAAGGTAAACCCTGGTAATTCCACTTAGTCGGGGCTGGGAGGGTCGGTCTGAAGGGGGCATGGGGGACAGGAGTATAAACAGCATTATGGAAAAAAAAAAAAGGAGCAATTTTCATAACTTGCTTTCTTGTATGCAAGAAAGAAATTTAAATCTTAATGCTCAGATTGAGGAAGTTAAAATTGTAGTGAAATCCCTACAATAAAATAGAGCAAGGTCATTAGAACAAGAGCTGAGGTTTGGCACACAGGCGGTATCTCAGCATCTGGATCAATTTAAAAGTTGTCAAGACAAAGTACGGCAATGAAGGATGGAAGACTTAAGGACATCCCCCGGGGGCCCCGTAGAAACAGACTGGGAAAGGATGGCAGAAATGGTCATGGAATATGATACTCACACAACATGTGCTACACCTGAAACAGAGTGGGATCCAGAGCTTTTGTCCTCCCTGGACATACCTCAATTATCGGAGGGTGACATTAAGAGCCTGACAGCTCCAATACTTCAGAGCAAAGTAGAGTTAGCAATAAAAAGTTTAAAAAAATAATAATATAGCTCCAGGCCCGGATGGATTGCCTCCTGAATTGTATAAAGAGTTTTAGACTTCTTTGTCCCCGTTTTATAAATTCTATACAATTAACATCTTGTTTGAGAAAATATTACCAGAGTCCATGTCCACGTCTTTTTTTAATCTACTTGTATAAAAAAGGACAGGAAGAAGATATCAGTAACTGGACTGCGCCGCCTCCCACCCAAAGTCTTCTGAATAAAGAACAAAAAATCTTGTCTACAATACTGGCAAACAGATTAGCGGAGATTGCATAAATAGTTTTGTCCCCGTCACAAACATGTGCAATTCAAAGTAGATCTATTTTTGAGAGGTTATTGGACTTCTACTATGTACTGATCAGCAGAAAGCTTCTGATCAGAGTCCCTCGTGGTTATTTATTACAGGTATTGCGGCTTTATGAAACACTTGAGAAGTTAGTGGATTGGATGCAGTTATTATATGAAAATGCAAATGTCATCCCCCTTGTTAATTCCAGAGAATATTTAAAAGTTATGGTCAGACAAGGGGTTTGGCAAGTGTGTCCGTTAATCCCCATTCTCTGTTTTTTTTTTTCCCACTGATCCTTTGTTACAAATATTTTGGCAGATGAATGACATTAAAGGTGTTCAATTATCTCAAGGTGTCAGGGAGTTGAAAACTTTAGCATATGCGGATGACTTATGTATTCATGAGGGACCTTGCCTCAGGGATGGGGGTGGAAGCAGTTTTAAATAAATTTTCCAGTACGTCTGGATCAAAAATTAATTTTGAGAAAAGTGAAGGTACTGCAGTAGGAGATGATCTTATCTCTGCCACAGGAGGAAGGACAGTGGGCATTCAGATAGATCCCCCCCCCCATTAGATTGTTAGGGGTTGATTTTGGTTCTCTGGAAACGGCAATAATGAATTGGAACCACTGTCTCCATTAAGCAGAGTTGAAATTATTTTTATGGAAAAATAGGTTGCTTTCTAAAATCAAAAGAGTATAATTAATAAATAACTTGCTACTTCCATGCTGCCCATATGTTAGTATGCTATATCACATACCCAAATAGTTAAGACACAAGAATATATAGCTTATTCCTTCAAGGACTATGGGGCAGTAGGTTAAATCCAATTAAGAGAACATGGACATGCATAAGTAAGCAGGATGGGGGAGTTAATATGGCAAACCCAATATGTATTTTCCTGTCAATGTTTCTGCCTTTCACTATCACTCCACTTTTGAAAAATGAGATTAAAATGTGGAGGTTCCTGTTTGAAGATTGGTTAATTCCATGGTGGGTAACCTGGGAGAACAAGATTTTACTGTTCTTATCAATTTGGTAGCACATGTAGTTCCCAATTACATTTTTCAAGTTATGGTTCATATCAGAAAATGGAAACTAAAACCTGAATCAGTGACAAATATGATTAGGGATGACCTGTATGATCACATACTCAGTACGAACTACTCAGTAACTGAGGCTTTACTGGAATGCCCACGGGGATATGAGGGGGAGGTGATGACTCAACTCAATAATACTCGTATAACCAGGCAAATGTAAGATATCTGTTGGTTACTTATCTAGCAGTTAAGGCTACTCTACAGCGTAAAAGTGTGGAAGAACATTATGTGTCCAAAGGAATTATGTATAGGTACCTGTGAAACGCAGTCTTGCTTCTTGTTTCAGTGCCCATATGCAATAGCATTTTGGGAAAATTTATCAGGACTATGGGGGAGGGAATCTCTTTTTTACATGAAACATATCATAAAATATCATTGTGTTTGTTTCTGATAATCTGGAGCAAATATGATATTAGCACACTGAAGTATGCAGGGCCTGCTGTAAATATTATTTGTGGCAATGTTATTCTCTGTGTTTACAGCAAATGTATGTAGAACCAAAGGTGGTTGCTAAATATGTACAATCAGCTTTGCAGATAATGTATATTGCACAGAAAAAGTTCATGTCATATCACAAAGTTAGGAAACTAAGGAGTGTGTGTAAATGGTGTACATTAGTAGCTAAAACTGCAAGAAGTGTTGTAAAGAAAATGTCTCAAGTGTTGATGTTATTTGTACAGAAAGTGTGTTTGATCTCCTGTTTATTCAATAAAATTCCCCTACTCTCTGTCCATAAGTACCATGGAATCTTTAACCTCCACCTGAACAGTGACCTGAAATGGGCAGAAGGGACCTCAGTTGAATGTTTCATCTGAAGGACGGCACCTCAACAATGTTGCACCTCCCTCATCATTATGGGTACTACTCCAAGTACTTGGTGTGGGGCTAGATCCCACGATCTTTGGATCTTCCAGACCCAGAGGCAAGCTTGCTACCTGCTGAGCCACCGACACTGATAGTATGGTATCATAGGTATGAACCAAGATGTATGTGAGGTGCTGTTGTGTGCATAAAGGCTGCTTAGTTAAACAGTCCCTACACAACCAGTACCTAAATCTACTCTGTAAAGTGCCTTGAGATACTCTGTGCACAAAAGGCACTATACAAAGCAAATTACAGCATGACAGGAAATGCTAGAAAAAAACAAAGAGTCCATCCTGTTTGCCTTCTGCTATCCAGTAAATCTTTTCAGGCTTTAGGCAGTGGTCCCAGTATGTTAGGGGCTCTGGAAAGTGGTACCAGTACATGTTATTGGCTCTGAGAAGTGGTACCAATAAATGCTGCTGATCACATGGCACATAATGTGCTTATCTGACCTCCGTTCCTAGCCTGACCCCTGGGGACTCTATAAGGGTGTACGTCACTATTTTGTAGGAGGCAAAGATTAGGAAATGAGACCCAGTCAAATTATTTATCGTGGAATGTGTACATTTGTTTTGGACCATACAACTAAATGAATCTGCTTTCTGGTGGACAACGTTTTGAGGCCAGATCCTCTTCTTTAGGGCCTAAACAGTTACACTTTATTCTCTCTATTCAAAGAACAGCCCCCATTTCCCCCTTCCCTCACTCACCTACTGTCCACAAGTTCTCCTCTTTTCCCTTCCCTCCCCCCACAGCCCCTACCTCTCTAAACTCTCCCACTCACCTAGCACCCATCCCCCACCATTCTGCCCCCCTTTTCTCAACTCTCCTCAGCCTCCGGGTTTCTCCCTTGCACCCCCCTTTTTTTACACATTATACCGATGCCTTTGCTGACAAAGCCATACTCTGGCTGCTTCTCTACACCCTTCTAGTCTGCCACTAGTTAGTACTTCAGAACTCTGCTTTTCCCTACTCTCTCTCTCTCTCTATACGCTCCTACTCCCTGTTCTCACTCTCCCTGGACCTACATCTCACCATCCTAACACACTTATGTATACCCAAGTACTGTTGGCTTCCTGAACGCCTAGTTTCAATGATTTCTCTTTGCTACAGTCTGTAACTTTGTAACTAATTTTGCAAATGTTCTGTATTGACTAACTATGTGTTGTCTGTCTGTCTTTGCACCTTAATTGTCTTGGAACCTTTGTAAATGAGTCTCAGACTCAAAGGTGTTGATCCTAATCTGAAATAAACAAACACCAAAAGTACTGATGCTGTATTATATTTTTCTCCACACAGAGTGTTATGCTCCTCATACTGGTCTATATGGTACCATTTGTATATATTATATGATCCCATTCAGTGACCTAGGTGCAAGACTGAAGAAAGATCTATATTCCTACACATTAGCCAGGCAGAGGAAGAAAGGATTTTAATAAAGCAATTAGCCACAAATAATTTTAAGTCATCCCCACAAAAATCTGACAGAATGTTTGAACAATTTAAACATAATGAGACTCAACCAGAGTGGCACAGCATCACTCTAGTCAAGCACTTAAAGCAAAAAAAAAAATACCCAGGGGAATCCGTCCCAGTGACGTGGAGGGCTGAGGAGCTGCAATGTGCCTTCTCTTCTGTCATGCCGGTGACCCAGGTTCGGAAATGGACTCGGGTCATCAGGGGTCGGCTGGGAGGGAGAAGACTGAGCGTCCAAGGGGCTGCTCTCCTCTCCCAGAGAGGGGTGGCTTGTCATCCCAGCCTCAACTGCCCCAGGTGGAGGACTGTGGGTAAAGCAGGCCTGGGAGGTAAAGTACAATTACATAAGAACTTACCATAACAGTAGATCTCCAAGAGAGGCTCCTGCAGCAGGTAATACCCATTAGGACTAGAGTTGCCAGGCGCTTGGACAACATGGAAAACTTCAGCTAGCAGTGTCTGGCAGGGGACAGCCCACCCAACGTCACGTGACACATGTCAGCGTGACGCTATACAGTAGGCGGTCCCCACGCCCGCCCTCCGGTTCTCCTGCCGGAGACCTAAGAAGATGCAACAGGAGAATGGAGTGGGCTCCTGGAGCCAAAAGAAAGGCTAGAAAGAAGTAGATGCAGAAGTAGGGGGAAGGTGGAAGGGAAGAAGGTACCTACTGCAAGAGCCTCTCTCAAAGATCTACTGTTATGGTAAGTTCTTACATAACTGTACTATCTTACTTTGAGAGGGCTCTTGCAATGGGTAATAACCATTAGAACAGAGTCCCAAGCAGTGGAAATCAGACAACGTCCGAGAAACATGGGAGGCAGGAAAGGTTTGCAGTAGATACAGAATTAAGACATCAGGCCCTGAAGGACAGCTAGTCCAAAGCCTGCCCTGTGCCTAGAAGCAATGTCCAGACTGTAATGTTTAGTGAAGGTGTGGACAGAGCTCCAAGTGGCTGCCACACAAATGTCCACGGCAGAAACATTTCTGAAACAAGCAGTAGATACAGCTGTGCCTCTGGCTGAGTGCCCTTTAACGTCCCCTGGAAGTGACTTGTTATACTTCTGATAACAAAATAAAATGCAGTTTGCCAACCATTTGGACAAACACTGTTTTGAAACTGCAGCGCCCTCTCTTTTGGACGCAAAGGAAAAGAAAAGCTGATCCATTTTGTGGACTGATTTAGTCCAGTTCACACAGTAATGCAATGTTCTGTGTACATCGAGAGTGTGCAGAATGGCCTCCCCTTGGTTAGAGTGCTCAGGATAGTACACTGGTAAATATATAGTCTGATCCAAAGTAAACTCAGAAACTGCCTTTCTATGAAATTGCAGTTACGTAAGAACTTACCGTAACAGTAGATCTTCGAGAGAGAGGTTCCTGCAGTAGGTCTTCACATATAGGACTGCACCCCCTGGCATCAGGTTCCAACGACAAACTTGTAGATAGCAATCATCAGCCGGGACCACCCCCCCCCCCCGACGTCAGCCTGGCTATAAAAAGGGTGGTCTCGTGCCTGCTCTCCAGTTCTTTTCGACCGGAGACCTAGAGAAAGGTAAGTAGAAAAAGTAGGAGTGAGAAATTCCCAGAACCATGCTTCCTCTCTAGACCCAAGGGCTAGGCAGGATGAAAATGAAGGAAACATTCCAGGAGTAGGGGGAAGGTGGGTGGGAAACTAGACCTACTGCAGAAACCTCTCTCAAAGATCTATTGTTACGGTAAGTTCTTACGTAACTGCAATATCTTACTTCAAGGGGGTTCCTGCAGTAGGTCTTCACATATAGCACTGAATACCAAGCAGTCCCAAAAGAAATACTATGGAGGTACATCTGGGAGGAGGAGAAGTCGCCAACAGGAAATTACGACAAGAGGCCTTGTAAAACTGCAAGGCCAAAGCCAGTTCTGTGCCTAGAGGCAATGTCCAGACTGTAATGCTTAGTGAAGGTGTGAACAGACGACCACATGGCCGCTGCACAGATTTCTGCAGTAGACACATTCCTGAAAAAGGCAGTAGAAGTTGCAACACTTCTAGTGGAGTAACCCTTAACTACCCCCGAAAGGGACTTCCCGTGTTTTTGGTAAGTGAAGTGGATGCAGTTAGCCAACCATCTAGAAATGAAAATTACGTACCTACCGTAATTCTGATCTTTCTGTGTATCTTCACCATTCATCACCTTTGGGTACTGGCCAGAGGTCATGACCCCGCGAGAGCTCTTTTGTTTGGGGGATGGGCGGATCCGATACACTGCGTGGCGATAGTGGGTTGGCAGTTAGGTGTTGTTGACTCCGTCCTTCCGCCAGTTCTGAGTCGCGTAGAGTAAGAAAGGGTTGGGAGGGAAGGACAACGGACAGAGAAAGGAAAAGATAATAAACTAACAGGAGAAATAAATGACTGAAAGGACAGAACAAGTTTGAAAAACTAAGGGGATTGGGTAGGGGCTCCAACCTCTGGAAGTAGAAAGGAGGAGAGAGGGAGGGTTAAGAATTTTAGAAATAAGGACGTGAGTGGGGGTGGGGGGGACACTCCCTTGAACCCTGACCTGTCTCCAGATTATACAGGAACTGCAAAGGAGTAGCCAAAAGGCTAACTGCCAGAATTCAACGCACAGAATCACTGGCAATAACTCCACCAAAAGCAGAATCGGCTATTCTGGAAGAAAAGACAGGATACAGGGATATCTCCGCCGCCCTCAAAAAGAAATTGTTGGTGTAAGAAACCTAGTTTCTTAAATTAATTTGAGGTTGTGTCAAACGGAAAAGGAAATCAAAGTAAGTTGATGGGGAGAGGGAGAGAAAAGAGGGCAACTACCAACCCCCACCCCATAGGGGTTGAGCCGAGGCACTGAAGAAAGACAGCCCCCCAGCCTGACCACACTCTACCCCTTAGAGAAAGATCCCCCATGTGCTCCTTAGGGTCACCCCTCCTGACTAACAGAAAGGAGGGGGGCAGGAGGAGGCACATAGAGGGAGGGGGACCCAGAGACTGAGGTCCCAGGGGGATCGAGGGCGGGATTGTGATGAATGGTGAAGATACACAGAAAGATCAGAATTACGGTAGCTATGTAATTTTCATATCCGATCTGTGTCAATCTTCACCATTCATCACCACTGGGTGAGTGCCGAGCTCCCCCGAGGGGGCCCTAACCCTAAAGGACTAAGTCCCTTAGCTCTCAGTGGGTGGCACACCAAGAGAGAGAACCTTCACGGGCATGGAGAGGACCGAGAATGGGGAGAGTGAGATAGGGACTCCTCGGAAGGAGTAGGAAGTTGCCCCAACAGACGCAGTCTCACCCTACAGGAGAAAAGATGGGTTCTCTGGTAGGGGGAGGAAATCGCCCTACGCCGGGCCAAGGGTGACAACCAGGAAAGATGCAGCCATGCCGTCCGCCTAGTGCAGATCGCTGTCCCTATGACCCTGGAAGCTACCTTGTTGGTGTCATACGATGCCCTTGCTTGGTGCCTTGCTAGCTCCAGGCCACGTGCAGAGAGTGCAATGGCTTGTCTGGTTGCCTCCATGTCAAGCAAAACCACAGGAACCTATCATAGGTAGCATAGTGGGCCTTATGTGCTGAAATAGAGAGCAGCAACCATGCCGAGTAGAAGGTCCTCCCCCCCTCCCCCCGAAGTCAAAATCCATAGAATCTTGATCTGGGGGCCGGTCACAGTGAGGGGCGCGAAGTCCATCAGGAGTGTTTAGCTGCGTCAATCCTGACTGAGGATGAGGCATGTAACCTGAGACTGGGGGCAATACGCTGGCAGAGATCCCTAGGGGCTGGGACTCCAGAAAAGGGTCTCTGCCAGAAGCGCAACGATGCCTCCCGAAAGGGAGCAGGCCAGGTGGGGGGAACCACAAGGGTGTCCGCATTGAAATCACCCAGAAAGGCATGAGTCGAGTGCTCTGGATTGTGTTGAGTGGGTGGGGTGATGTACAGGTCCTCCAACATCCTTACGAGTAAACGCTGATACTCTGCGAGATCTGCAGCTGGCGAGACGTGGTCAGATGGTTCTTCACCCCCAGAAGGGGGGGATGAGGAGTTGGGGGACCTCAAGAGTTCAGAAGCTGGCTGCTCAGGGGAAGGTTGAAAAACCTGTCTGTCCATAGCCCTGACATAAGCGGGAAATTGAGCAGCCACAGCTCTGAACTGCTCCCAGGAGAGAGGACCGCTAGGACCAAAAATACCTGAGAGTGCAGGAGAATGTGGCAGAGCCGACAACAGGAATCGGCTGTCCTCCGCCCGGGCTAGGGAGTGCACCAGGAGTCCTAAGGAAAGAAGGAGCTCTGGAAAATGCCACAGCCAACAGCTGGTCAACCAAACTGGAACTGCCTAGGCTGCGCCCTGAAGAATCCCCCCTGTGAGGTGACCGGGGCCATGAAAGTCCAGAAAGATGGTCCCGTAGCTCCAAAGAACAGGGCCCCTCTCAAGGAAACTGAAAGGGAAGGGCGGAGATCCCACGACGGCTCCCAGAGCCCGGTGGGTTCCAGAAAAAGGCCACCGCACAGAACCCATGCCCCTCGACCCCTCGGAATCCTAAAGTGCCCTCCTCCTTGAAAGAGCCAGCCTAGGCAGCTGGCAACCCTGGTCAGCCCCCGAAGGAGCTATCCAGGGAGCAGCACCCTTCCTTCCTGTGGGTGCTCTGATCAACCCCAAAGTTGGACGATCCAGGCACCACCCGAGGGGGTACCACTACTGAGAGGTCAGAAAACCCACTGAGACCAGGCTGCAGAGCAATGGTGGTCTGCACCACTGCTTGGTACGTAAGAGGTCCCCAGAGGAAGGATCCTCAGGAGGAAATTTTGGGGGACTCCTTGGGAGGTACCTTGACAGGGGACCGAGGGTCCGAAGGTTCGGAATCAAGAGTCCGTGTCAGAGGGCTCAGAACCGCTGGGGATGGAAGGGTCTACCCCAGATGATCCTACATTTAGAGCACCCGATGCCCGTCCGGAGGGAGGCGGCGGAGGGTGGGCCCTAGGCAGGGGAATGTCCCCCAAGGACTGCCTAATCTCCATGAAGAGCTGGGTCCTGGCAACCTGCCACCATGAAGGAGCCGACTTGCGGTCTGGCACCAGAGGAGGAGGCTGGAAGCCCAGGTAGCTTGGGTATTGCCATGGAGGGTACTGATAACCTGGCAATCCTGGAGAAAAAATTAAGAGTACCCAGGATATCCCAGCACTGGGTATCCCAGCGTCGGAGGCACTTGACCTGGCATCAGGTACTGAGGAGCCGATGGTGGGCCACCCAGCAGCAGAACATGGGGGTCTGGCCCAGTAAACCGCCTGAAGGATCTGGACCTACCGGGGAAGGTGCCAAAGGACCACTAGGTGGCACAGGGTCTGGAAGGGCCTCCGAAGGAGCAGGCTCCATGGACGGATCCCAGCTGGCGACGGACTCCTATCCAGAGGCAGTAAAAGACCTGGCGAAGGGGGTAGTTCCGGGAGGGACCCCAAAGAGGTGGACGGGGTACCAGAAGTAGTACTCACAGTTTTTGGTGGCCTCCCGAGTGGCGAGGGACTCCTGTCCCGGCGCTTCTCCTTACTCTTCTTTTTCCTCGGGGCCGGCAACAAAGACCTTTCCCCCAACTCCTGGAGCTCCTTTTCCATCAATGCCAGTTGTCGGGTAAGGAGGTGGGCCTCGAGGATCTGCTTGCACCTGGTCCTAGTTGCCTGATTGAAGGCCTGGCAAATAGTGCACTCCTCAGAGTTGTGCTTGGGGCCTAGGGCACAAAAAAGGCAGTGGAATGGTCATCCCTGTGGATTTGACCCGCACTTAAGAGCACTTCTTCTTTGGTCGAGACTACATCAATAATTGAGAAAACGATTATTGAGGTGAAGAAATCTTTGACACACACAAGCGTTAGATCGCTGTTCTAACTCACGGCTGTACAAACTGAGGCAACGGCGGGAAAGAACTGGAGAGCGGGCACGGGACTGCCCCTTTTATAGCCAGGCTGATGTCACGTCGCCGGTCGTTGGGGGAGGTCCCCGCTGATGCTTGCTATCTACAAGTTTGTCGTTGGAACCTGACATCAGGGGCGCAGTCCTATATGTGAAGACCTACTGCAGGAACCCTCTCGAAGTAAGATCTTAGGATTTGTATGCAGAGCCACCTCTGTGGAAAATCAAATAAGACCCCTTACACATGAGAGCCTGAAGCTCGGAAATCCTTTGAGCAGAAGTAATGGCAACTAAAAACAGTACTTTCCAAGAAAGATAGCGCAGGTCGCGGCTGGTACTAAGGGAGGCAAAGTGAGCTTTTGAAGAATAACATTCATATCCCACGGAGGAACAGGGTTCCTGACCGTGGATTTGGAAACCTCCAACTGAGCCAAGGTTTTGCCATCCACCGGAGAGTGGTAGGCAGAAATAGCGGACAAATGGACCTTCCAAGAAGAGTAACTAAGGCCAACGTCAGAGAGGTGCAGCATGTACTCCATGACCTGGGGGATCGGGCAAGAGAAAGGGTCCCAACCCTTGGATGTTGCCCAAATGGAGAACCTCTTCCATTTTATGTAATATGTGGTTCTTGTGGATGGCTTTCGGGCCTCCGCAAGGACCTGTGCAACTCTGGAAGAGACCCCAAAGCGTGCAGCAGCTATGTCAGCAGGTGCCACACATGAAGGGACTTGAGACCTGGATGTAGTAGCTTGCCCTGATCCAGGGTCAGTAGGTCCTGGCAGAGGGGTAGCGATACCAGAAGCTCCACCAACAACTGCTGGAGCAGAGGGAATCAAATCTGGTGAGGCCAATAAGGAGCAATCAGAACCATGCGAGTCCCTTCCGCCTATAGGTTCAGAAGTACCCTCTGAAGAAGTGGGAAGAGAGGGAAGGCATACAAGAACCTCCCTGTCCAGCAGAGAGAGAGAGAGAGAGAGAGAGAGAGAGAGAGAGCGTGTCTCACCAGAAAACACCATGCACGGGAACGAGCAAGCAGAAACTGGGTAGTTTTGCGTTGGATGCGGAAGCAAACTGATCTTGTTCTGGACATTCCCAAAGATCGAATAGATCCTCGACTACAGATAGTCTCAGTTCCCACTCATGTGCCCTTGCCCGAGTGCGGCTGAGACTGTTCACCAGGACGTTGAGAACTCCTAGGACGTGCACTGCCGTCAGCTGGATGCTGTGCTGAACTGCCCAACACCACACTCACATTTCTTCCCTGCAAAGGGGTACAATCGTGTGCCTCCCTATTTGTTCAGGTACCACACCACACTCATATTGTCAGTCTGGACAAGGAGTGTGCCTGAGTGGAGGAGGGGCTGAAAGGCCCGAAGGGCATACAGTACCGCGCGCATCTCTTAACATGTTGATGTACAGAGAGAACTCCCACTGAAACCAGGATTCCAGAGTCCTGTCATGCCCCAGGTGAGTGCACCAGCCTTGGCCGGAAGCATCCATTGTCAGGGTCTGGGTAAGGAGGGAGACTGGAAAGGAGCCCCTCGACAGAGATTGCTTAGACCCTGCCACCATAGGAGATCCCAACGCATGGGGTTGGATACCAAGATTCTGTGATCTATGTCGTCTGATCTCTGGTCCCACTGTACTCTCAGTGTCCACTGCGTAACTCGCATGTGAAGCCTGGCTAGAGGAACAGTGGGAATTGTTGCGGCCATGAGACCCAGCAGATGCAAGAATGACCGGGCCATGGTCCATCGGCTGGTTGCCACTTGGTTGGCTTGTTGTCACAAGGTCTCCACCCTGTCCAAGGGGAGGAAGGCCTGACCATGAACTGTATCCAGCACTGCCCCAATAAATTGGTGGCACTACGAATGAATAAGGTGGGACCTGGGATAGTTCATTGTAATTCCCACCTGACAAAAAAAGTCCAGGGTGATGGACAAAGAGGCTACCAGGCTGTTTCTCGATAGTGCTGACACAAGCCAGTCATTGAGGTATGGGAACACCTACAGGCCCTGGTGGCATAACATCGCTGCCACCATCGCCAGGCACTTGGTGAACACCCTGGGAGCCGAGCAAAGGCCAAAGGGAGCACCTTGAACTGAAAATGTTCACTCTGGAAAATAAATCAGAGGAAGCGGTGGTGGGAGGGAAAAACTGGAATATGCAGGTAAGCATCCTGCATATCCAGGGCACAGAGCCAGTGACCCTGGTTAAGTAGTGGCAACACACCCAGCAGAGTCAGCATGCAAAATCATTTGTACTCTACATACTGACTGAGCATGCTGAGATCCAGGGTCAGATGGAGGTCCCCTGTCTTTTTGGAGAACAGGAAGTAGTGGGAGTAATATCCCCTTCCCACCTGGTTCAGAGGAATGGGGTCTATGGCAGATTTTTGCAGAAGAGCCTGCATTTCCTCTCTGATGATAGAGATGTGACCTTCTGGGTAGTGAGAGAGACCTGGAGGATTTGTTGGAGGTCCTTCTGTGAATTCTATGGTGTGGCCTTGAGCGGCTAGCTGAAGGACCCACGAGTCTGTGGTGATCGCCTCCCATCCAGTTAGATGTTAGGTGAATCTGTCCCCTACCAGTACCTTCAGAATGAACGGTGGAGGCTGGGGGCCCTGCCACAAGTCAGGAGATGGAGGGTGGGGAGCGCACCCCAGAACCCACTGTGACTTGGCTGGATGGGTGGCCGCTACCGAAGGAGCCCAACGTTTGATCTGACGTTGGGCAGGCTGTTGCCTGTTTAGACGCCTTTGCTGGTGATGAAAAGGCTGCTTATGCTTGGAGCTGGAATGATACATGGACTGGACAGAGCACAAGGCCTTGCCACTGCCCTGTAGCTCAGTTATGATGTCTTGGATGTCACCCAGAGAACTGGACCTCAGAAGGGGGCATCCTGAATGGCCGCTTTGACATCTTGGGCCAATCCAGATACCCGCAGTCAAGAGTGCCAATGCATGTTAACAGCAGTAGCGATGCTCTGGGTAGAAGCATCTATGGCATCATATCTAGTACTTAGGGAATGACGGCAGGAGATTTCTGCTGTCCTGACCATTAGGGCTATCTTAGTTTTAGCCTTGGAGTCGGTCAAGGTCTCAAACTCGGACTTAAGCTGACCTAGGATAGATTTCTGGTACACGATCATGTGTGCCAGATAATTCAGGGCTCTGAGGGCCAATATGGAGGACAAATAAACTTTACGTCCAAACTGGTCTATTTGCCTCTACTCCCTGTCAGGAGGGGAGGTGCTCATATGCTTTGGCTTAGTTGTATGGTCATGGGCCGCATTAATGACCACAGAGTCCGCCTTAGGATGAGAACTGAGGTGGTCTTTACCCTCACAGGCCCGATACAATCTGTCGGCCTTCGTGGTGACTGCGGCCACTGATGAAGGCTGCTGCCAAACCGTGGAGGCCAAACCCTCATGCGGATCTATCCACGGAGAAATGAGAAGTGGCGACAGCTCTGCCAGTTTCTTATGTTGAGGGTCTTGGTCCTCCATCTTTCACCCATTTGCTTCTTGAATTTTCTTAAGGATCTCTGTGAAAGAAGGATCCTCTGGGGGAACTTGGGAGAGTCCTTGGGCTTGGGATCCTCTGGGGGAGGGGTCTCAAAGCCTGAAGCAGAGGAGGTGGAAGAGTCAGAGTCTGATGAAAGGCTTCTGTCTGGGGACAGAGCCCACAGAAGAGGGATCTTCTTAGAGGAGACCGTGAGGCTCCTATCATCACCTGCTACCGGGGCAGGGCACAAGACCTGGCCCACGGTAGAAAAACAAGATTCCACTGGTGAAAGGGACCTGGGCGTAGATTCCAGTCAAACTGGCGGGGAGGCAGTGATGGCTGATGTTGGTCCAATTCAGAAACCAGCTGGGTCTTGAAGACTGAAGCGCCACCCTAAAGTCCACCTGAGGCTGAGGGGATGGAGGAGGGAGCGGAGGAGGCTGGTACGTGGACAGGAAGCCTGGAAAGTGATAACCCAGTGTCTAATAACCAGGCATCGGGTAATGACAGCCCAGAGTACCATAGCTGGGTGTGGGATAGCCTGGCGTTGGATACCCCAGTGTGGGTATCCTGGTATCTGGTACCATGGCGGCAGATACCCTGGGGAGGGGTAGTGAGGCGCAGGGAAGCCTGGCGTTGGAAGGCCGGGTAAAGGCCCTGACAGCAGAGCCACGGGTCATGATGGAGGCCCTGACAGCAGATAACCAGGTGAAGGCCCCGATGGGAGGGGCCGAGGGACCTGACAGGGGCCCTGACAGACAGTAGGAAGAACCTGGTAACGTCAGGTCTGGCGCCGGACCCGATGTAGGAAGTTCCGGCGTCGGCCCCAAAGAGATGGAGAGATTCCACTGGCATCTGGGGCAGAGCAATGGGCCCAGACAGGCAAGTCTGCGGTGCAGGAGTCGTTGGCTCCCGAGGGAGGTCCGGTGTCAGGCATTCTGGCTGTGGCACCTGGGTGGTGTCGTGCGGACGCTCCTCCAACTCTGGCTCAGGAAGATCAGGCGAGCCAGGAGTCTCCTGAGAGGGAGAACCCTCTGGCGAAGGGCGCAGCAGAAATGGCAGCAGGCGCTGATCTGGTGGATCAACGTCAGGCCTGTTATAAGGCCCGAAGAAAACGCCATGGCTGGATGGATGCCAGGGGGGCTGGCATGTGGCTTATCAGCCTGGGCTAGGCAGTCGACAGAGGAGCGAACGACTGACTTATCAGCCGCGCCACCAGACTTGGACCCTGGGGTTTTGAGGGGTTTAAGAGTGGCGGAGGTCTCTGGAACTCCGGAGACGCCCGCCTGAACCGCAACCAGCTCGGGTAGGAGGACCAAGAGCTGCTCCATGAGGAGGAAGCAGACTTGGCGGTGGAGCATTATCTGCATTAATGGGAGGCCGCTCGGTGTCCATGGCTTCTGAAGGAGGCCGCAGGTGGGAAGGAGACCGATTGTGGTCCTGGTGCTTCTCCTTGTCCTTCTTCTTCTTGTGGGATTCGGAAGAACCCCCTGGTGAGGAAGACTATCCCCGCAGCTTCTGCAGCTCCTTCTCCATGAAAGCCATCTTCAGTTTAAGAAACATGGGCTTCCAAGGCCAGTTGGCAGCATTTCCACGTGGCCTGGCTGAAATTCTGGCAGGCCTCACAGTCCTCGGTCTTGTGCTTTGGTCCCAGACAGAAAAGACAGAGGGGAATGACCGTCCTTATCAGGGAGTTGTGTGCCACAGGAATCGCACCTGTTCTCATGCGATTCAGAAGGCATCGGAGAAAACATGCATGAAAAAGATTTACTTTTCTAGAAATACAGAAAATAAAGAAAAAATGGTGAAATAATTATCTGAAAATGGCGCTTGACTGAAGCAGCGTTCTCCACGAGGTCCGATGCATGCAGGTTGACGGCGGGAAAGAACTGGAGGATGGGCATGGGGACCGCCCACTACATAACGTCACACTGACATCCGTCAGTCACGTGACATTGGGTGGCAGTCCCTGCTAGACACTGCGAAGCAAAAGCCTGCAGGGTCCTAGCGCCTGGCGGCTCTAGTCCTAATGGTTATTACCTACTGCAAGAGTCCTCTCGAAGTAAGATCTGCAGGGAATGTAGAATGGGCGTGCCTCCACGCACGAGTCCTACAATCCGTAGAAGGATTGGGACAGAAAAAGTGGAACATGGATGTCGTGGGGCTTCATGAAGCCAAGCCCAGCAATCTCCGTGCCCCCACCATGGCTCGGCCAGCGACCTGGTCCACCTCAGACTTGCTGTATTGGGGGGGGGACATCCCTCCCTCCTTTGCCCTGCCACAAGAGGGGAACTCTTGGGGAGGCTTTCAACCGGGCGTTTATCGGGAGAGGTGGCCTGGGGAGACTGGGCTGATGCAGCTACCCCTGGGACGTAAGGAGGATAAAACTTACATGGAAAAAAAATACTCGGGGGTTTAATGGTTCCAGTGGAACCCAATTTAGGCTTTACCAAACAACAGCTAGAGAGGAGAAGGGATGGTGTAAGTAACCACTGTTCCCATGATTTCAGGGTGGTGTTGGTGGGGGGCTATTACAGCAGAAGGTGGTTAGCCTAGAAATACAAAATCTGACTTAACTAAGGCACAAATTCACTGAGGAAGATTTGAAGGAATATCTGAGTAAAGTTAACAAGACAATAGAAGAGTACAGGGATTATACAAGAGTCAGAAAAAAAAAACAAAAAAAAAACGCTGTGACCAGGTAGATTAAGAAAATACAGTTTATACCTGAGCGAAAAATAAAGCAGTATGTTCATGGATACAGTATCATTTGGATTTTGATAGTTCTTTATACACCAGTGATTCGGGTTCAGCTTGAGAATACAGATATAGAAATCAGGAGAGGCCATCGTTTTTGACAGGGGTGGGGTTGGAGGAGGGGAGGTAGGTGGTGCAGATGGGGTACAATCTTGCATATCACCACAGAAAAGGACAAGGAAGAACTAGAAAAAAAGGAGACACAAATCAATACGTGAGAGGGAGCACTGGAGGAGACCCAGAGTGACAGAAAACAAGGACAACGGAGAATGAATGTCTACACACTTAACACCAACTCCCCAACAGAAATCAGAAAATATATTTCTTATTACAAATTGAACATTATAGAAAACTGGGTGCTTTAGCAAGTGCGTTTCCTTCTGCCCGCACCAGAAATGTTAATTTATTTTTAGCTCAAGTTAGATCTACAGCAATGTGCCTTTTTGTTTGAGTGGTGACCTTTATTTGCCAAAATCAGAACTCTATATTATATGAAAAAGCAGTTAGAAATGTTCCTATCGAACTCTATGGAGCACGCACCCGTGCACTCCCTGAACTGGCATCACAAACCGTGTTAGCGCGAGGGCATGTCTCTGAATAGCGAAGTGGAAGGGATCAGGCTCTTAGCTCCACATAGCCAAAATACAATTCCTTCCCTCTCTAAATACTGGCACCAGAAAATTAAAATTTATACTGAATTATACTTGGGGCCAGGTGAGCTGCATTATATGATTTTGGGGGACAGAATTTTCAAAAAGTAGAGTTGTAAAGGTGTGTGTTATATTTCACATACCCGATGTAAGTGATAATCCATAAACCCCAAGAGCAAAGATTGAGTGGTTTATAATCACACACCAAGGGTGTGTGAAAAATCCTCATAAAACAAACCCTGCACAGGCATTATTTTTTATAAGTGGGGCACGGTTTCAATAGAGACAAGAACATTGCGCTGTATTTCTGCAAGCGAGCATGTCTCTGAGCAGCCACCATAGTCAGCGGCTTTTGCTTCCTGTTTTTGATACTGTGGTGTAAAATAACTAACTTCATAACATTAGTACCAAATATTGAAATAGGTTAAACAGTAAAGAAACTGTGTGTGGTCCAGCGGTTGGAACCACGGCATCAACAGACCCACAGTGGTTGCAGAGAAGCCACAGATCTTGAGACCACAAATGTGTGCGCAAGGAATAAAACACTATAATAACCCGCTATGGAGTTATTACGGAATTCAGGTTATTTTGATGTTTTATCAGTAGTGAATATCCAATCATTATAAGGGGTCACCAGTTATTTTAACTGGTTATTACCAGAATAAGGGGTCTGGCATATTTTACAGACTGTATTTGATACAAGTTTAGAAAGGCAAGGACAGCAGGTGGCTAGTGTAACGCTGAGAGTAACCTAATAACATTGTTTTTTATTGGGGGTTTATCAGGTCCACTGCGGGCCACAGATGTATTCATAGAAATAATTAACAGAGTGCCAGTGATAGTAAAAGCTTTAGAATAAGAGCTGTACTTATTTTACTATCAGAACTTGTTGGATAGTAACATGAGGAAGTAGTGAACTGTCATAACCTCACCAATAATGTAACGGTCATTCACCAGGACAGCCCCACCATCAAGTGGCATATCCAAGAGGGATAAAAAGGTGCATTCCTTGAGTGGCCTCACTTGTCTGTGAGCATGCATGCACAGAGAACGAGAGGTGCTGCTACAGTGTTTGTCGGTAGGTCTCGTGTCTCTCAACTGCCCCTGATTATGAGAGATGTTTCTCATTCTATTTCTCAAAATTGCTGTCTCTCTTCCAACCCTCATAGAAAAGGTGCTGCACACACAGAGAAGGTACTGTAAATTTAGATGTCAATCAGAAATTCATAATATTCTAATTTGTTAAATCAAAATATACTTTGTACAAGTAAAGCCAAGGTTTTCACAGCGTAATGAGCTTGTATTTCCATGACTGAAGATGTGCCCCTCATTTTGACTGCCCATGTCCCTCCCTCATTTTAGTGATAAAAGGAACAGAGTTATGGTAAGACTTGAAACTCTTATATTTTACCTGCACTGCAAACTTAGCAAGTAAAGAGAACCTAGTGATACGCCTGAATTTTGATGTTGCAGCCTCCTGTACCCACACTAAAATGTGACAAAAACATTACAGAGTTAAGAGGTTGTGCAGGTCAGCGAGCTGTGAACAGAATGAAAGGTATGTCACTGTACTTATTCTTTCACTAGATGATTTGAGGTTGAACTAAAATATTTCACTGTGGCACGTGTTAAATGTTTGGCTGTTAGAAGCCAAGAATATATGGCCATATTTGAACAGTGAGCATCAATTATATATTAGCAGACCACATTTTTTATAATGTTTTTAACTACTGAAATATTTTTTCTTTTTGTTTACGCTGGGAACTGCTTTATACTTTATTGGCGACTTCAGATCTGTCACAATACTAAGCAACCCTCTCTCATTAGTTTAGTTCATTAGTTGGAGGGCTGCTTATGGGAAAGGAGAAGGGGCTGGCGTAGGGTCTGTCCGACTGAGCAAGGGAAGGTATAAGGTTAGTGAGCAGTGGGATGGAGGGCATGGTTTTGTATTGTTTTGTTTTTTCTTTTTGTTTTGTTTCATGCGAACTTGTCTGTACATAGTTTTGTATAGTAATTGACTTTTGTACTTGCTTATTTTTTCTGTTTTTTTTTTTATATTTTTCAAAATTTCAGTAAAATAAAAAAACTTTTAAAATATAGTATGTAAATGATAAGTATTTAATAATGACATGATGTCTCTGTAGTAACTATAAATAACTACTGCCATGGAAATGTCCAAACAGTTTGTATGAAGGAAATCTTAGTGAGTTATTTGTTGAATGGAGATAGCGAACATCTCATTTTTTAATGTTATTTGCAGCCTCAAATTTTGTTCGGTAAAATGATTTATATATATGGAGACAACACACCAATGAGGTAGAGTTGATTTTAGTGCTTGGCCATGTTTTAGGTATTAACTTACATTAAAATCATGGTTCTAAGGGGTTTATATATTGGCTTTGTCCACCACCACCCCATCATACTATAACGACATACTAATAAAATTAAGAAGCTTTGCGATTTATGAACTGTGCTGACATAGCCGTCCAACAATTAACTGATATACTAAGCTGGGTAAAATACAGCGTTAACAACCACCCCCTCCAATGGATTAATACTTGTTATAAAATGGCAACCTGTCATAAAATGGCAAGAAAAAAATCTAAAAATGTAACTGGTCGAGACATGTCACCTGACCGTGCATTAAATCTCTTGAAAACGCATGGTCAGCTGCCGAAACTCATTTTCCTGCTCACAAAAACCACTTTACCTAAATCTATCACTGGGCCCTAAAACATTACCACTAGCCACCATACTGAAAATCTAGCCTTTACTGCAGCCATATTTAAAACTCATTCTTTAAAAAAATGTCAATCTTTCAAATCACAAATTACACTTACACACTTACTACATATTCTCCAAAACTTCACCGTCACTTAGAGCAAATTCTGCATCTCTTAACAATTAAAAATACACCCTGTGGCCTACATGAAAAAAATAAGTTTTCACTTGATCCTCCACTGTCGCACAGCACCACACTGTCAAGCATGGTTCCACGTCAAAACAGGAACTCCCGAACGGAAAGAACTCAAAACAGCGCCAGATTACAGCAAATGCTAAAACTGGTGAACTGTCCGTTTGTGTGTGGTGGGAGGGGTTTGCCCTCTGCACTCCCCTTGTGGGGGGCTGTGCTCCACACACCCCCTTACTAAATATACCAACTCCAAGGGGGGTTAAAGCGAGTCCCCCCCGATACTGGCATTCGCTATAATCCAGCACTGTTTTGTTTTGACACCTCACCATTCGGGAGTCACCGTTTTGACAGACTACCATCAAGCACTTGCAGTCACTGTCTACCAATCTATGTTCTTAACTTTATTTTATCATAGAACCCCAAAACAATTTGTAGTCCAGCTCACCAAGCAAGCACCTCAATGTCCTGTGATATGAGGCACCAGCTGTTACACAGACCAAATTACACAGCCGAGGAGCGGGGTGAAACGACTTTTAAATCAGCAAGCCACCAGCCATGCCACAGAAGGGGTGTAGCTACGATTCAGATATTGAGGCAACACAATGGGCAGAGTGGAGCAAGAAGAGGCTCTCCCAACACAGTACCAGCAAAGTATATGTCCCTTATCAATGGACTACAATCTGTGAGGTACTTCTGTCTGTTACAAGAAGCTCTCCGAAAAAAGAAAAAGCATATTTTCACTATGCAAGTGGCCTTTTTTTCAGCCTCGCGGTCTGCCAGCAACAAACGTATGCTCAGTACGTCCCTACAAGTTTTACTGAATTTATTTCACCTTCCTAAATGTGGTTTCCACACTCTTCTCATTTGCTGCATGCAGTATAAACAAACATAGTTAGAGCAGCTTGCTCTCTCCTCACCCGGTCCTGCAGTCATAAAGTAGGTTTTTATTTTAAATTAAAAAAAGAAGGGAATTCTCGGGAGCAGCATTCAGTGGATACACGGGGAGCGGTTCCACTCTCTCTTCACAGGACAACACCTTACCCTGTCTCAAATTCAAAACACGGCAACTCTAGGAGAGTAATTATAGCGGGATGAATTTCTTGGTCTGTTTGTTAATAAAAAGCCTTCGGGGGATTCATGGGGAGCAGTCATAGTGTCAATTTCATGGTGTCATGATAAAAAAAAAACCAACAACAAACAGAACAAATCTACCGGCTGTTTGTAATCTTAACTGGAAACTGAGCTCCCTGCCTCGGCTCCTGCTGTTTGGGGGGGGGGTTCTCAACTAAGAAGACAAGATCACAACTAGGTACGCCACATTCAGCGCACAAAGTGGACTCACAGCACCACCTCTGCTGCAATGAAATACAAATTGTTTCACTTCCTGTTCAATAAATCTGTACAGGGAGATCATTTTGAACAATCCTGGTTAGGTAACAAAATATACCAGATTTTCAAGAACGGCAATATAAACAGCCCTATGATGTATAGGCGGATTAATTTACTATATTCATCACAAAAGTTATTTACAAGAATCATATTAAAAAGAATATAAAACTGGTTGGATGAAGCTGATATTATGAGCGAATTGCAAAACGGATTCAGAAGTAACAGGTCCACTATTCAACATCGTTTTGTGTTCTGTCACAATATATGGAAGTACGTCAAAATTAAAAAGTATAAAAGTTATGCCTGTTTTATCGATTTAAAAACAGCGTTTGACACAGTCAACAGACCCCTGTTATGAGGAAAATTGTTAAAATATGGCATGGATCCTAGTTTATTAGATATAGCAATTTGTTTGCACCAAAGTACATGGCTACAAGTGCAGCATAATCAAGCGGGAGATCTTTCGTCCAAAATAAAATCAAACCAGGGAGTGAAACTGGGGTGTATCTTGGCTCCGGTCCTCTTTAATCTTTATATTAACTCAATGATAGAAGATATAGATTACCCAGAATTTCACTCACCAAAAGTTAATAATATAAGGAGTCCCTGTTTAGCATATGCTAATGACCCAGTATTGTTGTCAACATATTTTATAGGTCTTCAGAGAAAATTAAATCACTTTACTCAGCTTTGTGAGCTAAATAAATTGGTAAGTAATAAAAATAAAACTAATTTAGTAATTTTTGGAAACAAGAAACTAAGGGTACTGTTATATATCAATAAAGATAAAATTCAAACAGTAAAATTCTATGATTATTTCGGAATAAGATATGCAGAGAATACCACTTGGAATAAACATGTACAACAATGTAAAGCTAAAATGAACACATCAGTCAACGCTTTTAAAAGATTTGGAGCTAAAGTTGGCAACGGTAGTATTTTGGGGTTAATTAAGGTAATAAATGTTAAAATAAAGATGAGTATATTGTATGGGGCCGAAATGTGGGCAACAAATCACATTAAACCATTGGAAACAATATTAAATAAAATGTATAGACATATATTAAGAGTTCCCAATTCAGTTCCAGCAGAGGTGGTACGTTAAGAACTAAGTCAGTATTCCCTAGCAACTTTAGTATTCGAGAATAGAATAAACCATTTATTAAAACTGTTTATGTTACCAGATCATCGCCTCCCCAGAATATGTCTAGAAGAAGCTTTAGAATACAATAGGAGAGGCTTTCTATTTCCATGTATTAAGGAAATTAAAGATTACATTTTGCCACTGGGACTAGGGCATCAATTGTACGAGATATATCAAAAGAAATGTATGGATATAAGCAAAGCAGCAAGGACAAGGGTACGGCACACTGCACTTCTGAATGATAATAAAAGAATAAATGAATTAAAACACTTTAAATGGTTTAAAGCAAACAGAACCATAAACTAGAGCTTATTTAATTAAACAGATTAATCCTGAAGGTCGTAGATGGATAACAAGATTCTGTTTGGAAGTTTATGCTGCTAATAGTATATATTACAAACAGAAGCGCAGTGGCATCCTGAGTCAGTATTGTAATTGTAGTCTAACTGTTGAAGATGATATGGTACACATAATAATTGACTGCTCCCGTTTTGATAGTAGAAGAAAATACTGGTTGGGTCCATTGCCATCGAATCATAAATTACCTGCTGATAAAATAACAGAAGAATTTTTCACAGCTGATGATAGATCAATTTTAGAGTGTTTGGTAAAATATTTAAGAAGTATTAAACTGTAGATTTAAACTATGTAAAAGATGTATTTAAAGAGTTTATTATTGTTTTGTATTCTAATTTTGTCTGTCTTGGAATTTAAAAAATGGTTAATAATCCATATATATTGTAAATACACCTTTGTCGATCAAATAAAATCTTCTGTACTTGAAATACAAATACAGTACAGAGAATACAAAACAGGGACTATTTAAGTTTCACCTTTTCTTTGCAAACATACTGCAAACACTTTTTTACTTTAAAAAATAATTTTAATTTTTTAAAAGCCCTTTGTGACAGTAAAGTGCCATGTTATAAATGTAATAAGCCACTCCAGCGTATGCATTAAAGGATTTTAATGTACTACCCAGGGACGTAAGGACACTCAGTGTTCGACCTCAAGCCTTAGCACGCCCCTTGGGCATACATTAAAATCCTTTAACGCACACCCTGCCACGGCTTATTACTTATCGCTGGATTATAATTACATCTTTTTGTTTTCTCTGTACTGCTATCAGTGGAATATATAAACTGATAAAATACTATTATTTTATGTTTTAATTTCTGTAACTGTTTAGACCCTGCAGAGATGGCTCTGTCTCGGAACGCTGGCCGCCAGAAAACAAGCTCATTTAGCTGTATGGTCCAAAATAAAAATACATATTACTTGATAAATAATTTCTTTAGTGGGTCTCATTTCCTAACTCACTGCCTATTGCACTGATGGCTTGCTAGGAACAAACTGCTCTTGGTTTTTCTTTATACCCGCAGGGGCCCCAATTGGAACAATCCTTTACTGTTTAATATTCTGAATTCAGATTTTAAGCATTAAGTTAATTATTATTAATTTCTGTAATACAGCATTATCATATTTGTTTGTGGCACTTGGTAACATTTTTTCCTGTTCCTAGGGGTTATTTTAGTATTCTTGCTGAGACATGCTGAGCACTTGGCAGCGGGCATGGTGACACATTTTGTCACAATGTTACGACATCATGATGCAGCATGAGGTGCTGACGTCAGACGTGAACGCAGCATGGGCTGTCAGGAAGGAGTAAATGTTACAGGCTCTGGGAAGTGGTACCAGTAAATGTTATGGTCCCTAGGAAGTGGTACCAGTATACATTATAGGCTCCAGGAAGTCGTACCAGTAAATGTTACTGGCTCTAAGAAGTGGTACTGGTAAATGTTATGAGCACCAGGAAGTGGTACCAGTACACATGATGGACTCCGAGAAGCTGTACTGGTAAATGTTATGGGCTCTAGGAAGTGCTACCAGTATATGTTATGGACTCAGAGAAGTTTTACCAGTAAATGTTATGGGCTCAGGCACTATGGAGAGGACAACTCTGAACAAAACCTCTGTGAACCAGAGGTTGAATGATCTGTCAGTTCCTCCAAGGGATTCAAATTCCTCTTTATCCACTGTCCCTTCCCAAATCAACTAATCAATAAACCTAGTATTGTACATCTTATTAAATATTCATGAGCCTATTGAAGCTCCTGATTGGCTACTGGATCGATCATTAATGTTTTAAAAATGACCAATCCAGCCGCCAACTGATGCTTCACAACATGCAAAGTCTTAAATGTAAGACAGACTCGTGCTGCAGGACCTGTGCCACATCAATTAAAACAAGAAAATAAAAAAATAAACATAAAATCCAAAGTTGTTATTGCAATTAGACTTATAGTCACAATGACAACCTTGATGCTGGTCAATTTCTAGGATTAATGACTGGCTGGAGGGAGGGAGCTGTACCTCAACTGTGCCTCTGGCCACCCATCCTCCCAAGTGTCGCTAAACATTTGAAAACGATTGGCTTATCAGTCATTACCGCTTAAATATTATTCGCTGTGAGAGACTAAGCTATTTATTTAGTTTTTGTTGACCGGTAAAGAAGGGCTAAGCAACTCTACCCAATTTCGATCCCGGCCCGGGAGGTTTTTTTTCTGGGGGAAGGGGATACAAACTGACATACTTAATCCAGTTAAGCAGTTTGTGGCATTTTTCAACTGAATGAGGGAAGTTTGGGCAACATACCAGCGAAATTCCCCTACTTGTTTTGAGAAGTGTCATGGGCTCTTTAACATGCAACTGCATAACCACCTGAACAGGTAGACGGGACCTCAGTTTAACGTCATACCAAAAGACAGGACTTCAGGAGTGTAGCACCTCCTTCATTGCTGCACTTCAATGTTGTTATTAGGATTTACCGCAAGTTCCTGGTGTGAGGCTAGACCCCACAAACCTTCCCATCATCCAGTCTCAGAGATGAACGTGTAACCTGCTGAGCCAGTAACACTGCAATAACCTAACTTGAGTTCGAAAGATTCAGCACTCCTTTTCAAATATACTCAATTTTCAGCAACATACTTTTCAGACATGTATTTCTGGCACTTTAAGTTCCACAATGTGACTATCAGTTGCATCGGGGTCTGGAAAGCTACTTCTGTTAATTGGGAGGGAGGGGGAGCTGAAGGCTGAAAGACAGTTAGTTGGTCCTGACGTTGCCTGTAGATCGCTTTTTCCTTTTCCTAAAGGCATTTGCATTTGTAACAGAAAGGCTGATAATTTGGAATTAATTGCCAGATACTGTTCTAAATTAGCCTGCTACATGGGTAGTCATTAATCTTTCCAATCATTTGATAGTTAATCTATAGCTGTTTGCTCTGCACAGAAAGCCTCAACCCACTACTAGTTAAAGACATTTCAGAGCTAACAACCACAGAATTCACTGTGTCATTAATTTTCACTTAATTTGACATTCAGCATTTACTAATGAACAGAAAAGGCATTCAATATATAACATGGAGATACTTTAATGAGTTCCGAAATAAAGTGTATTCATAATTAATTTGAAATAATTTCTACAGTATATAAGTAGCAGACTGATATTTCATGCCTTATGATAGTAAATGTGTATAATCAAGGAACAAATAATGCAATCAATGTCTCAGTACTGTACTGGTGAAACTGTATGCCTAGCATATGCGGACTTTCTGGTCTTGTTCTCTCACTTTGTGCTCACTGGGCCAATATTTCTTTGGCACTTTGAGATTTTGAGAATCCACCTTATCCCTAATCCAGTTATTCTTATTTCTACTCTTTTCCCCCCCAAGATGTAACACTAAATCACACACAAGATCTCACACTTATGGCAGGTGCTTAGCTAATATTCTGGTTTTTGCAGCAAAAAGACTATTATAAAAATGGGTAATCTCCTATGGTACTGCTTGTCTCCTTCTGGTGCGACATAATTAACCAGAACAAGTACTGTGGAGAAACATACCTTTGCCTTACAACACATGAATGCATTTGTTTTCCAGAATAGATGGCTGCCTTGGACATATTAGACAAATATTTAAAAATTGTAAAATACGAGCCATCCCTGTGGTGCAGAGGACTGAGGTGATTTGCATCTTACCTCTCACCACGCTGGCAACCCAGGTTTGGGGACAAGCTCATGTCGCCGGGATTCAGCTGGGAAGGGGGAGGATTGAGCATCCAGAGGGAGAGAAGCCTCACTTGACTTGGCCATTGGCTGCCCCGGGTGGAGACCTGAAGGTAGTGTTGGCAGCTCGAGCCACATGAAGTGAGGGGCTGCAGTCATATCGTGTGTACATCTCAACGTACACGAGCATAAGCCATGGCAGGGACAGGGGGAGAAAAAGTGGAAAAAGGTGGTCGAAGGTTCTATGAAGCCTTGCCTGCCCTTGCTCCGTGCTGTCATCAGTTGACTGACCCACAAATCTGAATGTAAGGCCTCCGGGGGGGGATAGCCCCCCTTCTTCCCAGCTCCACCACAGGAAGTCTGTGGGGGGATATGGGGCTTGGCAGACTGGGAAGGCAGTTGCCGGATGAGGAAGGCAGGGACAAGGCTGAGAAACTATCTGCAGCGTGCCTGGAGGATAAAATATATACAGAAAAAAGAAAATTGAAAAACACTATGTTAGTACATCTGTAAAGGTTCAAACACAAAACATATAGAATAGGAAAATAAAAATTTAGGGGAGGAAGTCCGTGGAGTTTTGGTGAATCTGTGGTGTGCTGATCCTCTGAGTTTTAATGGTCACACTACGCAGCACTGTCATTAACCTAACTTCAGCACCCTCTATCCAAGATATGCTGTGCCAGTATTTTACTTTGTCTGACAAGACAGTGGCACAGTAAGGGTGGTGCCAACGCTATGTTGCGTGATCATTAAAATCAAAAGGAACAGCAGACCACATACTCACCAAGGCTCCACAGAGATCTTTCTTTTCCATGCTTTTTATGTTTTGTGCTTCAACCTTAACAGATGCATTAATGCAGTGTTTCAGAGTTTATTTCCTTCCTTTTTGGATATGATATATAACAACCGACGCCTATAGTTTTCTGAAGCAACAAACCCATTTGGCAGGAGCACGGACCTCTAACTTATTTCATGCAGGGCACCCTACACAAAGCTGTAAACCCACTGGGCACAGGATAAGACTAGTAGCTTACTTTACGAAAAGCTCAAAGCAGACTCGTAAGGAATGGGGGCAGCTCTGTAACATGATG
The DNA here is from genome assembly GCA_016271365.2 of Neoceratodus forsteri. Classification (NCBI taxonomy): domain Eukaryota; kingdom Metazoa; phylum Chordata; order Ceratodontiformes; family Ceratodontidae; genus Neoceratodus; species Neoceratodus forsteri. The sequence continues at coordinate 117,077,238 of CM057453.1, read as the reverse complement.
CGGAAGACCTGTCAGGCAGGTATGAAAGTTGCCAGTTGGGTGGTCGTTCTGGGGTAGTGGTTAAGTAGACCACCCCTAAACTTGGGTGTAAAATGGTAAACATACTGTATTAAAGCTATGTGTAATTATTTTTTTTTTTGCATCATCTTTTTATCCCCTTATCAATCCAGCCACCCACTCCAGGTGGCCAATTCTCACCTCCGTTGCTCTCCCAGTTCCGCCATCTGCTGCCTCAACTGCTGTCTGACTGACCAAACATATCCCGTCAGGTGAGGTCCCCCTACCCGTGGGGGCAACTGGGAGGGGAGACTGAAGTGCCCATAGACACTTCCTTGCATCTACAACGAGCGGCAAGGGTGCAGCTTGGGGGCTTCCCAGCGAAGGGAGGCAAGCCACTGGCATCTGGACGGCATGGGTGGCCATTTTTCTGGTGTTGTTCCCCCTGCCCATTAGGATGCACGCCTCAGCATCCTGGCACTTGCGCATGCGGCACGTGGTCACCCACACCGCAATCACAATACTGAGCCCGGCTGCAAGGAGCCACCAAAGGGCGACGCATCCATGACCCCCCCCATGGAAGAGAGCATCCAGAGGACATTCTTGAGCCCTCCCTGCCAGCCTGTGATCCTGACCTCCTGGGCTCGGTGCGAACCCAGATTGCCAGTGTGCCAGGCGATCCCCTATCACCCGGTGCCATGGGGCCGGCTGCTATGGGTTATTTAAAAAAAAAAAGCAAGTGCATGTGCAGTCCATGTATTTTGGGATTTTTTTTTTTGGGGGGTCCAATCACCCTTAGCACTATAGTCCACTTCACTTATACCATCCTCGGATATCACAGGCATTCGGTTACTGCGGGCAATTCCTGTTTGCCATTTGCTGCTCCCATAGATGTACAGTGTTAATTACACTGGTTATGACGATCTAACAGCGCCTGCTATTTCGGGCAGCCGGCAGTGATACTGAGTGCTAATTGAGCCAATTAACACCAAAGTTTATATCGTGTGTGTGTGTGTGTGTGTGTGTGTGTGTGCGCAGCAATTACAGCTGACTCAAGTGCAGTACAGATTCACTTTTAATTGGGCCATTTAAAATGAAAATTAGCACCTTGTGTTAATGGTTGGCACAGCAGAACAGTTCTGCTGACTCCCAGCCATTGCAAGCTGCAATCCGTAACCCCGTTTTCATCTGGCTCTCAGCACTCAGCTGATCACATCATTGCAAGCCGCAAGACACAGCACTGCCTCCCAAAAGCAATTCTCACTGTAGAGAGCTGTAAGCCCAGCCCATCCGATCACCTCACAGTCACGACTACACACATTTTCGAGACTCCCAGTCATCGCAAGCCACAAGACAGACCAGCACTGTTTTTCCTCAGTCCCATCTCTAACTCGTTACGAGAAAAAAGGCAAGTAAAGGCACTCAAACTCCATGGCAGCATACTTAAATGTAAGTCGCGATCCTGTCTTACTACATACAGAACCCTGAACAGTGCACTCAGTGTTTTGCTTTACTGTACTTAGAGTAATATGAATCGGGTTCAGCTATGTATGTAGCATTGTGTTTTAACCCAAAAACATTATGTTTGGTTGTAGCGCCCACTTGCAATAATGGGCAAAATCTGTTTACACAGATGTGCCTGTTATAAGCGGCTTGCACTGTATCCGATTTTAACATGTATTTTTAAAATTTAAGAGTTAAGATGTTACCACATACTCCCTCACGACCACATAATTATGAAGTTTGAATCTGGCCAAAAATATGTTTTCCGGGATATCAAATTCAATTTTTTTTGTTTAAAAAACCAAGTCCCTGTACTGTACATGTGCAGTAGTGTTTTTTTTTTTTTTTTTGGGGGTTAGACTTAGGATGCATGACATTTTATCAGAAGATGGCATCAGCCTAGGTGGAGAGAGAGTTGTGCCAGCTACCAACCCTGTAAATGTAAAGTAAAGTATGTATTGGGGTAGGCCAGGGGGGTGCATTAAACTGATCATGTGGGGTGGAGTGGAGAGTAGGACTCCTCAGACAGTGTGGGGTGAGAGAGGGTGTTTGTGCTGGGGAGGAGCAAGGGTACCAGTGGCCGGATTGGGCACCCAACCACCGGTATTTACAATGATCAGGAATTCAGTAGTACTATCAGCGGGGCTGGGCACCCAACTGCCAGCAATTACAATGACTGGGGATATCAGTGGTGAGACTGGACATCTGACTGTCAGTATTCAGTGGTCAGGGGATACTGGGGAGAGATTACAGCACCCTATTGTGTGTGGCGCAGTCAAAAAATGCTTTTTTTTTTTTCTTCAACCTGTGACTGAATGACGTGGAACATAATCACAAATGGAAAAAAAAGGCTGTAGTTTTTCACAACTTTTTTTCATGCATGCACACACACTGTGGTCTAAAAACAAAACTTCAGACTGTGCCCTATTCCACTGCAAAACAAATGAACTACCTTACTGTGGCCCAATATCTAATGAACTTGAAAGTTTTAGATTTGAAATCAGTGTATTTTTTTGTTATACGTGTGTATCTGTACTACTGTGTGCAGTCTTAATTTGGGGGAATTTGGGGTAACAAAGTGCCAATATTACTAAAACCAACTGCTTTGAACTGGCATGTACTTAGCTTCTAGGACAGAGGGTGCATGGCAATTTTCAAAACCTGGGTCTTAAAATGGTCATGGTGGAGTTATAAGCTGTCAAAAAAAAAAAGTTTTAACACAAACACTAACTCAATCCAAACATTCTCGCTTCTACCATACCAGTATAAAATAGAGAACAATGTATGGAACAGTGTGTAATGATTTCTTTAACACATCGAGGTATCTCGCACCACAATCCATGAGACTAAAAGTCGAATGGTTTAATTCATGTTTAACACTCCAAAGGAGTGCGTTAAACAAATAAAATATTTCCCCTATTGCCCATAGCATAATTAGTATCATTAATGGTTAGCAGAGGTGCATTTAACAGGTATGAGGAGTACACTGAAAACAAAAGTACAATTTGGCCAATGTTGCTATCTCATATACGGTGCTGTGTGCAAGAGTGAGGCAATTCTTTTTTACACACATCCATGTGTACCGCACTGTGTGTAATGGAGAATTTCAGATCCAGAGGACTCCACTTATACCAGGCCTGTTTTGTCCAGACAACTGGGTAAAAGTGACATTTGTCACTGTCCCAAATCATTTCCTATTTGGCCCCATACTAAGCTGTCCTGTTATGCCATACTATGGCGGCTGTTTATATCAGACAGCCACCAGTACAAAATCCTATACTTACTACTGTATCACTATGCAACCACTACCACTAGAGGTCACCACTGACCCAGTCAAGGGCATCAAGCATGACTATGAAATATGGCAGCTCTGCTAAAGATTTATAAAACTGCATGAAAAAAGTGGCTACTTTATTACTGGTCTGCGTTAATTTAGTTAGACTCTGGTAAACTGCGGAGTTATGACCAAACTGTGGCCAAAGAAAAAAATCAGTTTTCCTTCGTCATCGTGGCTGGCTGGTGTTGTTGGCATACCCGAGGTTCTCATGAGATCAAGCCAGCATTACGGTACCGGCCAAGTGGTGAAGAGGGCCGAGGCTTCTGGCACACTTTACCTTTTCCCACAGCAGCGACCTGGATTCGAGAACATGATCGGGTCACTGGGGGTTGGGCAGTGGGAAGAGGATTGAGAGTCCGAGGGACAGCTCTCCGCTCCCAGAGTGGGGAGGTATGATATCTCACTCCTTGGCTGCCACCTGGTGGAGGTCAGGTGGCAACGCCAGAGTATGAGCAATGTGGAAAGGAGGGTCATGGTTCCATAGCATGTGTGTGCCTTCACGCGCACACACTTATGCACCGCTGTGGCTGGGGACAAGGGAGAAACCAGAAAAAGGGTTGGGGCAGCAGGCCTTGCAGAGGTACATAGAAACACAGAAACGTAAAAAAAAAGATGGCAGAAGGGGACCAAGGGTCCATCTAGTCTACCCATGTGTTCCTTGGACCTTCTCAGATCCCAGGTACCATTCTGAACGTTTTGTACTGAATATAGAAGTTCAGATTTATCAAATCCAGAATGGGCCTAAAGTTCCCTGCGGATTTGGGGACTAGGAACAAGTGAGTACAGATCCCCCTATCCCTCTGATCCCCAGGAACTGCTTCGATAGCCCTCTTCTGCAGCAATATGCAGACTTCTACCAGTAGCTTTTGGATGTGGTCTGGAGTGTAGTCTGAATGATTTGGAGGGGGGTCTGGGGGCAACTCCAGAAGTTCTAGAGCGTGATCTTGTTCAGTGAGTTGCAGGACCCAAGCATCTGTTGTAATTTCTCTCCACCTATACAAGTGAAGGGAGAAAATGGAAATTACGTACCTACCATAATTCTTGATCTTCTTGGACTAGGTCTCCACCACTCATTCACACTAATGGGACTACGCCAGAGGCGCTAGGACCCAGTGGGAGCAAACCTGTTTGCAGGAGGGCCGGAGCCAGAGATGGAGCCGCAAGGAGCAGCGCCGCGAGCCTCTGCTTGTGCAGCAATGACTATCTCGGTGTCGACCCTCCAAACACCTAAGTACCTTTTTTTCTGAGGAGGTGCAGCATAACTAACCTAGAAGGATAGCCTAACCAAAAACCGGACATAAAAGATAGTCTGGAAGACCCGTATAAAAAGGGTCAAAAAAGAAGTCTTCAGAGCCTAAAGATTGAGGGAGTGAAAAGACCAACAACAGAGGTGAGCTTGGGGGATAGTGGGTGGGCGTGTGAATGAGTGGTGGAGACTTCGTCCAAGAAGATCAATAATTACTGTAAGTACGTAATTTCCATATCTTCCTGGACATAGAGTCTCCACCACTCATTCACACTAATGGGAGAGTACTGAGCTAATGATCCCCCAAGAAGGCGGCAGGAGAGAGCAAGAGCTCACAAATTTAGGACAGAAGTCTATTAAGGATGGTTCTGCCAAATGAAATATGCTGTCTGGCATGGACATCCAGGGCACAGTGTTTGATGAAAGTATGCACTGAGCTCCAAGAAGCCACACTGCAAATATCTGCAATGGACATGTTGCGGATTTCCACCAGGGATGCCACGACCGCTCTAGTAGAGTAAGAGTACACTCTGCTTTCCAGCTTAACCTGCGCCATGGAATAACAGTGGTGAAGGTATGCCACCAACCATGCTGAAATGCATCCGATTGCGACATGTTGACCCAGCCGGGTCTCGCTGAAGGGAACAAACAGTTGTTGAGCTTTGCGAAATTCTTTTGTTCTATCTAAATAGAAACACAAAGCTCTTTTGACATCCAAAGAATGAAGAGAACACTCCCCTTCATTTTGGAAGTTCACAAAGTAAGTAGGAAGGACCAAAGGTTGGATTAGATGGAATTCTGAAACAACCTTAGGGAGAAACTTAGGATGGGTCCTAAGAACCCCTCTGTCTTTATGAAAAACAGTATATGGAGGGTCTGTGACCAAGGCATGTATCTCAGAGACCCTGCAGGCCGAGGTAATGGCCACCAGGAAGGCCGTTTTCCAAGTGAGAAATTTCAACTCGAAGGTAGCTAGAGGCTCGAAAGGTTTTTGAGTAAGCATGTCTAACACAAGATTAATGTCCCAGGCTGCGACTGGACGTCTGATAGGAGGTCTGGAATGCAGAATTCCCTTAAGAAACCTCTTAACCACAGGTAACTGAGCCAGTAACAAGGAAAGTACTGGCTCATAAGCTGAAATAGCACAAAGGTGAACCTTGACTGTAAGTATTGCAGACCTGAATTTGAGGTGTATAAAAGGTACTCTAGAACTTTATTTGGTGGGCAGGAAAAGGGATTCAGAGAGGATTTTGCACACCAAAGCGAAAAACGCTTCCATTTGGCTGTGTAAGTCTTTCTAGTGGCTGGCTTGCGCGCAGCCAGAAGAATATTTGAAACTCTGCAAGAGACATTGAACCTGTTCACTTCTATCTCTTCAGGAGCCAAGCATGAAGGTGAAGCAATCTCAGATTGGGATGGACTACAGGCCCCTGAGTCAGAAGGTTCGTCTGAAGGGGAAGCACTTTCGGAGTGGTTTCCGACATACTGTTGAGTAACAGAAACCACATTTGTCGAGGCCAGAAGGGAGCAATGAAGATCATTTTGTCCCCCTGGGACTCGAATATGAGAAGCACCCTCTGAATTAGAGGAAGAGGCGGAAAGGCGTATAGAAAGTGTTTTGTCCACTGCAGCCTGAACGCATCCTGACAGAAAGTGCCAGGCCCTGGATTTCTGGAGCAGAAGAGAGGCAGTTTTGTGTTGAGTGGGGATGCAAAAAGGTCCAGGTCTGGAGTTCCCCACTCTGCGAATAGTGACTGAACTACGGCTGAGTAGAGAGACCATTCGTGAGGATCTGTCTCTGTTCTGCTGAGACGGTCTGCCAGTTCGTTCTCCACTCCTGGCAGGTAGACCACTTGAATTAGAACCTTGTGCTCCAAGCACCATTCCAACACTCTTATCGCTTCCCTGCATAAGGGGTAAGAGTGAGCACCGCCCTGCTTGTTGATGTAATACAGCACTACTTTGTTGTCCATTTGAAGGAGAATGTTCTTGTGACAGAGAATGTCCTTCAAAGCCTGGACTGCATAAAGGACGGCTCTCATTTCTAAGACATTTATGTGAAGCTGGGACTCATCCCGAGTCCATGTACCTTGAGTGTGGAGAGTCTGACAGTGAGCTCCCCTCTCCATCAGGGACGCGTCCGTGGTAATGGGAATCTGATGATCCAGAGGAGCAAAGTAATACCCTTCCAGAAGATTGTCCTCTTGCGACCACCAGGTGAGTGACTTCTTCAGAGGTTCTGTCACCTTGATGAGAAAGGACTGAGGGTGAGTGGTTGGGGACCATTTAGTACTGAGCATCCATTGAGCGGTTCTCATGTGAAGGCATGCTAGGGGTACAGTGAACACTGAGGATGCCATGAGACCTAGCATCGATTCCATCGAGATAGCTCGAACTGAGCTGTTCTCTCTGATGTATCGGGCCATCTGTAGGATATCGCTCCTTCTGTCCTCTGGTAGAAAAGCTTTCGCACAGGAGGTGTCCAGAAGAGTTCCTATGAAAAGGAGCCTCTGGGAGGGTTGCAGCTGCGATTTCTTGAGATTTAGCAGGGCTCCCATGGACGTGAGAAAGTCTCAGGCTGTGGCAATGGCATCGAGAGTTCCTTGCCTGGAATGGCTTGCTAGGAGCCAGTCGTCCAGATATGGGAACACTTGTATTCCGATTTTTCTGAGATGCGCTGCGAGGATTGCACAACACTTTGCAAAAACTCACGGCGCCGAGGATAGCCCAAAGGGCAGGACTCTGACGTGATAATGCTGGCCCAAAACCACGAACCTTAGGTATTTGTGATGCTTTGGGTGAATAGGAATATGTTGGTAAGCATCCTGCATGTCTAAGGAGGCTAACCAGTTGTGTTGATGAAGCAAAGGTAACGGGGTTCCTAACGATATCATTTTGAATTTCTCTTTGGGAAGAAATTTGTTTAATTTTCTGAGGTCCAAAATGGGGCGCATGCCCCCGGTTTTCTTTGGAACTAGAAAGTAATGGGAGTAGAACCCTGTGTTCCGTTGATCCAGCAGAACTACTTCTACTGCCCTGTTGTTCAGAAGGCCTTGTTTCTCCGAGGTGAGAAATTCTCACTGAAGTATTAACAGTTTTGGCTGCCGTGTGGGGGGACAATCTGGAGGGTTCTCTGAAAAATTGAGGGAATACCCTCACGGATTATCTGGAGGACCCATTTGTCCGAAGTTATGGACTTCTACCGGTTGTAGAATTGAGTCAGACAACCTCCCACCGCTAAGGAGTCCCCCTTGGGCAGCTGTGGTGGGACTTGGGCCAGAAACTCCGAAGGCAGCACTGGGCGTTTGGGTCCTTGAGGCTTCTGTTGCATTTTCTTTTCAGGCTGAGGGGCTTGATATTTATTAAAACCTCCCTTGCTTTTGCCTCGAAAGAACTAATGATTATGAAACTGGCGTTTATTAACACCCCCAGGGGGGGAGGAAGGTCGAGCCAATTTAATGGCTGACCTAGTCTTTTGTGTGGTCTCTAGAGCCTGTTCTACTTGAGGGCCGAAGAGATACACACCATCGAAGGGCAACGCCATGACCTGTTGCTGGGCATCATTCGTGAAACCTGAAGTACACAGCCAGGAATGGCGGCAGGTGCAAATGCCCACCGCCGCCGCTCGGGAGGCAGTATCGAAGGCATCCATAGCTGCTTTAACCTGCTGGTTGTTGGACTCGATGCCCCTGGTTATGGTCTGAAGAAGCTCTGAATTAGTGTCAGACTCTGGTAGAGCTTCAACCATTTGTTTGAGCGAATGCCAAAGAATATACTCATATTGAGAGAAACAGCCCTGGTAGCTGGCAGTACGCATACCCAGGGTGGATGCAGCAAAGACTGTCTTACCTAAAATATCTATCTAATGAGATTCTTTGTTTATAGGTCGAGTCATAGTAGCCTGAGGAAGGATGACCTTATTCTCTGCCAAGACTACAATAGGATCCACAAAGGCTTGGGAGGCCAAAATAGGTTGATCCTTGGGAGCAGCATACTTCCTTTCTATGGACTTAGCCACAGAAGGAATGAGGGCAGGATTATTCCATACCATTTGAGAAAGCGTCTCAAAGGAGGGTTGTACCGGGGGAGTTAAATCCATAGGGATGTCCAGAACATGAAGACATTGGAGTCTTAAAAGCTTCTCAGGATCGATGTCCATAGTCTGGAGAGAAAGAGTGGAATTCAAATTTTTCAGCAGAGACTTAAATGACAGGTCCTTGACAACAGGCTCTGCAACAGGATTAGGTCCTGTTCCTTCCACATCATCACCCAGTCTAAGATCTGGGTCAGGCTCAATATCATCTCCTGACAGTCCAGGAGGGACTGCATGGACAGGAAAGGAATGAAGATCAGCAGGAAAAGAATTAGGAGAGGAGAAACCCTGAAGATTGGCAGACAAAAAGCAGGCCTCAGCGAAGAACAGTGCCGAAAGACCGTACAGCGCTGACAAAGCAGATGTCGCCAAAGAACACTGTTCGAAGGCCGCGGTGCTGAAGACAGTGCCGAGAAAGACTATATCGCATGAGAAGCTCAATGGTGCCAAAAACACACAGCACCAAAGAGCCCAGCGCCGACAGGCGCATCGGTCTGAGGACGGCACCAGCAGGTGCTATCAGCGCCAAAATGGCCAAGCGATCCACCATGCCAATGGCATGAAAGCAATTCAGGGCCCCAAAATTAGGATTTGAGGAAAAGAAGGAAGAATACAAGGCGGTAGAAGCATCAGGTGGCCCCCTGCACCGCAGCCATGTGAGAGGGGGAAAACACCTGAGTGCAGAGTCGATGGCACTGAAGAGGGTGCCGCGTGACTAGGGAGGCCCAATAGCCCTGCCCGATCCCCCGAAGAGCCAGAGGGCCCCGGAGTAACCAGGCCAGGCAGCTGGACCAGCCTCCGAGCCCACTGCTCCATCAGAGTGGCCCACTGACAAAACTGCTCATCGGAAGCCCTACCAGAAGGCTGGGAAGGGCTCAGATGTCGAAAAGGTCGGTGACCAGAACCAGAAACTGGCGACTCCGGACGAGGAGACCAGCAACTGACCCCAATGACTGACCGTTGATGCGCAGACATATCAGAGGGTGACCTCGAGTAATGCCTTCTCTTTTTTTGACCTATGGGCTGAACAAGAGCTCGAGGCGGAACGGTGCCGACAATGCGACCGTTTACTTTTATGCTTCCGGGGGGACCGCCCATCCCCTCGGGCACTGGACCGTCCATTGCCAGACCCCCCTCCAGAGAAGGTGGCGGACCGGACCCAGCCCGGCTGACTGAATAGCTTTCATATGAAGTCTCCCTACCGTCACCTGACCCACTCATGGGATACTCCATCAATGTAGGCTGAGACTTCTTTCTTTGATAAGAATAAATTATCGTAAGCGGAACTTTTTTCGAAAAATACCACAAAATAATAAACTGAAAACTATGCTGCTAGTTTGAAGTTTGACTCCTGGCGGATGAGCGACGTCGTCAGTGAAGCACACTCGATGGCGGGGAAAAAAGGAACTGAGGCGGTTGAAGGGTCGACGCCGAGACAGTCATTGCTGCATGAGCAGAGGCTCGCGGCGCCACTCCTAGTGGCTCCATCTCTGGCGCCGGCCCTCCTGCAAAAAACTGGCTCCTGCTGGGTCCTAGCACCTCCAGCATAGTCCCATTAGTGTGAATGAGTGGTGGAGACTATGTCCAGGAAGATCAACCCCCTACCACCACCTCCTGGAGTACTGGAGGTTGGAGGTCTAGTAAGAAGTCATGCTGAAACGATCTACGGCTGGGGCTGTACCTCCTTCTCTGGGGGCTTTACCTGTGGTACAAGTAGGGCCAGGCAAAGCTGCTCCTGCTCTATGCTTGCCATGCTGTCTGGTCCCTGACCTGGGTCTATGGTTGGCATGATGAAAGGGCACATCTCTGCACACTTCTTGGCTGGGTATGATAAAGGGAATGGACTTATCGAAGAGTCCTTTCTGGGGCTATAAGGTCAGAAAGGATGTCCTGCACATCTGCCCCAAAGAGCCCGACATCACTAGCAAATCTTGACACTTTGAGCCAAGAATGCGTCCTGAGGCAGATGCCAACTGCAGCTGCTCGTATTGGGGAATCAGAAATATCGTAGGTACATATCAAGAGGTGCTTACCTACATCAGCCCCAGGCTGGAGGGCATTAAGCATCTCCTATTTCTGGGGACCCTCTGGAAGGGTCTGGGACACCACTTTAGCCTTCTTCCAGAGGGTATTCTGGAATCTGACCATGTAGACTTGATAGCTATTCTGAGGCCCAGTGTGACAGAGGCAAAAGTTCTCTTTCCCATGAGGTCTAGCTTTCTTGACTCTATCTGGTGGGAGAGAGCGGAGGTGTTTAGGCTGCCTTAATCACCACCGAATCTGCTTCAGGTTGCCCTGCGAAAAAGAGCTTTCCTAATGGAAACTGATATAGCTTGTCTGCTTTTCTTGTCATGGCAGAGATCAAGCTTGGCCTGTACCAGGCAGCCAGGGTGGCATCCTCTAATGCAGCCAGTAGAAAAGGGATGACCAGAGGTGGAGAGTCTGGCAGTTCTAGAAATTCCACCAAGCTTCTCTGAGTAATGTCCTGCTCCGGGACATCAAATCCCATGGCAGTTTGAAGCTATTTCATCATACCGATGACAGAAGGGTCTTCAAGAGGTGACCTAGGGGTATATAATGTAGAGTTCTCACCCCTGGTGGAAATGGTGGAGCCTGATCTATCAGTGCTCCCATCCGTATCTTCATCCTCCTGTTCTTTCTCTTACAGCATGAGGTCAGGTATGTATTTCTGATCCTTGTCAATGGTCTCTGAAGGCAACGAAGAGGGGACATCAATGCCCTGGAACGTGCAAGGTGTCTCGATGAGGCAGGCACTGGCACGGGGGCTGATCTGGTAGACCCCGGTGTCGTCGGGCCTTGAGGAGGCACAAGGTGCTATAAGATCTCCACAAAGGAGGAGAACATAGTCTGCATGTTGACGGTGGCCGGCATTGCAGGAGTGCCATGGGACGCTGACAGGGGAGGTGGAAGCCCCGACGTCGAAGTGCCTTGCAGCTTCAACAGGGGTAACCAGAGCCCTGACATTCACAGGCTGTCACCGGCTGTAGGAAGACTGGCAGAACCCACTGCCAATTGACTATGAAGAAGCTGATGTCTGTGCAGCAGGGTTTTGCAATGTTGGCGAGGGTGTCAATAAGCCTTTCCCAGCCGTGGGAGATCTGATGGAACTCACTGTCAAAGCTGGACCTACAGAAGCGAGGGTTTGGGCTGCAAGGAGGCATCGCCAAGGAGACTCAACAGTGGACATGGGGGGATTTATCCTTACTCTGCTCCCTCTCCCAGTTATTGTGTTTAGACTTGTTCCGGACCATGGAAGAACAGGAACCCGAGGACTGGGCTGGTGACATGGAGGAGCTTCTCATCTGGAGCTCTTTCCAATCTGGCTACCTTCTGCTCTAGAAGGAAAGACTGCAGGGCATTCTGGTGGTGTCTCTGAGTGGTTTGGTTGAATTTCAGGCAGATCTCACATACCTCGATGGTGTGGGCCTCTCCAAGACAGCAGATGCAGATACTGTGGCCATCATAGGGAGTAAATTTTTCCACCACACTCGAAGTAAGGAAAGAGCTTAGCAGGATCTTTTGTCGTCATGCACGATGATGGCAACCACTTTAGAAATAAAGTGATAATGTACTAGGGTGAGAAAAAAGAATAAAATTGAGAAAAATTGAAGATTACCAGTCGACTGTAGTGGCGATGTCTCCGTGGAATCTGGTGACTATGGTTGATGGCGGAAAAAGAACTGGGGAGGCCATTTTCCATGTGGTCCTAGCACCTGGTGACTATAGTTTGATAGGTGTGGCCAAACGAAAGATATTCTCGAATGTCATCAGTTTACAAGTTACACCTTTTAAATCAGATGTTGGTATGATGATTATTGTAGTAATTTCACTAGCTGAAGGCACCTTAGAGCCCTGTAATTACTAACCCATAATTACATGCCTGAACTACTTCCAGTCCTACGAACCTCACTACGAGCATATAGTAGGTTAATACAATACTGCTTGCCCGACTGATGCGCTGCAAACCTGAAATGAAAAGATCAAAGTCTAATGTCAATGTGTTAACAAAAGCCTCTCCCACTCCCCTGGCCCCTACTGGACCCCTTCAGCAGCAACGACTCACACTTGCCAACCACCGCTCTCTGACAGAGGGAGGCATAAGCATGAGGTGACATTCTCCCCCACCCCAGTGTGACGGCACACAGCATGGGCCCCAGAGAAGGGACTACATATTGCTTCAGCACTTCAATCATGTTCCTGTTTTCATGAACTTATAAGTCATCACCTATATCAATTTTTGAACATGTTATAAATGCATTAAAGCACTTCAAGTATGTATGATTATGGTCAGTAATCACACTTCACTCATGTGTTTACAGGCACTCGGTGGAAGTGCCTCCTGCCTAACAACACATTGATAGGCGTGTGATTACAGACCCATAATTACACACCCAGTCGTACCATACTGCATACGTATACACACACTAGATGCCATGCACCATTTACCATTATTAGACTATGCAACTTGTCTATTATTTTTAAGTCTGAGCCTTTAAGGTCTCTGTATTTTTGTTCTTGCCTTATCCCCACCCCAAGGTTTTTGATTTATTGTTAATACTTCATATCAGCTACTGGTATCCAATTATTTTATTTCGTGATGACTCTTTCTCTGCTAAGTTTCACTTTTCTTGGTGACTGTTCACCTAGGCCCTGGTGTGTTATGTGTCTATTGCAAAAAAAAAAAAAAATAAAAGTGAAAATACAAAAGTAAATATAGTTAATACCTACAAATATACACTACATTTTCTCCAGAATCCAATAAAATGCAAATACTTACTATTATGTTTCATTATACAATGGCAAGAAAGAATCTTGGACTGTGATTGGTCAGTCTGGAGCTTGACCCATGGCGTTATCCCAGCATAACACCATTGGTCTAGTCTCAGCATTGTGAACCACTTGATTTTTTGCCACATTGGTTGCCAACAGATTGTTTGCCAATTGATTGTGTGCACCTTCTCTTAAAAAACCAAAATATTTTCCCACACTAACAAAAACTTTCTTTAAAATAATTTTTTTTATTCTGTACATAACAAGCCATTGCATAATACGAATAATGCACTCCAGGGTGTGTGTCATGCTGGGATAACAGCACACCTGGGATGTTGGATGCACTGCGGCCTCGTGCCCAACCACCCCAGGCGTGGCATTATCCCAGCACGACACACACCCTGTTGTGCATTATTCCTTTAGTATAATATTCTGCGGAGAGATTTCATCCTGAGAAAAATACCTAATGAAAGTAGAAATGATTCTACCTTCACTGAGAGATTTGGGCTTTGAGTCTGCAGCTGTTGCACCATAAAATATCCTTTTCATCCCCAGCACAGCTAACATTCCTTCAGAAAAGGGTCCCTGAATTGGATTCTTTTTTCCACAATTCCTAAATTCATGTCAAACTGCTGTCTTTTTAGGATTCCCTAGTAATTCACAGTCAACAGGCACTTAATGCCATGCTAAAAGTTCAGATTAGAATGGGTTACAGCACACTACCACAGTTAATAACCAGGTTAAGGACAAAAGCACACGTGTAAGCAGCTGACATGAGAGAGAACGAGACACTTGCCATGTTTCCCTGCATTACATAGCCCCCGTATCTACCTATGTAGCTAGGACACACAAGCACACGTACACACACTCATCAAGAAGTCCTTAAAAATGCACACTGCTGAAAGTGACAGATGAAAATGTCATTTTATTTCTTTAAAAATTCACTGTAGCATTTTAACAGCCCAAGTTTCGCGGAGCGAGATCAGATGTGGCATCTATCTCACTTTGGAAAGAACCTGACAACTCAGTTGGAGCACTTTGTTTTGCTCACTTAAGGAATGATGTCTGTATATCACATCCATTCATATACTGTTCTCGCTCTTCCCCTTTTTTAATCCATCTCTATACCTATCTATCTCTATGACCACCTTTCCGTCTATCTCAGTCCATAAATCAACCCAGGTAAATCCCATGGGGTAGACAGAATTCACACCAGTATCATAGTGGAGCAAAAGGAACAGTTATCAAGCCACTTTTAGTAACCTTTCTTTAGTCTCTATATTCAGGTGTGATGCAGGAGGGCTGGAAAGTTACCACATATGGTCTCCATCTTCAAGATGGGAGCAAGGTCAGACCAGGGCAACTACAGACAAGTCATCAAGACAGCAGTGTGGGGCAAGGTCCTGGAATCTGTTATCAAGGACAAAAGAATAGATTACTTGTTTGAGGCCAAGATTCTCATCCCTCTTGGCATTGCTTTATGAACGGCAGATCACACAAAACTAACCTGATCATCAGTGAATGACCAGTGAGCTAGACTGGGGTAGGGCCATAACAGAACTTATTTGGACTTCAGCAAGGCCTTTGACACTGTAGTGCACAAGAAGCTTCTGTTCAAAGTACACCAGTGCAGAATACATGAGCATACACAACTGGACTGCTAACTGGCTTGGGGGCAGAAACCAAGGGCTGTGGTTGATCTGTACTATTCAGAATGGAGAGGGGTACTCAGTGGCATCCCTCAGGGATGAGTTCTAAGGCCATTGCTTTTCAACATTACAGACAGGGCACTAAAACCCTGGCAAGCAGGAAGAGTGTTGGAGTGCATAAAAAGGTGGCTTCCCAGCAGAGCAGGGGTAGTAATTCTGTCACTTCACAAGGCCCTGGTCAGGCCCCACGTGTAGTACTGCATGCAGCTGAGGTCTTCTCAATAAGAAATGGACAGTGAGGCTGTCAAGAGAGCGTATAATACAAGGCCACCAAAAAAACAATGGGTGGCAGTCAAAAGTTATGGGGAGAGACTGAAGTCAGTTAACATGTTCTCCCTGAAGAAATGGAGGCTGAGGGATGACACTAGTCCATTATGAGAGCTAGTACTGTATAAGCCAATGATATATCACATATTATACAATGGCAAGAAAGAATCCTGGGATCTGACTGATCAATCTGGAACTGGACCCATGATGTTATCCCAGTACAACATCGCAGATCTAATCCCAGCTCACACATGAATAATGTGACAAAAGAAATCACTACACATACCATGTTCAAGTTCCCACACTTCACATGGCCCCTGTCAATTCTGCCACTACTTCACAAACTTTAAAAAATGCAAATCCTTCCATCCCACAGCATACAAACTACAACAAATGAAATCCAAAACCTTCACATATTCTCCCTTAACCCTCTTAGCAGTTTAGTTTTCTTGTTCCTATTGGTCAAAACAGTTAATCAGCGCTACTTTTATAAAAAGGACACCTGCCCACTGGAAACAATAAAAAACAAAAACGAACTACTTTTAAATTAATGTTTCCTTTTTTTTTTTTTAAACAAACCCTTGCGTAATAGCAATAATGCACATTAGGGTGTGTGTGTTGTGCTGGGATAACGTCACTTCTTGGGTGTTGGCCACACTTGGTTTGCGGCCTCATGCCCAACCACCCGAGATGTGACGTTATCCCAGCACAACACACACACCCTGTTGTGCATTACTGCTTAATTTAATAACTAGTTCTCTGGGCAGACTGGGTGGACTACAAGTCTTTTTCTGCTGTCACTTTTATGTATCCGCAGTATGCATCTATGATGCAATTTCTGTTTTCTGCATACTGAAAGGTATCCACATGGTCAGACAGACAGAGATATCTGAGTTGGTATGTTCCAGCAGAACGCTGGCACACACCCTGAAGCTCAAAGATGGTAAATGTAATGTAGGCTGCCAGAATACTATTCTACTGCACTCCAAGATATGCCACCAAGGCAACTGGAAATCTGGGACTCCCAGAAACCCCTTAACTCTTTCTCTAATGCACAACCTGATGCCGAACAAATCCAAAATAATGCCCTTATTTCTTTCTCTCTTCTGTTTATTTGGGTTCCATATTTATACACACAGCACTCCTTCTGTGCAAAGCTTCTGCATACCAAAGGAATCACCAATTGTCTTGGGTGGTATATGGGAAAATCCCTATAATACATGCTGCATGGCATACTTGTTGGCTCCTGCTTATGAGGAGGGGGTGGACCTGATGAACATAGTCACCCTGAACCTTTAATTACGATGTTATTAAGTCTATATACTAATCTTTATCTATCTCTCTCTCTCTCTCTATATATATATATATATATAAAACCTTATACATTATCTCAACATTTATATAAGCAACTCTACATATATCGATACATTACTATATCTATTCTACTTGTAAGTCTTGTGGAAGATGGTAGTCCTCTTGTGAACACACAGTTGGGTACTGAACATCCATGAGTTGTAACCCACCAACATGATCTAATCTCATGTCAAAGCCTTTGCACTTCCTATTGCAGCTCAGATATTCTGCTGCAAAACAAGCAGCAGCGGAATGAAAATGACCCACTAAGAGTTTGTAGCCAGGAGAGGCCGGATGATCGTCTGTGGACATGTAATGACTACTGTCATGCAGGACTAGTTACAGGTAAGTAAATCCCTTCTGCAACCGTGATTCATTTTATGTTCAGTCATGCAGACTACAAGCAGCAGCCATGAAGAAGGGAGCTGTGGCTTATAGTGGAAACGAACATATGATGTCTAAGGAACCAAACTTGTAGCTCCACAGGTTTGAAGAATCATGCAGCACTTGCAAGTAAATGTGTAAGCAGAAGATGAGGCAGAAACCTGGAGATATTAACCTCCAGAATTCCCCTAACCACAGCAACAGATGCATGTTATCCGCCTATAGTCCCATAGAGCCTGACAAGAGACTGATCGTTAACAGATAAATACAGGAAACTATGTAGGATCTGTACAGAAGCATAGAGTGACTGCCACAAAACTTACGAATACCAGCTTAGAACCAGCTCTGAAGCCCTTAACAGTGTGTGACGAGAACCTGTGTAGAGCTTTCTTAACATGCTAATGGTGAAGAAATCCATCGCCCTCTGCTTGAATATGCACGAGAGCAAAACATGACTAAAACCAAGGGTTAGTGTCAGTGAGATAAAAAAAAAAAAAGAACACAGGCAGAAGCGCTGCAGAAGTATGCAGTACCAACTTGTCCTCAAGGAATGCAAGATATGAAGGGTCAATAGAGAATGCTTGAAACTCACTGCCTCTTGACAGGAGAAATGGCCAAGAGAAACATGTAATATGCACAGTGATGCATAGTTCTTAGGATTTGTTTGTTAGTTTACTGATGTCCACTCTGAGGTATCACAAAGGGAGAGGCCCCTCAAGTGAGGAAAATAGTACAGTTATGCAAGAACTTACCGTAACAGTAGATCTTCAATAGGCGATCTTGCAGCAGGCAACACCAGTAGGACTAAGCCACCAGGCGTTAGGACCACACGGAAAACTTCTAGCTAACATTCTACAGCAGGGGACCGCCCTCGACAGCCATCCTGCAGTATAAAAGGGATGGTCCCCCAGACCAAGCTCAGTTCTCCCACTGGAGAAAGGAGAACTGAGGCAATTCCTCAGAATAGAGGAATGCAGAGTAGTCAAGGAGGAGAAATAGCAATCAGGGGGTAGGAGGGAGGGGAAGCAGTACCTATTGCAAGAGCTCCTCTCAAAGATCTACTGTTACAGTAAGTTCTTACATCACTGTACTATCTTTCTTCAAGGGGGCTCTTGCAGCAGGCAACACCGGTAGGACTGAGTCCCAAGCAGTAACGGAACTGACCCGGTCAGCAGGGAGGAGGAAAGAAAGAGGCATAGGACATTTATTAAAGAAGGCCCTGAAGGAGTGCAAATCTGAAGCCAGCCCTACACCTAGCAGCAATGTCCAGACTGTAATGCCTGATGAAGGTATGGACAGAACTCCAAGTGGAGGCTACGCAAATGTCTGCAGTGGACACATTTCTGAAAGAGTCAACTGAAGCAGCCACACTTCTCTGGTAGAGTGGCCGTTGACTGGTCCTGACAAAGGCTTGTCATACTGGCAGTAGCAGTATACAATAGTTAGCTAACCACTTAGACAAACACTGTTTGGAAACAGGAGCCCCTACTCTCCTGGCGGCAAATGAAACAAACAAACTGATCAGTTTTTCGAATAGGGCGGGTGCGATCCAAATAGTACTGGAGCACCCAGGAACATCCTGAGTATGAAGTAAGGCCTCCCTCTGATTAGAGTACGCTGGATAATAAACAGGCGGGTGGATGGATTGATTCAGCATAAACTCAGACACCACGTTAGGCAAAAACCTAGGATTAGTACACAAAGGCACCCTGTCTTTCTGAAAAACCAAATAAGGCTCTTTACACATCAGAGCCTGAAGCTCGAAAATCCTCGAGCAGAAGTAACAGCAACCAAAAATAACGCTTTCCATGACAGGAAGTGTAGCTCACAGCTCGTGGCTGGCTCAGAAGGAGGCAAAGTAACCTTTTCAAACAAACAGAAGATGCCATGGCAGGACAGGATCCCTAATGGGAGGTTTCATGTGCAACATACCCCGCAAGAAAGTGCAGGAAACAGCCAGTTGGGCAACAGCTTTGCCCTCAGCAGGTGCATGGTAAGCAGAGATGGCAGAAAGGTGCACTTTAAGTCAGGAGTACCTCAGGGCTGAGTCCAAGAGTGCCAGGAGGTAATCCAGGATGAGAATCACCGGACAGGTGAATGGATGCAAATGCCGAGTGGTGGCCCAAATGGAGAAACACTTCCACTTCATGGCGTAAGTGGCCCTCGTGGATGATTTCCTAGCAGCCACCAAGACATCTGCCACCCAGGAAGAAACTCTGAAGCAGGCAACAGCTAAGTCTGCAGGAGCCACCCTTGGAGTTGCACAGACCTGAGGTCCAGATGGACCACACTGCCCTGCTCCTGGAACAGCAAGTCAGAGCACAGGAGCAAGAGGATTGGGGCTCCACTGCCAGTTGCTGCAGTAGTGGAAACCATATGTGACACGACAAGTAGGGAGCTATGAGAATCATCTCCACCCCCTCTGACTGTAGTTTAAGAAGAACCCTCTACAGAAGTTGAAAGGGAGGGAAGGTGTACAGAAACTATTCTGTCCAAGAGAGGGACAACGCATTGTGCCAGAAAACACCAGGCCCTGGATGTAACAAGCAGAAATTGAGCAATTTTGCTTTGAGTGGGGATGCAAAAAAATCCAGCTCTGGATGATCCCACCTGC
Organism: Neoceratodus forsteri; assembly: GCA_016271365.2. NCBI lineage: Eukaryota > Metazoa > Chordata > Ceratodontiformes > Ceratodontidae > Neoceratodus > Neoceratodus forsteri. The sequence continues at coordinate 117,057,444 of CM057453.1, read as the reverse complement.
AGAAGAGGTCTCCGACCACGGAGGACAGGAGCTCCCACTCGTGAGCCTTTGACCTGGACCTACTCAAGCTGTCAGCTAGGACATTTTGGATGTCTGGAACATGTATGGCAGCTAGTTCCATGCTGTGCCCTATGGCCCAGTACCAGACTATCATGGCCTCACTGTAAAGGTGGTAGGAGTGAGTCCCCCCTTCCCCCACTTGTTGAGGTAGTAGTCCACAGACATGTTGTCTGTATCAGGAGTGGGCCTGGAAGCAGATGGGTCTGGAAGGCCTGCATAGCACTGAAGACTGCCCACATCTCCAGAACACTGATGTGGAGATGCTGTTCGCTCTCTGACCAACCCCCCCAAAAGAGTCTGCCGGTCAACCAAGTGGGCACCCCAGCCCAGGCCCAAAACATCCATTGTAAAAATCTACTGTAGGGATTCTGCCTGGATGGAACCCCCTTTGAGGAGACTGGAGGGTCTGCCTCACTGAGTTGAAGACTAGAACCATCTGATCTAGGTCATTAGTGTGTTGGTCCCATTGGACTCACAGAGTCCGGTGAGGCACTCTCATATGCAGGTGGGCAAGAGGAACTGTGGCTATATTCACCGCCATGTACCCTAAAAGATGCAAGAAGGATCTGTCTGAGACCTGACGAGAAGAAGACACCAGCTGGGCCTCTGCTATCAGACATCATGCGCTGTCCTGCTGCAGGAAGGCTCTGCCCTGTGAGCAGTCTAGGACCGCTCCTATGTATTGGGAGATGCTGGCGTGGCCAGAGACAAGACATGGGATGGTTGAGAGTAATTCCCAGGAGCTGGAATAACCGGAAGGTGGTCTCCAGGGTCTGAATTTTTTTTTTTTTTTTATCATGTCTTATTTTCTCTCCTGCTGCGGCACACTCTGGCTTGGGGCATCCAGTCGCCGGCTCAGCCCACCTGAAGAGCTGAATAGCTCTAACTGCACCCAGGAGTATCCGGGACGGCCATTATGCCATCCTGCTAGAGGGCTCCCCTCTGCCAGCCAGGACAGGCCCGGACCCTCCCCAACAGGTCTCCGCCAAAGTCCTCCGGGCGGCTCGGAGCCCAGCCACCAAGTTGCAAGGTCACACCCAGCCATTTTACTCCTATTGGTCCCTGGAGCGCGGATCGCAATGAGACGCCTAGGCACAACATGCCGATGTCCGCCGCGCTCCCCCTCTATTGTCACCGATGCTAGTAGTGCCCCAGGGTGTCCCCAGGGGCTGGTACAGCACAGTGAAATTCCCCAGCCCACCCCAGGACTAGGAGAGCAGTCTGCGGATGTTCAATCCCAGTCCTCCCTTGCCAACGCGCAATGGCCCGGGCTCATTCCCGAGCCCGGGTTGCCGGTATGGCACAAGGTGTGTTGTCCAGCGCCTCAACCCTCAGCGCCACTGGGCTGGCCTCCAGGGTCTGAATTAACTGAGCTCTGGAGGGGGCTGTCAACAGCCAGTCATCCAGAATGGGGAAGACATAAAACCCTCGTCTCCAAAGAGCAGCAGCAACCACTGCTAGGCAGTTGGTAGAGACTTGGGAAGCCAAGGAAAGGCCAAAGGGGAGGGTCCAAATAGTGAAAATGGTCCCCCTGAAAACAAAAACTGAAGAACTGTCGGTAGGGGCAGGAAAACCAGGATATGGAGATAGGCATCCTGAATGTCCAGTGAACAGAGCCAGTCCCCCTGGTGAAGGAGGGGCAGTAAAACTTGGAGGGTAACTATACTGAAATGCTTATATTCTATATAAAGGTTCAGGCGGCTGAGATCCAGAAGCATTCTCAAGTCCCCTGTCTTCTTGGGGACCAGAAAGAAGTAGGAATAGGACCCCTTCTCTCTTTGGGCTGGGGGGGACAGGCTCTATGTCCTTTTTGCGCAGTTGCACTTGAATCTCCTCCTGGATGAGGGCAATATGGGCCTGGGGGTAATGGGAGCACAAGGGAGGGCTGTCTGGATGGAATTCTAGAAACTCCAGAGTGTGCCCCCTTTCTATGATCTGAAGTACCCATTGGTCTGAAGTCACAGTGCACCACCTGTCTAAGTATAGGGAAAAGTGACCCCCCGCAGCCTCCCCCAAGGCCTCTGATGGTTGGGGGGGGGGGCCCAGGTAAAGAGTCATGCCGTGGTACCAGGGGTGGGCATAGCAGCTGGGGATGCTCTGGGGGCCCTAGGGGCGGAAGCACCAGCTGGCTGGGTAGAAGCCTTATGCTTGAAGGTGCCCTTTGGCTGCTGTCCCTTGGACTACTGTCTAGGGAGCCGGTAAAAGGACTGGCATTGGGTGGACCTGGCTTGAGAACTGTACATAGAGTGGACCGATCTCAAGGCTTTACCCAACTCCTGGAGGTGGGAAATGATGTCCTGAGCATCACCCCCAAAGAGGACACAACACCCAAAAGGGGGCATCCAGGATTTTCATCCACGCATCAGGTGCAAACCCTGACATCCTGAGCCAGGAGTGAGGGTGGATGCAAACTCCTGTTGCTGTTGCTCACCCGGCTGCGTTGACAGTGTCATAAGCATGCCTTAGAACATGGTTGCCGACGTCTGAGCCCAACTTAAGAAGCTGGACCAGGTGGGCCTTTGCAGGGTCCTTGGGAAGAAAGCCTGCACCAGTTCCAAGACCTTGTCCCAAAAGGCACATTGATACTGGACAATATGGGCCAGGTAATTCTGGGTCCAGATGGTCAGAGTGGCAGAAGCATAGACGCGCTTGCCAAACTGATTGATTTGGCAAAACTCCTGATCAGGGGGGTGGGTACTGAGGTACCTGGGTTTCTTGGTGCAGTCGTGGACTGCATTCATGACTACCAAGTCTGCCTCTGGCTGTTCTCCCAGATAGGGCTTGCCCACCAGTGTATAATTCAGGCGGTCAGCCTTTTGGGCTAGGGCTGGAATGGAAGGAGGACAGTTCCAGGTAGCCTTAGTGACGACCTTGAATGAATCAATGATGGGCAGTACTACCAGAGGGAGAGTCTCCTTTTTGCAGCGGTAGAGCAAAAGACAGTGGTGTTCAGGGTCTAGCTCTTCAGTTTCCCACTCCATCAGAGACTGTAAGTGCCTCATGACATCGAGAAAGGTACGACTATCAGGGGGAGACCAAGGAGTCTCCTTGGGGAGCTCAGTATCGTCAGAGGGGCCCCTGGGATCCTAAGTCTTCTGAGGAGGAATCCCTACCAGACGGATCACTCTCAGGGACCAGTGTCAGAGGGCAACAATCCCCCTAGGGCCCACATGGTCACCTCAGGGAGGAGGGTTCCCAGAAGGTGGAGGAGAGGCAGGCCTCTTGGGGGTATCCTTATCCTTCATAACGGCCCACCAGGCTGAAAAAAGGGCATTATAATCCACCAGAGGAGATGAATTATATGGTGGGTAAGGGTACTGGGAAAGCAGCGCCTGATACCCCCGCGTGGGATAAACAGGCAATGGTCCCTACGGTGTCAGGTACTCTGGCGTCAGACCTTGAGGTGCCAAGTACCCAGGCATCAGCCCCTGAGGCGTCTGGTATTCCGGCGTCTGTCCCTAAGGTGTCAGAAACCCAGGCACCTTTCCAACAAGCGTTAGATGGGGACTGCCCGAAGGGCCAGCTGGCATTGGCTGAAGTGAAGGCAAGGACTGCTGTGGTGTCGTCAGGGTAGATGCTGGCAAAGCAGGCATCTGCCAGACAGACGAAGACTGATGTCGGACTGGCAAGACAGCCACCGTAGGCCCCAAAGGGGATGTGGGCATCTGTGAAGAGGAGTTTGCTCCTGATGGAGGCAGAGGCGTCATCTATGAGGAAGAAGAGGAGAGCATTGCTTTGGGTAATGCTCAGAGGCACTGGTCCCGGAGTCAGGGACTGACATCAGCAACACCAGGACCAGGGGAGCGACGGGCAAGGACCTGCCACCTGAGGAGGAAACCCCAGTCGAGCATCTGACTGAGGACCCCACAGGTAGTAAGGGCCTGAGCATGAGGGCTGTGAAGCAGGTGATGAAGCCCGATGCCCCGAGGAGCCACCGCCCGAGATAAAGATGAGAGCAGGCAGCTGAGAAACTGGCAGCCCTGAAGGGGTAAGGGCTGCTGAAGGAGGAGACGCCTAACTCCCATGGGAGGAAGATCTGGAGGCAGACGCCGGCTTATGCAGCTGCCAAGAGTACGAAGCTGACCGGGGCCAGTCCCTGTGCTTGTACCGGTACTTATGCTTCCTGCTGGACTTCTTTCAGGGTAGGAAAAGAAGTTAACACCTCAGAGGATGGAGAAGAAAAGGAACTTTTGCCCTGAAGCTCTTTCTCCATCGCAGTTAGCTTTAGATGCAGCAAGAAGCTTTGTAGGGTCTTCAAACGGTGTCTCCGTGTGGCAGCTTTTTTACAGGATTTTAAATTAAAATAACATGAAGTGCACAGTTTGTTTGGTTTTCTGGTACAAAGAGTGACTTAGTTTCACTGTTTGGCTGCATATTATTTATCACTTTTGACCACGCTTGGTCACGCTACATGTCACTGATAAAAGTGAAAGTGCTGTCTACCACTCACTTCAACTGGCTTCTTTTAGAGAATTCTCAATAAAAATAACGTAAAATACAGTTACTTTGTTTTTTTTTTTTTGTTTTTTTTTTAACAGCAAGGGACTTGCTTTCAGTGTCTGCCTGCATATTACTTGTTATTGACCACGCTCAGTCACGATACATATCACTGATAAAAGTGAAAGTGTTCCCCACTCTTTCTCCTCCCTGTAAAGATGATGACTTTATTCTGAGAATAGTAAAGTAAAATAAATAGAAATGTAAACCTCTTTTTATTTATTTATTTATTTTTTTTTTAATTCTTCAAGACACTCAGTCTTACTTTAAACTTTTGACTACAACTTGTTTATTCATGCCAGACAGGGACTACTTTTTTGCTCTCCCACAAAAATATTTGTTTCCATTTTATAAGACAGATAATCCACTCTGGGGTGTGCGGTCGCGCTCTGATTCCTGTGGCCTTGAGGCCTGAAGCCTCGTGCGTCACAACGCACACCAAGGCGTGCGTATATCAGAGCGTGACCGCATACCCTAGAGTGGATTATCTATTACATACATACATATATATATATATATATATATATATATATATATACATATTTGTGTTTGTGTAAGCAATAATCACCGACAGAGGAGGGCTCTGCAGTGGATTAATGCCTGCTGGGGGGATTGGTGCCGGGGTTCCACTGGCGGGCATTAATCACCGGTAGAGCCCGACTCTGGAGGTGATTAATGCGCTTGTAACATAGGCTTGTTGCGTCAGTGACGAGCCTATGTTGCTGGTGTGTGCTCCTCGCTGCCGGCAACCCTAGGGGCACAGGGACAGTTTGCTGCCCAAGACAGTCTATGACACCCCCGGTGACAGCAGTCACCAGAACCGGCCACAGGGCTCAGCCCAGCATGCGTCGCCGATCGCGGTGCGGGGGGGGGGGCACGGTGATCGGAGCAATCACAGCAGGGCGGCTAACGGCTGTGTAATGCACACATTAGCCGCACTTCCAGTTGCCGGATGCCTTTCAAGCACATTTGTTCGTAGTGGCGGCGGCGCGTGCATTGCTATGGTGAGCACATCATCATCTGCCGTTCCGTGCAGGGCCGGGTGTCCTGCGGCAGGTGGGAGACCGGTGCCGGCGTGTGCCCTACCAGGCTGCGACTCACGAGCGCCGCGGGTGGCGTGAGGGGGTGGCGACGTAGCAGGAGGCTACCCTCTGGTGCCTCCATGGCAACAGCTGGTACTGACCGAGCAGGCGTTAGCTGTGGGTTAATACCCTTCTCGGTTTCAGTCAACTGTGCCACTTCGGCGAATCCGGAGGCTCCATTCTGCGGGTCTGCGGTGAGCCGTGTTACAAATATGTTTATACAATAGGGGTGAGACAAATGAGTAGTAGATAAATCCATTTTGTGCTTACCTCACAGGCTGATATTATCACTGTGCTGATGTCAGGCTGAAACCCTGCCTAAAACAACCACTATCCTGATCTCTTAATTACATCCTGACCAATCAAAAAACTCAGCTGGATTCTGCTGAATTAGATATCATCACTCTAGGCAGGTTTCCCTAACACAGCAATCAGAAAGGAACTCCACCAAACCCTCAGCAGCCTAAGAAACTAATCAGTATACCAGTTCCACCTGCAACTCACCTGCTAGCCCTAGAAAAGCACATCGTGTTCCTGCAGAGAAGTAAAGCAAGCTAACAGCAGCCAGTTTCATACTGACAAGAAGCCAAAAAAGAGCAAAGCCTTTCACAACCATGAATACTGCAACTACCAATGAATACAGCCTGCTTCATCCCAAATGGCAAATTAGTGTTTCAACTTGTTTTAGCAAAAGTTTATTTTTTAGATCTGTGTCTTCTTTGTTTATTCCACAAGATAAAGTGAACAAAAAAAGGAAAAGTTCTGAAAAACCCTATTGTATACATCAGACACATGATGTGCAGTCATGTGCTATGGAAAATATTTTCACTCCTGCATTGTGACCTCTGGATACTCTCACTCGTGCCTTCGGCACTCCTGAGTATCCAGAGCTCACTCTGCAGGAGTGAGAATATTTCCATATAACACTCCTGCCCATCATGTATCCCATATTTACATATATTATATATACACACACACATATAAATATATATATATTCCCTATATTTAGGGTTGTACAGGCACATCAATGTTAAACCTCAACATTTGCACTTTAATAGCTTTGTAACTGTTTAACTGATTTACATGAAATTTTTCAAGTACTGAGGCAGATCTCTTGACATACCAAGTTTGTTCCGGTCGGATGAGCAGATTCTGGGATACACATAGTACAAGAAGTGAATTTTTTCCCCATTGGTTTGCATGGGTTTTCTGTCAATTTGGCTAGTGCCCAGATGGTTTTCAATTTGGGCCCGAAATGTTCTGGGTAGAAAGGGGCCAACACACAGACGTGCCTTTTGCTTGTTTGGTGAAAACATAATTATCCATTCCAAAGTTATTTAATTTTGAAATTTTTAATATTTGGTTCTGAGCATGCTCAGTAAGCACTGAAAAATAGCTGTATGAAATGAAAAAATAATTTTTTTTCATATGGGGCCCATCTTTTTTCATGGAGAGAAAATCACTGTTTCATTTGCTATCCTTCTTTCCCTTTTTCCATAAAAGTTCACATCTGAAACCCTACAAAAATGGCATTCCTGACAGCAACCAACACATGTAGCTTGCTTATCGGGACCTCCTTAGCTGGATTCTGCACTTAACTGTTACAGAAATGCCCTTAATCTTTTTTATTTTTTTATTTATTTATTTTTTTTTACTCAGTATTTTTACACCTCCACTGTCCCCCCGCCTCCTCTCCTTCAGGCTTCCACGGAGTGTCATCCCCCAACCAACTTCCAGGGTCTGCTCCTAAAGTGCCACACTCACTTCACTTGGGGCCCTTGATGGTCTGGATTACCCTCATGGGTGAGGAAAGAGCCCCCCTTACCTCCCTCTAATCCTCGAGAGAGCGAGTTGCACAGTGGGGTCTATCCTGGTCTATCGGCGGGTGATGAGGATGGTCTCTGGAGGCCGTCATCTAGGAGGACTGAGGGGCTTTTTCCTCCACGTATGGATCCCCAACGCTGGCGTGCAATGAGGAGCAGGGATGCCGGCACGTGCAGAGACGCACATCGAATCCAGCCCTCTGCCAGCATCAACCCTTATGTTTGGCATCCCCCCGACTGCATCGACATCCCTGTGTTCCCCCAACAGGCGGCGATATAGCGGCGGACAGCACATCCCCTCCCACCCCGGAGAAGGAGAGCAGCCATTAGGTGCTCAATCCTCCCTCCCGGCTGACCCCTGGCGGCCTGAGTATGCTCCCAAACCTGGGTCGCCGGGGTGGTGCGAAGTGTAGCGTCCAGCACCTTAACCCTCAGCGCCACCGGGCCGGCTTTTTTTTTTTTTAATCTTGTTTCGTGACTCGTGATACAAAATAAGATTCTAGTTTCGTATGATGACCCATGAAAAAATTTTTTTTTTTCCATATGAGAATTCAATGTTATTTGAATGGGGCTTTCAACTCTGGTGCATAGCAGTCATTTTTCAAGATTTTGACACAAATTTTCAGCATACCCTTTTTGATACCCCACCTCCTGAACAATGCTGGTGTCATTTCGCAAATCCTACCTGAAAGGCAATTTTGCAATCGGTTAGCAAAATGCCAAAATTTTCACCATACTTGTTCATTTGGGGTCATAAGAAGGGTATGTTGAAAGTTTGTGGTCAAAGTATGCTAAAATGGCAAAGTTGAGCGAATGGCAGTTGGGTTTCAATGCAAAACAGTGCAAGATCATGCACCTAGGGAGAGGGAATCCTAGGGTCGAGAATGAACCAGACGGGGTAACACTGAAGGCCACCACGGAGGAAAGGGATCTAGGGGTAGTCACAGAAGACAACCTCACAGTGGCTAAACAGTGCATCAAAGCAGCTGGAAAGGCTAACAGAATACTAGGGTGCATAGGGAGAGGTATAACAAGTAGAAGGAGAGAAGTGGTGGTACCATTGTACAACTCTCTAGTAAGACCACATCTGGAGTACTATGTTCAGTTCTGGAGGCCCCATCTCTAAAAAGACAGACAGGATGGTGCCAAAAATGGTGTCCGGGATACAGCATAAGTCATATGAGGAGAGACTCAGAGCTCTCAATATGTAGTCCCTGGAGGAAAGGAGCGGGGGGGGGGACATGATAGAGACCTTCAAGTATCTAAAGGGGTTCAACAGGGTACCAGAGGTGAGCATCTTTCACATGAAGGGAAATAGCAGAACAAGGGGGCACAACATGAGACTAAAAGGGGAAAACTTAGAGGGAACTTGAGGAAATTCTACATCACTCAAAGTGTGGTGGAGAGATGGAACAGTCTCCCCCCAGGAAGTGGTGGGGGCGGCCACGGTTCACGGATTCAAGAATGTGTGGGATACTGTGATAGGCACATGGGAATTATCAAGCTAGGGTGAAAGGGGGGATTGTAGCATCTAGGGTACCTTAAGCATTAGAAAGAGGGATAGGGCAGACTGGATGTGCTAGTAGGCCCTTATCAGCCGACATCTATGTATCTATGCATCTGTTGACATTTCGCTACACTTGCTCATTATTTTCTTAATTTTCAATATTTTAGCTCCAAATTATCAACATAGCCATTTCTTTATACCACCTCATGAATGTGACAGCTGTCATTTCTCAAATATTGTCCAAAATGTCTTTTCGTGCCCCTGCCATGGAATGACATTCTGGTGGAGATCTGACAATTTTTACTATGGGGTTGATGAGGTGGGGTAATAAGAAGGCTATGTTGACAATTTGGTTGCTGTTGTCCTACAAATGGAAGCCCAGGGCCCTGTCCATAAACATATATAGATTTATACACACACACACATATATATATATATATATATATATAGGGGATACATGATGGGCAGGAGTGAGATATGGGAAATATTCTCACTCCTGCAGAGTGAGCTCTGTATTCTCACCCGAGTGCCGAAGGCAAGGTATGAGAATGCACAGCTCACTTGCAGGAGTGAGAATATTTCCCATGTCTCAACGATCTGCACATCATGTGTGCTATTTATACAAATGGGGTGAGAGCGTATGAAGGGTCATGTTTTGCTGTATCTTTTTCCCTGTATCTATGTGCTTTTCTTTTTTTTTGAGTTTTAGTCTTTAGTAACTAATTTTTAGTAGGCAGGTGTGTTTTTTAGGAGTACTGGGAAGTTAAGTGATTTGTTCAGATTTACACAGTATGCAAGTGGAGGCTGTGAGAATCAAACCTAGGTCTGGTCTGCTGACTGTATCAAGCTTGTTCAGAGCTCATTACTCCAAGGTCTAGGTTATACTGAAAGCAGTGTTTGTCTGTGGTCTGAGAGTGTGGGAGTGTTTCTTTAATGGGCTGTGATTGTTAGAAGCACTGTGGAACACAGGTGATT